>OZ038496.1:17230532-17383032 GCA_964036315.1 Acanthosepion esculentum | reverse complement strand
TCTTCTCCTAAGACCAGTTGCCACCCAAGGTTATAGAACCCAGTCTGTCCTGCTATTTATCCATAGCTGGGGGGAGAAGAAGAGGATTCATACCTTTCCCCAAGGGTATTAGCATGTAAGTGAATGTAATGGATTCAATTGGAATTCAAACTTGGCTCTCAGATTCCTCAATTCGAGCTGCTATCTATTATGCCACCATGCCTCTCTCAATATATATATATGTGTGTGTGTGTGTGTGTGTGTGTGTGTGCATGTGTGTGTGAAAACACATCTTGTATATGCAAATTTATGTTCATTTTAATAATTTTTCCACTTTGTCTTGACAAAAGATCAGATTGGTAATTTCCGGAATATTCAATGTCTGGGACTGTAATTGGTGGATTTGGTTCAGTAATTGGAAGAACTCTCCTGGGCAGGTGGACATTGACATAAAATCTTTTGGTTTCTTCCTCACTTTTGCAACATTTTTGATTCTTAATTATAAAGTCTAAATCTGATGGCTGTCATAAAGATGCATTTTACTCTATTAATTAATCAGATGTGCATCGTTGTCTTTTTTTTAAAAAACTAAACTTTACAGTATACAAGGCTCAAGAGACAATCAAAGTAGAGATGGTTACTATTACAACTGTAATGATAATCATGGTGTGGGATATGAATAAAAGAGTATTAAACTGTTACCTGATATCTGTCTTCCTATACAGCAGTGAATGCTGAACAATCTCCTCACAGATGAAGAAGAGACTTTAAGCGACAGAAATGTGGTTCTACAGAAAGATGCTGAGTGTTATATAGGAATAAAGTGTCACTGCCAACACTTGAGTTTGAACATAGATCACCAGTGAGCAAACACAGGTGATCACATTATTGAATTAAGTAAATCACATGACCATAGTGGAAACGCATATATAGGAAGTCACATGACATCTAAATGATCGTCATTCTAGTCTATCATCTATTACAATACAGCCCGCTATTCTCTACTGTATTCACTATACTATTTCTCTATTCGGATCACTATACGGATTACTATTTGAGCCAGTATTATCGAGCAAATGTTATTTGAAGTCATCTGACACTAGTATTGCTCAACGGCGTACTATAGTTGTATCTGCGATTACAAAGTCTCTACTACAATGAGCCTTACAAAAGTGACAACAAGTATTTGTTGGCATCACAAAAGTGTCAAATGAGTGTTTGTTGACATCACAAAACTGAGGATACCATAGACTGAACATGTTAGCATTGACAAGGTTTTGGAGAAAATGTAAACTAAAAGGGAAATTATGCTTAACATCAGAAAGAGGCAGTTGAAATTTCTGGAGCACATAATGAGGAAAAGAGGGCTTGGAAAACCTGTTCCTCACAGGACAGATTGAGGGGAAAAGGTACAGAGGAAAGCAGCATAGAATGTGCTTGATGAGCTTGATCAAATGGATGGCAGATAGAACAGGGTTTGGGAGAAATAACAAAAAGGCAAAATTTTTTAAGAGCTGCAAGGGACAGGGAGATGTGGAGGGCCATGATCCCCTGAATGGACATGGAAAATAAAAGAAGATATGAATGAAAGAGATGTTACAAAGTGAAGATTATGATGATAAGGAGAACTGACAATGTTTAAAATGTAACTTGAAGTATTCAGGGAAGCATTTAGGTGTCAGTCTGCTCCACAAAGAGATCGCTTTTGTCAAAAAGCTGTACTGATGGAACTTTATTCTTATGTTTGGAACACAGAGCAAATGAGGGTGATTCAACTCTGTGGAAGTAGTTTGATGGGTCCTTGTTATAATGTTCTGAACTGATAGAACTAAAGAATGGAATACTCATCTGAACATTTTTCCATATAAATAGCCATATAATAGTGATAGTCTTGCACTGTAGGAAAGAGTCTGTATCATGGAGAAAAGACTGTATAAATCATTTTGAATTCTATCAAGGCTGGAAAATGAGGATAGAAAGCTCCATCCCAGATATGACAGCAATACTCCATTTTTGGTCTGATATGACTCTTTTACAAAGAAAACATGGCAGAAGGATGCAGGTACTTACAGGTTTGTTTGTTTTTGTTTTATTTTACGGCATATCAAACGTCAATGGGTCATTTAATGCCGAAAATTTTTTTTTCCTGGTAATATTTTTGTTTTGTCAAAAATCTATTTCTGGTAATATTTTTTTTCTTCAAAAATTTATTTCTGGTAATAATTTTTTATAAATTATTTCTGGTATTAAAACCTATTTTTACACTTTTATAATGCTTTTTACTTCAGTTTCGGGGTTAATTATTTGCCCATAGCTGGGACCCTAACAGGTGCTACCATCCTAGGTCAGAGTGGACCTGGGAACACCAGCAATTAAGAGGTGGTTCCATGCTCCTCAAAACCTCCTGATCAGATGCCTTACTGCTGGATGTAGTTTCTCGTCTTAACCAGGACAGGTACTTCCAGGAGTGAAATAAAAAAAATATTTTTCCATCATATTTAGCAATTAATTGTATATGTGAAGAGTTATACTTAAGGTCAGGGGTGAACTTGAGATGATTTAGATTTTCTAACATGGAGCCTCATTGAAAGAGCAACCATTATACATCATATCTGGAGAAAAGTCAGCCTATGACCCGTGATAGGGAAAATGATAAAAGCTTTGTGGCTTTGGCTCAAATTATTTCAGCCTGTTCATTTTCTGATGTGAGTTGTACATTGCATTCACTCATATTTGGCCATCTTGAAATAAAGACAAAAAATACAAGATGGACAATACCTGCCATAGATATCTTGTTTTTTCTTTGTGTGAAATTATTTCAACATATTGGATGTTGTGATTATTGGAGAGAGTAAATGAGAAAATGATTTATTATTGGTGGACATGTAGCATGAAGTTTACAGTGAGGATCCTACCAGGATTCAGTATTTTTTTTAATCTTTTCACCAAAAGCAAAGTGAAAATACTACTCAGACATAGGTGTTTACGGGTAATGAAAGAGCATGAGATCTCATGAGAAGTGAGAAAATGGACAGATTTTGGGAAGACAGAAGATGGTGACTGATGTTGTATTTAAATATTTGAAGATTGTAGGTGGCAGGGAAGTAAAGAAATTTGAAGGGAGTTCCACAGTGAGAAGTATGAGAAAAGAAACTATTAGAATAGAATTAATGTTGGCATCTAGTTAGTTCAAAAGTAAAATGATGAGACCTAGTTGCCAATCTAGTAGCACATTTAAATTCATGCAATTGAGGCACTAAAGAGAACAGCTCATCAGAACAATTGCCATGAAAATATTCGTTGAAAAGATAGACGGAAGCCACATCATATCAGAGTGAAAGTGACTGAAGCTGAGATGCCTGGTCAGAATCGATAACATTACAGATCCTTTGAATTTTGTCAAGAATCTTGGGATATATAATAGGAGCACCAAACCAGATATGGTAGCAATATTCAATGCATGGACGAATGGTAGATTTTCCGTCCTCTGTTAAAACACTTCCTAGATATTTAAAATGAAAACAAAAAGGACACTTATACTTAGAATCAGAAAGAGAAAGTTGAAATTTCTAGGGAACATAATGAAGAATATGAAAAATTTGACACTGACAGGGCATATTGAAGGCAAGAGGGACAGAGGAAAACAGTGCATGACCAACCTAATGAGCTTGTGTAAACGGTTGGTAGAGTAAAGTTTAGGAGAGATAACAAAAAAACAAAATTTATTAAGAGTTACAAAGGAGAGGAAGTTGTGGTGAGCCATGATCACCAATGTCCTGAAGGGACATAACACATAGAAGATGAAGAATGGTAACATGATGATTTAAAGAATTAAATTATTTTAACCAAAACCTTATAAGAACAATTGCCATAAAAATATTTGTAGAAAAGACAGGGAAACTATATCATGTCAGTGAGAAAGTAATTGAAATAGAGATGCCAGGTCAGAATCGATAACATTACAGATTCCTTGAATTTTGTCAAGAATCTTGAGATATATAACAGGAGCACCAAACCAGATATGGTAGCAATATTCAATGCATGGATGAATGGTAGATTTATAAATCTACAAGATGGATTTTGACAAGAAGTACACCTAACAACTGATTTAATATAATGACTCCACTTCAAGTTAGAGGAAAGTGGGAATCCAATAAGTTGCAAAGAGTTACTCTCCTAAAAGAAAAGGTTCTCTGCAGTGATTAAATGAAAGCAGTTTTATTTTGCAGGCATTAAAAATTAACAAGCCATTCCTTGCTCCTGTTAACCACTGATCAGAGGTCTATTTTGAGAGCAGTTGCCAGTTCTGTTTTGTCAGATCTATCAGACTTGCTACTAAGACACCTACATTGGTACCTAGTTGAGAGCTGATGACACCGGAAAGGTTGTTGATGAAGTATGTCCAGGGATAGAGCCATGTAGGACCACACCCTTCATTACATGTTTTGTTCGGAATGATTGAATTAAGCCAAGTATTTGTCCAGAGACACTGTAGCCCTTGAGCTTGTGGGGAAGGCCAACATGCCAAACACTTTCAGATAGCTAGAGATACAACCTGAGCTTCCCTGTTCTCATCTAAAGCTTGATAGGATGCAAACAAGAAGGAAGATTATACTTAACATATGGAAGAGGCAGATGAAATTTCTGGGACACGTAACGAGAAAGGAAGGCCTGGAGTATCTGGTACTCACAGGTCGAATAGAGGGGAAAAGAGACAAGGGAAAGCAATGCATGACATACCTGGTGGGCTTAAGCAAGTGGATGGCAGGACATGGTCTGGGGGAGTTGGTAGAGGCACAAAACTTATTGAGAGCCACAAGGGATATGGGGAAGTGGAAAGTCATGATCGCCTACATCCTGAAAGGACACAGCTCATAAAAAGAAAAAGAAAAGAAGGTGATTAGAGCCTCTAGCGATTTGCCAAAAAGAGGTTAGAGACTAATAAGGGGATAATTCAAGGGGTCAGATGGTTCCATAAAGTTCTTAAAGACAGGAACTACAGAGGAGCACTTCTAACAAGTTGGAAAGCAAGAAGTAGCAAAACATTTATAGTAATGTTTGGAGAGAGCAGGTGCCAATTCAGGAGCTCATTTGTTTAGGATTGGTAAACATGTAACGTTTACAGTGGAGATCCTACCAGGATTTAGTATTAATAGGCATAATTTTAACAATATAAGAAATGCAGATGACACTATGTTGATGAATGAAAGAGAACTATTGGTTCTTCTAAAGATAGTATGAAATGAAAAGAAAAGATGTTTCAACAAATGTAAGAAGACTGAATATATGGTTGTCAGCAAGAGAAAGATCAAGATCAAACAAGTACAGAAGTTCAATGATAGCTTTTGAGTAGCAAATAATACCTTCCTAAAGCTAAGCAAAGTATTAAAAAACAGAAAAATTCATTAGAAACAAAGAAAACTGTTGTGTCATATCAATTGTCTTATATGGCAGTGAACAAAAATTATTGACTAAAATGGTCAAAAATAAAACGGTAGAAAGCATAACCTTCACACAGTTTATCTGCAAGTTTGATCTTGACATACAACCTCTTATTTATTGGAAAAAGCAGTAAAAAATTAAACAGACTGACCTTGTTGACTGAATTTAACAAAGCTTGTTTGGATATATGTATGTGGTCAGGTTTATGACACACAGTGAGAATCAAATTCAGAAAACAAAGAGATTTTTCTGCATGACATAAACACCAATCATAATAGAAATATTAACCATTTCCTTATAAGGAAACATATTCACTGACTAAGCAGCCAGTGCTACTTTCAGTTGAGATTTATAAAATCTTTCTCTTAAAACAACTCTTCAGGAAAATAGGTTTCTCAAGTCCACTAACTGTTATTGCTCTTTCCAGTCGGCATTCATTGACCGAGCAGCCAGTGCTACTTTTGGTTGAAATTTCTAAAATCTTTCTCTTAAAACGATTCTTCAGGAAAATAGGTTTCTCAAGTCCACTAACTGTTATTGCTCTTTCCAGTCGACATTCATTGACCGAGCAGCCAGTGCTACTTTTGGTTGAAATTTATAAAAACTTTCTCTTAAAACGATTCTTCAGGAAAATAGGTTTCTCAAGTCCACTAACTGTTATTGCTCTTTCCAGTCGACATTCATTGACCGAGCTGCCAGTGCTACTTTTGGTTAAAATTTATAAAATCTTTCTCTTAAAACAATTCTTCAGGAAAATAGGTTTTTCAAGTCCACTAACTGTTATTGCTCTTTCCAGTCGACATTCATTGACCGAGTTGCCAGTGCTACTTTTGGTTAAAATTTATAAAATCTTTCTCTTAAAACAATTCTTCAGGAAAATAGGTTTCTCAAGTCCACTAACTGTTATTGCTCTTTCCAGTCTGCATTCATTGACCGAGCAGCCAGTGCTACTTTCGGTTTAAATTGATAAAATGTTTCTCTTAAAACAATTCTTCAGGAAAATAGGTTTCTCAAGTCCACTAACTGTTATTGCTCTTTCCAGTCGGCATTCATTGACCGAACCGCCATTGCTACGTTTGGTTGAAATTTATAAAATGTTTCTCTTAAAACAATTCTTCAGGAAAATAGGTTTCTCAAGTCCACTAACTGTTATTGCTCTTTCCAGTCGACATTCATTGACCTAGCAGCCAGTGCTACTTTTGGTTGAAATTTATAAAATCTTTCTCTTAAAACAATTCTTCAGGAAAATACGTTTCTCTAATCCACTAACTGTTATTGATCTTTCCAGTAATGATGGTGGTTTTCTTCATAACCATTTTCTTGAAGTATTGTGGAATATCAAAATCTTGATTATCTCATTATTTTCTCTTCAAGTTACATGCACTATTCATTTTAATTGTTGCAAAATGATGTGGTTTCTGTTATTTCATACAGTTCTTTTTTTGTGATTCTGTAGCACCAGTCCACAATGTTCAAAGAAGGTTAGTCTTTGCCAAGACTGTCAGGTTTCACTCACTCAAAGCCTTTTTTAATCATTGAATTTAAAAAGTGGTTGTGTACATGTGACAGTTTAGATATTTCTGAATATCTTTGCTGCCATATATGGCATTCATACCAAAGTCTCAATTGGACAAGGTTATTTAAGTACATGACTTAAGATTTTTGGTTAATGTTTCGTTTTCGTAGCAATTTGCAATGTCTGGCAAAATTCCAGCAAGCACATTTTATTCCTTATGTTCAATTTATTTATCTGTTATACTAAATACGTTTTAACTGCTCCAAACTCAGAGGTATTATAATTTTTTTATTAATTACTAGTGAAAATAATTGTTATTATTAGTATATGTAAAAATCCTTATTTTTTGAATTGGTGGTTAAAGAACTGCCAAAACTATTTCTGATGAGGTGGATTGTTGAGAGATTCAATTTTTGAATTAAAAAAAAATATGTACAATTTTATATATTGTCCAATCAAAAGCATGGGTTTATGCCCTCATCAGTTTTGAAGTTAAGTTTAGTCAGGAGCCTCTTACTTCCTATATAAAGAGATTGTCCAGTAGATAATGGGGAAAATGTAATCAGATTTCAAAGCAGAAAGTGGTTTCATAGTAGAATGGATTGATAAATCACACAAAAGGGGACAGAGCCAGCTGGCCATAGAAGAAAGTTCAAATTTCAAAGGAGTCAAATTTTCAAACAAGGACCAAATATTAATATTAAGAGCTGACACAAAAATTTCAGAAGAGAAATCAAATCCAGAAGAGAAATCAATTTTTGGCTGCCTCCTGAGAAGAATTTGAAAAAAGGAACAGAAAACGATAAAAGAAAAAATATAAAAAGTCCCATAGTTTGAAATTACCTAAGCTGCCTTCATGCTGTGATTTTTTTCATCTTTTTATTATAATAGGTGGGTGTACCTTTGTTTTTTCAAAATGTATTTTCTGCTTATCCAAAATTTGCATTTTACCTTTTCAAAGATTTTTCATTTTTCCAAAATTGTTTTGAAATTTTTTTCTTTAAAGCAACGTGAATATTTCTTGATATTTTGTCCCACATTTTTTTAAAATAAGGTGCATGAAGGAAATTTTTGTACAAACCCATTTTGTAAAATATTGTATTTGTTTTATTGTTTTAATATATATTGTAGTAAATGTGGAAATCCCAAGCCAAGATACATCACCACAAAAATACCAAAAAATTAGAAGAAAAGGCTTAAACCCATGACCTTATATTATTCAGATTATTAGATTAAGATTGATTTATGTGTTATACATAAATCAATCTTAATCTAAAATAATTTAAATACTAATTTACACACACACATATATATATATATATATATATATATATATATATATATATATATATATATATATATATATGTATGTATATATATATATACATATATTTTAAACATGTTGTGTTGAATATCAAAGACAACATCGTCCTGCATATTTTCTCATATTTTCTAATGAGACTTTTTATTTGAAAATTATATCGAAATAAATATTGTCTGTAAGATAACCGAGTACTTTCGAACATCATTGTACGTCTTCAGGGTCAAAATTTTTTAACAATGTCTTATATATATGTAGAGTCAAAATTTTTAAAAACATTTGCAAATTGTCTTGTAGCGGAATCATGTTGCTACATTTTTTTACAAACTAAATAAACGTTACAAAATCATTTTAATTTCAAAAAGATGCAATGATGTTTAAAAAATTTTGACTCTACATATATATAAGACATTGTTAAAAAAATTTGACCCTGAAGATGAACAATGATGTTCGAAAATATGCAGGACTATGTTGTCTTTGACCAAATTACATATATATATGAAAATACTCCCTACTCAATTTTGTTTATTAGGCATTGGACTGTATCACATAACATCCATGAACTTATCTGACTTTTCTGCTAACTTTACCATAAAAAAAAATTTATAAAACCAATAACATTTTTTTCTTGTATATAAATATTTGTCACAAAATCCTTACATTTGCCTTGATAAAGTCCCTCAGAGGATCTATAATGTAATCAATCCTAACTTGGAATCTTGACTTCAGTCACTTTCTCACTGATATTGCATGGATTCCCTCTGTCTTTTCTACATATATTTTCATGGCAACTACTCTGATTAGCTTTTTTTCCCTGGTGACCCAACTACATGACTTTAAGCATGCTACTAGATTGACATCTAGGTCCCACCTGTTTGCTGTTGAAATAGCTAAATGCAACCACCACTTCTACTCCAACAGTTTCTTTTCTTGCACTTCCCACCTGTGGAACTCCCTTCCTTTTAGTTGCTTCCCTGATAACTACAATCTTCAAAAATTTAAATGCAATGTTAATTGCCATCTTCTATCTTCTTGAATCCCATTCATCTTTTTCCTTTCCACAATCCTCCCTATTCTCAGTCTTCTCTTTCACTTTCACTCCCTGTAACCCCCTGAGTACTAGTGGCATTCCCTTTCATCTTTTGTCCTTTCTTCAATCCTCCCTATTCTCAGTCTTCTCTTTCACTTTCACTCCCTGTAACCCCCTGAGTACTAGTGGCCTTCCCTTTCATCTTTTGTCCTTTCCTCAATCCTCCCTATTCTCAGTCTTCTCTTTCACTTTCATTCCCAGTAAACCCCTGCGTACTAGTGGCCTTCCCTTTCATCATTTGTCCTTTCCTCAATCCTCCCTATTCTCAGTCTTCTCTTTCACTTTCACTCCATGTAACCCCCTGTGTACTAGTGGCCTTCCCTTTCATCTTTGGTCCTTTCCTCAATCCTCCCTATTCTCGGTCTTCTCATTCACTTTCACTCACTGTAACCCCCTGCGTACTAGTGGCCTTCCCTTTCATCTTTTGTCCTTTCTTCAATCCTCCCTATTCTCAGTCTTCTCTTTCAATTTCACTCCCTATAACCCCCTGCGTACTAGTGGCCTTCCCTTTCATCTTTTGTCCTTTCCTCAATCCTCCCTATTCTCAGTCTTCTCTTTCACTTTCACTCCCTGTAACCCCCTGAGTACTAGTGGCCTTCCCTTTCATCTTTTGTCCTTTCCTCAATCCTCCCTATTCTCAGTCTTCTCTTTCACTTTCATTCCCAGTAAACCCCTCCGTACTAGTGGCCTTCCCTTTCATCCTTTGTCCTTTCCTCAATCCTCCCTATTCTCAGTCTTCTCTTTCACTTTCACTCCATGTAACCCCCTGTGTACTAGTGGCCTTCCCTTTCATCTTTGGTCCTTTCCTCAATCCTCCCTATTCTCGGTCTTCTCATTCACTTTCACTCACTGTAACCCCCTGCGTACTAGTGGCCTTCCCTTTCATCTTTTGTCCTTTCTTCAATCCTCCCTATTCTCAGTCTTCTCTTTCAATTTCACTCCCTATAACCCCCTGCGTACTAGTGGCCTTCCCTTTCATCTTTTGTCCTTTCCTCAATCCTCCCTATTCACAGTCTTCTCTTTCACTTTCACTCCCTGTAACCCGCCTGCGTACTAGTGGCCTTCCCTTTCATCTTTTGTCCTTTCCTCAATCCTCCCTATTCTCAGTCTTCTCTTTCACTTTCATTCCCAGTAAACCCCTCCGTACTAGTGGCCTTCCCTTTCATCTTTTGTCCTTTCCTCAATCCTCCCTATTCTCAGTCTTCTCTTTCACTTTCACTCCCTGTAACCCCCTGAGTACTAGTGGCCTTCCCTTTCATCTTTTGTCCTTTCCTCAATCCTCCCTATTCTCAGTCTTCTCTTTCACTTTCATTCCCAGTAAACCCCTCCGTACTAGTGGCCTTCCCTTTCATCCTTTGTCCTTTCCTCAATCCTCCCTATTCTCAGTCTTCTCTTTCACTTTCATTCCCAGTAAACCCCTGCGTACTAGTGGCCTTCCCTTTCATCATTTGTCCTTTCCTCAATCCTCCCTATTCTCAGTCTTCTCTTTCACTTTCACTCCCTGTAACCCCCTGAGTACTAGTGGCCTTCCCTTTCATCTTTTGTCCTTTCCTCAATCCTCCCTATTCTCAGTCTTCTCTTTCACTTTCACTCCCTGTAACCTCCTGCTGACTAGTGGCATTCCCTTTCATCTTTTGTCCTTTCCTCAATCCTCCCTATTCTCAGTCTTCTCTTTCACTTTCACTCCCTGTAACCCCCTGCATACTAGTGGCCTTCCCTTTCATCTTTTGTCCTTTCCTCAATCCTCCCTATTCTCAGTCTTCTCTTTCACTTTCATTCCCAGTAAACCCCTCCGTACTAGTGGCCTTCCCTTTCATCTTTTGTCCTTTCCTCAATCCTCCCTATTCTCAGTCTTCTCTTTCACTTTCACTCCCTGTAACCTCCTGCTGACTAGTGGCATTCCCTTTCATCTTTTGTCCTTTCCTCAATCCTCCCTATTCTCAGTCTTCTCTTTCACTTTCACTCCCTGTAACCCCCTGAGTACTAGTGGCATTCCCTTTCATCTTTTGTCCTTTCCTCAATCCTCCCTATTCTCAGTCTTCTCTTTCACTTTCATTCCCAGTAAACCCCTCCGTACTAGTGGCCTTCCCTTTCATCTTTTGTCCTTTCCTCAATCCTCCCTATTCTCAGTCTTCTCTTTCACTTTCACTCCATGTAACCCCCTGCGTAATAGTGGCCTTCCCTTTCATCCTTTGTCCTTTCCTCAATCCTCCCTATTCTCAGTCTTCTCTTTCACTTTCATTCCCTGTAACCCCCTGCGTACTAGTGGCCTTCCCTTTCATCTTTTGTCCTTTCCTCAATCCTCCCTATTCTCAGTCTTCTCTTTCACTTTCACTCCATGTAACCCCCTGCGTACTAGTGGCATTCCCTTTCATCCTTTGTCCTTTCCTCAATCCTCCCTATTCTCAGTCTTCTCTTTCACTTTCATTCCCTGTAACCCCCTGCTTACTAGTGGCATTCCCTTTCATCTTTTGTCCTTTCCTCAATCCTCCCTATTCTCAGTCTTCTCTTTCACTTTCACTCCATGTAACCCCCTGCTTACTAGTGGCATTCCCTTTCATCTTTTGTCCTTTCCTCAATCCTCCCTATTCTCAGTCTTCTCTTTCACTTTCACTCCCTGTAACCCCCTGAGTACTAGTGGCATTCCCTTTCATCTTTTGTCCTTTCCTCAATCCTCCCTATTCTCAGTCTTCTCTTTCACTTTCACTCCATGTAACCCCCTGCGTAATAGTGGCCTTCCCTTTCATCCTTTGTCCTTTCCTCAATCCTCCCTATTCTCAGTCTTCTCTTTCACTTTCATTCCCTGTAACCCCCTGCGTACTAGTGGCCTTCCCTTTCATCTTTTGTCCTTTCCTCAATCCTCCCTATTCTCAGTCTTCTCTTTCACTTTCACTCCATGTAACCCCCTGCTTACTAGTGGCATTCCCTTTCATCTTTTGTCCTTTCCTCAATCCTCCCTATTCTCAGTCTTCTCTTTCACTTTCACTCCCTGTAACCCCCTGAGTACTAGTGGCATTCCCTTTCATCTTTTGTCCTTTCCTCAATCCTCCCTATTCTCAGTCTTCTTTTTCACTTTCACTCCCTGTAACCCCCTGCTTACTAGTGGCATTCCCTTTCATCTTTTGTCCTTTCCTCAATCCTCCTCATTCTCAGTCTTCTTTGTCTGTTTTACTCTCTGTAATCCCCTGTATACTAGTAGAATTTCCTCCTTGCTTCAGGTGAAATGATTTTTTAAAAAAATCAAAAAGAAAAGGCATTAGCTAAGTTTTCCTTTAGTCTTTATTCATTATAGTAAATATTTGTTCTTTTAAATTTCATGTATTAATTGAATCTTATTTGTTTGTGTCTTTTTTTAACATTTGTCATAAGGAAGGTGACATGCTCTCTTTTCGCATTCCATCGTAACAAAAATAAATTCTTATATTCTGCTCTAAGATAAGTTTTTTTAAAAGAAATTTTCTTTTAATATTTGAAGTATTTAGTATTTATTAATTCCACATTCCGAAATTTTCTGACAGATTCAAGGTATGTGCCATCATTGCTTTCATTCCACTTCCAGATTAAAGTGACTGTTTGGAAAAGGTTTATCTTAGCTCCGACTTCTTGGAACACTTGGTAGGGAATGTTGATTTTTTCTATGCAATATACTTTCTGTAAGTGTGTGTGCAAAATGTCTCTGTATCTAGAAAGATATGTTGAGAAAAAAGGGATATAATGTGAAAGCTGATTGGTTAAAATCTATTTGATGATCCTTATCTGTCAGTCTCCATAGAAATTCAAGCACTTTCTTATATGAATTAAATTAGGGGATGAAAAGTAATGCTAATCAATTTGATTATTGAATGCCGACTTTGAGGTTTGAAAATAAGCTGGCCATTTTAGGGGTGTAATTGATGGACAAATGGATCTCCTACTGGGAGAGTTACAGTGCATGCTTCATGTCACTATAACTTAATTCAACAGGGATTAATGTTGTCTTGTTTTATGAAGGAGACATTCGAGTCATGTCCATGATCAGATTGGGCAGAGAGACACAGAAAATTCAAAGAAGGACCATACGTCTGAAATGATCATCTTAAGTTTGCTTTCACCAACATGAGAATACGTCACTTAGCGAAGGGTACCTGATGATGCTTGCAGTGAAGGAGTCACTGACAAAATATTTGATCTCATGTCTCACATTTATTGTAATCAGTTTTACTTGCTAAATTTTAAATTCTGTTTCCTATTAGAATAATTAACTGGAAATTCTTGTAAAATATGAGATTAAGATTTTTATATGCTATCCCATCAGAACATAAACAATCATGACCCTCCACAACTTCTTATCATTTGTAGATCTTAGCAAAGTTTGTCTTTTTACTATATCTCCCTATTCCTGTTGTCATGTCTTTTATATTCCTCCTGTTTGCCATTCTACCATCAACTTATATGAACTCAGTATGCAGCTTTTCTTCAGCCCTCTTGCTTTCAATATGTCCTGTGAGTATCAAATTTTCCAAGCTCTCTTTCCTCATGACCTGCCCTAGAAATTTCAACTATCTCTTTCTAATTGTAAGTATAAGTGGCCTTTTTGTTTCAATTTTCTTGGATTTTATCAAGGATCTCTAAATATATAGCAGGAGCACCAAACCATATGTGGTAGCAATATTCAAAGCCAGTATGAATGGTAGACTTATAAATATGTAAGATAGATTCTGGCAAGAAAAATTGTCTAACATGAAACAGGGAACCAACTTTCCTAGAAGCAGTCCTAGTAATTGATTCAATATAATCTCTCTACTTCATGTCAGTAGAGTATAATATCCTGAGAATGAGCCATGAATAACTCTCCTGGAGGTTAGCATCAGCCATGCTGATGGAAGGTAGAAAGGGTTATCATGGAAAGGAGTTTCGTTTTGGAGGGATTAAAATTAACAAGCAATTTCTTGCCCAAGTTAACAACAGAATTTAAGTTATTTTTTTAGATCAGTTACCAGTATGACCTTATTGAACTGATCAGACTTACTATTACATTTAAAACAATACAAGATATAGTCAACACTGAATGGAATAGGAACAAAAAGTAGTAGTAGGAATATAGATATTATTTGTACAAAATGCCAAATAATATACATTGGTGAAACATCTAGAAATCTCAAAAAAGACAATATAAGCATTATGGTGATCTATTTCATAACAACACTTTAAATACACTGGTAGTTCACCATAACACAAGGAGACAATAGAGGTACGAAGGATGGGAAGTTGTGGAAAGCCATAATTGCCCACATCTTGATGGGACATGGCACATAACAGAAAGAGAAGAATGTGTTCAAATTGATTAGTATTTTAGTTATAAATAGTCATTCTTCTATGTGCTAGGATGCCAGCAATGATGTCTCTCCACAATTTTCTGTCTTTTTAACTCTTAATAAATTTTGCTTTTTTGTTATCTCTCCTAAATCTTGTTCAGCCATGCATGTTCACACATTTGTGAGCTAGGTTATGCAGTGTTTTTCCTCTGTCCCTCTTGTTTTCAATATATCCTTTGAGTATCAAATTTTCCAAGCCCCCTTTCTTCATGATGTGCCCTAAAAATTTCACCTCTTTCTGATGTTAAGTATAAGGGTCTTTTTCTTTCCCTTTTCTCTAAAATTTCACAACTGCTCACGTTTGGTCCATAGTACGCTCAGATTCTGTAGAATCAGATTTCTATCGCTTCAAGTCTCTTCATCTGTGAGGATATTATCCAGCAATCATTGCCCTATAGTTCATAGCAATTCAGTACTCTTTCCTTTCTCTTTAATGCAATTTTCTTGTTTCTTAATTCTTTGCTTGGCTTTGTTTACCTTTCCAAATTTATTCTGATACTAAGTAAAGACTAAATGTTACTCTTATTAAATAGGCACAAATATCATTCATTTTCGATTATTAAAGGCTATCAAAGCACTAAGATTTTAAATGATGGATTTTCATTCTTTTACAAAGATTCACAATTATGAGTCCCATAACCCATTAGAGTTGTAGGGGCAGCACATGTATTACAGCTGTAGCGGCAGTGGTGTGTCTTGGGCAAGATAGCCTGACAGATTGCAACCCTCTTTAGGCTGGTTTGAATTGAAAGTTTTCCTTCTCCTACACTGGATTCCAACCTAGGCGATAGGGCCAAGTCAGTCCTAGTATTTACCCATATCTGGGAAAAGGAGAGATGGATTTATACTTTTCCCAAAGGTATTTGCATGTAAGTGAATGCTATGAACCCAACTGGAATTTGAACTTGGCTCTCCAATTTCTCATTCAAATCGCTCTATAACAAAATGGCAAAGCCTTACATTTTAGTTAATAAAATCAGGTGTTCCTCTGACCTAGGTATTTTTGTACGCACTATGCCAGAGTTTCTCAATCGGTGGAGAATTTCCCTCTGGGGTGGATTTTCAGGTTTCAGGATGGGGAATTTTGGGTCACAGATTGGTAGACTCAAAATGTTAACTTTCATACTCCACAAAGCAGCATAACCCACAATGTGTATTGGTCTGCGCAACTGAGAGGTCACGCTGGGTTTTCTTTCTGCTAGCTCTTGTGCTTGATTTGCCACTACAAAAATAATCCATGTAAATATATCTGTACTAATAGTGAAAAGAATGAAGATTTGAGTCCGACAATCTTGGAAAGGTCGGGTAAAGATATTCTGATGAAAAGGGTGTATGGGTGGGGGTGGGGGATTAGGTTTAGAAGCACTGCACTATGACAACCCCTCTTCAGGCTGGTTTGGATTCAAATTCAACTCTCCAATTCTTGCTCACGGCCACTACCTTTACAAAGACTGTTGGGACAATTACTCTTTGTAGGAAGAGAGAAAACTGTTTGAACTGAACAGAAAGTCTTACTTCAGAGTAAGTGGGTGTGTCCCACCCCTGAAAAAAAATAATCTTGCAGGGGTGGGGGAGAGTCATGAGATGATATCAGTGATCCAATCAACATATATAAGCATCAAATAAAATAAGGTAGAAGCATTTACATGCTCTTTTCTTTGGATGCTTGACCCCTTCCTTGTCAGTTGTCTTAAACACTGCAGGGTTTTTATGATTGGATTTAAGGCATCAAAAGAGTAAATGCTGGCATTAATGAAAAAGTGAACCAGAAGGAAATGGATCTTTTACGAATTGTGCTGAAAATGGCTTAATAGTATACAGGTTCTGGGGCAGCAATCCCTCTTTTATACAGGTTTCATTAAAAAAAAAACTGGCAAGGTCCTGTTCGACATTCCAACCACCTAAAGAAAGCCAGAGCATACAACAGCCGAAACGTTGTAATAAATATGGCAACAAAGATGAGGACAATAGTGCGAATAATGTAAATAATGTACATAATACCTCATCTCAGAAATATAGACAGATAATGTATATATATATATATATTTGTACCTATACATGGAAATATTAGACATTTTATTATTATCATATTGTCTTAAATTAATATTAATCTAAAGTCTTCTAATAATCCTCCACACATACTCACACATTGAAAGAGAGTGTGAGAGAGAGGACACTGAATTGAAAATATAGCACAAGAATCTGAAGGTACACAAATAATGAAGGGTTCTTTTAGAAATTGGGGATGAGATAGAAAAAACTGCAACAAATTACTTAGCACTTATTTTGATTACTTCACTACTTATATAAAAAATGTATTACTTATAAATGATACATGGCCATAAAAAAACATTGTTGATTATTTATAGCAAATATGTTTAAATAATGCACTGAATATTATTTGTGTCATGTGGCAATAATTATAAGTTTGGCCAAACCCATGGGCTCAGATTGCCTGAAATTAAATTCGGCCTTGTGCCACATTCTACCTTGTGGGAAGGTTGGTAAATATTACAAGCTGAGATCTGTTGAGTACGACTCAAACTTATGCGAGGACTACCGACCTTCCAATAGTAGCACTCACTACTGGATTGACTTGTGATGACCTTGTGCATAACTGTTACCATTATTCTTATTGTACTGTTTTTTACAATAAACCTTTACTTATTTTATCCACCTTGTTTTTCAAGTATATATTCCTATTAGCACGGAATATAACAGTTAGATAAATAAAAGTAAAAATTGCTGCCCGTGTGTGTGTGTGGTTAATATAGATGCATGTAAATACACACACAACTTCTTGTACACCTATAAAGTATGTATATATTTCATAGATGTGTCTCCATCAATGCAATATATACATATTGCATACAAATTTGTATGTGATTATACAGATGAATGATATTGTGCCTGTTCCAGGAAAATATTACATTTTTATTGTTACCATGTTGCCATAGGTAAATATACATTCAAGGCTTTTCTAAAAACGACACACACATACATACATATATATATACATACATATGCATGCACACATGTATTAAAATAGACATGGCCCTGCAGTCGTATGCGTGGGTGTATATATGTATATGATTCAATTGAGGAATTTCAGTGTGATAAAAAAATGAATTTTTCTTTTGTTTTCTTCCTTTTATTACTTTCAATTCTTTTTTTCTTTTCTTTTTTTTGGATTTTTTTTTTTGCTCATTTATAACCCCCAGCCCATTGTCCCTGCTCTATTCCATAGATAATGTTACAGTCCTTGGTAAAGGCAGTGATGGGTGTTAAAAAGAAGAAGAAAAAAAAAAACTCTCCCCCTCACCCTCTTTTTACCACTCTCTTATTTCTCTCCCCCCCGTCTCTCCCCTTCCCCTATCACCACCCTCTCTCTGTCTGCCCACCATTTCCTTTTCTCTACTTCCTTCTCTTCCCTCTTGGCATATATTGCAATCCTGTCTTTTATATTCCTTCCCCCTTTTTAGGTTGATGGGGGAGGGACTTAGCATCTCTTGATTCCCCTGGCCTTTTCATTCAATGAAGGAGTCACTGTTCAGTGCTCAGGGGACCAATCTTGATCATAGCCATTAAGGTATCACAACCAGTCTATTCCACATTGATCGTAGCAGACCTTTATTTATTTTTGGAGGGCGGATTCCCATTTTGTTTTTCTTCCTATTTTTATGCTAGAAATTTTTGACATGTTTTTTAATTTATTTACTTTCTACTGATTTCACATTCAAAGCCTTTTTTTTTTGCATTGCTTTTAATTTTATCTCTTTTTACTATTTTAAATTCCATCTTTATTCTAAAGCATGTCAGCCTTTCTTTAAAAAAGGAAAAAAATATTTTATTTGTAAATAAATTCAACAGAGAACACAATGTTGTATGCAATTTTAATGATTCAACAAATAAAATTGTAGTTAGGCAATTCAAATCAACTGATATGATTGCACAATGTTTTGTATTCAATAATATTGCTTCAATAATATTGGGAGGATTTAGGTTGGCTTTGATTTGAAGGGAACCTAAGGTTAAAAACTGGTTAGATTGGAGGCTGGTGTTTACCCTACCCAATATTTGGTAGACACACACATGGATTAACTATATAAAAGTAATGATAATTTTATATATAAATATGGTTTTAAACAAAACAAGTGAGAAGCAAAAGCAGCAAAGAAAATTGGTGTATGGTATATAATCAAGTGTGAGTATTTATGGTCAGTTTTTATATGCTAAACAAGTACAGTATTTCCCAATGTATTATATGCTTTTGACCATAATACGCACCCCTAAAATTGTGCTGAAAGTGTGGAGAAAATGCTTTTACTCATGCATAATATGCACCCTTTGCTTGGTAATTAAACCCTGTAATCTCTACATCTCCAATTTCATTACGGCCAGTGTTTCCTACTTTTATTAAGACATAGTTTTAAACATAGAATAATATTATTCTAATTTAGTTTTATGATAATTCTTATTTTATTTTACATACGTAATTCAGTATTCTTATTTTATTTTACATTTGTAAGTATTGTTAGGTACATATGATTGCATGTGACATTCTTATAGGGTCACAATCGTCGAATGTTAGTGTCAAATTGTCATATGTTTGTGGCCAGTAGTCATTTCACAACTGAAATTGACCTATGAAACGGCAATTTTTTAAAGATTTTTTTCCTAGCTAAACATAATACCCCCCCCCTAATTTTGCTTATTATTTTTTTAGAAAAAAACGTGTATTATACATGGGTAATTACAGTAATTTCTTTTAAAGAGGTTAACAATCATGCATTTGTTGACTGGTTGTACTATACACAGATAAATTTTTTCTGGGGTGGTTGAAATTTTTTATTTTCAGTGACTGTAACCTACCTGGTCGGCTTACATTCACACAGTACCTTTGGCTAACCATAACTTCATGTAGCAACAAAAGGGAAGAAACTTAGACTATGTTGGAGGCAGACCCAGTGCGATGTAGCTACCGTAGTCAGTCATGAATTAAAACAAAAGTACGGTATCTAAATCTTTGTATCAGATATTTTATGATAAGTTTTTTCTCACCATTTTGGGGGAGAGTTGTACAAAAAAAGAATTAAATCCATTTACTTGCTATAAAATATGTCCAGGATGATACACAGTATTGCAGTATTTGACTACTGTAGGCCTACTAGAATTGCTCAGATTCTGGGGTCACATTACACACAAACTATATGAAAAAATAAGGTTTTTCACAAAAAACTTCATGGGTCACACTATATTTGAAGCCTGCTTCTACATGAGTATATAGGATAATTTATATATGCATGAAATAGAGAAAAGAGTCAAATGAACTTTCAGTGGTGTCCTTGGCATAAACTTCTCAATAAAAGGGGATCAACAAATGAAGACACTTCTTTTGAAGTTTCCAGTAGCCAAGAAGAGAGAAGTGAGCATATCAACAAGTTTTATTTAACAAGGAAAAATTTAATAAAATAATTAAATAAACAGATCATGTTGGTCATTTTAAAAAGAAACAAGTTGTTTTTTTAATGAATTCTTTCAGTATATATTGTTGGAACACGTACAGTCTCTCCTAGTTCCAGGACTTGGCAAGCATTTCAAGTACCTCAATAAAGATATTGGCATAGATTTGCTGGAGTTATGTTTAATGATGTCCTCCATCAACTGGACAGCAATCTTTATTACATCCGACCGCTTATACAAATATTCTTTATAGAAAAAAACATATTGGACCAAACACTTGAAATATTTGTTGTTTTAATAAAAGTATTTTTGGGTTTAAAATAATTTTCATGAAAAATGTATGAGAATCAATTTTAAAAAACAGAGTCTCATTTAAAAAAAAAAATTATTGTCATAAAACAGGCAGCTACATTTTTTGTAATTTTTCTAGAAAACACCATTTGGACATAGATGATTACAACTGCCAACAGATTCCTTTTCTTTATTTGTGAAAAGTTTCACCTTCTTGGCAAAGCTGGTGGAGTAGTTTCACATTGCCATCTCCACAATTTTAAATGTCATCCTCAATGTTAAAAAATGTGCTTATAAAATCCACAAAGCCAAATACAAAACGCAACTATATTAGTGATGTCTGTTCTAACAAAAATTATATAAAATTCATAATCCTACCCTCCAAAATACATTCTACTAAACTTGCACGCAAATTCTTTTTCTGTAGGTAATCATGGGACTTTCCCCATCCCTTGTAGCTCTTAATAAGTTTCATCCCTCTGCCACCTCCCCTAGACCACATTCTGTCATACACTTGCACAAGCTCACCAGGTATGTCATGTGTTGCTTTCCCTTGTCTCTTTGTCCCTTTATTCAACCTGTGAGTATCAGATTCTCCAGGCATCCCCTTTCTCATTACGTACCCCAGAAACTTCAGCTGCCTCTTCCTGATGCTAACCATAAGCCTCCTCCTTGTTTGCATCCTCTCCAAGACCTCATCATTGCTCACACGCTCAGTCCATGATATACGTAGTATTCTTCTGTAGAACTAGATCTCTGCTGCCTCGAGTCTCTTCTTCATCTTTGAGGAGACCGTCCAGTATCCACTGCCGTAAAGGAGGACAGATGTCATATAACAGCTCAGTATTCTTTTCTTTGTTACCAAAGAGATCCTCCTGTCTAGGAAAACAATAAACCCAAAAACAATTCAAATTCTGGTATTTATCAAATAAATTGCTTACAATGCATAACCTTTATGTGGTTGAGACATCATATGATCTAAAAACCTGCATCTATGAGCACAAGAAAGATTTACGTATTGCACAGGAACAATGTTGGCTATAACTTTGATTTTTATTTAGGTCACCCTAACTAAAAAAGAAGCTAATTCTTTAAGGAGAAAATGCTTTGAAAGTTTAATAACATTACCAACGATAAACACACACCTAAAACATTACATTACATCACCATCTTTCTTTGAATCCATTCTTAAAGAATCTAACTTACGTCTATTTAATACAAGGAGTACCTATTTAAAAACAGTCCCAGATTAATGGAGTGCCATCCCACTGGGCGAGCTGACCACATAAAAGTGAAAACATTACCATCCAATGCCTGCTTAGGCATATTAGAATTTTTACAAAGTTATGTACATACAGGATTATCTATGGTTTTAATGCACATGATACACTACTGACCATTGAGAATTGACCCAAACAAAATTGAAAATACCAAAGTTTCTGTCTTTTTGTCTGTTTTCTCTCAATCTCTGATGAGGCTTTAATAAAAGTGAAACATGTTAGATTGATAAACGTTTCTTATCTGTTCTTTATCTTATCATCCGATCAGATTCCACTCCATATTTGATCTTTAATTCACACACACACATATATATATATACATATATATAGTTAAAAAAAACAAACTATTCAATGAAAACACTAAAAAAGGCTACAGGATTAGCTGAAATCTTTTTAATTTCAAAAACTTTACCTTGTTCCCACATGTCAACTAAATAAGAAACATAAAGAAAATATACAGAGGAATATCGTTTTTATCACTTTTGATATAATGTATGGAACATACAAGTTAAGATCAACAAGTACTGGAACTGTTGATATTGTAACAGAGCTAATGTATGCAGAGTGAAGCCACTTTACAAGGATAGACATTGAATTCTGTTGCACATGCACACTAAGTTATAATGTCCCCACTTGCTTCTGTTTTTTATAGCAGTGTTTGGAAGGAAAGTGTGTAGTGTGTGGTTGTCTCACCACATCACAGAGGTTTCATCAATGACTATGGCTTGTGCTGTAGTTCTGGATCAAAGAC
Organism: Acanthosepion esculentum; assembly: GCA_964036315.1. Taxonomy (NCBI): domain Eukaryota; kingdom Metazoa; phylum Mollusca; class Cephalopoda; order Sepiida; family Sepiidae; genus Acanthosepion; species Acanthosepion esculentum. Next base: position 17,360,545 of record OZ038496.1, on the reverse strand, counting down.
ACAACATTCCCCATACACAATAAACACCATATTCCCAAGATCTTACCCCTTGTAACTTTTATCTCTTTCAAAATGTCAAATCCAATTTGAAAGGAACAAGACATTGAGGAAATCCAAGAGAATGTGACAAGGAAACCTCTGGATATCCCTAAAACAGAGTTCCAGGAATACTTCTGTCAATGGGAATGATGTTGTATAAAGTGTGTGGCTTAAGAATGGAACTACTTTGAAGGAGATTAAATGCAGAATTGATGTGTTGTACTTTTCTGTTTGTAGCACCAGTCTCAATACATTTTGATCAGGCCTCATATGTGGATATTTTCTCTCTCTCTCTCTCTCTCTCTCTCTCTATATATATATATATATATATATATATATATATGTATGTATATATATACATATATATATATATATATATATATATATATATATATATATATATATATATATATATATATATATATATCCCTTAGGATAGACAGTGGCTTGTCAAAAGTCTCACCCTGAATTGAATAAAGTGATTAGTTTGAAATGTAAAAAATTCGACTGGAATTTGAACACAGATCTACAGTTTCTCATTTTGAGCAACTATCCATTACACCTCTCTAAAAGAAGGTTGAGAATACCGTGGCTGGAGCATGTAAGCCATGAGGAACTTTTAAGGAAAATGGGAACAAAAGGGACATTTGTACTTTGTTTTTTACTTGATTTCACCCCAAGCAAGGCCGTAAAGCTACTAAGACACAAGTGGTTAGTGAGTGTGGAAGTATTAGAAAACAAAAACTTTACTAAGGACCAAGAACAAAAGAAAGGTAATCAGGAGGACAGTAGAAAGCAATTAACATTGCATTTAAATTTTTGATGTTTAAAGTTCGCTGGGAAGCATGGAGCTGGAAGGGAGTTTTTTTCAAGTGTGAAGTGCAAGAAAGAAAACTGTCAGCATAGAGCTTATGGTTACATGTAGCCAACTCAACTGTATATTGGTGAGGCCTTGTTGCCAGTCTAGTAATGAACTTAAATTCATAAAGTCTAGGTACCCTGACAAAGAGCTCATCTGAACAGTTGCCATGGAAGTATTTATAGAAAAGAAAAAGGGTGGAAACAGTGGTGGGAAAGTGACTGAAGCCGAGATACCAGATTAGAACCAGTAATACTGCTGATTCTTTTTTGTATTTTATCAATATTTCTAGATATATGATGAAGGTACCAGACCATAGCATCAAAAAGACATAGTTTAAATTTCTAGGACACATAATGAGGAAAGAAGACTTTGAGATTTATGAGACTGAGGAAATCTTCAGACAAGGGAAATAATTTCTCAAATGTTTCTAGATTTTAATGTGAAGAAGAGTGCTCTACATCAAGCATTTGTAGATATATCAGCCTGGATTGAGAAAAAAAATCACCTCATATCTGTGTCTGGCTATGAATTTATTGATCCACTCTTGTATAAGTCGGAACAACATATAACCCTTGCACAGAATAGGGCTGAAAAAAGTGAATATTTATTTTAATTATGCAATCTATATTGGGGAGAAGCTGTCATGAAATTCTGGTTAAATTAAATCTCTCGATAATTCTTTTTAGGAGATGAAAAAAAAAGAAGAAAAATTCTGAGTTTAAATAAAACCAGATAATAAATTCTAAAGAAGAAGAAGAAGAAATGGAAAAACAAAGCCATAAGATAATAATGGTCAAAAAATGGCCGACTTTGGTTTGCAGACATTAATTGGAAACAATGCAGCAAAGTGGATTTTATGGTCTTCTGAACAGAGCTTTTCACCAGAATTAAAGACATAATTTTTTTAAAAAATTATATTCCAGACAAGAAATTCAGATAGAAACAAGAAAGAGAATTTCTTAAATGTTTCTATTTTTTCAATGAATCAATGGGTTATTGTACAAAAAAATAATGGTCATATACTTTGGTTTCGTGGAAAAGACAAGTGACATCACAAGAACTAATTAACTTGGAAGGATTAACTGATATTAATTATCTCCCTTAATATGGACAGTGGAATGAGGAAAATTTAGCCCTGTTGATTGAATAAAGTGTTTGGCTGGAATTCCCAAGAAGTTAGCAATTATAGCAGACATTTGAAGAAGGCCAGAGGGTACAACTGCTAAAATATTGTGACTGTAATAAGCATGATGAGGATGCTCGTCAGAATAGATAATTATGTAATAAAGTTTTCTTCTTTTCTTTTTCAGACAAATTCAGTGAATCTTTTTCCTCTTTTCTATCCCGTTTTTTTTTAATCATTTTATCCCAAGCACGTGGGTAGAGGGAGAGAAAGTGAGAGTTTGTTTTTGTTTTGTTCTGTTTTACACCATATTAACCTCAATGGGCTATTTAATGCCTACAAATCTTTTTATTTCTGGTAATATTTTTTCTTCAAAAATGTATAGGTGGTAATAATTTTTTTTTTTTTACAAAGTATTTCTGGTATTAAAACCTATTTTTACACTTACATAGTGTTTTAACCCCAGTTTGGGGGTTAACTATTTACCCATAGTTGAGACCCTAACAGGTGCTACCACCCTGGGTCAGTTGGTTGGTTTGTTTTACAGAATATCAACCGCAATGGGTTATTTAATGATGACAAATTTTTTTATTGCTGATAATATTTTCTTTCAAAACAAACTATAGTTGGTAATATCTTTTTTTCTAAAAATGTATTGCCGGTAATATATATTTTTTTATTTTACATTTCTGGTATGTATTAAAACCTATTTTTACACTTTCATAGTGTTTTGACCACAGTTTGGGTGTCAACTATTTGCCCATAGCAGGGACCCTAACAGGTACTACCACCCCAGGTCAGGGTGGACCTGGGAACACCAGTAATTAAGAAGTGGTTCCACATTCCTCAAAACCTCCTGATCAGAGACCTTGATGTTGGATGTAGTTTATCGTCTTACCCTGGATGCGGATGTAGTTTATCATCATACCCAGGATGGAGAAAGTGAGAGAAAACACTGAGTATAGGGAAGATTGAGGAAAGGACAAAGGATAAACAGGATTCAAGAAGACAGAAGATGGTGATTGACATTTCATTTAAATTTTTGAAGATTGTAGATATCAGGGATGCAAGTGAATGCAAATGAGTTCCACAGGCGAGAAGTGTGAGAAAAGAAACTGTTAGAGTAAAAGTAGTGGTTGTATTTAGCTATTTCAACAGTAAAATGGTGGGACTTAGTACCATTCTAGTAGCATGCTTAAATTCATATAGTCAGGGCACCAGGGGAAAAAAAACTCATTAGAACAGTTGCCATGAAAATAATGTAAAAAAGACAGAGGGAAGACATCAGTGAGAAAATGACTGAAGTTGAATTGCCAAGTCAGGATCATGTACATTACATATCCTTCTTTGGATTTTGTCAAGAATCTCAAGATGAATAGCAGGAGCACCAGATGTGCACAGATGAATGGTTGATTTGTAATGTGCAAGATGGACACTGACCCTACTTTTCTTGCAGTAGATGCAGCTATTGATTCTCTTGCTTGCATTTTAATTTCCCCAATTCATCTAAGTAAAGATTGGTGATTAAAATCGCAATATAAAAATGTAATGATAGAGAGAATGATAAAGAAATAAATGACAATAATCATAATAATCATTGTAAAAGAAGTAATGAAAAGCTAATTGCGCTTATGTCCTTCCATACACATTCCTCATGTATTTTTTTTAATCTCAATTTGAAAAACAGTCATAAAAAAGGATTTTTGTTGGTTGATTCATTTTCTATGGATTATCAACTCTTTGCAGGTTAGTTAAGGCCAGAAAATATTTTTAGATTTTAAGATTTTTTTTTTCAGATAATAATGATTTTAGTGATACAAGTCATACTAATTAACCGGTAGCTGGCAAGAGAAGCAGTGAATATATATATATATATACCGTATTTGACGGCATATAAGACACATTTGTTTTTACTAAAAATATCTTTTAAAATTCCCCTGCATCTTATATACCATATGTAGGTTTTCTAATTTTACTAATTACTAATTTTTTCTTGATTTGCTCTGTTGAAATTGGAGTGCATCTTATACACCCGTGCGTCTTACATGTCGTCAAATACTATTTGATGAATAAAGAAATTATAATGTGAATATAGAGTGGGGGATCAATTCTATATTACAATTGATATATAAACTGATCTCTCACTTTGTGACCACCGTAGTTCCTAAACATTTATATTCTACAGAATGTAAATAAATCTAAAAGACATACCTGTGTAGTTAATCAGCATTTGACTGATTGATTCATTTTTTACAGCTTATCAATCTTTTGAATATTTTTAAATTGTAAGAATTCATTTTTTTTTTTACATAATAATAGTTTTAGTGAGACAAGTTTTACTAATTAACCTATAGGTCAATTCATACCTTTCCCAAAGGTATTTGTGCTAAGTAAATATAATGAATCCAATGGGAATTGAAACTCTATTCTCTGTTTAACAATTCCGAGTCATTATCCATTACACCACCCACACATCCAAGCCTAGAGCACCAGGTATTCCATCTGGTCACCCATCTAGATATTGACCAGGCTTGATGTTAGTTTACCTTGGTATAATCTTACAGGAACCAGTGTTTCAGCATGATGTGTCTGTAAGCCTGAAGAAAAGGAGGCTGTGTATGCACGATATGGAAGTTTATGACCAAAACACTACTATTTACTCCTGCCTCAATAACGAATCTGGTATCACTGACAAAACTAACCTGGCCGTTGGTCTCGAAAAGTATCTCCAATCTGTGGCTGACTGGGGCAGGAAATGCCTCAAAAACAAAACTGCTCTTCATTTACCCACCACAGAGAAGTTTTCCTGCCTCCCATTAGAATGTCTAATGCTCAACTCTATGAGAGTGCCTCTCTGCACCTGCTTAGTTTCACGCTGTCTGCTGACCTGAGGTGGAACCAATATATTGAATCAATGGCTTCATCAACTGCAAGGAAAGTTGGTTCTATGTGTTGCACCAGAAAGTTTTTCTCTCCTGAGTCAATCCCTTAAATCTATAAATCAACCATTCACACTTGCATGGAATACTGCTGCCATATATGGTCTGGAGCCCCTGCTTTTCATCTCAAGGTCCTCGCCAAATCCAGTGATAGATATGCAATGCGGTTGCTCCTGGTCTGGCATCTCACCTACAGTCGCATTCTCACAGACGTACCATTGCTTACCTCTCTCTTTTTTACAAGTACTTTCACGGTAACTGCTCTGACAAGGTATTTTCACTGGTTCCCAAACTGCATGAATTTAAGCGTGTTACTAGATTGGCATCTCAGTCTCACCTTTTCACTGCCAAAATGGTTAAATGTAGCCGTCTCTTCTACTCCAATAGCTTCATGTCTTGCACTTCCCATCTGTGGAACTCCCTTCCTCTTACTTCTTGCCCTGACAGTTATAGTCGTCAAATATTCAAATGTAATGTCAATCGACATCTTCTGATGCTTTGATCTAATTCCCTGTCCTTCTCTTTATCCTTTCCTTAATCACGTCTCTTTACTCTTGCTTCCACTCTCTGCAACTCCTTGTGTGCTAGTGGCACTCCTGTCTTGTTTGGGGTAAAATGCTTTAAAAAAAAAGAAGATAGTATAGGTGTTGTTGCATGACATAATAAGCTCCTGTGGTAGAGGATATAAGTTTGAAATTCATTCAGAGTTTTCTCGTTTGTTTTGAAAATTAAAAGTTTGAATAAAGTATTGCATGTAATCAAGAGTAATAGAATAACTGAAGATTCCGTTTCTTAAGAAAAATGGTTAAAATTTATTCATCTCACGAAAATTTAGATAATTGCCAAAGGTGTGGGTTTTGGTTTTTGTCCCCTAAATGAGGAAAATGTAATAACAAAAAGAAGAATAATGAAATCAAAAGTAATAATAATAATAATAATAATAATAATGATATTAAAAGAAGTAATGTTAACTGTATTCTTCCTTTGTCCTTACCAACATATTTCTATTCTGTTTAATTTTTGAATTCCATTGAGAAAAGCAGTTGTATAGAAGGAGGTGATCAAAATGTATATGCTTCCTGATCCTCAGGTCCCATCCATCATTAGAAGAATTTGAAATGGCACTTATAATGCAGTCATGTTTAAGTAGGCTGATTACCAAAATGTCTTTCTTCAATCGAAAATGAAAATAAAACATATATAAATTTTTTAAAAAAATTGTAGTTTTTCAAATGTTTCAAATTAATTGATTTTGTCAGACGACACATTTTGACTTTCTTGGGATGTAAATATGATTTATGCAATTATAAAACAAATTAAAAGTGACACAAATAAAACAAAAGCGATGAAATCATAACGGCCGAAACAAGTAAAAGTACACATTTGGTTTCTTTTGTTTCAATTCTTAAATTTGGAGAAATATCATAATTGAATGATAATGCTAATCAGACTTGGCAAGGAAAATATCATAAATCCTGGAATTATCAGAAGCAAGAATATAGAGAGATTTAGATTTTAATGCTGAAAATACCTTCATGGGAAGTCTGATAAAATCGTCTTAAAGCATTTCATCACTTTCTCTAACTTCTTACAAGGGTCGTTAAAAAAGTTCTAAGCCTCACCCAGAAAGAAAAGTCATAACAGAACATTTTTGTTGTGGCAACACACTATCACTTCTTATGAAACTAGAAAAACTAACGTCCTGGGTATGACTATAAACTGCATCCGGCAGCAAGGCCTCTAACCAGAATGTTTTGAAGAGCATGGAACCACCTCTTAATTGTTGGTCTTGTATAAAAGTTATAAACCTCAACAAGAAAGACAAGCTGTAGCTGAACATTTTTGTTGTGATAATTTTTTTCATTAGAATCTATCTTGTACAGTTATAAATCTACCATTCATCTGTGCACTGACTTTTACTGCCATATCTGGTCTAGTGTTCTGGCTATATATTTTGAGATTCTTGACAAAATCCAGAGAATGGTCTGCAATGTTATCAGTCCTGACCTGGCATCTCAATCACTTTCCCACCACTGTGATGTGAATTTCCTGTGTCTTTTCTATAAATATTTTCATGGCAATTATTCTGAAGAGCTTTTGTCCTTGACACCTTGACTGCATGATTTAAAATTTACTTCTACACTGACAACTAGGTGTCATTATTTTACTGTTGAAATAGTTTGATGTAACTATAAGTTTGATTATAATAGTTTTTTTACCCACACTTCTCACCTGTGGAACTCTGTTCCAGTTTCTTGCTTTCCTGTCAGCTACAATCTTTAAAAATTTAAATGCAATGTCATTTGCCATCTTTTGTCTTCCTGAATCATTCTATTTTATTGTTCCTGATTAAAATCTTCTTAATCTCTTTCACTCCAACTAATCTCTTCCTTCTTGTCATATAATTGCATTGCTTAAGGTTAAAAATAAACAACAAATATATATATAAAAAGTTAAAACCATTTTATTTAAATATCTTCATGGATAATATATATATATATATATATATATATATGTCCACTTCACTGTATCTTAAATTTATATTCGTAACCAGATGTTGTCTGTTCTGAGTTGCATTATAAGTGTCAATTTATCTAGACATGAATCAATAACCCAACTACCCCTAACTTCTTACCTAATTTTTCACTTTTCCATTTTAGCTTTCATCCATCTTTTGATTGCTTAGCAAAGATATACCCAAAAATTTTGAAATCTTGTCCCACCTCTTTTTTAACTCTCAAATAAGCTATCAAATTGTGTTTTTGATTTCCCAAGTAAATCATTTTCACCATGAGTTACCTAAAACTGCCTGTTGATGGAACAATTTTTAAGTTCATAAACATAGAAATTTTATATATATATATATTTATTTATATATGTATATATTTATATAATCATCCCAACCCAAGCAAGGCAAAAAAGCCACTAAGGGGTTACTGGGTGTAAAAGAACATAAGAAGAAGAAAATCATTATTAAGGAGCAAGATCAATAAAAGAAGAGGAATTAAGAAGACAGAAGATAGAGACGGACATTGCATTTAAATTTCTGAAGATCAAAAGTGACTAGAGAGCAAGAAGTGAGACAAGAGTTCCACAAGTGAAAAATGTGATAGAAGAAACTGTTAGCATAGAACTTACGGTTCCATCTAGCCGCCATTTCAACTGGAAAATGATAAGACCTTGCCAACAATCTAGTACTGTGCCTAATTTCTTAAAGTCTAGGTACCATAGAGGAAGTTCATCCGAATATTTAGCATGGCAATATTTATAGAAAAGTAACAGGTAAGTTATGTTACAGCAGTGGGAAATATATATATATATATATATATATATATATATATATATATATATGAAGAAATATAGTCTTAAAGTGTGCTATATTTTTTTTTTTTTTTTTTTTTTTTAATCGTATCACCCCAAGCAAGGCCGGAGGCCACTATCACGCAAGAGGTTAAAGAAGGGTTGGAGGAAGAGCAGATAGGAGTGGCAAGGGAGGGGATTTGATGAAAGAGAAAGACAGTGGGTCGATCAAGGCAAGGGGGCCACAGAAGATCCGGAGCGAGAGCAGATAGGAATGAAAAATGAAAGGACGTGGAGAAGGTCGATCAAGGCAAGGGGGCCACAGAAGATCTGGAGCGAGAGCAGATAGGAATGAAAAATGAATGGATGTGGAGAAGGGAAGTGGATAGATCAAGGCAACTGGAGATGTCAATTGACGCTACACTTAAACCGTTGGAGATTGTATTTGTCAGGGAAACAGTAGTAGGGAAGGAAGTTCCATAGGCGGGACGTGCGAGACATGAAGCTATTGGAGTAGAAGAGACGTCTACATCTAACAGTTTCCACGGAGTAGGGGTGGGAGCGGGATGCCAGCCTCATGGGGCGTTTAAATTCACGAGGCCTGGGGACAAGCGAACACAACTCCTCAGAGCAATTACCGTGGAAGTACTTGTAAAAAAGGCAGAGCGAGGCAACATCGCGTCTGTGAGAGAGCGACTGCAGACGAGATGACAGATCAGGGCCTATCCGTCTCTGGATCTTATCAAGAACCCCGAGGCAAACAGCAGGGGCCCCAGACCATATATGGCAGCAATACTCCATGCAAGGGCGAATGGTCGATTTATAGACTTGAATGATTGATTCCGGGGAGAAAAATTTCCTGGCTCGGCACAGAGAACCAACTGCATGTGTAAATATAAAAGTGAACACTTAAAGGCAACAGTCTGTTTCATGCTAGATGCAATCGTCAGGCCATTATGAAACAGACTATGTTCACTTTTTTATATATATATATATATATATATATATATATATATATATATATTTTAAAGAAAAACAGACCACTTTAAGGCTCCATGTAATAATTTATTTCACCATAGCCCTTTTAAAGGGCGATGGATCATCAGACTGCACTTCCAAAAGGTGAAACGAAAAATAAAATGAACATTTACACTTTTGGCCGGTACTATTAAGTTTATGTAATTTAACAGAGAGGGTAGTGAGGAGTGGTGTGATAGACATGATCGAGTTTAGAGAGGGTTTATTTTAATATTTCTATCTATCATACTTAGTTTTAGGGGAGGAGGGACCAGACATTGACTGGTCCCTCCTCCCCTAAAACTAAGTATGATATTTAATCGGTTAACTTAACGGAAGTGATATACTGAAAGGGAAAGGGGAGAAGAGAAAAAAAGAATAAGAAAAAAGAAAGAAAGAAGGGGGAAGTAAAGAGAAAGACGCTGTCATTAGGGAGAGGAGGAGTGGTAATATATATATATATATATATATATATATATATATATATATATATATATATATATATGTACATTCTAACTTAAAAGCTGCCTATATATTTATATATTATATTTTCCCATAATAATAGTGTTTTCTGTTCTGCACTTAATGAGTGTAGAAATTGTTGAAATGTTTGTTGATTCTGAGCACATTTGGGTAATCATTTTTTTTTACACATTGAACATCACTGTGTACAAGGCTCGAAAGCCACTCAAGGTAGAGGATTACAGAGTAAGTGACAGAGTTTATAGAAATATGTGGTGAAGATAACAATTAACCCTAGACTTGAACAGGTTGAAAGATTGTTGTGATTGGAGGAGCATCCTCTTGGAAATTGTTTCCACAAAGCAGCAGTTTGTGGGAAAAATCTGCTCAAGTGGAACTTACAATTCACCAGAGGAATGAGCAGAGAATGAGGGTGGTTCACTACAGTGGGCATGGTATAATCACTTTCAAGGGTAATAATTATCCTACCATAATAATTGGTGTGTCAGTGGAGTTGTAATCTAAAAATTGCTGAAAAGTAGACATAGTCTTAGTTCCCAAATATGGCAAGTACATTGTGGCCATGTTCCTAATTGATGAAAGTAGTTTCATTTGTAGTGGTTAAGAAGGTCTTACTTTGAATGACAGCAGTAGATACATGCTAAGTAGAGTCAGGTGATTTTAGCCAAGCTAATAAAACAGTTTCATTGCTCTATGACCTACCAAGCCAGACATCTTCATAGCCAAGTGTACTAATTTGTATCTGTAAACTATAAAGCTGGACTAACACATCCTCCACACCTCACCCATGCAAATGAAATGGGTTTAGTGTCTGACATCAACATTCTTTCTTTAGGCGATCATGGCTCTCCACCTCTTCCTATCCCTTACAGCTCTCAACAAGTTCCTTCCCTCTGTTTCCACCCCCAGACCATGTTCTGTCATCCACTTGCTTAAGTCCGCCAGGTATGTCGGGTGGTCTTTTCCCTTGCCTCTCTTTCCCTCTATTCGACCCGTGGGTATCAGATTTTCCAGGCCCTCCTTCTTCATTATATGTCCCAGAAACTTCAGCTGCCTCTTCCTGATGTGAAGTATAAGCCTCCTCTTTGTTTTCAACCTCTCTAAGACCTCATCATTGCTCACATGCTCGGTCCATGATATCCTTAGCATCCTTCTGTAGAGCCATATCTCTGTCGCCTTGAGTATCTTCTTCTTTGAGGAAATCATCCAACATTCGCTGCCGTGGTTGTCAAAAATATATTGCTGAAAGTTAACTTAGCTTGCCTGCTTCGGATGGGAAAACTGTAATCCTATAGGGACATTTACCATCTGAATACCTTCACAATACCAATATTTCTTCATATATTTTCTTACTGATCAATACTTATTTCATGCTTATTGTCTTGATCAGTTATAACAACACAATACACTCAACACATTATTCATTTATCATAATCAGTCTAATCATAATTTTGGCTTCAATAAAGTCACTCTCCTGGTGGTTAGCATCAGCCATACTGATGGAAGGCAGAATGGAGTTTCCCAGATGATTAATAGAGAGCAGTTTTGTTTTGGAGGCATTAAAATTAACAAGCCATTCCTTGCCCCAGTTAACAAGAGACTGTAGTTAATTTTTGAGATTTGCTGCCAATTTGATCTCATCAAACTGATCAGACTTACTATTGAGACAAGAGTAAATGGTTGTGTCATCAGCAGAGATACTAAGTTCAGAGCTGATAATTAGAAGAGAAAAGAATTTATTAAGGTTAACAATGTATAGAAAGTGCACTAATTTCTGAGTTCCATGGTATATTTAGACTCAGGATCATACTGGATATCACTTTTATTAACAAAACTACTGCTGATAAAATGTCGGATATTTGAAAGCAACAATGATAAAAAAAAAAATGAAGGTGTTAAGCGTCTTTGGATATTCCCCATTTTCTCAATGTAGGTATTGTAGCTGCCGTTTGTTGCATTTCATTCCTTCCCTTACATATATATGATACCATTGACTACCTTAAAAGGTTTTGAAAGAAACTCCCATGAATATTTCTTTTTAATTAAATTTTTCCCAAGCAAGGCAGTAAAGCCACTAAGACACATGGGTGAAAATTTAGGAAACAGAAACATTATTAAGTAATGGGAACAATAGAAGAGTAATCGGGAGGACAGTAAATAATGATTGACATTGCAGAGTCAATCTTACATATCTATAAGTCTACAATTCATCCACACTTGAATATTGCTACCACATATGGTCCGGTACTCCTGCTATCTATTTAGAGCCCCTTCATAAAATCCAAAGAAAACTCAACAATATTATTGGGCCCAAAATGTCCTCTTAGCTTCAGCCACTTTCATAATGCTGTAAGGTTGCTTCCTTTTGCCTTTTCTATAAATACTTTCATCATAATTGTTCAGCTGAACTCTTCACTATGGTGGCTAGACTCTTTGAATTTAAATGCAGTACTAGACTGGTGATGAGGTCTCACCAATTTACAGTTGAACTGGCTAGACGTAACTGTAAATTCTATGCTCACAATTTATTTTCTTCCACTCCTCACTTGTGGAACTCCTTTCCAGCTCCCTGCTTTCCCTTGCTTGGTGAGAAATAATTACAAAAACAAAACAAAAAAGAAACAGTTATCTTCATCTTGGTTGTTTTTTATTTTATTTAAGACAGTCTGGAAGCATTATTCTTCCACTCTTTGGATGTTTGAGCAATGAGCCTGCATTGCAGAACAAATCGGTAATGAAAACCAAAAAATGGACAGCACAAATTTGCTCTTGTAAATAGCTCCATTCTCTTGACATGTTAAGATGAGTAATTCATTTTTGGTGATTTGAATCCGTCACCCTCCTCCCAGCCCCCAAAATGCAGGTTCACTAGGTTAACATCCTTTTCCCAGGCATGAGAGACATTTTTCTTGAAAGATAAGAACTGCCCATGAAATACTCAATAAATTACTAAGTACATGAAAACTGATTTGTCTTTCTGTCTCTAAATTGAGAACATTCTCATACATTAATGACCCTGCCAGAATTAAGCCCCTCCCATTTAACTTACTGGCCAAGATCAAGTAGGATACAAGACAGACAGTATTATGAAATGGAACATTTTAATCAGAGATCAACAGGTCAGTTGTCTGCTGTCACATCTAAAATCTCTAAACTTATCATGACAGAAACATGGAGGGTGGGAAGAACTGAAGTACAGGAATGGTAATGGTAATATTATCTGGTTCCTTATGTGTAAACATTTAGCATTCTTTGACCGAACAACCAGTGCTACTAATGTTACATTTTTCTTCACTCACTGGCTACTGGGCTTGAATCAAAGTGTAGTATCTGTTCCCCTCATTTTCTAATGGTACTAGCAATATTAGCCAATTCCTTATGTGGAAATATCCAGCATTCATTGACTGAATAGCTAGAGCTAATCAGGTTACACTTTTATTCCCACCCTGTTGATTGGGCTGGGATCAAAGTGTAGTATCTATTTACTTCCTGTCTAATAGTAATGGCAATACTAGCTAATTCTTTATATTTGAAACATTGAATTCATTGACTGAACAACCAGTTCTACTTAAGTTACCCTTTTCTTCCCTCCTTGGCCATTAGAAAATGAGAACAGATACTACACTTTGATTCCCTCCCTGGTCATTAGGGCAGGAATCAAAGTGTAGTATCTGTTCTCATTTTCTAATGATAGTTGCAACTTTGCTTGGTCATTGAAACACTCTGGGGTCGAGTCATTAAAGCATATCAGATTTAACAACAGTTTCCCCTAAGGGCATGTAAGTTCGAATCTTGCCAAGAACATATATTTTTCTATAATAAAATTTCTCAAATATTCAGACCAGTAGAGGAAAATGAATAAATATACTGTTTAATAAATAAATGGCACTGCTACTAAAATGTGAGCATCCACTAAAAATAATGTTTAAGTAATAAAAATCTGTCAGATTAATAAATAAAAAAAAATTACCTTCCTTACAAAATACATGTACAAAATATCGTTTTCAGGTATTCTATATTTATCGAGTAAAGTGGCTACTGGAAGACCCTATGTCTGGCAACAGGACTCTGCATCCTGCCACACAAGCATTCATGGCTGTCAGACAATTTCTGTGATCACATCACCCCTTACATCTGACCAACTAACTCCCCAAACTGCACCCCCTTGATTATAATGTGTGAGGCACAGTTGAGTGAGAGATCAACAAACTCCCTGTAACACCAAAGATGAACTAAAGTCAAGGATTAGGGCTGCATTCATCAACTTAAACAAAGAGATCATCCAGAAGTTTTGCAGGAGATTCCAAAGATGTCTGGAATTTGTCATTTAAATTATACAAAAATGAAAATAACACTGACATCTCATTTTAACAGGTATATTTACCATAATTACACAAAAATATTTTGAAATACTAAAGAGTAAATCTATTCAATAAAATCACCAAGTCGAGTGTGCGTAAGTATCAGAATTGTGGACGCTGATGTCAACACCAAGTGACAACAATCAAAATTAACTTAATCTTCAGGCCATCTGAACATATATATATAAATATAAGAAGTATGGTGACAGTCTGTCTTATGCTTGTACACAACTGTATTTAAGCATGATACAGACTTTGTCCTGGGTATGACGATAAACTAGATCCGCATCCAGGGTAAGACGATAAACTGCATCCAACAGCAAGGTCTCTGATCAGGAGTTTTTGAGGAGCTTGGAGCCACCTCTTAATTGCTGGTCCACCCTAACCTGGGGTGGTAGTAAATAATGATTGGCATTGCAGAGTCAATCTTACATATCTATAAGTCTACAATTCATCCACACTTGAATATTGCTACCACATATGGTCCGGTACTCCTGCTATTTATTTAGAGCTCCTTTATAAAATCCAAAGAAAACTCAACAAATTTATGGGGGCCAATCTGTCCTCTCAGCTTCAGCCATTTTCCCAATGCTGTAAGGTTGCTTCCTTTTGCCTTTTCTATAAATACTTTCATTGTAATTGTTCAGCTGAACTCTTCACTATTGTGGGTCCCAGCTATGGGCAAATAGTTAACCTACAAACTGGGTTCAAAACACTACAAAAGTATAAAAATAGGTTTTAATACCAGAAATACTATGTAAAAAAAGTTATTACCAGCAATACATTATTTCCAGTAATACATTTTTGAAAAAAAATATTACCAGCAATAAAAATTTTGTCACCATTAAATAAACCATTGAGGATGATATGTTGTAAAACAGACCAAACCAAACCAAACCAAACCAAACCATGATACAGACAATTGTCACTCAGTGTTGTCATCGGTGACAATACTTATGCAAGGTGCAATGGATAATTTGTCATTTAAATTACGCAAAAATGAAAATAACACTGATATCTCATTTTAACAGATATATTTACCAAAATTACACAAAAATATTTTGAAATACTAAAGAGTAAATTTATTCAATAAAATCACCAACCACGGCCTCCAGATGACTTTGGAATCTCCTGCAAAACTTCTGGATGGTCTCTTTGTTTAAGTTGATGAATGCAACCATAATCCTTGACTTCAGTTCATCTTTGGTGTTACAGGGAGTTTGTTGATCTCTCACTCAACTGTGCCCCACACATTATAATCAAGGGGGTGCAGTTTGGGGAGTTAGGTGGCCAGATGTAAGGGGTGATGTGATCACAGAAATTGTCTGACAGCCATGACTGCTTGTGTGGCAGGATGCAGAGTCCTGTTGCCAGACATAGGGTCTTCCAGTAGCCACTTTCTTGACCCAGGGCAGCACTAACTCCTTAAGGCATTTGATGTAGGCATCTGTGTTGAATCTGAGGCCCTCACCAACACATTCAGGAGTTCTTTTTTATCAGAATGATCAGAGTGAGTTTTCCGAGCTGTTGTACCTTTGTAATCATTATTAGACACATCCAACTCTTTCTGGATCCTCTGTACTGACCACAGACTGGCACCCAAACACTCTGAAATGTTTGTGTTCCTCGTGCAAATGCCAAGCAGTAGAGCATGCCATTTCCAAATTTCTGGTGGAGTGAATTGTGTCATCGTGCTCTTTTTCTCACAGTAGTGCCCAACTGACCCTACTATGCTGTACAATTGATAAAATCAAAAACAAACAACACGCATGTACGAAATTAAAAATATAAAATGGTGACAATTTACCCATCTCACCCTGTATTTATATATACTTACATACATATGTGTGTGTGTGCGTGTGTATAGAGAGAGAGAGAAAAAGAAAGAGGGGGGCATAGAAATCAATAGGATGACTGTTCTTATACAATCCTTTCGTTTTAGTTGTTTTCCAGGACAAATAGAAATAAGAAATAAATATGATTTCTTTGTGTGTATGTGAGAGAAAGAAGAGGCAAGCAAGAAAGTGAGGTTGAAAGAGTAAGTCTCCTGTAGCTTGGTGAGGAAGATGAATGAATGTGTAAGGGAATTTTGTTAAAGTTGAACCTTGTGACCTGCTGCTGCCTTCAAAAGTATCACTACTCATCGTTCCCCCTTGGTGTACACTGCTAGCGGAGCGGCCATGTTTACACTGTAACAGCAGCAAGAAAACTGGTGTGAACAAGTTCAAACTTTGAACACATCACTGCTATAATACCAACTAAATGCATACATGAGCATAAGGTAGTGTGTCAAACCTAAAGATGTTATGGTGCAAGTGTGGGTAAATTTTTATTTACCCTCGTATATATAAAATTATGCATGCATATTAGTTCTATTAGATTTGTTTTTCTTTTTACAGTAAGGTTCAGGGGCCATTTGAGCTAGATTCTTATGATAAGGGGTAGTTTATATGGGTAGGAGGGGAAAATAATGTTTAACTCTAGACTTGAACATGCTAAGGTTGTAGTGATCAGGAAACATTCTCCTGGGAGTCTGTTTCAAAGGGCAATGGTTCACGGGAAGAAGCTATTTGAGAGAAGCTTACTTCTTACCAATAGAATATGGAGGGAATGTGAATGGTTTGCTGCAATGTAAGTGGCATGTCAGGTCCTCGCTGTGAAGGTCTAACCTGGTGGAACTAAGGAATGTAGTTTGTCCCAGCACTGGTAGTAGTGATAGAGCAGTGAGAAACTTGCCTGTGGGAGAGAGGCTGGAGGGTGGAAACAATGCTTCTCCAATAAGGACTTGGAGACTCCTTTGAACTCTATCAAGACTGGAAAGTGAGGTCTGGGCAGCTCCTTCCCATATACGGCAACAGTACTCCATTTTCAGCTTGATCTGGCTCTTATAAAGGTAGCGGATAGCATGAGGAGTCAGGTACTTACTGGAGCAGTACAAGGAGCTGATCATTTTACCTACATCTTTAGTGATGTATCATATATAAGAGTCTCATTTGAGGTCATGTGTGAGTTTGAGGCTCAATATTCTCCCAAGGGATGATGCCTCCTCAAGGGGACAACCATTCATCATGACTGGTCATAGTTCAGTGTTTCAATGACAGAATAAAACCAGTTTGGTTTTAGAGGCATTGAATGTAACCAGCTAGTTTTTCCCCACTAGAATTTTAGTGTTAGATTTGAAGAGAGGTCAGCTGCCAATCACTGATCAACAAGGGTTTTTAGAAGTGTATATTATTGTATCATCGGCATAGATGCTTACAAATGATTGGGGCCTATAAATAATGTTTGTTTTATGCCCAACATGTATTGATGGTTAGTCTAGGTAACTTCCTTCCTTTTTAATAAACTACCATTAACTTCTGCTTGCCAAAATAAACGTAACATTACAAATAGATAATACCAATGGAAATGAACAAGACTTTGATTTTAGCTTTTTTTTTCTTCACTGGTTGTCAAGGTGTGAAGAAAATCTCTTTTTCTTTGCCAGCTACAGAAATGTGAAGTGGAGTCCTGTTTTTGAGGTAAAGATGTTATTAAAATAGGTTAGTTAACTATTAATCATCTGACATATCTTCAATAAACTGCACATAGATGCACCATTTCAGACTTCTGAACAGACGCTTTCTCAAGGAGTCAACGCAATTTAAACATGAAAAAAGGAAAAGCCATAGTTAGATTGCAAAATAAAGAACAAGTGTGTTGAACAATAAGAACAAAAGTCCATATTAATGTGAATATATTATATTTATTTTAATTTAATATATGTAAGATGGAATTCATTAAAACCAGTTAGGTTTTTACATTTTTACCTATTTATTTGTTTAAATTCTTTGTTCTCATTTATACAAAATACAAACGATCCTTTAATTTTAAAAAAGCCAAAACAGTTAAAATGTATTTATTTGTCATAAATCATTTAGAAGAATTACTGAATCAGCCATGATATCATAATTCAATTAATCAAAAAATAGGCTTTTATAACATCTCAAGTTTTCTAGCTGAGATAATACTTAAAGAATATAATATTAAAATAGATCCAGGTTATATATAATTTAATTTTAAATGATAATTTTAAAGATAATACTTAAAGTAAATAATATTAAAATAGATGTAGGTTAATGATAATTTAATTTTAAAGATAATAATTAAAAATAATAGTAATAATAAAATAAAGTAAATAATATTAAAAAAGATGCAGGTTAAACACCTTAATAAAAATTTTCATCAATTTCTATATTTTCCTTAACATACATCTAAACGATAATATATATCATGAATAATATATTATTTTATATAACTGAGTTTCTTTGATATTTTTCTTATCATAACTTTCTATCATTTTTTTAAATTTTATTTGTTTTTTTTTTTCAAATTTTAACATATTTCCTATGCATAACTCTAATTGATTTGTTCATAGATATTTATTTTTAAATTAGATTAACTGTTCTTCCAATTCTCCTCAGTATTTTTAAGTAGCAGAGTTGCCATGGTAACAATTTGTTTCTGTAGATGTTTTTCAGTTGTTCTGAAAACGCTAGTATAGAGTGAAATGTTAAAAAGAAAATAAACTGAAAAATTTAAATATCTAACTGGTTTTCATGAATTCCATCTTACATACTTTGTTCAGATATTTCATATCAGTCATTTATATTGTGGGGAATACTCCTAACTAGGCTGCCAAGATGTCTATAAGATGGCACTGTTCAGGAATATAAAAGAAAGGCTGTAAGCTCTCTCTTTCTCTTTAAGTCCTTTAATTCTAGAAAATGGTGGTTAGAAGACTTGCCCAGTCATCCCTTCTGGGGAAACTTACCCAATCATGTGGTTTATCTATGACTCACACAATTTTAACAGTTCAGCTGTGTCTACACAAGTATAATTTCTCTCTTCCTCGAATGTTCTTCATTATTTAAAATATGTAAAATTATAGAGAATATCTGATTTACTCTTGTATCCTGCATGGAAGTATTCTTGACCAAACTGAGATACTGTATTATAATTAATGCAGCAATATTTATTATAGGGATACACATTGTTACTGAGAAAGAAAGGACTGTCAGTAATTAACAACATAAAAAATGTAGGAGACGCAGAAAGAAACCTTGAAAATCTCTAGTAGTCAAGGAAAGCGATAAGACAGAATACATAGTAATTAGCAAAAGTAGGAGATACCAAAATCAAGCAAGTGTAATAATTTATATATCTGGGATGGGTTTTCATGGAGGAAAGTGCAATACTGAAATCCGAAGGTACGTTGGGAGAGTCAAAGATGCTTTCCAAAAAATAAGCAGAAAATTAAGAGACAGAAAAACTTTGTTAGAAACAAAGAAAAGAGTACTGAACTGTTACATGATATCTGCCCTCCTATATGGCAGTGAATTCTGGCCAATCGACTCAAAGATGAAAAAGCAATAGAGATCTGGTTCTACAGAAGGATGCTGAGGATACTATGGACTGAACATGACAGAGTTTTAGAGAAAATAGGAACAAAATAAAACTTATACTTAACATTAGGAAGGGACAGTTGAGGTTTCTAGGGTACATAATGAGGAAAGAGGGCTTCGAAAATCTGATACTCACAGGACAGTTTGAAGGCAAAAGAAACAGAGGAAAACAATGCATAACCTACTTAGTGAGTTTGAGTATATGGATGGCAGAACAGGGTTGAGGAGAAATAGGAAAAAGACAAAATTTATTAAGAACTAGAATGGATAGGAAATGGTGGAGAGCCATGATCGCCTTCCTGAGGGGACACAGCACATAAAGGAGAAGAACGAATGTCAACTAAGTTCAAAGGATCAAAGGGCTCCAACCTTTAAGAGTATTTACTCATAGCTAGAAGGATAAGTGCATTCATGCCTTTCCCAAGGGTAAAAGTACCATGTTGACTGATTTGTTTTTTATGGCTTATCAACCTTTTCTAGATTATGCAAAGTCAAAACACATTTTGGATTTTAGGGGTTTGCTTACAGTATCTAGTATTCCCAAGCAGTCCCCATCTAAGTATTGACCAGGCTTGACAGTGCTTAACTTCAGTGATCAAATGAGTACTGGTCGAGATCCTGGAGTCCACAACTCGCACCACAATTAATTACAAACTCAATAATCTTTTCAATGGCTGTATAGAACATGACTTATCAAGGCTACATACAAACTAGTTTTGAATTCAAGTATGCTAATAGAATTTAGAACATAGTCTGTAGTGAGAATAACAAATGAAAGAACGAAGTGGTATATATAGTAAATAGCAGTAAGCTTTTCAATATATCAGACACAGATGGGTATTTAAAAAAAAATGAATGAAATGGTTCTGTCAAAATTTTATTTAGAGTTCACAGTTTGAAATCCTTCTCCTAGACTGGTTGCTAACCATGACTAGAAATCAGAGTTGGATCTGATATTTAACCTATAAATTGGGGAGGAGATATGGATTCATGGTATTTGTGTGAAAGTGAATGTAATGATCACAACTAGAATTCTAATTCTGGGGATCAACACTTTCATACATACATACATTATATATATATATATATATATATATATATATATATATATATATAAAGAGAGAGAGAGAAAGAGAGAGAAAGTTTAATATTTATTTGTTTCTTCAAATAATAATTGGTATATACCGTACATATGAACACTAATGGGTGTGGCCCAATCCTCATAAATACATTGGACACTATTGTAAGTGGGGTTAATATGCTGTCTTAGTAGTTCACTACTAGCAGTGGTTTACCTACTCACACTGCTGGCGAGTATTGTATTTTGTTGATGTTATAAAAATTACCATTTCATTTCCAACCTCCGTTTTGGTTATTCCTCATTCAGTAACCCTTCCTAGGTTACAATAATAATAATAATAATAATAATAATTATCATTACTATTATTAATATTATTATAACAGGAGAAATATAGAGTAAGGGATACATACACATACATGGGAGGCTAAATTATTCTTCATAATTATTTGTGTAATTTTAAAATTTCTTTATTATTGTCTTTTCTGTTATTTTCTCAGGTTATAAACTGCCATCTTGACTGCAATCATTTTCCCACTTCTGTAATGTAGCTTCTCTATGCCATTTTCATAAATATTTTCATGGTAATTGTTCTAGTGAACTTTCTTTTAGATTTTATGAGCGCAGTACTAAATTGGCGGTAAGGTTTCATCATTTTACAATTGCGGTTCTATGCTAACAGATTCTTCTTTTGACCTTCTCACTTGAGGAACTCCCTTCCAGTCAATTTTAATATCTGTTGTAATGGACTGTCCCACACTCCCTATTGCCTATGTGGACTGACTATATCAGTATTTATATATTGTGAACACAGTATATATCCAGAGGCTTCCTTCGGGAATTACTAGTCTGCCACCCAATTCCCTGTCTTTCACTAGTGTATTCTTTTTTACTATAATCCTCTCTTCTTTCATCTACATGCATGTTGCTGTTCCTTCACTTGAGTACCACCTTTTTTTGTAACCTCTTTAAGGATACAGCAATATTAATTTTCTGTCTTCTTAATTCTTGTTCTTTTATTGTTCTCTCTTCTTAATAATATTTTTTCTCATATTCTATAACACTCAGTATCCCTTAGTGTCTTAGTAGCTTTATTGCCTTGCTTGGGTGAAGTGATTAAAAAAGAAATATATATTTTTCTCTTGATACCTTTTCCTGCTCAAATTTCTTCTTACACCTTTGCCTTCAGGATCTTCTCTCTCCATTTACTTTCTCTTTAAAATGTCCTCTGTCCTCTCTTTACACCATTTCTGTTTCCAGCACATTCACAAGCCCTACCTACTCACAATTTTCCTCCAATCAGATGTTGTAAATCAAATGCCACTCAAGGTGAGTGACAGCTCAAAGCCAAATCATTGCTCAACAATGTCTGCCACATTAAGTCCGCAGAAATTTACAGTGTTAAGAGGAAGCCAAACTGTTTTGGTCATATCCTGAACTAACCCACGCAATACAAAACACAGACTTTATACACAGTCCATCTCTTCAGCAATACATTAGACATGTTATCAATTGATATTCACAAATAAAGTAGCTATGTAGTTAGAACACAGGGAAAAAATCCAAAGATCAACAGTTCAATGTCCAAAAATGAAAATCATGAACACTTTTATATACCAGTTATTTTCTTATTCTTTGTCAGTAAAAGTGCCTCATGATTGGGTAATGGTTAACAAGACTAATCCTGGTGACCGTTATGACTGAGTAGTGAGTTTGATCCTCACTGGGTGCCTCAAAGAAAACTTGTTATTTCATAACTGTTGTAACTTAGAGAAGGTTACTGAATAGAATAATCACATGAATGTTGGTAATAATATAATAATAATAATACTTAGGATATGAACAACACATATAAGATTTGCCAGTGATGCATAGAAGTAGTAGTCAACTGCTAGAAGTGAGTCAGGTGAATTCTACAATGAATCTCCAACTGCAGACCAACATACAGTATTCACTACATGACTAAACCATGCTATTCACATTCAGCCCTTCTTCAATCAATGCCAAGAATGATTTTGAACCCTCAGAAGCAACATCAGCCCAAATAAATTGGTTTCTGTCAATTGAAATGTGTTCTGACAACTTTCTGGTGAAGTGTTATATAGGCTTTTGTTTTTGCAGTCGACCACAGTGCAAAACTTCTCTTCTGACATTTTGAGTTTTGAAGTTTTTGAAGTAAATAAATTTATTTTGTTGCTCTAAAAAATATTGTTAAAATACAATTATTGTTTGGGAAAATGTTTGTTTTACACAAAACTTGTTTTCTAAGAAATCTGTGTTTGAAAGAACTGTTAACCTGCTTTAATAATTTGAGGTACACAAGGGAAATTTTGTGCATGGCTTGTATTGCAATTGGTATGATTTGTATATTGTGAAAAATATTTTGGCCATTTTAATAAATGTTTGATTCTCTCTAAATTTCACTTGATGTAAGAGATTTCTTTTGCTTTTTTTGTTTGCACCTTAAATATAGAATAAGAAATTTATTTGAGTGTGTATTGTCTGCTTTTCTCAGAGAAAGCGTATGCTGCATTGGGCTATCACTTAATTTTCGAATTTTAAAAATAATTTTGGTATATTTTGGATTTGGGAAAACAGATGCATTTGTTTTTTTTATCCAGAAGGCTTCCCTCCAAATTCCAAGAACTGAATTCAGAGGCAACCTGTAGGTTATAAAAGGGAACCTTAGATTTAATTGATGGAGTCGACAAAACATCTGCTGTTGGAACCCAGGTCACTCTGGTCCAGAAAGAAAAACAATACCGAAGAAATTTGACAATCACCAGATGAGAATTGAAAGGAACATCAAAGTCGCTCCCTCATCAAAGCAAATTCTTCAGCTGGTGTGATTGTTCTGTTTTTCGCTGTTATTAAAGGTTTACTTTGAAAATTGTACCAATTCTTTGAAAACTATCCAGAGAAGTATTTTCTCCTTTTCTACATTTTATATGTTGTTTTCTTTTCTGAGAACCTTATGCAATAGTATAATTTTTATTGTAAAATAACATTTCATTTACATTGATAATTTAAAGACATGTTACTAGCGATCATTTGGTACACAATGCATTTAATTTTTTTTGTGTGTTAACAGTAAATTTATCCTTTCTTCTTAAATTTGGATCACGTTGTTTGTCTTTGTTGTGTAGCCATATCAGTTAAATGTTACCTCAAATATTTGTTTGAAATATATTTTTGTAGATTATTTTGTAGATTATTTTTACCAAATAAAATTTCCTTTAATTGTAACAACTATTAGTAGAAGCTTATGAAGCTTTATCTGACTCATTCAGTATTAGTACTGAAAAACGTATATTTTATTGTGTTGGATGGTTATAAACGAGAGGGGAGATGGGATGTGCTTATTTTATTACTACAGTACCATTCAAAATCCTCAAAATAAGTGTTTTGACATTCTGTCTTTTCTCAGAATAAATCCTTTTATTGGTTCTAAAGTGAGAGCTCATGATGAACACAAATTCCCTGTTTGTTTTTAGATTAAATTCTAAATACCACTCTTGTATAGAAGAGATGATAAACTAATTCTTGATGCAGTCTCCTACCATATAACCTTTGTTCTACCTTGTTTGGCTGACTTATAATTCATAGCAGTGAAATACATAATTACTTACTGAATCAATATGGCTGATGCTAACGTTCAAGAGAGTAACATCCTTGCGCCTTCTCAGGCTAACGTTTTCCAATGATATGAAGTGGAAAGATTATTATTTACATTATTCGGACTATTATCCTCATGTCGAACTGAACCCTTTATTTCAATACCCGGTTAAGGCAGTGGAGAACTTTCAGAGGGAAAAATTAACAGGAGATAACTGATAACTGACATCCATTAAACATGAAATGTGGAACTAGAACAGTCTACCCCAGTGAGCAAAATAAAGGGTTCAGTTTGACATTCCAGCCACCTGAAGAAGGCCGGAGCATACAATGGCTGGAACATTGTAATAAATATGGTGACAAAGATGAGGACAATAGTCCGGATAATGTAAATAATGTACATAATACCTCATCTCAGAAATATAGACAGATTTGGAAAGATTATATTGAATCAATTGCTAGGTCTGCTGCTAGGAAACTTGGTGCACTGTATTGTATTAGATAATTTTTCTCACCAGAATCCATCTTATATAATTATAAGTCTACTGTTCGTCCATGCTTTGAATATTGCTGCCACATTTGGTTTAGTGCCTCTGCTATGTATTTAGAGATTCTTCATAAAATACAAAGAAGAATCTGCAATGTTATTGGTCCTGACCTGGCATTTCAGATTCAGTCACTTTCCCACCACCATAATATACCTTCCCTGTGCCTTTTCTATAAATACTTTCGTTGTTCTGATGAACTTTTCTCTAGTTATTATTTTGATTCCCTACCCACCACAGACAAATTGTACTTATGGGAACTAGTTAGGACTACATAGAGACCGTGAGGTATTATGGTGACTGTAGTAAGAATGTGTTGTTTTGGTGTAAGGAATACTGTGTTATGTTTGGGTCAGTAATTGTGGCTAGCCAAGTTTAGAATAAGACAGATTGATGGCCAGCCTTCTCCCATCCCCCTTTTGGCCTTGTGCAACATTTTTGTATTTTTTTAAATAAATATCGCTTTCTTACATATCTTACATATTTATAAGTCTACCATTTGATGATGCTTTGAATATTGCTGCCTTATATGATCTATTGCACCTGCTATATATTTAGAGATTCTTGATAAAATCCAAAGAAAAATCTGCAATATTATTGGTTCTGACCTGGCATCTCAGCTTCAGTTACTTTCCCACCACCCAAATGTAGCTTCCCTGTGCATTTTCTATAAATACATTCAAGGTAATTGATCAGTTGAACTTTCCGCTTTGGTAACTAGACTTTATGAATTTAACCACACTACTAGATTGGCAACAAGGTCTCATTATTTTACAGTTGAATTATGGAACTCTATTCTGGCTTGATGCTTTCCAGTCAACTTTGAGCTTCGAAAACTTAAATGCAATATCAATCGTTATCTACTTTCTTTCTGATTCCTCATTTATTTTTCTCACTCCTTAATAATTTTTCTCTTTTTTCTTATTCTTTCACACTCAGTAACCCCATGTGTCTTATATAGGGTGAAATAATTAAAATGAAAAAAAAATTTTCCAATCACATAACCTGGTTCTGCCATGGTTGGTCGCCTCATAATTCATAGCTGTGAAATACGTAATTATTTTCCAAACATTCTCATAGCATAAAAATAAAAATGATATGAAAAATCTAATCCTAAATGTGATAAAGGTGGAAAAATCTTTAAAATTTAAATTACAAATTGATGACTTTTTGTTACTGACTTTGGTTTTTTATTCTTTTCTGATTCCTTCATTTTATTTATTCATATAATCTTTTTTTAATCAAGTAATATGAAAGGTTAATTAAAGTCAATGTGCTTGATTTGTTTAGATTTATATGCACAGAAAGTAAGTTCCTGACTTTAGTGACCTTTGAAATTTGCCATGGCCTCTGTGAATTGCTGCCAAGATCAGATGACAAAAGCCTTTGATTTCTTTTTTCTTTAAAAACAAAAATGGCTGCCATCAATCAAAGAGGGTTCTCTCAATTGAAACCAATTTATTAATCTCCAAAATATCCTACCTACTCTCCTTCCATTAACCACACAATTCCAACATGGCTACCAACCAATCTACCCCCAATACCAGCACCACAGACAACGCTCTGTTAGTACAATTTCAAAACTCTAAGACCCCTGGCTTTCAGCAACATAACTATTACTATCGTCACCTCTTTAGCTTCAGCCATTACTTTAAGAAATGCCTCACTTATCTCCCCTTTCTCTATGCCAGTCACTTCTTCACCATCAAAATGAACAACCACACTTACATCAATAAAACTACACTCTAAACTAGCTTTATGCTTGCTGGTATAGCTTGATGGTAGAAACAACCAGTAAAGAGGCTCTCTTGCAAATATCAATTTGAAATGTTACATAGAATCATTCAAGTACTACTGGGAAGTGTTTTAACAGAAGAAGGGTGGAATCTGACAGCACATTGGGATAGCAAAAAATGCCTTCCAAAAGTCAAGTAAAGTATTAAGAAATAGAAATTTTTTTATTAGAAACAAAGAAAAAAGATTACTGAAGTGTTATGTAATATCAGTCCTTCTATATGGCTGTGAATGCTGGACAATCTCACAAACTTGAGTAAACGGATGGCAGAACAGGGTTTGAGAAAGATAACCAAAATCTACAAAGCACAGGAAATTGTAGAGAGCCATGATCGTCCATATGAAAAAGGGACAAGGGACATAGAAGAATAATAATCTAATGAAACTGTTATGTAATATCAATTCTCTTATATGGCTGTGAATGCTGGACAATCTCCTCAAAGATGAAGGAGTGATATGATGCAAGGGAAATGTCATTCTACACAAAGATACTGAGAATACTAATGACCAAACAAATGAGAAATGATGAAATTTTAAAGAAAAGAGAAACAAAAAGGACAGAAAAAGTTGAAATTTCTTGGGTACAGAGGGTTTTGAAACAAAACCCCTTTTATCAGTTTTCCTGAGTATTTGGTCTTGGAAGTTTTTATAAAGTGACTGACGTTGCATTTAAATTTTTGAAGATTGTAGTTATCAGGGAAGTAAGGAAATGGAAGGAAGTTCTACAGGTGAGAAGTTGATGTAATGGAATAACCTGTCATGTCCTGGGTAAGATGATAAACTACAACCAGCAGCAAGGCCTCTGATCAGGAGGTTTTGAGGAGCGTGGAACTACCTCTTAATTGCTGGTGTCCCCAGGTCCACCCTGACCCAGGGTGGTAGCACCTGTTAGGGTCCCAGCTATGAGCAAATAGTTAACACCCAAAAAATAAAATAGGTTTTAATACCAGAAATACTTTGTAATAAAAATTAATTATTTTTCAGAAGCTAGAAAGAGATTTATATATGCTCTATCTTTGATATCACTTTTACCTATAAATATAGCATATCTTAAAACTATAATTTTTCATATATATATATATATATATATATATTAAAAACAACAGACATTCTGTGTTGATTAATTGTAACTTTTACAAATTACAAATCTGATAAGGATTATTTGTAATTTGGAAAAATCGTTTTATATATATATATATATATATATAAGATGATGTGACTGCATTCAGTTTCTGTATGGAGTCGACAAATTAAAGATAGACTTGTCATGCATTTTTCGTTATTTGTTTTTCTACAGAAAACAGATAAAAACCTGATTCTGATTCTGAAAATGTCTGATTCTTGTGACTAAATAATGGAGTCGAGAGTAACAGCAGAGAAAATGTTGATTGCAGTTAAAACCTATTTAATTTTTCTTTGGACTCTTTTGAAATGCAATTTGCATCTGCGGTCAAGATTGACATCAAAGTTGTTTTTGTTTTTTGATTTGAAATGGTTGCCAAAAAGTTCCATGTCAGAAGAGAATCTCACAGCTTTCTGAATGGAATCACAAATGGCAGCTCATTTGTGGTAGACACGCACATTACAGCAAGCGATAAATGGTGATTAAAAGGAGCGAAAAGATGAAAATAGGATAAAAAAAAGAAAAAGAAAAAGAAAGAATGGAGGAATAAAATGGAAGAAGAATAAAGAACAAAAACAAAACCAAAAAGAATTAGGAGCAAATAAAGAGAGAGAGATAAAAGTAAGAAAGAAGAAAAAAACAATAAAAGCAGAAAAAGGAAAAAAAAGAGAAACCAAGGAAAAGAAAACTGAAGAAAAAAGAAAAAGAAAAGAAAAAAGAGGAAAAGGAAAAGAAAGGTTGAGGAGAATTATGATTAAGATGATTATCTATCTATCTAATTTGTATCTATCTGTGCAGTTTATCTATCTATCTATCTATCTATCTATCTATCTATCTATCTCTCTCTCTCTCTATATATATATATATATATATATATATATATATATATATATACATATATATATATATATATATATACAGTGTAACCTGGATATAAGAGAGTTGCCGGGACCGGATAAAAGGTCTCTTATATCCAGGTTTCTCTTATATCCGGGTTTGGTCTATTATATATACATTAACACATGCTCTAATTTGGGACCAGAGAAACTCTCTCTTATATCCGGGTCTCTTATATCCGGGTTACACTGTATATATATATATATATATATATATATATATATATATATAATTATAGGATTGGTGCATACGGAATAAATTCCAATAACCAACAAATACTATTCTTAAAAGAGTGCTCAATACAGAGTAGAGGAAATATAATTATACATATGTATATATATATATATATATATATATATATATATATCTGGACAGTTTATCTATGTATTTTTTATATATATCTATATCTGATCAGTTTATTCATTGATCTAACTGTTTTTGTATTTATCTATTTATCTACATCAATAGATAGATAATTAATATGTATGTCATTCTCAATTTTATCTTGAATTCAAGGTTTTAATTTCTTCTTTGGTAAGCTCTTCTTTTATGATGATGCCATTGATGACTAATTCTTGCATGGAAGAGCAGATGGTACTTACTGCATGGTAATGTTGGTGGAGGACAAGGTTGATTTTGTCTAGCATTTATCTCTTGTTTGACTTCTTCCTTTTCTCTTCTGGTGGCTTCAGAGTCCTTTGCTTCCGATGGTATGGTCTTGTGTTTGTGTTTCAAATGATTTAGGCTTTTCCCTGAAGTGAGCTCACTGAATAAGATTCGTGTGGAGACCTTGACACTTCCATTCTTGCTCTATGTCATAGAAGATGCTATTTAATGATCAGAAATTCAATTCTTTTCAGGACTTTCATATTGGTCACATAGAAATTCCACTTGATGTTCAAGATTGAACAAAGCTTTTGCTGGTGAAAGAAAGTGTTCTAATTTTTGGATGTTGTGATGATATAGAATCCAAGTTTTGCAACAATATAACAAAGTTGAAATGGTAACAGCATTATAAAATTATATTATATTAAATTATATTATAGACCATAATTTTTTATATTAAAATCAGATCTTTCTTATTGAAGATGCATTTGATTACCTTTTGAAATCCCCATATTTGCAGCTCCAATTCTGTGTTCCACATCCTTTCTTGAGGTTCACTTGTTTGATAAAAGGCTGCCTAGATGTGAACAATGCTCTTACTTGTTTGAGAGGTGTGTCAGAGATGGTAATAGCAAAACCTGGTAAGATGGTGTTTGGGGCTGGTTGTGCAAGGACCTTGATTTTCTTGATGTTTAGTGGTAGGCCATAGCAAAATTGTTCACAGACTGTTGGAGTTCTTTGGAATGACAGAAGGCAATGTTGCCATCAGCATATTGAAGTTCTGTGATTTACTATGTGTTAGATGGTTAGATTAAAGTATACTAAGGTTGAAAAGCCCTGCACCGTATCGATACCTGATGTCAACTTCTGGATTCTCTGGAGGATGTTTGTGAAGCATTGTAGCCAGATACAAGGAGAATAACATAGGTGCCAAGATGGATCTTTGCCTTAGTCAGGACTGGAACTTCTTCTGAAAGCATTTTTTGGTGGAATTTTTTTTTTAAGAATTCCACCCCAAGCAAGGCGGGAGTTAAATATAACTGTGTCTTCTACTCCAACAGCTTCTTATCTTGCACTTCCCATCAGTGGAACTCCCTTCCTATCACTTGCTTCCCTGATGGCTATAATCTTCAAATATTCAAATGTAATGTCAATCGACATCTTCTGATGCCTTGATTCTGATCCCCTTCCTTCTCTATATCCTTTCCTCAAACACCCCTCTTTACTCTTGCTCTCACTCTCTGTAACCCCTTGAGTGCTAGTAATTTCCAGTCCTGACTAAGACAAGGATCCGTCTTGGCACCTATGTTATTCTCTTTGTATCTGGCTTCCCTGATGGCTATAATCTTCAAATATTCAAATGTAATGTCAATCGACATCTTCTGATGCCTTGATCCTGATCCCCCTCCTTCTCTATATCCTTTCCTCAAACACCCCTCTTTACTCTTACTCTCACTCTCTGTAACCCCTTGCGTGCTAGTAATTTCCAGTCCTGACTAAGACAAGGTTCCGTCTTGGCACCTATGTTATTCTCTTTGTATCTGGCTTCCCTGATGGTTATAATCTTCAAATATTCAAATGTAATGTCAATCGACATCTTCTGATTCCTTGATCCTGATCCCCCTCCTTCTCTATATCCTTTCCTCAAACACCCCTCTTTACTCTTGCTCTCACTCTCTGTAACCTCTTGCGTGCTAGTAATTTCCAGTCCTGACTAAGACAAGGATCCGTCTTGGCACCTATGTTATTCTCTTTGTATCTGGCTTCCCTGATGGTTATAATCTTCAAATATTCAAATGTAATGTCAATCGACATCTTCTGATTCCTTGATCCTGATCCCCCTCCTTCTCTATATCCTTTCCTCAAACACCCCTCTTTACTCTTCCTCTCACTCTCTGTAACCACTTGCGTGCTAGTAATTTCCAGTCCTGACTAAGACAAGGATCCGTCTTGGCACCTATGTTATTCTCTTTGTATCTGGCTTCCCTGATGGCTATAATCTTCAAATATTCAAATGTAATGTCAATTGACATCTTCTGATGCCTTGATCCTGATCCCCCTCCTTCTCTATATCCTTTCCTCAAACACCCCTCTTTAATCTTGCTCTCACTCTCTGTAACCCCTTGAGTGCTAGTAATTTCCAGTCCTGACTAAGACAAGGATCCGTCTTGGCACCTATGTTATTCTCTTTGTATCTGGCTTCCCTGATGGCTATAATCTTCAAATATTCAAATGTAATGTCAATCGACATCTTCTGATGCCTTGATCCTGATCCCCCTCCTTCTCTATATCCTTTCCTCAAACACCCCTCTTTACTCTTGCTCTCACTCTCTGTAACCCCTTGCGTGCTAGTAATTTCCAGTCCTGACTAAGACAAGGATCCGTCTTGGCACCTATGTTATTCTCTTTGTATCTGGCTTCCCTGATGGCTATAATCTTCAAATATTCAAATGTAATGTCAATCGACATCTTCTGATGCTTTGATCCTGATCCCCCTCCTTCTCTATATCCTTTCCTCAAACACCCCTCTTTACTCATGCTCTCACCCTCTGTAACCCCTTGAGTGCTAGTAATTTCCAGTCCTGACTAAGACAAGGATCCGTCTTGGCACCTATGTTATTCTCTTTGTATCTGGCTTCCCTGATGGTTATAATCTTCAAATATTCAAATGTAATGTCAATCGACATCTTCTTATGCCTTGATCCTGATCCCCCTCCTTCTCTATATCCTTTCCTCAAACACCCCTCTTTACTCTTGCTGTCACTCTCTGTAACCCCTTGCGTGCTAGTAATTTCCAGTCCTGACTAAGACAAGGATCCGTCTTGGCACCTATGTTATTCTCTTTGTATCTGGCTTCCCTGATGGTTATAATCTTCAAATATTCAAATGTAATGTCAATCGACATCTTCTGATTCCTTGATCCTGATCCCCCTCCTTCTCTATATCCTTTCCTCAAACACCCCTCTTTACTCTTCCTCTCACTCTCTGTAACCACTTGCGTGCTAGTAATTTCCAGTCCTGACTAAGACAAGGATCCGTCTTGGCACCTATGTTATTCTCTTTGTATCTGGCTTCCCTGATGGCTATAATCTTCAAATATTCAAATGTAATGTCAATTGACATCTTCTGATGCCTTGATCCTGATCCCCCTCCTTCTCTATATCCTTTCCTCAAACACCCCTCTTTACTCTTGCTCTCACTCTCTGTAACCCCTTGAGTGCTAGTAATTTCCAGTCCTGACTAAGACAAGGATCCGTCTTGGCACCTATGTTATTCTCTTTGTATCTGGCTTCCCTGATGGCTATAATCTTCAAATATTCAAATGTAATGTCAATCGACATCTTCTGATGCCTTGATCCTGATCCCCCTCCTTCTCTATATCCTTTCCTCAAACACCCCTCTTTACTCTTGCTCTCACTCTCTGTAACCCCTTGAGTGCTAGTAATTTCCAGTCCTGACTAAGACAAGGATCCGTCTTGGCACCTATGTTATTCTCTTTGTATCTGGCTTCCCTGATGGCTATAATCTTCAAATATTCAAATGTAATGCCAATCGACATCTTCTGATGCCTTCATCCTGATCCCCCTCCTTCTCTATATCCTTTCCTCAAACACCCCTCTTTACTCTTGCTCTCACTCTCTGTAACCACTTGCGTGCTAGTAATTTCCAGTCCTGACTAAGACAAGGTTCCGTCTTGGCACCTATGTTATTCTCTTTGTATCTGGCTTCCCTGATGGTTATAATCTTCAAATATTCAAATGTAATGTCAATCGACATCTTCTGATTCCTTGATCCTGATCCCCCTCCTTCTCTATATCCTTTCCTCAAACACCCCTCTTTACTCTTGCTCTCACTCTCTGTAACCTCTTGCGTGCTAGTAATTTCCAGTCCTGACTAAGACAAGGATCCGTCTTGGCACCTATGTTATTCTCTTTGTATCTGGCTTCCCTGATGGTTATAATCTTCAAATATTCAAATGTAATGTCAATCGACATCTTCTGATTCCTTGATCCTGATCCCCCTCCTTCTCTATATCCTTTCCTCAAACACCCCTCTTTACTCTTCCTCTCACTCTCTGTAACCACTTGCGTGCTAGTAATTTCCAGTCCTGACTAAGACAAGGATCCGTCTTGGCACCTATGTTATTCTCTTTGTATCTGGCTTCCCTGATGGCTATAATCTTCAAATATTCAAATGTAATGTCAATCGACATCTTCTGATGCTTTGATCCTGATCCCCCTCCTTCTCTATATCCTTTCCTCAAACACCCCTCTTTACTCTTGCTCTCACTCTCTGTAACCCCTTGAGTGCTAGTAATTTCCAGTCCTGACTAAGACAAGGATCCGTCTTGGCACCTATGTTATTCTCTTTGTATCTGGCTTCCCTGATGGTTATAATCTTCAAATATTCAAATGTAATGTCAATCGACATCTTCTTATGCCTTGATCCTGATCCCCCTCCTTCTCTATATCCTTTCCTCAAACACCCCTCTTTACTCTTGCTCTCACCCTCTGTAACCCCTTGAGTGCTAGTAATTTCCAGTCCTGACTAAGACAAGGATCCGTCTTGGCACCTATGTTATTCTCTTTGTATCTGGCTTCCCTGATGGTTATAATCTTCAAATATTCAAATGTAATGTCAATCGACATCTTCTTATGCCTTGATCCTGATCCCCCTCCTTCTCTATATCCTTTCCTCAAACACCCCTCTTTACTCTTGCTCTCACCCTCTGTAACCCCTTGAGTGCTAGTAATTTCCAGTCCTGACTAAGACAAGGATCCGTCTTGGCACCTATGTTATTCTCTTTGTATCTGGCTTCCCTGATGGTTATAATCTTCAAATATTCAAATGTAATGTCAATCGACATCTTCTTATGCCTTGATCCTGATCCCCCTCCTTCTCTATATCCTTTCCTCAAACACCCCTCTTTACTCTTGCTGTCACTCTCTGTAACCCCTTGCGTGCTAGTAATTTCCAGTCCTGACTAAGACAAGGATCCGTCTTGGCACCTATGTTATTCTCTTTGTATCTGGCTTCCCTGATGGTTATAATCTTCAAATATTCAAATGTAATGTCAATCGACATCTTCTGATTCCTTGATCCTGATCCCCCTCCTTCTCTATATCCTTTCCTCAAACACCCCTCTTTACTCTTCCTCTCACTCTCTGTAACCACTTGCGTGCTAGTAATTTCCAGTCCTGACTAAGACAAGGATCCGTCTTGGCACCTATGTTATTCTCTTTGTATCTGGCTTCCCTGATGGTTATAATCTTCAAATATTCAAATGTAATGTCAATCGACATCTTCTTATGCCTTGATCCTGATCCCCCTCCTTCTCTATATCCTTTCCTCAAACACCCCTCTTTACTCTTGCTGTCACTCTCTGTAACCCCTTGCGTGCTAGTAATTTCCAGTCCTGACTAAGACAAGGATCCGTCTTGGCACCTATGTTATTCTCTTTGTATCTGGCTTCCCTGATGGTTATAATCTTCAAATATTCAAATGTAATGTCAATCGACATCTTCTGATTCCTTGATCCTGATCCCCCTCCTTCTCTATATCCTTTCCTCAAACACCCCTCTTTACTCTTCCTCTCACTCTCTGTAACCACTTGCGTGCTAGTAATTTCCAGTCCTGACTAAGACAAGGATCCGTCTTGGCACCTATGTTATTCTCTTTGTATCTGGCTTCCCTGATGGCTATAATCTTCAAATATTCAAATGTAATGTCAATTGACATCTTCTGATGCCTTGATCCTGATCCCCCTCCTTCTCTATATCCTTTCCTCAAACACCCCTCTTTACTCTTGCTCTCACTCTCTGTAACCCCTTGAGTGCTAGTAATTTCCAGTCCTGACTAAGACAAGGATCCGTCTTGGCACCTATGTTATTCTCTTTGTATCTGGCTTCCCTGATGGCTATAATCTTCAAATATTCAAATGTAATGTCAATCGACATCTTCTGATGCCTTGATCCTGATCCCCCTCCTTCTCTATATCCTTTCCTCAAACACCCCTCTTTACTCTTGCTCTCACTCTCTGTAACCCCTTGCGTGCTAGTAATTTCCAGTCCTGACTAAGACAAGGATCCGTCTTGGCACCTATGTTATTCTCTTTGTATCTGGCTTCCCTGATGGCTATAATCTTCAAATATTCAAATGTAATGTCTATCGACATCTTCTGATGCTTTGATCCTGATCCCCCTCCTTCTCTATATCCTTTCCTCAAACACCCCTCTTTACTCTTGCTCTCACCCTCTGTAACCCCTTGAGTGCTAGTAATTTCCAGTCCTGACTAAGACAAGGATCCGTCTTGGCACCTATGTTATTCTCTTTGTATCTGGCTTCCCTGATGGTTATAATCTTCAAATATTCAAATGTAATGTCAATCGACATCTTCTTATGCCTTGATCCTGATCCCCCTCCTTCTCTATATCCTTTCCTCAAACACCCCTCTTTACTCTTGCTGTCACTCTCTGTAACCCCTTGCGTGCTAGTAATTTCCAGTCCTGACTAAGACAAGGATCCGTCTTGGCACCTATGTTATTCTCTTTGTATCTGGCTTCCCTGATGGTTATAATCTTCAAATATTCAAATGTAATGTCAATCGACATCTTCTGATTCCTTGATCCTGATCCCCCTCCTTCTCTATATCCTTTCCTCAAACACCCCTCTTTACTCTTCCTCTCACTCTCTGTAACCACTTGCGTGCTAGTAATTTCCAGTCCTGACTAAGACAAGGATCCGTCTTGGCACCTATGTTATTCTCTTTGTATCTGGCTTCCCTGATGGCTATAATCTTCAAATATTCAAATGTAATGTCAATTGACATCTTCTGATGCCTTGATCCTGATCCCCCTCCTTCTCTATATCCTTTCCTCAAACACCCCTCTTTACTCTTGCTCTCACTCTCTGTAACCCCTTGAGTGCTAGTAATTTCCAGTCCTGACTAAGACAAGGATCCGTCTTGGCACCTATGTTATTCTCTTTGTATCTGGCTTCCCTGATGGCTATAATCTTCAAATATTCAAATGTAATGTCAATCGACATCTTCTGATGCCTTGATCCTGATCCCCCTCCTTCTCTATATACTTTCCTCAAACACCCCTCTTTACTCTTGCTCTCACTCTCTGTAACCCCTTGCGTGCTAGTAATTTCCAGTCCTGACTAAGACAAGGATCCGTCTTGGCACCTATGTTATTCTCTTTGTATCTGGCTTCCCTGATGGCTATAATCTTCAAATATTCAAATGTAATGTCAATCGACATCTTCTGATGCTTTGATCCTGATCCCCCTCCTTCTCTATATCCTTTCCTCAAACACCCCTCTTTACTCTTGCTCTCACCCTCTGTAACCCCTTGAGTGCTAGTAATTTCCAGTCCTGACTAAGACAAAGATCCGTCTTGGCACCTATGTTATTCTCTTTGTATCTGGCTTCCCTGATGGTTATAATCTTCAAATATTCAAATGTAATGTCAATCGACATCTTCTTATGCCTTGATCCTGATCCCCCTCCTTCTCTATATCCTTTCCTCAAACACCCCTCTTTACTCTTCCTCTCACTCTCTGTAACCACTTGCGTGCTAGTAATTTCCAGTCCTGACTAAGACAAGGATCCGTCTTGGCACCTATGTTATTCTCTTTGTATCTGGCTTCCCTGATGGTTATAATCTTCAAATATTCAAATGTAATGTCAATCGACATCTTCTTATGCCTTGATCCTGATCCCCCTCCTTCTCTATATCCTTTCCTCAAACACCCCTCTTTACTCTTGCTGTCACTCTCTGTAACCCCTTGCGTGCTAGTAATTTCCAGTCCTGACTAAGACAAGGATCCGTCTTGGCACCTATGTTATTCTCTTTGTATCTGGCTTCCCTGATGGTTATAATCTTCAAATATTCAAATGTAATGTCAATCGACATCTTCTGATTCCTTGATCCTGATCCCCCTCCTTCTCTATATCCTTTCCTCAAACACCCCTCTTTACTCTTCCTCTCACTCTCTGTAACCACTTGCGTGCTAGTAATTTCCAGTCCTGACTAAGACAAGGATCCGTCTTGGCACCTATGTTATTCTCTTTGTATCTGGCTTCCCTGATGGCTATAATCTTCAAATATTCAAATGTAATGTCAATTGACATCTTCTGATGCCTTGATCCTGATCCCCCTCCTTCTCTATATCCTTTCCTCAAACACCCCTCTTTACTCTTGCTCTCACTCTCTGTAACCCCTTGAGTGCTAGTAATTTCCAGTCCTGACTAAGACAAGGATCCGTCTTGGCACCTATGTTATTCTCTTTGTATCTGGCTTCCCTGATGGCTATAATCTTCAAATATTCAAATGTAATGTCAATCGACATCTTCTGATGCCTTGATCCTGATCCCCCTCCTTCTCTATATCCTTTCCTCAAACACCCCTCTTTACTCTTGCTCTCACTCTCTGTAACCCCTTGCGTGCTAGTAATTTCCAGTCCTGACTAAGACAAGGATCCGTCTTGGCACCTATGTTATTCTCTTTGTATCTGGCTTCCCTGATGGCTATAATCTTCAAATATTCAAATGTAATGTCAATCGACATCTTCTGATGCTTTGATCCTGATCCCCCTCCTTCTCTATATCCTTTCCTCTAACACCCCTCTTTACTCTTGCTCTCACCCTCTGTAACCCCTTGAGTGCTAGTAATTTCCAGTCCTGACTAAGACAAGGATCCGTCTTGGCACCTATGTTATTCTCTTTGTATCTGGCTTCCCTGATGGTTATAATCTTCAAATATTCAAATGTAATGTCAATCGACATCTTCTTATGCCTTGATCCTGATCCCCCTCCTTCTCTATATCCTTTCCTCAAACACCCCTCTTTACTCTTGCTGTCACTCTCTGTAACCCCTTGCGTGCTAGTAATTTCCAGTCCTGACTAAGACAAGGATCCGTCTTGGCACCTATGTTATTCTCTTTGTATCTGGCTTCCCTGATGGTTATAATCTTCAAATATTCAAATGTAATGTCAATCGACATCTTCTGATTCCTTGATCCTGATCCCCCTCCTTCTCTATATCCTTTCCTCAAACACCCCTCTTTACTCTTCCTCTCACTCTCTGTAACCACTTGCGTGCTAGTAATTTCCAGTCCTGACTAAGACAAGGATCCGTCTTGGCACCTATGTTATTCTCTTTGTATCTGGCTTCCCTGATGGTTATAATCTTCAAATATTCAAATGTAATGTCAATCGACATCTTCTGATTCCTTGATCCTGATCCCCCTCCTTCTCTATATCCTTTCCTCAAACACCCCTCTTTACTCTTCCTCTCACTCTCTGTAACCACTTGCGTGCTAGTAATTTCCAGTCCTGACTAAGACAAGGATCCGTCTTGGCACCTATGTTATTCTCTTTGTATCTGGCTTCCCTGATGGCTATAATCTTCAAATATTCAAATGTAATGTCAATTGACATCTTCTGATGCCTTGATCCTGATCCCCCTCCTTCTCTATATCCTTTCCTCAAACACCCCTCTTTACTCTTGCTCTCACTCTCTGTAACCCCTTGAGTGCTAGTAATTTCCAGTCCTGACTAAGACAAGGATCCGTCTTGGCACCTATGTTATTCTCTTTGTATCTGGCTTCCCTGATGGCTATAATCTTCAAATATTCAAATGTAATGTCAATCGACATCTTCTGATGCCTTGATCCTGATCCCCCTCCTTCTCTATATACTTTCCTCAAACACCCCTCTTTACTCTTGCTCTCACTCTCTGTAACCCCTTGCGTGCTAGTAATTTCCAGTCCTGACTAAGACAAGGATCCGTCTTGGCACCTATGTTATTCTCTTTGTATCTGGCTTCCCTGATGGCTATAATCTTCAAATATTCAAATGTAATGTCAATCGACATCTTCTGATGCTTTGATCCTGATCCCCCTCCTTCTCTATATCCTTTCCTCAAACACCCCTCTTTACTCTTGCTCTCACCCTCTGTAACCCCTTGAGTGCTAGTAATTTCCAGTCCTGACTAAGACAAAGATCCGTCTTGGCACCTATGTTATTCTCTTTGTATCTGGCTTCCCTGATGGTTATAATCTTCAAATATTCAAATGTAATGCCAATCGACATCTTCTTATGCCTTGATCCTGATCCCCCTCCTTCTCTATATCCTTTCCTCAAACACCCCTCTTTACTCTTGCTGTCACTCTCTGT
The DNA here is from genome assembly GCA_964036315.1 of Acanthosepion esculentum. Classification (NCBI taxonomy): domain Eukaryota; kingdom Metazoa; phylum Mollusca; class Cephalopoda; order Sepiida; family Sepiidae; genus Acanthosepion; species Acanthosepion esculentum. The sequence goes on along the minus strand of OZ038496.1, from coordinate 17,321,136 downwards.
AACCCCTTGCGTGCTAGTAATTTCCAGTCCTGACTAAGACAAGGATCCGTCTTGGCACCTATGTTATTCTCTTTGTATCTGGCTTCCCTGATGGTTATAATCTTCAAATATTCAAATGTAATGTCAATCGACATCTTCTGATTCCTTGATCCTGATCCCCCTCCTTCTCTATATCCTTTCCTCAAACACCCCTCTTTACTCTTCCTCTCACTCTCTGTAACCACTTGCGTGCTAGTAATTTCCAGTCCTGACTAAGACAAGGATCCGTCTTGGCACCTATGTTATTCTCTTTGTATCTGGCTTCCCTGATGGCTATAATCTTCAAATATTCAAATGTAATGTCAATTGACATCTTCTGATGCCTTGATCCTGATCCCCCTCCTTCTCTATATCCTTTCCTCAAACACCCCTCTTTACTCTTGCTCTCACTCTCTGTAACCCCTTGAGTGCTAGTAATTTCCAGTCCTGACTAAGACAAGGATCCGTCTTGGCACCTATGTTATTCTCTTTGTATCTGGCTTCCCTGATGGCTATAATCTTCAAATATTCAAATGTAATGTCAATCGACATCTTCTGATGCCTTGATCCTGATCCCCCTCCTTCTCTATATACTTTCCTCAAACACCCCTCTTTACTCTTGCTCTCACTCTCTGTAACCCCTTGCGTGCTAGTAATTTCCAGTCCTGACTAAGACAAGGATCCGTCTTGGCACCTATGTTATTCTCTTTGTATCTGGCTTCCCTGATGGCTATAATCTTCAAATATTCAAATGTAATGTCAATCGACATCTTCTGATGCCTTGATCCTGATCCCCCTCCTTCTCTATATCCTTTCCTCAAACACCCCTCTTTACTCTTGCTCTCACTCTCTGTAACCCCTTGCGTGCTAGTAATTTCCAGTCCTGACTAAGACAAGGATCCGTCTTGGCACCTATGTTATTCTCTTTGTATCTGGCTTCCCTGATGGCTATAATCTTCAAATATTCAAATGTAATGTCAATCGACATCTTCTGATGCTTTGATCCTGATCCCCCTCCTTCTCTATATCCTTTCCTCAAACACCCCTCTTTACTCTTGCTCTCACCCTCTGTAACCCCTTGAGTGCTAGTAATTTCCAGTCCTGACTAAGACAAAGATCCGTCTTGGCACCTATGTTATTCTCTTTGTATCTGGCTTCCCTGATGGTTATAATCTTCAAATATTCAAATGTAATGTCAATCGACATCTTCTTATGCCTTGATCCTGATCCCCCTCCTTCTCTATATCCTTTCCTCAAACACCCCTCTTTACTCTTGCTGTCACTCTCTGTAACCCCTTGCGTGCTAGTAATTTCCAGTCCTGACTAAGACAAGGATCCGTCTTGGCACCTATGTTATTCTCTTTGTATCTGGCTTCCCTGATGGTTATAATCTTCAAATATTCAAATGTAATGTCAATCGACATCTTCTGATTCCTTGATCCTGATCCCCCTCCTTCTCTATATCCTTTCCTCAAACACCCCTCTTTACTCTTCCTCTCACTCTCTGTAACCACTTGCGTGCTAGTAATTTCCAGTCCTGACTAAGACAAGGATCCGTCTTGGCACCTATGTTATTCTCTTTGTATCTGGCTTCCCTGATGGCTATAATCTTCAAATATTCAAATGTAATGTCAATTGACATCTTCTGATGCCTTGATCCTGATCCCCCTCCTTCTCTATATCCTTTCCTCAAACACCCCTCTTTACTCTTGCTCTCACTCTCTGTAACCCCTTGAGTGCTAGTAATTTCCAGTCCTGACTAAGACAAGGATCCGTCTTGGCACCTATGTTATTCTCTTTGTATCTGGCTTCCCTGATGGCTATAATCTTCAAATATTCAAATGTAATGTCAATCGACATCTTCTGATGCCTTGATCCTGATCCCCCTCCTTCTCTATATACTTTCCTCAAACACCCCTCTTTACTCTTGCTCTCACTCTCTGTAACCCCTTGCGTGCTAGTAATTTCCAGTCCTGACTAAGACAAGGATCCGTCTTGGCACCTATGTTATTCTCTTTGTATCTGGCTTCCCTGATGGTTATAATCTTCAAATATTCAAATGTAATGTCAATCGACATCTTCTGATGCCTTGATCCTGATCCCCCTCCTTCTCTATATCCTTTCCTCAAACACCCCTCTTTACTCTTGCTGTCACTCTCTGTAACACCTTGCGTGCTAGTAATTTCCAGTCCTGACTAAGACAAGGATCCGTCTTGGCACCTATGTTATTCTCTTTGTATCTGGCTTCCCTGATGGTTATAATCTTCAAATATTCAAATGTAATGTCAATCGACATCTTCTGATGCCTTGATCCTGATCCCCCTCCTTCTCTATATCCTTTCCTCAAACACCCCTCTTTACTCTTGCTCTCACCCTCTGTAACCCCTTGAGTGCTAGTAATTTCCAGTCCTGACTAAGACAAGGATCCGTCTTGGCACCTATGTTATTCTCTTTGTATCTGGCTTCCCTGATGGTTATAATCTTCAAATATTCAAATGTAATGTCAATCGACATCTTCTGATGCCTTGATCCTGATCCCCCTCCTTCTCTATATCCTTTCCTCAAACACCCCTCTTTACTCTTCCTCTCACTCTCTGTAACCACTTGCGTGCTAGTAATTTCCAGTCCTGACTAAGACAAGGATCCGTCTTGGCACCTATGTTATTCTCTTTGTATCTGGCTTCCCTGATGGCTATAATCTTCAAATATTCAAATGTAATGTCAATTGACATCTTCTGATGCCTTGATCCTGATCCCCCTCCTTCTCTATATCCTTTCCTCAAACACCCCTCTTTAATCTTGCTCTCACTCTCTGTAACCCCTTGAGTGCTAGTAATTTCCAGTCCTGACTAAGACAAGGATCCGTCTTGGCACCTATGTTATTCTCTTTGTATCTGGCTTCCCTGATGGCTATAATCTTCAAATATTCAAATGTAATGTCAATCGACATCTTCTGATGCCTTGATCCTGATCCCCCTCCTTCTCTATATCCTTTCCTCAAACACCCCTCTTTACTCTTGCTCTCACTCTCTGTAACCCCTTGAGTGCTAGTAATTTCCAGTCCTGACTAAGACAAGGATCCGTCTTGGCACCTATGTTATTCTCTTTGTATCTGGCTTCCCTGATGGCTATAATCTTCAAATATTCAAATGTAATGCCAATCGACATCTTCTGATGCCTTGATCCTGATCCCCCTCCTTCTCTATATCCTTTCCTCAAACACCCCTCTTTACTCTTGCTCTCACTCTCTGTAACCACTTGCGTGCTAGTAATTTCCAGTCCTGACTAAGACAAGGATCCGTCTTGGCACCTATGTTATTCTCTTTGTATCTGGCTTCCCTGATGGCTATAATCTTCAAATATTCAAATGTAATGTCAATCGACATCTTCTGATGCCTTGATCCTGATCCCCCTCCTTCTCTATATCCTTTCCTCAAACACCCCTCTTTACTCTTGCTCTCACTCTCTGTAACCCCTTGCGTGCTAGTAATTTCCAGTCCTGACTAAGACAAGGTTCCGTCTTGGCACCTATGTTATTCTCTTTGTATCTGGCTTCCCTGATGGTTATAATCTTCAAATATTCAAATGTAATGTCAATCGACATCTTCTGATTCCTTATTCCTGATCCCCCTCCTTCTCTATATCCTTTCCTCAAACACCCCTCTTTACTCTTGCTCTCACTCTCTGTAACCTCTTGCGTGCTAGTAATTTCCAGTCCTGACTAAGACAAGGATCCGTCTTGGCACCTATGTTATTCTCTTTGTATCTGGCTTCCCTGATGGTTATAATCTTCAAATATTCAAATGTAATGTCAATCGACATCTTCTGATTCCTTGATCCTGATCCCCCTCCTTCTCTATATCCTTTCCTCAAACACCCCTCTTTACTCTTCCTCTCACTCTCTGTAACCACTTGCGTGCTAGTAATTTCCAGTCCTGACTAAGACAAGGATCCGTCTTGGCACCTATGTTATTCTCTTTGTATCTGGCTTCCCTGATGGCTATAATCTTCAAATATTCAAATGTAATGTCAATCGACATCTTCTGATGCTTTGATCCTGATCCCCCTCCTTCTCTATATCCTTTCCTCAAACACCCCTCTTTACTCTTGCTCTCACTCTCTGTAACCCCTTGAGTGCTAGTAATTTCCAGTCCTGACTAAGACAAGGATCCGTCTTGGCACCTATGTTATTCTCTTTGTATCTGGCTTCCCTGATGGTTATAATCTTCAAATATTCAAATGTAATGTCAATCGACATCTTCTTATGCCTTGATCCTGATCCCCCTCCTTCTCTATATCCTTTCCTCAAACACCCCTCTTTACTCTTGCTCTCACCCTCTGTAACCCCTTGAGTGCTAGTAATTTCCAGTCCTGACTAAGACAAGGATCCGTCTTGGCACCTATGTTATTCTCTTTGTATCTGGCTTCCCTGATGGTTATAATCTTCAAATATTCAAATGTAATGTCAATCGACATCTTCTTATGCCTTGATCCTGATCCCCCTCCTTCTCTATATCCTTTCCTCAAACACCCCTCTTTACTCTTGCTCTCACCCTCTGTAACCCCTTGAGTGCTAGTAATTTCCAGTCCTGACTAAGACAAGGATCCGTCTTGGCACCTATGTTATTCTCTTTGTATCTGGCTTCCCTGATGGTTATAATCTTCAAATATTCAAATGTAATGTCAATCGACATCTTCTTATGCCTTGATCCTGATCCCCCTCCTTCTCTATATCCTTTCCTCAAACACCCCTCTTTACTCTTGCTGTCACTCTCTGTAACCCCTTGCGTGCTAGTAATTTCCAGTCCTGACTAAGACAAGGATCCGTCTTGGCACCTATGTTATTCTCTTTGTATCTGGCTTCCCTGATGGTTATAATCTTCAAATATTCAAATGTAATGTCAATCGACATCTTCTGATTCCTTGATCCTGATCCCCCTCCTTCTCTATATCCTTTCCTCAAACACCCCTCTTTACTCTTCCTCTCACTCTCTGTAACCACTTGCGTGCTAGTAATTTCCAGTCCTGACTAAGACAAGGATCCGTCTTGGCACCTATGTTATTCTCTTTGTATCTGGCTTCCCTGATGGTTATAATCTTCAAATATTCAAATGTAATGTCAATCGACATCTTCTTATGCCTTGATCCTGATCCCCCTCCTTCTCTATATCCTTTCCTCAAACACCCCTCTTTACTCTTGCTGTCACTCTCTGTAACCCCTTGCGTGCTAGTAATTTCCAGTCCTGACTAAGACAAGGATCCGTCTTGGCACCTATGTTATTCTCTTTGTATCTGGCTTCCCTGATGGTTATAATCTTCAAATATTCAAATGTAATGTCAATCGACATCTTCTGATTCCTTGATCCTGATCCCCCTCCTTCTCTATATCCTTTCCTCAAACACCCCTCTTTACTCTTCCTCTCACTCTCTGTAACCACTTGCGTGCTAGTAATTTCCAGTCCTGACTAAGACAAGGATCCGTCTTGGCACCTATGTTATTCTCTTTGTATCTGGCTTCCCTGATGGCTATAATCTTCAAATATTCAAATGTAATGTCAATTGACATCTTCTGATGCCTTGATCCTGATCCCCCTCCTTCTCTATATCCTTTCCTCAAACACCCCTCTTTACTCTTGCTCTCACTCTCTGTAACCCCTTGAGTGCTAGTAATTTCCAGTCCTGACTAAGACAAGGATCCGTCTTGGCACCTATGTTATTCTCTTTGTATCTGGCTTCCCTGATGGCTATAATCTTCAAATATTCAAATGTAATGTCAATCGACATCTTCTGATGCCTTGATCCTGATCCCCCTCCTTCTCTATATCCTTTCCTCAAACACCCCTCTTTACTCTTGCTCTCACTCTCTGTAACCCCTTGCGTGCTAGTAATTTCCAGTCCTGACTAAGACAAGGATCCGTCTTGGCACCTATGTTATTCTCTTTGTATCTGGCTTCCCTGGTGGCTATAATCTTCAAATATTCAAATGTAATGTCAATCGACATCTTCTGATGCTTTGATCCTGATCCCCCTCCTTCTCTATATCCTTTCCTCAAACACCCCTCTTTACTCTTGCTCTCACCCTCTGTAACCCCTTGAGTGCTAGTAATTTCCAGTCCTGACTAAGACAAGGATCCGTCTTGGCACCTATGTTATTCTCTTTGTATCTGGCTTCCCTGATGGTTATAATCTTCAAATATTCAAATGTAATGTCAATCGACATCTTCTTATGCCTTGATCCTGATCCCCCTCCTTCTCTATATCCTTTCCTCAAACACCCCTCTTTACTCTTGCTGTCAATCTCTGTAACCCCTTGCGTGCTAGTAATTTCCAGTCCTGACTAAGACAAGGATCCGTCTTGGCACCTATGTTATTCTCTTTGTATCTGGCTTCCCTGATGGCTATAATCTTCAAATATTCAAATGTAATGTCAATCGACATCTTCTGATTCCTTATTCCTGATCCCCCTCCTTCTCTATATCCTTTCCTCAAACACCCCTCTTTACTCTTGCTCTCACTCTCTGTAACCCCTTGAGTGCTAGTAATTTCCAGTCCTGACTAAGACAAGGATCCGTCTTGGCACCTATGTTATTCTCTTTGTATCTGGCTTCCCTGATGGCTATAATCTTCAAATATTCAAATGTAATGTCAATCGACATCTTCTGATGCCTTGATCCTGATCCCCCTCCTTCTCTATATACTTTCCTCAAACACCCCTCTTTACTCTTGCTCTCACTCTCTGTAACCCCTTGCGTGCTAGTAATTTCCAGTCCTGACTAAGACAAGGATCCGTCTTGGCACCTATGTTATTCTCTTTGTATCTGGCTTCCCTGATGGTTATAATCTTCAAATATTCAAATGTAATGTCAATGGACATCTTCTGATGCCTTGATCCTGATCCCCCTCCTTCTCTATATCCTTTCCTCAAACACCCCTCTTTACTCTTGCTGTCACTCTCTGTAACACCTTGCGTGCTAGTAATTTCCAGTCCTGACTAAGACAAGGATCCGTCTTGGCACCTATGTTATTCTCTTTGTATCTGGCTTCCCTGATGGTTATAATCTTCAAATATTCAAATGTAATGTCAATCGACATCTTCTGATGCCTTGATCCTGATCCCCCTCCTTCTCTATATCCTTTCCTCAAACACCCCTCTTTACTCTTGCTCTCACCCTCTGTAACCCCTTGAGTGCTAGTAATTTCCAGTCCTGACTAAGACAAGGATCCGTCTTGGCACCTATGTTATTCTCTTTGTATCTGGCTTCCCTGATGGTTATAATCTTCAAATATTCAAATGTAATGTCAATCGACATCTTCTGATGCCTTGATCCTGATCCCCCTCCTTCTCTATATCCTTTCCTCAAACACCCCTCTTTACTCTTGCTCTCACTCTCTGTAACCCCTTGCGTGCTAGTAATTTCCAGTCCTGACTAAGACAAGGATCCGTCTTGGCACCTATGTTATTCTCTTTGTATCTGGCTTCCCTGATGGTTATAATCTTCAAATATTCAAATGTAATGTCAATCGACATCTTCTGATGCCTTGATCCTGATCCCCCTCCTTCTCTATATCCTTTCCTCAAACACCCCTCTTTACTCTTGCTCTCACTCTCTGTAACCCCTTGCGTGCTAGTAATTTCCAGTCCTGACTAAGACAAGGATCCGTCTTGGCACCTATGTTATTCTCTTTGTATCTGGCTTCCCTGATGGTTATAATCTTCAAATATTCAAATGTAATGTCAATCGACATCTTCTGATGCCTTGATCCTGATCCCCCTCCTTCTCTATATCCTTTCCTCAAACACCCCTCTTTACTCTTGCTCTCACCCTCTGTAACCCCTTGAGTGCTAGTAATTTCCAGTCCTGACTAAGACAAGGATCCGTCTTGGCACCTATGTTATTCTCTTTGTATCTGGCTTCCCTGATGGTTATAATCTTCAAATATTCAAATGTAATGTCAATCGACATCTTCTGATGCCTTGATCCTGATCCCCCTCCTTCTCTATATCCTTTCCTCAAACACCCCTCTTTACTCTTGCTCTCACTCTCTGTAACCCCTTGCGTGCTAGTAATTTCCAGTCCTGACTAAGACAAGGATCCGTCTTGGCACCTATGTTATTCTCTTTGTATCTGGCTTCCCTGATGGTTATAATCTTCAAATATTCAAATGTAATGTCAATGGACATCTTCTGATGCCTTGATCCTGATCCCCCTCCTTCTCTATATCCTTTCCTCAAACACCCCTCTTTACTCTTGCTCTCACTCTCTGTAACCCCTTGCGTGCTAGTAATTTCCAGTCCTGACTAAGACAAGGATCCGTCTTGGCACCTATGTTATTCTCTTTGTATCTGGCTTCCCTAATGGTTATAATCTTCAAATATTCAAATGTAATGTCAATCGACATCTTCTGATGCCTTGATCCTGATCCCCCTCCTTCTCTATATCCTTTCCTCAAACACCCCTCTTTACTCTTGCTCTCACTCTCTGTAACCCCTTGCGTGCTAGTAATTTCCAGTCCTGACTAAGACAAGGATCCGTCTTGGCACCTATGTTATTCTCTTTGTATCTGGCTTACCTGATGGTTATAATCTTCAAATATTCAAATGTAATGTCAATCGACATCTTCTGATGCCTTGATCCGGATCCCCCTCCTTCTCTATATCCTTTCCTCAAACACCCCTCTTTACTCTTGCTCTCACTCTCTGTAACCCCTTGCGTGCTAGTAATTTCCAGTCCTGACTAAGACAAGCATCCGTCTTGGCACCTATGTTATTCTCTTTGTATCTGGCTTCCCTAATGGTTATAATCTTCAAATATTCAAATGTAATGTCAATCGACATCTTCTGATGCCTTGATCCTGATCCCCCTCCTTCTCTATATCCTTTCCTCAAACACCCCTCTTTACTCTTGCTCTCACTCTCTGTAACCCCTTGCGTGCTAGTAATTTCCAGTCCTGACTAAGACAAGGATCCGTCTTGGCACCTATGTTATTCTCTTTGTATCTGGCTTACCTGATGGTTATAATCTTCAAATATTCAAATGTAATGTCAATCGACATCTTCTGATGCCTTGATCCTGATCCCCCTCCTTCTCTATATCCTTTCCTCAAACACCCCTCTTTACTCTTGCTCTCACTCTCTGTAACCCCTTGCGTGCTAGTAATTTCCAGTCCTGACTAAGACAAGGATCCGTCTTGGCACCTATGTTATTCTCTTTGTATCTGGCTTCCCTGATGGTTATAATCTTCAAATATTCAAATGTAATGTCAATCGACATCTTCTGATGCCTTGATCCGGATCCCCCTCCTTCTCTATATCCTTACCTCAAACACCCCTCTTTACTCTTGCTGTCACTCTCTGTAACCCCTTGAGTGCCAGAGTAAAGAGGATGTTTGAGGAAAGGATATAGAGAAGGAGGGGGATCCGGATCAAGGCATCGATTTTGATAATGAAAGGGTGGCACTGTGATGCCAAACTAGTAGCATGCTTAAATTCATTTAGTAAGAGCACCAATGAAAATAGCTCATCAGAGCAGTTGCCATCTACATAAATAGATAGATTGGTAATTAATTAATTAATATATATATCTATATATTAATGCCCTGGCCATTCGAAGATTCCTTTTCTTTATTATCTTTGAATTGCCATGACTTCTTGGAAATAATAGCTGTTTTCAATTTCCTTCACCATAGTTTTCAATCTAGAGTAATCATAATTCTAGACAGAACACCACCCAAGCAAGGCTAGAAAGTTCAGTCTACTGTGCTATTTAATCGATAGGTAGCAGTAAAAGAGATGGATGTTTTTCCCAATGGCATTTATGCAAAAGTGAATACAGCAGACTATGCAGGAATATATATATATATATATATTAGGTCATCCCATAAGTTCTGTCCAAATTTTAACTTTTTGTTAACATGAACAAAATTTAAAGAGTATTTTATAATGTCTAATGGAGCTGAACATTATTTTTATGTTTAGATGCATTTAAACTGATCAAATTTTATTTCAGAGAACAATAAAATTAAATTTTGTTTGATTAAAACCCTGCTAATATGGAAGTACCCAAGAATCATTTGAGGCACATAATGCTTTATGAGTTCAAGAAAGGAAACTCAGCAGCCGAAGCGGCTAGAAACATTCACTCAGTTTATGGAGAGGAATGTGTGAATGAATGAACTTGCAGAAGATGGTTTGCAAAATTCAGAGGTGGAGATTTCACCCTTGAAGATGAAGATCGAACCAGACGTCCAGTTGAGTTTGATGAAAAGCTTCTTGAAGCAGCCCTTGAAGAAAATCCTACTTTATCATTTGAGGAATTGGCAGTGGTTCTCAGTTCAAAGCATACAACTGTTCATTGTCATCTTCAACAACTTGGAAAAGTTCCTAAACTTGGAAAATGGGTGCCTCATGAATTGTCTGAAAACAACCTCAAATCCCCAGTTGACATCTGCTCTTCTCTCCATTCTTGCCAACTTGTTTCACCTTTTTTGGATAGACTTGTGACTGGCAATGAAAAATGGATCTTTTATCGAAATGTTAAGCATCATAGACAGTGGCTTAGTAAAGGGGAAGGACCCCAGCCACAGCCGAGAAGGGAACTTCATGGGCAAAAGGTTCTTCTTTCAATCAGGGGGGATTGCCAAGGAATAATCCACTTTGAATTCTTACCACTTAATGCAACAATTAATGCTCAAATTTACTGTCAGCAATTAGAGCTTTGAACCAAGCTTTGAGGAAAAAAAGACCTGCTCTAGTGAATCGAAAATGGGTGATGTTTCATCAGGACAATGCGTGACCACACACAGCAAGAATCACGTCACAAAAGATCGAAGAACTTGGTTGGGAGAAAATTCCTCATCCACCTTATTCTCCCAACCTTGCTCCTTCAGACTACCATTTGTTTCGTAGCTTACAGAATCATTTGGAAGAAACAGCTTTTGTAACACAGGAAGAGGTTAAAACTGACATTTGTGAGTTCTTCAAATCAAAGCCAAAATAATTTTACAGTAATGGAATTAGTAAGCTTGTTAATAGATGGAAGGAAGTCATAGATAATCAGGGAAAATACATTGTTGATTGAATCTGTAATTAAATGTAACATTTGGTCACTTGTTTTCTTTATTCAAAATTCAGACAGAACTTATGGGATGACCTTATATATATATATATGCATGACCATCACAAATAAAAATAATGTTTAAGTAATAATATATATATATATATATATATATATATATATATATATATATATAAATTAAAGTATCACTGGAGTTAACAAGCAGAGGTAACAATCACTCTCATGCTTACATGCAATCATCACGTTGAGTTGTGTTTTTGTTTAACTATTTATATATACAGGTCAGTGAAGCATTGTGACCTGTACATATAAAAAGTCAAACAAAAACACAACATACATTGCCTGACGGTTGCATGTTAATATGAAACAGACTGTCACATCCAGGTGTTGAATTCAGTGTCCACTTTTATATTCACATATGTTCTATCCCTGAGCACTTTACCCCATAAATATAGAATACAACAAAACTATATATATATATATATATATATATACTGAGAGAGATAGAAATAGAGAGAGAGAGAGTGATAAAAAGATAGAGATAAAAATAGATAGATAGAAAGAGATATATATATAGATAGAGAAATAGAGATGCAGAGAAAGATTATATATTTATATACATATATATATATGAGTTGGGATCAAATATGGATTGGTATCCAACAGAACAATAAGATAAAGAACAAATAGAAAACGTTTATCACTCTAAGATTTTTCACTTTTAATAAGGCTTCATCAGAGAATGAGATATGGAGAAAAAGAAGGAAGTATTTCTCATATTTTTACTTTTGTCTTGTTTGATTTTCATTGGTCAATCATGTTTCACATTCATTTGATTTGTTAAATAAAACTTAGTATAATTTGTGACATTACGAATTCAAGAAAGAAAGTTTCAAGAAATTAACACATTCCAAGCCTAATTGAAAAACAACAAATATTGCTTTATGTGTGTAAGTGTATAATAATTCTACAATGTGTATGTGGGATTCAGATGATAATGTATATTTGTAAGTGTGTGTGTGTTTGTCCAGTAGACATTATGTTTGTTGATTTTTCACATGTTATATTTGGGGATGTTTTTAATGTACACACCATTTGCTTTAAATGAATTAAGTATATTATTTCTAAAGATTTAATGGATTTATTTTTAATCCAACATTTTTATTACTTCAAATATAATAAGATTTGAAATAATACATATCTTCTATCTGTTCACTTTGTATAGTTGCCATGTGGAATATGAGATCGCAGCTTCAAGATGCTCAGTATTACTTCTGTTGTTTCTAGAGCCAGTAGTTTTTTTATGAGGTACTGTCATTGGCCGTCTACCCAAAAGGTTGCCAATCAAAACTAGAGATGCCAGTCTGCTCTGCTGGTATGAAGAAGAGATGATTTTTTTTTTAATCAGTTCACCCCAAGCAAGGCGATAATACCACTAACATGCAAGGGGCTACTGGGAGTGAAAGACAATGAAAAAGACTTTAAAAGGAAAGGGTTAATATTTAACAGCCCTACCCCCCCACAAAGGATGTATGTTTACCGTGGGTTCTCCGAGCCCGTAAAAGGAAAGCGTTAACTGTGAGGATTTAGTTTCCTAAGCCCTCATTATATGTTCAAGGAATTTAAGCTGTCTTTTCTTGATTCTGAATATACGTGTTCTTTCTGCTACTGGTTTCTTTAAGACTTCTTGGTTGCTTGCTCTGTTCATGGAATTCTCAGTATCCTTCTGTAGAAAAGAGTAGGACTGAAAGTTGAAAAATAGCCAGTATAGCATTTTATTTGTATTAATTAGTATTACTACTAATTAAATTTAAAATTGAAATGAACACTGCCCGGTGACTATGAAATAGAATTTAACATCATGTGGCAAAAATATTTTTACCCTTTTAATGGGTACCTATGTTGGAACAAATTTTATTTATCATGGCTTTTCTTTTTGTTTTAATGTAAATAACCTCCAAGATTTGTAATTGTTTTTTTTTATAGTTGATATATTGTGAAAAAGGAAACATTATTAAGGAGAAAGAACAATAAATGAACAGGAATTAAGAAGACAGAAGAATTAACACTGTATTTCAATTTTTGAACTAGTATCAATGTAAGGCTCTATGGGAATAAGGTGGATGATCAGTTTTCAGTTGTTGTTAAGTAATACACTGATGCTCCCAATGAATTATGACATAAATATAGTAATTGTTTAAAATATATTTAAAGACTCAAATGTGAAAACCTAATCCTCCTAAGAACTAAACAAAAGATGACATCATTTTGGATGATATGGGTAAACGAGTTAGAAAATAAAATCCATGCAAAATGAACTGAAAACAATTAAAACAGGAGAAACGAAACTGAAAGAGAGAGGAAATGAAAAAGGAAGAGAAAAAAACAAATAATGTAGAAAAAGAAAAAAAGAAATTTTAAAAAAGATTGAAAAGCAACAAAAAAAATGGAAGAAAATGAAAAACAGAAAAAAGCAAATAAAAAAAAGAAAGAATGAGAAAAAGAATAAAAAGAAATTAAAAAAGAATACAAAACAAATAAAATGAAAGAAAAACGAAATTAAAAACATTTTTTCTTTTTTTTTTTCCTCACTCTTTTCTCATAACAAATCAGTGGCTTTAGTTTTCTTCAAGAAGCCATTATCACAATAGACATCCAAAACTTATCCTGCAGCCAAAAGTACTACGTTTAATATCAGCAATGAAGGGTCAACTGGTGAACAAGTATCAAAGGACAATTTCAAAAAGCAATTTCTAACCAAAACTTAGTGGAATGCCAATTCCATCTCTGCAAAATGAAGATAAAAATAGAATCATCAAATTTGAAGATGCTTTGGAAGAAAATCTTTTAACCTTTGTTCAAAAAAGCAGGTTGCCCTTAACGAGTTACCACATAATGATTTAGCCTAGACTGACACAAGGCCAATTTGGGGTGGCTACGGGTAGGAAGACTGTGTTGCACCAAGCTTACAACTCTCTACTTTGAAAATCAACAATCAAAATTTTCTTATTCTTTCTCTTTTCCACAATGTAAAATGTTGCTCACTATTTTCAGCATGAGACGATTTATTTTAAATATTTAAACTACAAAAAAGACTACCATCATAAATCTTAAAAGATAAATATAAAAAATTTTTTCTAAATTTCTAGGATTAAAAATGATCATTATTTACATAATTTATATATATATATATATATATATATATATATATATATATATATATATATATATATTTCATGATTTCAGTAATGCCACTAAGATGCAAAGGGTTATTGGAAGTGAAAGTGAATAAGAAAACTTTAAGAGAAAAAAAACCAGAGACTCAATCCTAAACAGGAAATAAGGGATAAACCATTATTGCTCTTGGACTAATATCCTCATCTTTGTTATTATTGTCACAACATTTCACACATTACATCTTCTGGTCTTCTTCATAGTTCTGCTGATCTGGAAATCTTCAGAAAATTTAAAACGGAACCTTTTATTCACTCTCTGTAGACTGTTCTTGTTCTACAGGGTGTGATGGCTAAATTTTTGAAGATTAAAGTTGGCTGGAAAACATGGAGCTGAAAGCGAGTTCCACAAGTGAGAAGTTTGAGAAAAGAAGCTGTTAGCAGAGAATCTATGGCCACATCTAGCCAGCTCGACTGTATATTGATCTTGACACCATTCTAGTACTGCGCTTAAATTTGAAATGTCTAGGTACCATAGTGAAGAGCTTGTCCAAACAATTACCATGAAAGTATTTATAGGAAAGACACAGAGAGGTAACCTTACAGTGGTGAGAAAGCGACTGAAGCCAAGGGGAAGAGCATTCGATATCAGAGATGAAACATTTGTAAATATAAAGAACGTGTTCATAGAAATGAACATGTAGTCTTTGTGAAGAAAAATTTTAAAAATCCATAAAAAATTAAAAATTGTCAGAATGGTCAAATTATATTCAAATTATACAAGACACATTATTTGAAATTATTTTACTAATCAATCAGTTACAAGCAAAATAAAGCCCTATTTCATTGCAATTTATTAGTAAAATACAATATACCTGCTGAGTGGTTACCAACTTAAAATAAAATTTAATTACTTTATAATTTATGGAGAAAGATCAGAATTACACAGCATTTAAAACACATATACCAGTAGATATATATAATAAGCACAGGATATACCTGGCGATTTGCTTTGGGAATTACTAGCTTGCTAACCGATTCCCTATCTTTCAGTAGTGTATTCTCTTTACAATAAACCTCTCTTTCTTTCATCTACACCCATGTTGCTGTTCTTTTCACCTTTGTCTGTTTGTAACCTTCTTTAAGGATACAACAGTTTGTAAAGAAAAACATTAAAAATCTATATAAAATAAGATTTGCTAAAACAAACATTAAATTCAAATTATAGTGGACAGTATTAGAACATATTCTATTGATTAATCAGTTTCAGATGAAACAAAAATTCTTTCCATTGCAAATTATTAGTAAGATACAATAGACAACTTAAAATAAAATTTAATTACTTCATAATTAATGGTTGAGAAAGTTGAAAATTACACAGCATTTAAAACACATATCAAATTATTAATCTGCAAAGTTTCAGCTTTTAAGCATGTATAGTTATCAAGTTATTAGAAATTTTATACTCTTTAAGTAGTACATTTTAAAAAGTAGTCAAGTATTTTTCTGTTAAATATTAAGGTGCATTCTTGTGTCTACTACTACATTTACACACCAGGTATAAATAAAAGGAAAACACATCAAATAGCCAGTCCAAGTAGCAGTTGGAATAACAACCCCAGTCAAAGTAGTAAGAGGAGTCATTACAAAATCTTCCTGTGTCTAGTCTCTTTCCTGTTATATGAAAACAGTCTCAAGAAGAAACTGGATTAAATAAAAATAAAATTTTATAAATAAACCAAAAGTTTCCGGAATATAAACATTTGGATTTACATTTTACTTGCTTTCTTCTTTTCTTTCCTTTTTCCTTTGTGGATGAGTTGAATATTTTTACAAGGCCAAATTTTCACCTCCTTCAACCTCCCACAAGTCATTTTTTCCCAAATATTAGTTCTGTGAAATTTTATAATCTTTAGAATAGAGTCAAGCATTTTTTATTAAATATTCACTCACATTTTTTGTCTACTACTATGTCCATGTGCCTAGTATAAATTAAGGACAACATAGAAAGTAGTTAATCCACATGGAGTCTTAGTACAAGACAGATGTACGCAGTCTTAATTGAAGTGATATGAAATCTGCCCTTGTCTAGGTTATTTCTTGTCATGGGAAAATTGTCTTCACAAAAAGAAACTTGGATATACAAAAAGTTGGATTTACACTTTAGCAGCTTTCTACTTTTCCATTCCTTTTTCTTTGTAGGCAAAGATAAATTTCTATCTCCACTCGCCCATTTCACCTTAACCATCCCCAAACAATGCATCATTTCTGTTCATGCTAGAAACATGAAACGGACAGTCATCCTGTTGATTTTTATGCTTCTCTGTTTCTTTTTCTTTTTCTTTCTTTTTCTCCACACACACACACACACACATATGTATGTATGTATAAATAAGGAGTGCGATTGGTAAATTGTCGCCATTTTTTATTTTTATTTTTGCTCATGTGAGTTGTTTATTTTTGATTTTATCAGCTGCATAGTATAGTAGACTCAGTTGAATACTGTCTGCAAGAAAAAGAGCACCACGACATAATTCACTCTGCCAAAAATTTCAAAATGGTATCTTGCACTACATGGCATTCACACCAGAAGCTCCAATACAAACATTTAAGAGAGTTTGGGAGTCAAAGTTGTATGAAAAAGTTGGATGAGCCTAATAGTGATTACAAAAGTGTTTGGAGAGATCACTAGTGATGGCGACGTTATGCCTCCATTCATCTTCCCAACAGAGCCTCAGACTCAACACAGAAGACTATGTCAAGTGCCTTAAATAGGTAGTGCTGCTCTGGGTCAAGAGGGTGGCTGCAGGAAGACTGGCAACAGGACTATGCAGCATGACACACATGCAGGAGAACCCAGAACTGAAGGAAATGATTATGGCAGCATTCACCAACTTAAACAAGAAAGTCATCTGGAAGAAATGCAGGATATTCCAAAGTCATCTAGAGGCAATGGCTGAAACCAATGGCGATTTTATGGAATAATTTTACTCTTTAGCCTTTCAAGATATATTTGCGTGATTTTGGTAAATATATCTGCTAAAATGAGATGTCAGTGTTATTTTCATTTTGGCTTAATTTGGACAACAATATTTATCCATATTATCGTTATCGCTATATATCTGCATGCCTGAGTGGATAGAATATTAGCATCCTGGCCATGAGACCCGGGTTCAAAATTCAACATGGCTGATTTCTCAAAAAGGTGACTTCTTCATAAAATTGGTTTTGGAGAGATGATCCCAGCATGCGGCACCATTGGGAAGTTCCTGAAAATCACACCCTGGGTTGACTCAAGCATTGATAGCATCCTGACCATTTCAACATGGTTGATTTCTCAAGAAGGTAACTCCTTGATAATATTGGTCTGGAGAGATGATTCCAATGTGCAGCACCATTGGCAACAGGGATTAGCTAGCCACTCTTGTAAATTCTTGCTAATCCTGTTTATGCTGTGTCTGTATTACTGTTGCTATGATACCAAAATCAGGAACCAAGACCATAATTCTCCTGGCTATTACTCTGTCTCCTTTCTATTCTTTCCATTCAAGAAGCACAACAATTTTTTGGCTTTCACCAGCAAAAATATATTCAACACCAAAAGAAAAGGATTGAAATAAACTCTAACTCTACTGAAGCCAAGAGCTTAATGGATTCAAGACCAGCCAGTGTGATTATCACTCAGATATTATTAGTCGTACATGCTTGCAAAAGTTTCCAACATCTTAATTAAAATTAGTTGAGAAGATGATTATTACAAAGAAGGAACTGGAAAATATTTTAATAAAAAAAAAGCTTCTTTCAAAATTTAAAAATGAAACATTTATTTCACTAATAAAAATCAGTTTATTTTTTTAAATATGAAAAATAGAAATCTGGGAAATAATCCAAAATTAAAATTAAAAAGTTCAGTTTGGAATGTATACATTGCATTTCTTAAATGGAATTAACATGATTTATTTATATATATATAATTTGATTTCTGTTTTTAAATGTGTCGTGTACTCTTTCTGCCTTCTTTTCATTTCATAACATTTTTTGTTCAACCAGAATTTGATTACACCTGAAACTGAGTCTTGCATCAGGTGAAAAATAATTTATAAAAAAAAAATTGTGTACATATTGTTATTAAACATCACGCTATTTTCTTTGACTTTCTATAATCTTAAACAAACACTCCAGAATTTTTCAAATTCTATCTTGATGTCATGGCTCTATTTTAACAAAGTGAAATCGTCAGGTTTGATAAAGTACATCTCAAAGAACTGCATGGTAACTTTGATATATTTGGTATGGATATTAGAATAATCTGAAATCTATACTGGCAGCAAACCACCTGCAATGGAATAGAAAATGAGTTCAGTAAATATACAAAAATAGAAGGGAGTGTAAAAAAAGATTGTGTCTTCTCACTGGACTCAGAGAATTAGAAGTCCAACCAGGATTCATTAAAGATTGCCATAATCTTAGCAACATAAGTTATGCAGATGATACAGTGTTGATAGCAGACATGGAAAGAAAACTACAATAACTCCTACAGAATATTGTGTAGGAAGGTGAGAAGAAAGGACTAAACATCAATTGCAAGGAGACAGAATGCATGGTTGGACTTTTTTATGTACCATGTTCCCTGAGGATGTAGGTGATCATAGCACTCCACAATTGCCTGTCCTTTGTAGCTCTGAATAAATTTTGTCTTTATCATTATTTCTCCAAAACCCTGTTCTGCCATCCATTTACTTAAACTCATCAAGTATGTTATACACTGTTTTCCACTGTCTCTTTTGCCCTCAATCTGTCTTGTGAGTATCAAATTTTCCAAGCCCTCCTTTCTCATTATGTGCCCCCAGAAATTTCAACTAACTCTTCCTGAGATTAAGTATAAGTTTTTTTGTTTTCATTTTGTCTAAAACCTCATTGTTGTTCACATGTTCAGTCCATGGTATCCTCAGTATCCTTCTGCAGAACCACATTTCTGTTGTTTCAAGTTTCTTCCATATCTTTGAGGAGATTGTCCAACATTCACTGCCATATAGGAGGACAGATTTCACAGACAACAGTTCAGTACTCTTTTCTCTGTTTCTAAAGAAGTTTTTCTGTTTCTTAATACTCTGCTTAGTTTTTGGTGTGCATCTTTGGCTATCCCAAGATGCCTTCGGATTTCAGTGTCACACTTTCCTTTCTCTATTAGAACACTTCTCAAATATTTAAATTTTTGTTCTTCTTTGACTTTGATATACCCGATTTGTAATTTGCATTTTGAGATCATCCTTATATATAAATATATAAATACACATTGACAATTATTATATGGTTTAATTATTATTATTATTATTATTATTATTATTATTATTATTATATTAAGATGTTTTTTATTACTATAATTGTTATTTTTAGTGCATAATCCATGTTTTTTTTTTATTTTCTTAAATTCAGTGAAATTAATATCAACTGGCCTAGATCAAAAACTCCTATTAAAGAAAAAAGTGCCTAACACCAGAAATTGACCCTGAATTCCATTTTTTTCCATCAGAGAAAACCTGCCTGTATTTAAAGTGCACTTTTACCAATTAGGCTATGGGGAACTGTTATAAGGCAAGGCTTAATTACTTATTTAAGGAATGAACACGTCTTGTTAAAACTTTTTCGAATCTATATCTGCTAGCTTTATCTTTTGCACCAGAAATATAAATTAATTTTTTAATGTTTTTTTCTAATCCAGACTTATTTCTTTTTTCTTTTTATTCATTTCACCCTAAGCAAGGAAGTAAAGTCACTAAGACACAAGGAGCTGCTGAGTGAGAAAGAAGAAGAAAAAAGAGAATCATTATTAAGGAGCAAGAGAAATAGAACAGTAATTGAGAGGACAGTAGATAATAATTGATATTGCATTCAGTCAGTTATATGCCATATGTGATACATGCTTAGGTGATCATGTATCTTTCAATACATGACTGACGAGGCAGATTTTTTCCTACAGTAGGCTTCCATTTCTTTCTGCAGTAGACCAATATATTCCAGGACTATAGAACCTGGTCTGTCCTCCTATTTACCCATAGCTGGAAGGAGAAGAAGAGGATTCATACTTTTTTCAAGGTATTAGAATGTAAGTGAATGTAATGGATTCAACTGGAATTCGAACTCGGCTCCCCGATTCCTCAATCCAAACCGCTACCCACTACTCCACCATGCCTCCCTGACATTGCATTAGTGGTAATAA
Source organism: Acanthosepion esculentum (assembly GCA_964036315.1). Lineage (NCBI taxonomy): Eukaryota > Metazoa > Mollusca > Cephalopoda > Sepiida > Sepiidae > Acanthosepion > Acanthosepion esculentum. Next base: position 17,300,650 of record OZ038496.1, on the reverse strand, counting down.
TAAAGAATAACACCAAGATCTTCATGAAATTATAGAAGAGAACTTCCATATGGATTGTACACCAGAAGAAGGCTGTTGAATGGTGCAGCCAAAATGTTGCGGTAATAATAAAAGCAACACCAAGTTCAGTAGTCAGAACAATTCTTGAAATGATGATGACTCTTCACAAAAATTATGGATGATAATTTCCTTATGGATTGACAACATAGAAAAGTAGAAGAGAAAGGCAAAAAGAAGAAGGCAATAACAGAAAGGAAATAAAAGAAAGAGAAGAGAAAGGAGGAAGAAAGACAAAGGGGGAAAGTGAGAAGAAGAAGAAAGACAAAGGGGGAAAGTGAAAAGAGGAAGAAAGACAAAGGGGGAAAGTGAAAAGAGGAAGAAAGACAAAGGGGGAAAGTGAGAAGAGGAAGAAAGACAAAGGGGGAAGTGAGAAGAGGAAGAAAGAGACAAAGGGGGAAAGTGAGAAGAGGAAGAAAGACAAAGGGGGAAAGTGAGAAGAGGAAGAAAGACAAAGGGGGAAAGTGAGAAGAGGAAGAAAGACAGAGGGGGAAGTGAGAAGAGGAAGAAAGAGACAAAGGGGGAAAGTGAGAAGAGGAAGAAAGACAAAGGGGGAAAGTGAGAAGAGGAAGAAAGACAAAGGGGGAAAGTGAGAAGAAGAAGAAAGACAAAGGGGGAAAGTGAGAAGAGGAAGAAAGACAAAGGGGGAAAGTGAGAAGAGGAAGAAAGACAAAGGGGGAAAGTGAGTAGATGAAGAAAGACAAAGGGGGAAAGTGAGAAGAGGAAGAAAGACAAAGGGGGAAAGTGAGAAGAGGAAGAAAGACAAAGGGGGAAAGTGAGAAGAGGAAGAAAGACAAAGGGGGAAAGTGAGTAGATGAAGAAAGACAAAGGGGGAAAGTGAGAAGAAGAAGAAAGACAAAGGGGGAAAGTGAGAAGAGGAAGAAAGACAAAGGGGGAAAGTGAGAAGAGGAAGAAAGACAAAGGGGGAAAGTGAGAAGAGGAAGAAAGACAGAGGGGGAAGTGAGAAGAGGAAGAAAGAGACAAAGGGGGAAAGTGAGAAGAGGAAGAAAGACAAAGGGGGAAAGTGAGAAGAGGAAGAAAGACAAAGGGGGAAAGTGAGAAGAAGAAGAAAGACAAAGGGGGAAAGTGAGAAGAGGAAGAAAGACAAAGGGGGAAAGTGAGTAGATGAAGAAAGACAAAGGGGGAAAGTGAGAAGAGGAAGAAAGACAAAGGGGGAAAGTGAGAAGAGGAAGAAAGACAAAGGGGGAAAGTGAGAAGAGGAAGAAAGACAAAGGGGGAAAGTGAGTAGATGAAGAAAGACAAAGGGGGAAAGTGAGAAGAAGAAGAAAGACAAAGGGGGAAAGTGAGAAGAGGAAGAAAGACAAAGGGGGAAAGTGAGAAGAGGAAGAAAGACAAAGGGGGAAAGTGAGAAGAGGAAGAAAGACAGAGGGGGAAGTGAGAAGAGGAAGAAAGAGACAAAGGGGGAAAGTGAGAAGAGGAAGAAAGACAAAGGGGGAAAGTGAGAAGAGGAAGAAAGACAAAGGGGGAAAGTGAGAAGAAGAAGAAAGACAAAGGGGGAAAGTGAGAAGAGGAAGAAAGACAAAGGGGGAAAGTGAGAAGAGGAAGAAAGACAAAGGGGGAAAGTGAGTAGATGAAGAAAGACAAAGGGGGAAAGTGAGAAGAGGAAGAAAGACAAAGGGGGAAAGTGAGAAGAGGAAGAAAGACAAAGGGGGAAAGTGAGAAGAGGAAGAAAGACAAAGGGGGAAAGTGAGTAGATGAAGAAAGACAAAGGGGGAAAGTGAGAAGAAGAAGAAAGACAAAGGGGGAAAGTGAGAAGAGGAAGAAAGACAAAGGGGGAAAGTGAGAAGAGGAAGAAAGACAAAGGGGGAAAGTGAGAAGAAGAAGAAAGACAAAGGGGGAAAGTGAGAAGAGGAAGAAAGACAAAGGGGGAAAGTGAGAAGAGGAAGAAAGACAAAGGGGGAAAGTGAGAAGAAGAAGAAAGACAAAGGGGGAAAGTGAGAAGAGGAAGAAAGACAAAGGGGGAAAGTGAGAAGAGGAAGAAAGACAAAGAGGGAAAGTGAGTAGATGAAGAAAGACAAAGGGGGAAAGTGAGAAGAGGAAGAAAGACAAAGGGGGAAATGAGAAGAAGAAGAAAGACAAAGGGGGAAAGTGAGAAGAGGAAGAAAGACAGAGGGGGAAAGTGAGAAGAGGAAGAAAGACAAAGGGGGAAAGTGAGAAGAAGAAGAAAGACAAAGGGGGAAAGTGAGAAGAGGAAGAAAGAGACAAAGGGGGAAAGTGAGAAGAAGAAGAAAGACAAAGGGGGAAAGTGAGGAGAGGAAGAAAGACAAAGGGGGAAAGTGAGGAGAGGAAGAAAGACAGAGGGGGAAGTGAGAAGAGGAAGAAAGAGACAAAGGGGGAAAGTGAGAAGAGGAAGAAAGACAAAGGGGGAAAGTGAGAAGAAGAAGAAAGACAAAGGGGGAAAGTGAGAAGAGGAAGAAAGACAGAGGGGGAAGTGAGAAGAGGAAGAAAGAGACAAAGGGGGAAAGTGAGAAGAGGAAGAAAGACAAAGGGGGAAAGTGAGAAGAGGAAGAAAGAGACAAAGGGGGAAAGTGAGAAGAGGAAGAAAGACAAAGGGGGAAAGTGAGAAGAAGAAGAAAGACAAAGGGGGAAAGTGAGAAGAAGAAGAAAGACAAAGGGGGAAAGTGAGAAGAAGAAGAAAGACAAAGGGGGAAAGTGAGGAGAGGAAGAAAGACAAAGGGGGAAAGTGAGGAGAGGAAGAAAGACAAAGGGGGAAAGTGAGAAGAGGAAGAAAAATGTGTAGTGGGAAAGAAAGAGAAAAAAGGAAGAGAAAGAAACAAGAAGAAAGGAAGGAGGTGGTCCGTACTCAGGATCATAGAGTCACTATAAACTCTATGATCCTTTTCTTCGCTGCATAGGATGCTTTGTCAGGGCTGCATATGGTTGCTGTATTCAACCTTTCTCTTAGACTGGCTGCCAACTAAGGCTGAAGTGCCCAGTCTATTCTACTATTTAACCAATAGCTAGGCAGGAAGTGGTAGATTTGTAGCCTTCCCAAGTGTATTTGCACATAAGTGGATCTAATGAACTGAACTGAAATTTGAACTTGTCTCTCCAATTTCTCATTCTGATCCACTATTCATTACACCACCTGCACATCGAAAAGAAGAAAGAAAACAAAATTGTGAGGAAAATGAAAAGTGGAGTAGAAAGATAAAGAAAGATAAAAAAAAGAAGAGAAAGAAAGAAAAAAGAGGAAAAGGGGCATGAGAGAAGGACAAAGAGATCCAGAGGTGAAGAAGAAAAATATAGAGATGAAGAATGACCAGAAAAAAGAAGAGAAAGGAAAAAGAGAAAGAAGAGAGAAGGACAGAGTTAAATAAGAGGAAGATGAAAAACAGTAGGAAGAAGAATGATAACAAAGAAGGAAGAGAAAGAAAAAACAAAGAGGAACATGCTGCAAAGAAGGGAAAGAAACTATGTATTTGAAGAAAGATGACAAGAAAAGTAAGTGAAAAAAGAAAGAGGAAAATAAGAAGAAAAAGCAATTGAAAGTAGAAAGATGAATGAGGATAATGAAAAAAATAAAAAGAGAGGAAAAAGAGAAAAGAGGAAAATGAAAAAGGAAGAAATGGAGAAAGGAAGAATAAAAGAGAAATGTAGAAAAAAAGGAAAAAAGAGAAAAAAAATAAAAAGGAAGAAGAGAAGAGAAATGAAGAAAAAGAGAAAGAAAAAGAAAATGGAAAGAAAAGGAAAGGAAGAAAAAAGAAAAGAGAAAAGAAGACAAAGGAAGAAAAAAGAAAAGGACAAAAGAGAAAAGAAAAATAGAAAGGAAAAGGAAAAAGAAGAAAAATAGAGAAGAAGGAAAATGAAAAAGGAAGAAAAAGAGAAAGAAAAAAGGAAAATGGTATAAAGAAGAAAAAGAAAAAAGAGAAAAGAAGAGAATGGAAGTAAAAAGAGAAAGGAGAGAGGAGGATAAAAAGGAAAATAGGTGCAGAAAGAATATCAGAAAAAAAAGAGAAAGAAAACTGGGGGAAAAAGTGGGAAAACAAAGATAAATGTTTAAAAAGAATACAGAGAATAAGGATGAAAATGAAAGAAAAACCAGGAGAAAAATGAGAATAGGAAAAGAAAGACAAAAGAAAGATGGCTGTGACAGAAAAAGAAAGGAAGAAGAAAAAAAGAAAAGAAAAAAAGGAAGTAGAAAAAGACAATAAGAAAGAAAGAGGATGTAAAAGAAAAACAAAGTTCAAGACAAAGCAGCAAATGGAATGTAGAGAATGGAAAAGAATGGAAGAAAGAAGAGAGATAAATAATGATGGATTCTGTATAATCCGGTGTCAATATTGTACATGTTAATCTGATTATGTTTGTGTATAAAGCCTTCTTAATTCATTTTACATTCAGGAAGAATGTATAAAAATGCTATTATTTTTTTCTACCTGAACATATGATCTCATCAATTATTCAAAAGCGATCAACATACTGCAATCTTAGCTATCTAACAAAATATCAAAAATGCCACAAGAAAATCAAGCAAGAAGCCGACCAATATCTGGAACCAATTTATCTGTTGGTATTCAACATGATTTTCAGCAACCATCAAAGAGTGACCACTATCCAAGAACTGCTACCAGATATGATAATGAATTCCCATCCTATCTTTAAGATGGCCTACAATCACTTGACCTGGCTGAACCCTAAAGAGACCCTATAACCCCAAACCTGTCAACAGACTTCCTCTTTAACCCAATTCTGTTTTTGTCCCTTTCCTTTTCTTAATGACCAGAATCTGCAAGCCAGCATGACATTGTCAGGAAAATCATTCCCAGTACATCTGCTGGCAATTAAAGATAGTGTAAAATATTGCCAAATAACAATTCCCAAAACATTCTTACCAACCAGATTCCACCCACATACATGACATGAACATTCCAAAGGGTCATTCCATGGTTAGAATATATAAAATAATGCGATCATTCCTTACAAGAAATTTGGATTACTACCAATAATCTTATAAATACTCGAATTCAAACCATCCAATCATTGTTAAGCATTATTATTAATTTTCACTAGTATTTACTTTCATCTTCATTTTTTATTGCATGAAGCAGTCAACCATTATTATTAATTTTTGACTAGTATTTACTTTCATTTTCATTTTTTATTAGATGAAGCATTGTCAGCCATTATTATTAATTTTTCACTAGTATTTACTTTCATCATCAGTTTTTATTAGATGAAGCATTGTCAGCCATTATTATTAATTTTTCACTAGTATTTACTTTCATCATCAGTTTTTATTAGATGAAGCATTGTCAGCCATTATTATTAATTTTTCACTAGTATTTACTTTCATCTTCATTTTTTATTAGATGAAGCATTGTCAGCCATTATTATTAATTTTTGTCTAGTATTTACTTTCATCATCAGTTTTTATTAGATGAAGCATTGTCAACCATTATTATTAATTTTTCACTAGTATTTACTTTCATCTTCATCTTTTAATAGATGAAGCATTGTCAACCATTATTATTAATTTTTGACTAGTATTTACTTTCATCTTCATCTTTTAATAGATGAAGCATTGTCAGCCATTATTATTAATTTTTGACTAGTATTTACTTTCATCTTCATTTTTTATTAGATGAAGCATTGTCAACCATTATTATTAATTTTTGACTAGTATTTACTTTCCTCTTCATTTTTTATTAGATGAAGTATTGTCAACCATTATTATTAATTTTTGACTAGTATTTACTTTCATCTTCATTTTTTATTAGATGAAGCATTGTCAACCATTATTATTAATTTTTGACTAGTATTTACTTTCCTCTTCATTTTTTATTAGATGAAGTATTGTCAACCATTATTATTAATTTTTGACTAGGATTTACTTTCATCTTCATTTTTTATTAGATGAAGCATTGTCAACCATTATTATTAATTTTTGACTAGGATTTACTTTCATCTTCATTTTTTATTAGATGAAGCATTGTCAACCATTATTATTAATTTTTGACTAGGATTTACTTTCATCTTCATTTTTTATTAGATGAAGCATTGTCAGCCATTATTATTAATTTTTGACTAGTATTTACTTTCATCTTCATTTTTTATTAGATGAAGCATTGTCAGCCATTATTATGAATTTTTCACTTGTATTTACTTTCATCTTCATTTTTTATCATATAAAGCATTTTTCATGACTCACATATTCAGTCTACAGATTCTCAGAATTCATCAGTAGATTAAATTTCTGTTGCTTTAAGCTGTTTCATCTGGCATATTCAAAATTAAATACAAAATAGCAGCACTGCACTTTTTTCTTTGTTTCTACAGACATTTTCTGATATCTTTATACTTTGCTTGGGTTCTGAAAGGTATCTTTCCTCTGTTACACTTTTCATCATTACAATATCCAGTTAAATTTCTGAATCTGTTTGATTTTGACATCTCCAACTCACAATTTAGGCTGTATTCTGATATATAAATAGTATTTAATATTTTTCTTGTAAATTCTCAAGAACAAAAAATGTATGAATACACTTCCATCACTTGTCTAGGTTTTATTACAATTCTAATCAACACTTTTTAAAACAATAAACATTATCAAGGAGTGAAGGTAGTTAAAATAATAGTGGTGTCAAGGGAAAAAATAGTCCTTTTGATGCATTGTTTTTTTTCCAGCACATTGGTTAAACATTGCTAACTTTTACATATGAGATATTTAATAGTCTGCATATGTTTCACTCTGTCCCTGTTGCTTTCAATGTATCCCATGAGTGTTAAAGTCTGCAAGCCTTCTTTCCTCATTATGATAAACCTTATATTTCAACATTCTAACATGTTTCCCTATTCACTCTCTGTGATTATTTTAAATTTTTTGCAAGAAACATTTATGTTTATTTTTTTAAAGTTACCTTTTAAGTCGAAGGGATCCACAAAGAAGGTGATATTACTCATTACAATCACCCCGCCAAGATTTGCACACAAACATGTCAACGAAGACAGAAATCAATAAATCAATTTGATTGATTATTGGAGTTATTCTCATTAATGGAATTGAAGTAATGATGATAAATTGGAAATTTTGGTCTTCATCAATGAAAAAAATTTTCTTTTTTTTACAAATAATTAGTGTTACTGGTTAGAGAGTGAAAAATCGTTTAGAAAGAAATAGAGAGAAAAATGGGGGTTAGCATCAGGAATTAGTAGTGGGGGAAAAGGACAAGTGATGGAGAAAGAGCATTAAACAGAGTGGGTGGGTAACATATAAGATAACGAAAAAGATAAAAGAAGCATAAAGAGAGAGCAAGAGAGAGGCAAAAGAGGAAAGCTTATGGTGAATGAAAAAAAATCAGAAAAAAGAAAGAAAGTACGAGAAAGAGAATATGTCAGGGGTTTAGAGGAGCAAGAAAGGGAGAGAGTGGTAGAAAAAGACAATGAAAGAGAGAAGAGAAGGTTATAAGTATAGATAAGAGATGTGAAGAAAAACTGTCATTGTTAAGAAGAAAGAAAGAAAGAAAAAAGAAAGAAAGAAAGAAATTGGGATGGACAGAAGAAAGAAACCAAGGATGAAAGAAAAAAGAAAGAATGAAAGGAATTGGAAAAAAATGAAATGTAAAAGAAAAGAGATCAAGAAAAAAGAAAAAAGAATGAAGAAGGAATTTGGGAAGAATAAAGTGCAGATAGATGGGAAGATGAAAAAAACAGACAATGAATTTGAGAAGGAAAGAAGGAAGGAAGGAAGGAAAGAAAGAAAAGAAGGAAGTGGGAAGGAAAGAAAAACAAAGAAATAAAGAAGGAAATGTAAAAGGAAAGAGATCATGAACAATGTAGGAGAAGAAAATAAAAGAAAGGAAAAAAGAAAGAAAGGACTTGGTAAAAATCAAGTGCAAATAGAATGAAAGAAAGCAAGCAAAGAAGTAAAAACAAGCAAGGGAAGAAAGAAAGAAAGACAGAAAGAAAGAAAGAAAGAAAAACAGAGGAAAAATAAGGAGAGGGAAAAGGGTAGAACACAAGGAGGAAAGGAGAGAAAGAAATAGAATTATAAAAAGAGAGAGAGAGAAAGAAATAGAAGAAAAAATAATTAGAAAGAAATTGTGGCAGAGAAGAAGAGAAATTGAGAGAAAAAGAGAAGGGAATGGAAAACTAGAAAGAGAAATAGAGAAATGTAGAGAGTGAGAGAGAAAGAAGAAACAATGTGAAAGAGAGAAAGAGGAAGAAACATGGAGAAATAGAGGAAGAAGATAAAGAAACAAGAGTAAAAAAAGAACAACTAGGAAGAAAGAGTGCGAAAGAGGAAGAAAAAAGAAAAGAAAGAGAAATTGGGAGCATGAAGTGGAGAGAGAGGTAAAGAAGAAAGTAGAGAGAGGAGAGATAGAAACATGGAAAGAGAAAAAGAAAAGAGGGAGAAACAAGAAAAAAAAGAAACATGGTGAGAGAGATAAAAACGAAACAAGAAGGAAAAGAGAAGAGAAAGAACAAGGAGAGAGAGGATAAAAAAGAAAGAATTAGAGAGAAAAGGTTTCAGAAGCAAGAGGAGAAAGAAAGAAAGAAATAGAAAGATGAAGAAATAGATAGAGAGAATGAAACAAGAAGAGTGAGAAAGAAGACAATAAGAGACAATATGAGGAAGAAACATGAAGAGAGAGAGAGAGAGAGAGAGAGAGAAAGTTGAAGTGACAAAAAGAAAAACAAAGATGAAAAGGAGAGAGAGAAATAGGAAGAAACAAAGAACAAGAGAGAAATAATACAAAAACAAGGAAGAAGAGAGAGAGGAGGAAGAAAAGAAAGAAATAAAGAAACTTTGAAGAGAGAATGAGAAAAAGAGAGAGAGAATAAGCAGGAGAATCAAGTGGAGATAGTGAGGGGAAGAAACAAACAGACAGAAATATGAAGAAAGAAAGTAATAAAGCAAGATAGAGGAGGTGAAAGATGCTTTTTTTTTTATAAAATGAAACTAACTCAAAGAGCAAGAGTTAAGGCAATTGTGAAAGTGAAAGTAAAGTATTGAAAAAATAAATAAAAGGAAAAATGACATGTCACCAAAAATGCCGAGAGAAAGGAATAATAGAAAATTTTAGAAGTTACAAAATTAAATCACAAAAACTAAAAGATACTTTAAAAGCCAAGTATTATTTCGGAAATAAAGTCCTTTTACTTTTTTGTTCAGGTGTATAATCCAGTCTTACTTAATGATCAATTACAAATTCAATCAAGTTAATAGTTTCCTTCACTTTCAGTGAAATAATTCTATAAAGCAGGTAAGTTATTTATGCTTTGGGCAGAAAACTTTCAGTTTTAAAGCAAAAAACATTTCTCTGACTTCTTTTTTGAAACCTCTTTATAATTAGCGTAATGTTTCCTATCTAGGAAATGCTGTCAGCACCTGAAAAGGTGCTAATCCAATGGAGAAATGTCAACAGAGGAGAAAAAATATCCATATCAAGAACCAAAACCTTTTCCCACATGCATTTTACAAGTGAGCTTGTATCTGCCTATATTTCTGAGATGAGGTATTATGTACATTATTTACATTATTCAGACGATTGTCCTCATCTTTGTCGCCATATTTATCACAACATTTCAGCTGTTGTACGCTCCGGCCTTCTTCAGGTGGTTGGAATGTCGAACTGAACTCTTTATTTTGCTCACTGGAGTCAACTCTTCTACTTCCAGGTGCCATGTTTAATGGATGTCAGTTATCAGTTATCTCCTGTTAATTTCCCTCTGAAAGTTCTCCACTGCCTTAGACGGGTATGGAATTCACACTCTTTGGGTCCTGTCACTGGATCTAACTAACGCCTTTATCCACTGTGTCATGTGTCCTTGAGACATCTGTGTATGAATTTCTGGGTATTATAAACCTAATGTCTTCAGTAACCATTTTTTACCAGTGCTCATATTGCTATTTTTTGCTGTTATCATTGCAAGTTTTTACCAGAGCTCATATTGAAATTTTTGTTGCTGTTATTGCTTTTCTCTGGCACTCCTTATTACTGGCTCCCATATTGTATTCATTTCTATGCTTGGTTGGCTCAGGAGATTTTTGTGGCCTAGCATATGTGCTGATTACTTAAGTTTACAAATTTCCAATGGTGTTCTTTGCCAAAATGTTGTAATAAATATGGCGACAAAGATGAGGGCAATAGTCCGAATAAAGGAGTTGACATACAAAATTACCACAACTTTCCTGCCTTGTCAATGAAGCTTCCTTTTCAAGAAAGACTGGTTTCCACATCATCATTATCATCAGTCCCATTACTAGGTATGGTTTTAAGATTGCTGTGTAGCTGAGCTCCTGACCAATATCTCAAGTGGAAGCTTCATCTACGACAGGGAAAGGTGGTTCTCTGTGTCATGCCAGAAGGTTTTTCTCACCTGAATCCATCCTTCAAATCTACAAATCAAACATTTGTCCTTGCATTGAATATTGTTGCCATATATGGTCTGGTGCTGTGCTCTTCATCTCAAGGTCCTCAACAAAATCCAGAGATTGATATGCAATGTGATAGGTCCTGATCTGGCATCTCATCTACAGTCACTTTCTCACAGACATGTTTTGACTTCTCTCTGTATTTTCATGGCAACTGCTCTGAAGAGCTTCTTTCACTGGTTCCCAAACTGCATGGATTTAAGCATGCTACTAGGTTGGCATCTCGGTCCCACCCTTTCACTGTCAAAACAGCTAAATGTAGCCATCTCTTCTACTCCAACAGCTTCTTATCTCACACTTCAGTGGAACTCCCTTCATATCACTTGCTTTCCTGATAACTATAATCTTCAAGTATTCAAATGGAATGTCAATTGACATTTCCTGATGCGTTGATCCTGATCCCTGTCCTTCTCTTTATCCTTTTCCCAAACACACCTCTTTATTCTTACTCTCATTCTCTGTAACACCTTTATCCTAGTGGCTCTCCTGCCTTGCTTGGGGTGATTTGCTTTTTAAAAAAATGCCAATGTCTGAGTTTGCGAATGATATTTCAGTGCACACAGTAATGTTGTCAGCTCATTTTTTTTCCCTGAATGTCTACACTTGCCTAAAGTGGTACCTCGTAGGATGGTCGTTGAAAGATTATTGACTATTATAACCATAGGTCTTTCACTGGGCCTGTTTCTTGACTGATCGTGTCTTGCATGGTGTAATTTGTGATGCAGTCTTTATAAGAGATGTCTAAGGTGGTTCTGAAGCATCTAATTTCTAAATCAGTGAGTCAGTTATGTTCCATGCATGATACACACTTAGGCGATCGTGTATCTTTTGATACATAACTGACAAGGCAAATTTTTTCCCTGCAGTAGATTGCCATTTCTTTCTGTGGTAGACCAGTTGCCATCCAAGGCTACAGAACCCATTCTGTCCTGCTATTTACCCATAGCTGGGTTAGAAGAGGAGGATTCATACCTTCTCCAAGGGTATTAGCCTGTGAGTGAGTCAGTTATGTGCCATGCATGATACACGCTTAGGCAATCGTGTATCTTTCGATACATGACTGATGAGGCAGATTTTGTCACACAGTACATTGCCATTTCTTTCTGTGGTAGACCAGTTGCCATCCAAGGCTACAGAACCCATTCTGTCCTGCAATTTACCCATAGGTGGGGGTAGAAGGAGAGGATTCATACCTTTCCCAAGACTATTAGCACAAAGTGAATGTAATGGATTCGACTGGAATTTGAACTCAGCTCTCCAATTCCTCAATCCAAGCCGCTATCCATTACTCCATTGTGTTGCCATATCTGGTCTGGCAAAAAAATTGGAGCTGTCCAATCCTCATTTTCCAGCCTTGACAGATCCTATGTACATGAAATTGTCTTTAAATTAAGTGGCGGCAAAACTATCATTGAACTTTTAAAAGATAAGCTTAAATATTAATCAGTCAGTCATGTGCCATACGTCATACATGCTTAGGCAATCATGAATCTTTCAAAACATGACTGACAAGGCAGATTTTTTCTGATAGTACATTGCCTTTTATTTCTGTGGTAGACCAGTTGCCATCCAAGGCTATAGAACCCAGTCTGTCCTGCTATTTACCCATAGCTGGAGGGAGAAGAAGAGGATTCATACCTTTCCCAAGGGTATTAGCACATAAGTGAATGTAATGGATTCGACTGGAATTCGAACTCGGATCTCCGATTCCTCAATCCGAGCCAGTATCTATCACTCCACTGTACCTCTAAATGAGTACTAAAGTATAAAACCATTCTTTCTCATTAACATGAGAAAGAATGGTTCAGTACTTCCAATTAATGACACTATCATTATAACTGTTCAACACTTTATGACAGAAAATACTGTTTTATTACAGTTACAGGGTTGGATGCAAGGTATTGTTTTTCATGTCAGAATTGAGGTGTATCCCTGGGATGGATACACAGATAAGGCGTTTACTATGTCCTTTTAGATTTTTATATGCCATGAACACAGGATCTAGCAGCATCTCTGTAACATTTATTATTATTATTATTATATATTAGGGAGTATGAAATGTATTTTCATTTTTTTTACAGGCATTTCTACCAAAGCTTATTTGATATCTCTATCTATAAAAGGCAAGATGTGTGTAACGAATGCACAGCCGCAATTTTTGATGGATTTGCACCAAAATTTACATGCACATGCTCCAAGTTAGCGGGAAGGCCAACCAACTTTGCATTTCCTAACTCCCATCGATAGTGGAGATAATCAATTTTTTCATGCTCCTACGGCAGTTTTCATTTAGTTTGCAGCCATTTTCTACTGGCCAGAGTGAGAGCCTATAGCTGGCTGCCACGAATAGGCACGAAGAATCTATTGGCCAGCATGAGAGCCAACAGCTGACTCACATGAATGTTAACTAGCATGCTAGCTTGCAAAAAAATCGATAGCTGCATTCGTCACAAGTGGGAAAAATTTAAATCTGCATGGCACTTTACTCCAATTGGCTCATTCCCTTGCTTAAACTCAACATTGATTCTGATTCCACAGAACTGGGTTGGGTGTGAAAAAGTAATTGTTAACATTCTTTTTTCATTCGGTTTTTCCAGTTACGAGTCCTTTTTTAAAGCTGATCGTTTTGTGTTCATTTTGTTTAGTTCTTTTTAGATTTAATGTTTAGTATAGAGCTTAGAAAAAATTTGCAGTGTGAGATAGGCAAGAAGTAAGGCATGTAGCAACATCAGCATGGCAAAGGGCACTCCTTTATAGGCAAGGTAGGGCAAAAATCTTTTAAGTCAAGTGATAGCGATTGCTGTATGAGTCGTACGATTTTTTAATCAAGCACGGGCAACGCCGGGCCATGCTGCTAGTACACCTAAAGATGAGTTATGACTACAGTATATTACTATTATTACAAGTGTATCTGTGCCATCAAGAATGACAACTATTGTTGGAATGTTTGAATGGTGTAATGCAATGAAATAAAAGTCTTGAAACAATGTATTGAGATACAATAAAGTGGAGATAAATAATTACCAACTAAAATAGATGCCAATGAAGCATTAAATTAATCTGTTCACTTTATATTTTTTAACGTTCAGTGGAATCTGATTCATTGACTACTCCTGGTATAATATAAATCAGTTTTTGGCTCAATATTAATGTTAAAATGATTTTCTGTATTTTTTACATTAAATATTTATGCATTTAATGTTGTGTTTGTGGGAAATGGAAAATATCTCTCAGAAGAAAAAGTGTAACAACAGAACAACAAAGACAGTGACAACAAAATTTGTTTCAAGATCATAATGAGACAAAACAATCACTTAATAGACGAAGGTATCTGAATGCCTCATATGAAAGGCTTGAACGAATAAGACTGTAATCTAAGAAACGTAGGAACAAACCTATTAATTAAAAGGTTCATTTTTCTTGGGAACTAATTTTTTCTAAATGCAGATATATATTCTAGTTGTAGAATGACTAAGGGAAGTAATTACCCATTAATTTACTAATTTAAGTTGATTTTCCTCCATTCCCACTACAGATTGAACAGAAAATATATAAATACATATTGAGAATTATTATATAGTTTGACCATTATTATTATTATTTTTGTTTTTTATTTTCTTAAGCAGTGAAATTAGTATCAACTGGCCTAGATCAAAAAGTCCTATTAAAGAAAATGTACCTAGCACCAGAAATTGATCCTGTATTTCCATTTTTCCATCAGAGAAAACCTGCCTGTAGTCAAAGTGCACTTTTACCAATTAGGCTATGGGGAACTGTTATAAGGCAAGGCTTAATTACTTATTTAAGGAATGAACATGACTTGTTAAGGCTTTTCAAATCTATATCTGCTAGCTTTATCTTTTGCACCAGAAATATAAATTAATTTTTTAATGTTTTTTTTTTCTAATCCAGGCTTATTTCTTTTTAATCATTTCACCCCAAGGAAGGGAGTAAAGTCACTAAGACACAAGAGGTTACTGAGTGAGAAAGAAGAAGAAAAAAGAAGAATCATTATTAAGGAGCAAGAGAAATAGAACAGTAATTGAGAGGACAGTAGATAATGATTGACACTGCATTTAAATGTTGATGTTCAAAGCTGACTGAAAAGCATGGAGCAGGAAGAGAGTTCCATAGCCAAGAAATGCAAGAAAAGAAACTGTTAGCATAAAATTTATGGTTATGTCTTCTCAATTCAACTGTAAAATGATGAGACGTTGCTGCCAATCTTCATACTACACTTAAATTCACAAAGTCTAGGTACCATTAGGAAGAGATCATCTGAAAAATTACCATGAAAGTATTTATAGAAAAGGCACAGGGCAGCTACATTATGGCAGTGAGAAAGTGACTGAAGCTGAGACACCATGTCAGGACCAATAATATTGCTGATTCTTCTTGGAATTTCATCAAGAATCTAGATACACAGCAGAAACACCAGACCATATGTTGAAGCAATATTTAAGGCATTATTACAATAAATATTATTTTCACTTCATTTCATTTTCAGCCTGGGAAAGCCTTCCCCAGATCTCGATATCTTTGTACTAGTCTAGATCATTGAGGTAGGTGATGTGAATGGGCCTTGGTTTAAATCTGGTGACCCAACAAGTACAACCGGTGTTAAATATTGGCATTGAACCATACTGTTATGACCCAATGTGTGTTAGTAGGGGTGGATGTGACATCGTATCTTGATATTTAACCCATAGCTGAGGAGAGAAGAGATGGATTCCTACCTTCCCCAAGGATATTTGGGTAAAAGTGAATATAATAAACTCAACTGGAATTCAAACTTGGCTCTCCGATTTCACATTCCAAGCCATTATCGCATCACATGCGCATCCAAGTGTACAGCCCATGGTATTCCCAAGCAGTCAATTATTAAGGTACTGACTGGGCTTAATGTTATTTAAATTTGGTGACTGGATGAGAACTGGTGTTTTAATATGATATGGTCATAAGTATTATTTTTACGGTGTATCAAAAATTTTCTCATTTTTACAGATATTTTTTCTAAATCTTATTTCATGTATGCATCTAATTACTGTGTCTGGTTTCATTATATTATTATTTCTTTAATTCAGTATTATTTCCTCAGATGAGATTTCATAATTAATGCCTGGATAATGGGCCAAGACTAACAGCATTAGTTATCATTCAATTTTTCTCTGACTCTAAGTGTTCATCCCTTTCTGGATTATTCTTGAAATTCCTAAGAGGCTTCTTTTCTGCAACAGTACCACTAGGCAATCAATACCAATATTCTTTATATATGTCTCTATTCTGTTTAGTCACCATACCAAGTGCACCAATCAATGACAATTAGTATCATTGTGACCTTTCACTTCTAAAGCCATACAAGTTTAAACTTCAATTATTATTATTATTATTATTATTATTATTATTATTATTCAACTGTACTTTTTTACAGATTCTGTTAGTTTTTGAGACATTATTTTAAATTGGACATCAAAGGTGTTTCACTACAGGGGAAGTTAGCAAGCCTGATTGAGGGCCCGAAGCAGTGCTTTGGGACACTTGCTATCTATCTAGACTCATATACGTTACAAATTAAACGAAGCACAAATGACTGTTATTGAAGGAAGGAAATTTTTTGCTGATTTTGACGTCATTCTGGGATCTTTCCTCATCCATATCCATGAATTTGTTTTGCTTATGCTAAATCTAAAAAAAATAAACACTGTGTAAAATTCACTATTTTTCCTCCACAATTCTGAATATGTTAAAATTATTTAACATTTTAGCAAGTAAAATCTCAAGTTGTTGTTAAAAATTGCCGCAAAACATTGTTAATTTATTTAAGATGTAATAATCTATTATGACATGTCTCTAAATTGTATTTGGATGCATTGTATTTATTTTCAATTTTTCTAGTTGAATTGTTTACCTATATTGCATATGATCTATTATTGTACATAATTAGGTTATAATAAAATTTGTATTTTCTACGAATACTACCATATGAAAATTGAGTTGGGGTAGGCGTATCATGTATTCAGGGTTGGGGCATGTAACCCTTGCACCAGCTCTGCTCATATCTGTAGAGAGAAGGAACAGATTCGTATCCTTCCTAAAGATATTTGCATGAAAGTTAATGTAACAAACTTGACAGGAATTTGAACTCGGTTCACTGATTTCACATTCTGAGTGGCTTTTGATACACCAGATTATTATTTTAAATACTTTATCACATTCAGACAAAATAGATACATGAAAGTGGATCATTATAATGTTCAATTCTTGACCTATCACCGAGAAAAATGATTAAGTATCCAAAAGATATTGATACACATCATTATCCTATTTTTATTTTTCCTAGTGAAATAATAAATGAATTCATCTTGTTAATCTAATGCTTGAATATAATGAGTTTATACACTTGAGAGGCTTTACTATTGCCATCTTGTGTTTCCAGGTCAAAATTTACATTTCTGAGCCCCACAAGTCATTTACGAACATTGCTCTTAGTTATGTCATGATCTCGATGAATGGCACATGTATTTTTGCAGATTGTACAGACTATTTTTCTGGAAATACAAAAATGCATCTTTACACTTTTAAATAAAACAAAAAATTTGAAATCCCTACCCGACAGAATGTAAGATTTAAGAATCTTATGGAGAAATGCATTAATATATCACTGTTAAGAATATATTTTTTTTGTCATAAATTTCAGTCACGTGTGAAACAAAATAACATGTTCAAATGCTACCTGTTGGAAAACGTTACAAGCTTTTATTCCAATCCCAAATTTATAACGACATATTTCTTTGAGTAAGTAACCCACTGAGGTGAAACTTTAACCAACCAAAGTTTGTCCCCGAGGTTCAAGCAGCAGCAATCGCTGAGAGATCCAGCTGACCCAAAACATTTCCAAGGCTTTCTTAAATTTGCTGTTCCAATAATGTCAGTTCTTAGAGATTTGGGCTCCTGGCCAAATTCTCCAATTATCATGGGCCAACGCCAGGCATGTAGTTACACAACTTCTTTATATCCCAGAGTGTTGCTATTTCACATATTATTTGAAGCTGAAGTGTTTCTAATTCAGAATAGGTTAAGAGCTAATCAGGATTTCCATTCAGACCTCTACCTTCTGGCCTATCTTTCTAAAAGACTCAGAATGTTTAGAAAACAGACTTAGTGGTGCCACTCTACTTTACAAAGTGGTAGTTTTACATGTCAAGCCTACGGATGAACATCACCACAAATCATGACACCTGAAGAGGACTGTAGCCATCACCTGTCATTGCTGGATCATCAGACAATTATTTCTTTCTCTGATGCAGTATCCATGGCTGGAGCAACCCTGCCTGGCTAATCCCCCACTGCTGCACAGGATGAACAATGCTTTCTATAACAGTCACCCCCTCCCTCTAAAATATCTAATTAACCCATCAGGGTTTCAGAGAAAAACCCTAATAAAGACTCTGCTTTCATTATTATTAACTGTATTAGCTTGCAACAGGCAGATCCTGAAGGCTGAGCCAGCAGGGGAGTGGTTCAGTCACCACACAGCTTTGGTGTAATTAGTTTTTTTTTTAGCAGTCAATCAACATGAGTTTAAATTAAATACTGAAAACTTACACTTTAGGGCAAAGGTTTGGGACCATATTTTGGATTTTGAAGAATTGCCCCAAAATTGAAGATTGTATGCCTTTTTTAAAACAAATTTACCAGCTCACTTTGGACCAGAGGGACTTTCTCTTCCTGAATGGTTCTATTATATATTCAATAATAATAATAATAATAATAATAATAATAATATTAATAACAACAACAACAACAACAACAACAAAACTGGTTACTGCATAAAGTCTCCTTAAAATGTTAGTTCATTTTGCCTGCTCTACCCTGCTGGCTAAAGGTTGGGTTATCAAGTGTATGTTTTGTAACCATGGTGCCTAAACTTTATAAATTTAAGTGCAGTATTAGACTGGCGTCAAGATCTCGCTATTCAGTTGAACTGGATGGATGTAACTGTGTCAACAGTTTCTTTTCTCACACTTCTCACTTGTGGAACTCTCTTTTGACTCCACACTTTCCAGCCAACTTTGGTCACCAAAAATTCCAATGTAATGTCAATCGTTATCTACTGTCCTCCTGATTACTCTTCTATTGTTATTGATCCTTAAGAATGTTTACCTTTTTTTTCAGATTCTTTCACACCCTTTGTGTCTTAGAGGCTTTAATGCTTTGCAGGGAGTGATATATGTTAGCTCTTTTTACCTGATTTATCCTGCTGGATAATGGTAATCTCAGTGCTGGCAGATTTTGGATTTTAGGAAACCCCTCTCTAAAAATTGGATGCCATGTACTAAGGGTTTAAATAATTTCAGCAACCAAAATGTGTAGGAGTTAGACCAAAGAATAGTGAAAAAGAATTAATTAATCCAAAGAATGGTGAATAGGAATTAAATGCTTGCTCCACCTGTGTAAGAATGAGCAACTCCAGAATGCTGAAGAATTTCAGTTACTGCATTTTCATCTATGGAATGGTTGCCAATTAATGCTATAGAATCCAGTCTATCTTGGCATTCTACACTACCTTAAACAAAAGGTTAGGAAGGAAATTGCCATCAGTACCAGAAAAAGCAATAAAATTTAGTGGACTTGGGAATCCTATTTTCTTGAACAAACAAAGAGTAAGATGTTATAAATTTCAACTGACATTAACACTAACTTTTCAGTTAATGAATGTCAAATGATTCCTGTATGAAAACAGCTAATCTCACCATTATCATCCAGCCATGACTGGGTTCAAAAGCATGTATGCACATTTGTTGGTGATGGATTATCTTCCACCCTACAACCTCTTTCCGACAGACAAAACACTGATAGCCTCTCACTAATTTATCACTATTTTCAGATCAGCTACATTCCATAGTTCCACCTGCCTAGAACATCACAGCTAGGATCCACCATGCCAGGTATACAGGGTCAAATCATTCTCATTCCTTTCATATTCCACTGGTAAGGAGGAAGTTCCACTCAGACAGTTTTTTCCCCAGAACTGTTTTTTCTAGAACAGACTACGATCTTAGCATCTTCAAGTCTAGGGTCAATCGTTATGTACCCTACATGTTCTCATAATAAGCATTTCTGTTGTAATATTGTCGTTGTTCAGAATAGCTGAGAATTAGGAAGCCTGGAGTTAGAGAGAATATCAAAGGAACAGGAGACAAGGTAGAAGAAAACAAAGATGAGGAGGTTTATTAAATGCTCATACATAGAGCAAAAAACTTGAGTAAATCAAATACTACTCAAATCCTTCTCTAAAGTGGCTACTTGCCATATTTGTAAGTAGGAACAGTCCATTGTCACAGTAGTAGGGAAGGCCAGGAAGTACATTGAGTCCTACTCTACAACACAAGTCCTAATGATTAACCCATAGCTAGGGGGAAAACAGGTGAATTTATACATTTCTCAATAGTATTTGCACATATGAATATAGTGAATAAAAAACTCAGGAAAGCAAAGTTAATTTCACCTGGTCAGATTGATTTATTTTTTATGGTTTATCAACCTTTCTGCAGGTTATTTAAAGTCAGAAAATATTTTTAGTTTGACAGAACTTTTGGAGATAATAATAATTTACTGGTACAAATTGTTGTAATGACTTTGTTCAAAGTAGCCAAGAATTAGGAAGTCCATAGTTAGAGAACAGAGGACTAGGTAGAGGAAAACAAAGAAGAAGAGGTTTATAAAATACCCATTCATAGAATGGAATAACTTGAGTAAATCAAATACTACTCAAATCCTTCTCTAAAGTGGCTACTTGCCTTATTTATAAGAAGGAGCAATCCATTGTTACATTAGTAGGGAAGGGCAAGAAGTACACTGAGTCCTACTCTATAACAATTTCTTACTTCCTCCTCTTACATTCTTTAGACAACCTCTACCTTGAGTGGTTCTTGGAACTTGTATCATGTGAAAAATAGTATAAAAACATGTAAGCAAAGGTATTAAATAACTCTGGATCCCATGATTTATTTGAGATTTTCATTAAGGCATGAATTCAAACTTTTCAGGACTATTTTATTTTGTCACTGGCATGTCACAACAGAACATAGAAATTGGAGTCACCAAAAAAAAAGATAAAAAGTACTGTTTACGTATAAAAATGTCTCAAGTGTTCTTTTTGTATATATGACTATTGCTATAGTTTTCATATAATAGCAATACGACTTATTTAACAGATGCCAAATTCCCTGGAGAAATGCTGGAAAACTGACTAGCTGTAAGAAATTAAAAAACAGTAGCCACAAAGATTTTGGGATAATCACCCCCTCAAAATATAACTTAAAGATAACAATAACACATGTTCAAATTATTTTAGACATAAATTATCAATTCTTTGTAAATCTTTTCCAGTAATATAATATTTCCAACTCTTTTTCTATTGCCTATCTTATTCAATATCCCGTCTTTTAAATTTGGTAAATTTTGAATGGAAAATACAAATGAAATGATGGTTAATTGCTCTGAAAATCGAATTTGTAATTTGAGTTCAAATTCCAGCTGAGGTTCCCATTGTACTATTGTCTTTGAGAAAGATATAAAACCATCTCTTCTTCCACTCGTTATGGGTAAAATAGTAGGGCAGACTGTGTATATTTCTTCTAAAAAATGAGCATTTTCCTGAATGCACGGCATGTCAGAAGGCATATATTGTAAAATATATTCTAACCTATTGTTGTGATCTTGCCCCATTACGTAAATTTTATGCCACGACTAGTCTAGAAAAGAGGTCAACAACCTTTGGCATGCCAAGCAATTTCCAATGACACACAGCCACAAATGACATTACAAAGTCCGAATCAATAACTACTAGAATGCAAAGATATTTAGCTGTTTCAAAACTGCTCACTCATTGGTCTCCCATTAATAAAAAAAATTTAAAAAAAACTTTTAAAAACAGTTCATTTTTATTAATGTGGTTTACATATTATTGTATATATTACTATATAAAATATATTGGAGAACAGGTATACTGACCTTGACTTGTATAAAAATACGTATGCTGAATGATTTTAAAACCCTAAGTCAGCACACAGTCAGCAAAAGTTTGCCGACCCCTGATCTAGAGGACCTCTACAAGAAGATTCAAGTACAGATTGTCCTAACATAGCTGAAGGAGGTTGGCTTATACTGTTAAGAGAATCTAATTTTATGAATGAAACTTGTCTGAGATCTCAGTCATTTAGATAAAAGACTTCACTCTTTGATGTGGTTAAATGACCTTACAAAGTGGAGGTCTTTCATCTCATACACATTGGTTGGCGCCAAAATTAAACTAGTCCCCTGGCTAAGTCAGTTGTTGTACCAATCACTGACCTGACATGTACCACAGAATCCCAGCAACTCTCAACAGAAGATCTAACTTCTTGTCGGTAAACTTTTATGTTAAAATAAATGTTTATGTTTTTTTCTCCTTTTTAGCCACCAACCATAATCACTAAAATTAAAATAAAACCTTTTTGTTTACTATAAAACTAAGTTGGTTTTCTTGATATTTTCATTTGCTTTATTTTATTATTCTTTCCAGTACTGATGGGGTTTTCCTTCCAGACCCCCCTATTTGAGGTGGTGTACAGTATTAACATCTTGATTATGTCTGTATTTTCTCTTTGAGTTACATGTGCTAGCTTTAGTTGTTGTTGCTGTTGGTAGGACAGGATTTTGGTAAAAGCAAGTGAAATGAGGAGAGGAAAAAAAAGGAAAGATAGGAATTAAAACGCTAGAGAAAAATGGAAAAGAAACAGATATAGATAGAGAGAGAGGGGAAAGCGATGGAGATGAAAGAGAGACATAGGGAGACAAAAGAAAGATATAGGGTGACAAAATACATACAGAGAAAAAAGAAAGACATAGACAAAAGAAAGATGTGGGGAGACAAAAGGGGACAAAAAGATATAGGGAAACAAAAGAACAATATAGGGGACATAAGATGGACAATAAACATTGGGAAACAAGAATCATAGAGAGACAAAGACAAAAGAAAAAACAGACATAAGAAAGTTATAGGGAAACAAAAGGGGACAAAAAGACATTGGGAAACAGAAGAATGATATAGGGAGACAAAAGTCATAGCCAAAAGAAAGACAAAGGTAAAAGAAAGACACAGACAAAAGAAAGATATAGGGAGACAAAAGATGGACAAAAATACAATGTTTAGGAGACAGAAGAATAATCTAAGGATACAAAAGGCATAGAAAAACATGGAAGACAAAATAGAGAGAGACAATAGAAATGCATAAGATGGAGAAAAACGATATAGACAAAAGATAGACAAAATAAAAATATAAAGAGACAAAAGGAAGACATCAGGGGACAAGTTTGTTGGATGGCTATAAAAAAAACAATAAAAGATTGAAAGGCAGGTACGGATGCAAAGGTGCAAATATTTGGATGCATTAAAATTTTTTTATGGAGAAGTAAAGGAAAAGAAAGATGAAAGAGAGGACACAGCAGAAAAGAGTTTAGATCAAAGTTCCCTGAAGTTTATCCAGATCAACAGTCACCTGAAGAAGACAAGAGAGTAGAATAGACAAAACGCTTTGTTAATGACAATGATGAGGATATTAGTCCTACTGTAAATAGTGTAAATATCAGGATTTGTATAAAATTTGACATTGTTTCATAAATATCTATTGTTCTAATTGTGTGACTGATATTTCTGTCTGATATCTTAATGGACGCACTGTCATAAAGTCTACTATTTATAGCGATGTTCTGATAAGATGATAACATCTCTCCAATTTGGATAAGAGGAATTCTGGAAAATTGCAGCAAAGAGAATATCAACCATAAACGGTTCCCTGATGACTGTTTGCACTTATTCCTGGCAAATATCAAGCAACCACTCTCATGAGGAATTAACTTAGACAATTTTTCTTTCCAGCATCTATCTTACATATTTATAAGTCTACCATGCTTTGAATATTGCTGCTACATATAGTCTGGCACTCCTGCTATGTATTTAGAGATTCTTGATAAAATCCAATGAAGAATCAGCAATGTTATTAGTCCTGGCCTGGCATTTTGGTCTTAGTCACATTTTGCCACCATAATATAGCTTGTGCCTTTCTATAAATACTTTGATGGTAATTGTTCTGATGAACTTTCCACTATGGAATATTATTTTTCTCTAGTTTCTTGTAAATATTTTGTATTTATATTGTAAATAATCATTGGGGTTAGTTTTTAGAATTGTTATTTTATTCCCCTCCTCCCACAGACAGTGAATTGTATATATGGGGACTACTTAGTATTTACATAGAGACAATGAGGTATTATGGTGGTTGTAGTAAGAAAGGTACGTATGAATGTGGTGTTTTGGTGTAAGGAATATTGTTTGTATTGGGTCAGTGTTTGCGGCTAGCTAATTTATAATTAAGACAGAAGAAGACCGTCCTTTCCCCAATCACCCCTTCAGCCTTGTGCCACATTTCAGTGTATTAAACAGAATAAATATCGCTCTTGATTAAAGTAAATAGTTTTGTTAATTTTTGTAAATATTAATTGGGGTTAGATTTTTAAATTGTTATTTTATTCCTCCAACCACAGACAATGAATTGTACATATGGGGAATTAGTTAGGAATTTAATAGAGACAATGAGGTATTATGGTGGTTGTAGTAAGAAAGATAAGTAAGAATGTGTTGTTTTGGTGTTAGGAATATTGTTCGTACGATTGGGTCAGTTATATTTAAGACAGAAGAAGACCGTCCTTTCCCCAATCCCCCACTTCGGCCTTGTGCCACATTTCTGTAATTTATACAGAATAAATATCACTTTCCACTATGGAATGTGTTGTTTTGGTGTAAGGAATATTGTTCGTACGACTGGGTCAGTGCTTGCGGCCAGCTAAGTTATAGTTAAGACAGAAGAAGACCGTCTCTTTTTCCCCAATCCCCCTTTCGGCCTTGTGCCACATTTCTGTGTATTAAACAGAATAAATATCACTTTCCACTATGGTATCTAGACTTTATGAATCTAAGTGCAGTACTTGATTAGTAACAAGTTTTCATCATTTTACAGTTGAAATGGCAGCTAGATGGAACCGTAAGTCCTATGCTAACAGTTTCTTCTATCACACTTTTCACTTGTGGAACTCACTTCTGGTTTCTTGCTTCCCTGTCAAATTCATCTACAAAGATTTAAATGCAATGTCGGTCGTTATCTTTGTTATACATAATCCCAGTTCTTTTATTGTCCTTTCTCCTTAATAGTATTTTTTTCAATTATATTCTCTAATTCCCAGTAATCCCCTGTGGTTTTACTGCCTCGCTTGAGGTGAAATGATTATAAAAAAAACTCAAAGTATTGCTACAAAAAACAATAATAATAGCAGCAAATCTGTTGGAATTAATAATAAATAGTAACCGATACATCAAACTGGTACAGACCAGAAATAATTTTTTGGTTACTTTGTAGCAGTAATGTAGTTAATTTTATTGTAATTTCAACATCTGAAAAAGTTTACTTACCTCTGTGCAAGTGGCAAACTAATTAACTGCCATCGTCAATATTAATGAGACTGTATTCAAATGTTTTACATAACCTATGTTAAATATTGAAATATTTTAAATCAAATTTCATTTAGTTCCTCAAGACAATTAAGAAAAGTCTCTGTCATCAGGAAACCGTTTACAATTGATATTCTCTATGCAACAAGTTTAAGAATAAAAATAATGGATTTATTTTTACTCAGAGATCTTCTTTTTCTATGTCCCATGTCCCCTCATGCCAGTGGCAATCATGGCTCTCTACAATTACCTGTCCTTTGTAGCTCTTAATAAATTTTGACTTTTTGTTATCTCACCTAAACCCTGTTCTGCCATCCATTTACTCAAGTTCACTAAGTAGGTTATGTGTTGTTTTCCTCTATCCCTCTTGCCTTCAATCTGTCCTGTGAGTGTCAAATTCTCCAAGCCCTCTTTCCTCAATATGTGTCCCAGAAATTTCAACTCTCTCTTTTTGATGTTAAGCATAACAGTCCTTTTTGTTTCCATTTTCTTTCAATCTTTCTCATTGCTCACATATCTGGTCCATGGTATTCTCAGCATCCTTCTGTAGAACCACATATCAGCTGGTTCAATTCTCTTCTTCATCTTTGGGGAGTTTACTGACATATAGAAGGACTGATATCATGTAACAGTTCAGTAGTCTTTACTTCGTTTCTAAGAAAATTTTCCTGTTTGTTAATACTTTGCTTCGCTTTTGGAAGGCATCTTTTGCTATCCCAATGCACCTTTGGATTTTGGTGTCACACTTTCTGTCCTCTGTTAAAACACTTCCATATATTTAAATTTGTTATAATATACATTTGCTTGTGAAAGGAAAGGAAGAACAAGGAAAGGAATAACAAAATGAAATATCAATTGCCATTGCCGATCGTCAGGGTGGCAATCAGGTGAAAGGGTGGCACCGAGAGTTGACCTATTTCTTGTCTTGGTTTGATCAAGGTCACAGGATATGGTCGTTTGCACGTAGTGGTGGATTGATTCATTGGTAGTCAAGGTAACATTGGATTGGCATTCTTGGTCGGCCTGTTCTGTGAAATGGGGCCTCAGTGACAACTGCAAAGTGAATGCCTGTAGTGAATTGGGTATGCCAAGGTGACGGCGGTGGGCTGACGAAGTGATGAAGTTGGTGGTGAGGTGACGGTGGTGGGTTAGTGAGGTTGGTGAAGCTGGTTGGCTGTTGTTCTACAAGATGGTGGTAGGCCAAGTAGGTTACATGCTTGTGGAGTTGGAGTTGCTGCTTGTGGAGTCAGAGTTGCTTGTTTGCAGTGTCGGAGTTACTGTAGTGCTTAGGGTTTGCCGAGGTGATGGCATTGACAACGAGGAAGTTCTCATAGCTGGGTGGTGTTGACATTGAGATGTTATCAATCATGACAGGTGATGTCTTGGGCAAGGCAGTGTTGAGACTGGATATTCAGTCACTGTAATGAGTTTGGTTTGCCAAGGTGATGGCATTGGAAATGAGGAAGGCCATTGCTCCAGGAAGTATCTGACTCCTGCTTTATAAGAGTCAGATTAGACCAAAAGTGAATCACTGCTACCATATCTAGGCTGGAGCTGCACAATCCTCTCTTGCTAGCCTTGATACAGTTTAAGATCATTGATATAAACTTATATTTAATATCAGGAAGAGACAGGTGAGAGTTATAGAGCACATAATGAGTAAAGAGGGCTTGGAAAATCGGATACTCACAGGACAGATTGAAGGCAAGAGGGACAGAGGAAAACAATGCATAACATAATGAGGAAGGAGGGCTTGGAAAATCTGATACTTACAGGACAGATTGAAGGCAAGAGGGACAGAGGAAAACAATGCATAACATAATGAGGAAGGAGGGCTTGGAAAATCGGATACTCACAGGACAGATTGAAGGCAAGAGGGACAGAGGAAAACAATGCATAACATAATGAGGAAGGAGGGCTTGGAAAATCTGATACTTACAGGACAGATTGAAGGCAAGAGGGACAGAGGAAAACAATGCATAACATAATGAGGAAGGAGGGCTTGGAAAATCGGATACTCACAGGACAGATTGAAGGCAAGAGGGACAGAGGAAAACAGCACATAACTTCCTTAGTGAACTTGAGTAAATCAATGGTGGAACAGGGCTGAGGAGGAATAACAGAAATACAAAATTTATTAAGAGCTGCAAGGGATAGGAGGCTGTGGAGAGCCCTGATAGCTTACCTCCTGAGGGGATATGGCACATGAAGAAGAAGATGCAACCTTATCTCCCCTTCTTAGTAATAAAATATTCTGACCTTATATAAACAGGAGTCATTACTGACACAACTGAGCATAAAGCAACCATTGTCCCTTGCATGGAATACTGCTGCCATATATGGTCTGTTTCCCCCACTTCTTCACCTTAAGGTCCTTGACAAAATCCAGAGACGGATATGCAATGTGATTGGCCCTGATCTGGCATCTCATCTACAGTTGCTCTCTCACAGATGTGCCGTCGCCTCCCTCTGTCTTTTCTACAGATACTTTCATGGTAACTGCTCCAACAAGCTATTTTAGTTAGTTCCGAGACTGCATGAATTTAAGCGTGCTACAACCACCCTTTCCTTGTTGAAACGGTTAAATGTAGCCGTCTCTTCTACTCCAACAGCTTCATGTCTCGCACCTCCCGTCTGTGGAATTCCCCTCCTATTACTTGTTTCCATAATAGCTATAATCTCCAACTATTCAAATGTAATGCCAATCGACATCTCCATATGCCTTGATCTATTCCCTGTCCTTCTCTTCATCCTTTCCTCTATCACACCTCTTTACTCTTGCTCACACTTTCTGTAGCCCCTTGGGAAAAAATGCTTAAAAAAATATATATATCTGATTCAAAAACATAGGAGATTCAGGTACAAAAACTATTTTTTTTCTCCATGTTAGCTTAGTGTGAATATTTTTTTATTTTTGACTGAAAAGCAAAATTCTTTCTTGTATATGACAAAAGATTTCATTTTATTGATAAAAAATCTACATTGCTCATGTAAAAAATATATTCAAAGCATTTGCAAAATTACTTAACCTTCATCACTCTGTATGTGACTTCATTTGCTGTACAAAAACTTTATCCTGTCACTGAAGGTAACTCGGATCCCTGAACAATAGTGTGTTTGAATTTCATAGCTGTGTTATCAAATCCTGCTATGGCAACAGAAAACAACTTTGAGTGAAATTAGCAATAAGGATACTGCAATTGAGAGGCCTTGAAAAAGTAGAAAGGAAAGTAATATAAACAATGCAGAGTGTTAAAGGTTAAACTCAATATTCAGGCTATCTATCTATCTATCTATCTATATATATATATATATATATATATATATATATATATATATACATATTATCTCCTTTGATCATGTATGTTGCTTCATTAAATAAATTAATCAAATTATCTTTGACTGATGCCAATAAAAAAGAATTAAAACTTATGTTCCTCAAAATTATGGTATGAACTTTATTATTTACAATTAATCTTTATCACTCTGCATGTGACTTCATTTACTGTACAAAAGGTTTATCCTGCCACTGAAGGTTACTCTGATCCCTGAACAATAGTGTGTTTGAATTTCATAGTTGTGTTGTCATATCCTGTTATGGCAACAGAAAACAACTGTGAGTGAAATTAACAATAAGGATACTGCAATTAAAAGGCCTTGGAAAAGAATGCAGTAGAAAGGGAATTAATATTAATAATGCAGAGTGCCAAAGGTTAAATATCAACATCATATTTTGATAGGAAGGGTGATGCTTCTTTCTTGGGGTATTTTTCTTTACATTTGATGATTTAAAAAATCAGAATACTTTTCTTTTTTTTTATATCTGACATTAGAATTATACATGTGACAGTACAATTATTTAAATCCACCTCTCATTTTTTTTGTAAATGATTAAAATTTCTTTAAATTTTATATAATTAGAAAGAGGGGGAAATATTTTGATATAAAAAATCTTTTCACCTCATAAATCAAAGCAGACATAAGGCCAATGAAAATAAAAGAAAAATATGTCTTCTTAGACTCAACGACATATTTCAGTAGAAATTTCAAAAATAAAAATAAGAAAAGGAAAAATAAAAATTAACAACTTTTTTAGCATTTAAGAGGGAAAATTTGAATAATGGCAAATTAAGCTAAATACTAGCTGGTCAAAAGTTTACGACCATACCTAAATGCAGTCAGAAACAGAATAAGAATTGCCCAACAAGATGTCTCAGTAGTAAGAGGCATGGCTGCCATTGTGAATAACTTTAAAAAAATTATTTTGGCATAGTCGATATAAGCATCTGCAGAAGTATCCATTAATCTACTATGTCTCCACCATATATATATATATATATATATTATAATAATAATATTAATAATAGCTGGCCACACTTATTTGAAGATACCCATCTACTAGGGCGGCTAGCAAATCCCTATTGTAGACTCTTGCTCAGGCATATTTGTGTTTATTCAACACCCACAGAGTCCACCTGTGGTTTACACTGCAACTATGCTGAGCAGACCTTAGTTGCAGTTACTGTTATCTAGGGTGATCAACAATCGGAACAACACCAGCACGCTAAACCCTCGGTCATAATGACTTGTGACTTTATGCTAGCACAGCTGTCGACGGCCCCAATGTTCAGTCTACATAATTTCACTCACAAGGCTTAGGTCAACCCGTGGTATGGTTTTCCAGGCACTTTCCAAAGGTGTTGCACGCTGGGATTGACCCCTCCAGTCCAATAAGATCATGAAGTCTCCTTCCTGACAAATCGACCATGGTATGATTTGAACTCAGGTCTCATTGTCAGAAAGTGAACATTCTAATCATATACACACACAGCTGTCCAAAATCTTAAGGCCAATGATAATAAATATACCTTTTGTGGTGTTAGGTTCAACCACTTATTTGAGTAGGGCTTGGAAAAATGAAAAATAAAAATGAAAAATTTGAATGATGGGAAGTTAAGGTTTTGGTAAGCAGTGTATTTTTGTTTTTCTGTCTTAAAAAGTTTTGCAGTGAAAAAACAAAAAAAAAATGTGAATGCCCATTTTGGAAAGATTTTAATGATAATTATAATATTAGCCATTTCCCTACAAGGAAACATTTAGCATTCATTAATTAAGCAACCACTATTAAAATTTATAAATTTTTTTCTCTTAATACAATTTTTCAGGGAAACAAGTTCTCAAGTCCAGGCAGATGGACAGTTGCGTACTGGGCATTTGTGTCCCAGACAATTGCGTACCCGACAATTGTGTACCTGGATAATTGTATACCGTTGATAATTTTTTGAAGTTAACATTTTTTTTTAAAGAGTTGTTTAATACAGAAATTTCCACACCAATACCTTTACTTACTCTAAACAAGCAGAAAGGTATTTACCATAAAAAAAAAGAGAAAAATTTCTGTTTTAAAGCGAGAGAAAATTAAGCTAGCAGTTTCAGTTCATTCCAGCAATGTGTACAACAAACATCTAATAGATTCTGGATTTTATAGATTATATTTTTATTTGGAACCCATGGCTAACTTCCGAAAATCAAACACTGGTGGAAAAATATTTGTGGACAAGGAAAATTACAGCTACCACTATCATAAAAAAAACACCAATGAAACAAGAACGTATTGGCGAGGTGTAGTGCGATCTTGCAATACTGTTAATCTGTCATTGCATTTTAAACAAAACTAGACTATTAATTTTTTTTATTTTATTCCTTTTATTCCTTTTTTAAAAATTTATGATTACTGCCTATTCTTTCTTTCAAAATTTATGATAATTGCCTTTAAATGCTTCAAAAAATTGTCAGAGAGATGCAATTATCCATGGACGTGTTTGTTTAGGGACGCAAATATCCAGGGACATAATTATCTGGTATATAATTGTCCAGGATGCAAATGTCTAGTATGCATCTGTTTTAGAACCATCATTATTTTCTCTTTGAGTTACATGTGCTGTCCATTTTAGTTGTTGCTGCTCTTGGCAGTCCTGAAGTGATGTGGTTTCTGTTATTTGGTACAGTTCTTTAGTTCAATGACCATTTGGATAGTTTTTATGTATATATTCTTGTATGAACGAAATAAAAATTTAATAAAAAGCTTACTGCCTTGTTAATTGTCTTTAATGAAACTCTTATAAAAGAGGGACTGCCATGCAAGTATATGATTCTTATATATATATATATATATATATATATATATATATATAGGGGGTGCAATGATCTTGTGCACCTCTTAAATTTATGCTACCCAATCTATGATACTCCCCATCTATGATATGGAGGCCCCCCCACTCTACTACATTTCAATTTTCATAAGGTAGTATTCTCATAAAATACAAATTTTATTATAACCTAGTTATATACAATAATGGATCATATGCAATATAGGCGAACAATTCAACTAGAAGATTTGAAAATAATTACAATGTATCTAAATACAGATTAGAGACATGTCATTATAGATTGTTCCATCTGGCCATTTTTAACATCAACTTGAGATTTTTCTTGTTAAAAAGTTTAATAATTTTAACACATTCAACATTATGGATAAAAAATAGTGAATTTTATATATTGTTTGTTTTTTAGGCTTAGCATAAACAAAACACATTTACAAAAAAGATTTGGGCAAAAAAGACCTCAGAATAAAGTCACAATCTGCAAAAATGTTTCATTCATTAACAGTCAAATATGCTTAGATTAATTTGTAATGTATATAAATGTAAGAAAGCAGATGTTGATAAAATAGCGAGAGTTTCAAAGAACTGTTCGGGAAGCCTAATCAAGCTTGGACAAACCGAGATATGAGGGTCATTCAATAAATAAGGTGAATTTTTTGGTATAAGGACTTCTAATACAGATAGAAGCTTACTCTTTTTATTTTTTTTTTTGTTTTACTTCTTTTTTACATGGATTTAATTTCTTTTGCAGATTAAAAAAAACTTTCAGAGTTTTGGCAATTAACAATGATGGCTGACCAAGAAGCATGCTCCAGGATTGAACAGCAGTCAGTTATCAAGTTTTTGGTTGCTGAAGGGTGCAAACCAGTTGAAATTCACAGGAGAATGTCAACTGTGTATGGTGCCACATGTTTCAGCCACAAAATGTCTACAAGTGGGCTAAATTGTTTAAAGAAGGACGGAGCAGTGTTGAGGATGAAGACAGTCCTGGGAGGCCTACAGATGTGAGGTCTCCTGAGGTGATTGAATCAGTCAATGACCTCATTCAGTCTGACCGTGGAGGACATTGCAAGGACTTTGAAAGACATAAAGAACAAACGCAGGGGTCATCAGTCAGAAGGAGTCATCTTGCATCATGACAACGCAAGGCCCCACACAGCAGCCCAAACGGTGCAGACCATCAACGAGCTTGGTTGGGAACTGCTCCCTCATCCCCCTTACAGCCCAGACCTTGCCCCTTCAGACTTTCACCTGTTTGGTCCCTTGAAAGCATTCACGAGAGGTACAAAGTTTAAAAGTGGCGATGAAGTCAAAAGTGTTGTGAGCGACTGGCTGAGACATCAGTCCAAAGATTTTTACGCTGAGGGAATACGGAAGCTTGTGCACAGATGGGAAAAGTGTGTGACAGTGCTGGAAGACTATGTTGAAAAATATAAAAAAAAGTAAGCTTCTATCTGTATTAGAAATCCTTATACCAAAAAATTCACCTTATTTATTGAATGACCCTCGTATATATGTCTCTTTAATAAGATTTTTCAGGATGGTAGGTGAAAATAGGTAAATATACTGTTTAGTAAATAAACAGAGCACCTACTCAAATATGAGTATCCACTAAAAAAATGTTTAAAGTGATTAAAAACTGTCAGATTAATAAAAATCCATTCTAAAAATTCTCTTAGTTTACATTTGGATACGAAACTCTGTGCATATATTAAAAACCATTGAGTGATCTATGACCAGAGAAAGTTCACTTGTGTTATGGGTCCTTACCTATAACTACAGAATGAACTCTTCCTAACACTATGTATACTACACCTCTCAAGAGAGAGAGACGAATCGAGTTGAGCCGATAGTAGTTCACTCCAAACCAGACTGACAGTCATACTAACACCTTCCACAACTTGTATTATTATTTCATGTAATATATCTTCGTTATTTCTACTCTTGTGTTCGTGTTGTTCTTCCTTGGTCCTAACCTGGACCATAACAACTTGAAAGCATGAAATTGGCTTTGCCTGACTGTCTGCTCCTTTGTGGCTAAGCAGTAAAGCATGCATGGCTAAACGGTGGCCCTACTCTGTCCTGACAGACAAAGGTTCAATTCCTGCTTAAAGGTGCATGCTTTTCTTTAATAAGATTTCAGGCTGGTAGGTGAAAATTGATAAATACACTGTTTAATAAATAAACGAAGCATCTACACAAACATGAGCATCAGCTAATAATACCATTTAAAGTGATACAGATATATGTGTGTGTTTATATGTGTGTGCAGAAACACATTGGATTTTATATTTGTGGATTAGGCTACTGATGCTAAATTCTGTTGGGAAGAATATTCTCATGAGTCTATCTGAGCTAAGACCATAAAAGTAGTAAAAGAATTCCTTCAACAAAGAAGTGTATAATTTATCCAAAACAAAATTACTTCACTTCCAGATAATTCTGCAGCTGCCGGATAATTAATATTCCAAGAGATTGATCAAACGATATCCACCATCAAAGAGATTTCTGGTAAGAAATATATAAGCCGCATTATTAAAGAAATAGTGAGGATTAGTTCTGCAGACATATTTGGAAACCAATTCTTTATACTAGGTGGATGCATAGGATTTTCTCTAAAAGACCTCTTACCATTTCTGCTGTGAAAAGCATCAGATAAGCAGAAATCTAAGAGGAGGGCAAAAGGAATTCTGCCAGAAAATGGCAGAATCTGACTTTAAGGAAGCATTGTCAATCAGTACTTATTATCAGGCAATTACAATCACATCTCTGTGACTTTGACAGGAATTCCTCAGGCAGGATATTCAACTGATTAATTCAATCAATATATAATTACTAACCATTTATAATGGAATACACTAATACACATACACATGCATGCATATATATATATATATTATATATATATATATATAAAATTAATGTAAATAAAAGATTTGTTGCTTATCCCATTGATTTTTACCCTCAGTATCCTGACTCCAGAGTTCTGTAGATGGACCTGTCTGACCATTTGTCAGGAGGTATCAGAAATTGAGTGGTTATGCTTCTTGATTTATGAAACTCTGGAGTCGAGATGCTGAAACTAACATCAATCATCTAAATCATAAACTTTTATTTATATTAATCCTATTAATGCTTTACTGATATCAAGCGCTTTATTGCAATATCCTACTGACTGATAGCATTTTTGGCTTCTTAATATCTTTGATATCACTATATATATATATATATATATATATATATATATAGGCAATACTCTTCGATAAAACAAATCAAGTTCTCTCAGTCACTGGCATGTTTATCTAAAAATGAATATGCTTAAATTCACCTTTATCCCTGCCATGCACCAACAGCTTAGGGGTAGAGTCTCTGACTGATGCCAATGAAGTTCTCTCAGTCACTGGCAAGTTTATCTAAAAATAAATATGCTTAAATTCACCTTCATTCCTGCCATGTGCTAATGGCTTAGGGGTAGAGTCTAAGACTGATGCCAATTCAGCTGGGTTTTTATCCTAGCTAGAGTCAACCGGATGTCTACCACACTGATGAGCTGTGATACAGTGAAACAGTCTGTCTGTGGATGATTATATATATATATATATATATATATATATATATATATATATATATACAACTGACCCTGACGATCCGCCTAAGTGAAACCTTGGTAGGTTTGTCTGACTCATTAGGTTTGACGAGGTTATCAAGCTTTTTAGTTAGTTGTTTACTCGTATTGGGGTTTTTTCTTTGGGTCTTGAACCTGTATCTGTGCGATCATTTTCGACAGACTTTCATGTTCCTGGCTCTTTCTATTTTAAAACTTTTTTTTCCCTTCGTGATTGATTTGGCTATTGCTAAATCAAGAATTCAAATGTTTTTCGACACGAGTATAGTTACCTATATATATATATATATATATATATATATATATATATATATATATATATATATATATATATATATATATATAAAGAATTAATGTAATTTATTTGTAATTTGACATTTTTATTACTTTAGATATTATTATAGCTAACATTCCATATTTGAAATAGGCACCCTGGACACATTTTCTCGATTTCTTCATCTTCTATATGCCTTCTCCATTCAGGACATTGGCAATCATGGCTCTCCACAATTTCTTGTCCTTTGTAGCATTTAGTCAATTTTTGACTTTTTGTTTACTCATCTTAGTCCTGTTCTGCCAGCTAATTACACAAGCTTGTTGCAGACTGGCGAATGTATTTTATAGCGATCAGAAGGATTTTAGTGTTGGTTTTCTAAAACATTCGTCCACAACAATCAAAGAAAAATATTAGAAACAAATCATGCAAGAAGACTGAAAGCAAAGACAAACATTGTACAACAATAACATTGGTTTATATACAATTCATGAATACAATTTTGAGTTGAACTTTGATGGATAAATGAGAAAAGATGTATTTGACTATGTAGAATATTACTGTGAATGTTTCAATGTGTTGGTAATTGTTATTTAGATTTGTTCACAAAATTAAACTAAGTGTCCAGTTACGTACAAAATTGTCCTTTGTGCTAGTTCAATTATTAGTGTTTTGTACATAAGTTTGCTTGTACTATTGTTCAGGATTGGTAGGAGTTGCGTACCTTTAGTTGTGTGAGAATTTGATTGTTTGTTTACTAATACTTATTAAGTAGTGAGTAAAATGTCACTTTTTAAAGTATTGTAGGTGATGTTTAAATAGCGTTCCTGAGAGAGATAGAGCATGCTTGTGGTTTGTTGAGTCAGAGATATTTTGTGCAGCAAGGGTGTGGTTGGTTAGAGTTTTGACTTGCGTGAATCTGTTTGGCATCTCTTTAGGAATGAAAGTCTGACTGTTCGAAGCGATGAAGAATATCCTATTTATAAAATTTCAGGGTAACAAAATAGGCTCCAGGGGCTTGCGTGCGAAAAGGCATTTTCACATGAATTTTCTACAGTTCTAAGGCTTTTAACCAATAGGAAACTTTGTTTGATGAAACTAGAGTTTTGATTGGTTGATAGATATTTTTGGTGTCAAGTGGATTATGCTGGAGGGGTGAAAGGTTAGTATGGATTATTCCATCAAGCTCGTTAGGTAGGTTAATTCATCATTTTTATTTATACTTCATTTCTTCAGCCTGTCCCATGAGTATCAAATTTACCAAGCCCCCTTTCTTCATTATATGCCCTAGAAATTTCATCTGTTCTTTCTGATGTTAAGTATAAGAGTGCTTTTAGTTTCCATTTTCTTTAAAGCTTTGTCATTGCTTGCATATTCAGTCTATGGTATTCTCAGCATCCTTCTGTAGAACCACATTTCAATTGCTTGAAGTTTCTTCTTAATCTGTAAGGAGACTGTCCAGCATTCACTTCCATACAGGAAAACTGATACTACATAACAGTTCAGTACACTTTTCTTTGTTTCTAATAAAATTTTTCTTTTTCTGAGAATTTTAAGAATGTTCAGGTCCAAACCTATAGACATAGTATACACTGTTTAATAAATACAAATGGTCTATTTCAAATATAAACTGTCCACTATAATAACATTTGAAGTGATATATATATATATATATATATATATATATATTTACATTTGTAAAAACAATACGCTAGATTTAATTGTGTAACTCTACCGAGTGAAGATAGCTCTGGCTGACACAAAATTAGTTGTGTTTCAATCCTGGCTTGAGGCATTTGGAAGTCTAGTCGCACTGAGGAGCTGTGATACAGCGAAACAGTACTGTCTGTGAATGACATATATATATATATATATATATGTAAATATAAATATAAAATATTGCACATTGAGAAATGGGGCTAATAAAATAGTGTTTGATGTATAATAACAGATCTATAAATGATATTAATAATAAATATACATTTTTCCTCACTGTTTGCACAACTCTGAGTTTTATGCACAATGCAATCATTAGGTGCTGATTGAAACCTTGATAAATATTGATAAAAGTCTCTCTCCATATATCAAAAATCTGTTTATGTAAAAATATTCAGAATATAAGATATATTTGTAAAATGACAATATGAATAAAGACAAAAGGAAAACTTAGCTGATGCATTTCATTCTCTGAAATAAGTGTTAGTTTTTTAGAATTTTTAAATTTAAGTACCGTTTAAATTAATATAAGTTTTAATTACCTTTTTAAATTTAAGTATATTATTATTCATAGATCTAAAGTTAGCCTGAAGTATCTGTATGAGTGTTCTTAAATTTAAAAATTCTGAAATATTAACAACATTTTTACTCTTTTATAAATACTTATTGTTAAAGAAAAATTATATATATATATATATGTGTATGTGTGTGTGTGTGTGTGTGTGTGTGAAAATATATAGAAAAATAGCAAAGAACATGTTAGGCAAATAATCCGGAGTTCTTTAGTATTTTTGTTTTTATTTTTAAAAAGCCGTGCTCCATACAGAAGTAGAGCTTAAATTATAATTATTTTTTTTTAAAATATGATTCCTTCACTATATAAGAGTTCTCATATTTCAAAAACAAGAGCCCAAACCTTCAATATAATTATTAAAATTAAAGGGAATTAAAGTATCAAGCTCTGTTTCATCCTCAAGTGAAAATTTAGGAATCTAAAAATATATATATATATATATATATATATATATATATATAATAAGAATAAAGACAAAAGGAAAATTTATCTTTGTGACACATAAAGACAAAACAATGAATACAGACAAAAGAAAAACTTAGCTGACATGTTTGGTCCTCTGAGGGACTTTTGCCTTGATAAAGTCCCTTAGAGAATGAAACACATCAGCTAATATGTTTTCCTTATGTGAGTATATATATATATATATATATATGCACATTTCATTAAAAACGACCGACAATGTGCTTTTATTTAGTTTTTTATATAATTTCTTGTGCGATCTAATAAAGTTTTTCTTTTCAGAGGATAAATTATATAAAAACTGTCCGAATGTTCTTTTTATCCGAGCGCTTTCGGCTATACATTTAGCCATTTTCAAGGATTATATTTCAACTGTTAGAATTAGAAATAGTTTGTTATATGTATGTTTTATAAAATGTTTCATTTTTTTTGTTTCAAAACACGGTCAAGATATTATGTCCATGTTCAAAGTTAATATTATTAAGTGTTGGTTTGTTTGTTTTTATTAATAAGGTTTCAATTATTTTTAGCCTTTTTTGAAATATAATCCTTAAAAATGGCTAAATGTATAGCCGAAAGTGCTCGGATAAAAAGAACATTCGGACAGTTTTTATATAATTTATCCTCTGAAATGAAAAACTTTATTAGATCGCACGAGAAATTATATAAAAAACTAAATAAAAGCACCTTGTCAAACGTTTTTAATGAAATGTGCATGAAAGAAGGATTGCTGCCTAAATACACAAATATATAAATATATATATATATATATATATATATATAAGCCTATTACCCATATGAGGTAATTTTGGATTTTATTGTGTACTAATTATTTGCTCTGTAATAATACAGTGAGCTCTTTTTGGGATCAGTTTTAATATTTTATATTACGTATATATATATATATATATATATATGCACACATGTACAAAAATATGGTGAGAGTACTGAAAAGTCCCTACCTTTTCAAAATCATTTATTGGTTGAAAAAAAAAAAGAATTTTTTCAGGTTTAGATTTAAAGAATCTTATGAGACAACGTGCCAAGTGACTAATGAGTAAATATGCATCTTAGTCAGGCCCAAAACTTTTCAGCAGCCCTACACATGTATGCGCATATGTGTGTGTGAGTGTGTGCATGTATGACCTATGGCCTATTTTTAAACCTGTCGAGCTTCTGATATTCAAAATGAAATTATATTTGTCATATATCAGGCTATACAAGGAAAAAGCCAACAGGGGTCTTCGGAATTTCTGGCTCACACAATATTCAATACAATGCAAGAAGAAGCCTTATATCTATGACCAACTCCTGATCAATGGAATGGATATCTTTTATTACAGCATTCTTTGTACCTGACAGCAATGGTAAATGAGTGGGGATATAGGAAAGAGGCATAGAGGCGGTGTCACAGAAAAGGAAACATAATAAGTTGGTATTCCACAGAGACAACCAACATGGTGACCTTTATGGTGGCTTTTCCACCTTTTCATTAGCTGAGTCTTCCCTTTCCTCTTCCTCTGTACTTTCTGCTTGTAATATGAACGTTTCTAAAACTATCAGGTCATTTCTTTCATTTTGGAAAATTTTTATACATATATCTTTCTTTCTCTACCTAGCACTCCCTGTGTATATTAATATATGAACATAGAGTGAATGAAAAATAAACCACAAACGAAATTATATTTCAAGGATATAAGATGTAGGTAGAAATAAAAATATTACTAGATACAACATTCATTTGAAGAAGGCTGAAAAACACACCATCCAACACAAGATTGATGAAAATAATCTCATTCACTGAAGCCATCAGATCATTTTTCAAGAAGTTCTACATATGCACTTTTAAATATTTACATCTATAAATCTGTCTTTCTCACTGTCTGTCTGTTTCTCTCTTTATATATTTATATATATATATATATATATATATATATATATATATATATATATATATATAAATCTAAAAAGTGTAGAGTAAATTCTTGGTTGAGAGAACTGACTATTACTAACCACTAATCTCTCAGCCCTATCTTTACCCACCCACCCCCTCTCTCACCTTCCCTCCCCACTACCAAGCTAAAGTGTCCATCCAGTGTACTTTCTCCATTTGTGTTTAATAATTTAATTTGATTATTGAAATTTATTATATAAAATGTTTCTTCTAAACACAATCTATATTTTCTATTATTAATATTATATCAGGGTAATTTTTTATGATTTTCCATTTTAGTTGATATATTTTTCTTTTTCACTCCATATATATTTTGATAATGTGTTATTTGCATATCTGTCTATTTTAAATGCCATTTATGATTATTAAATCTTTCTTTAAAAGCTGTTTCACTTGCTCCTATACAATTTTTTTCTTCTGTGTTAATATTATTTGATGCATTTGCTTTATATATTATATCATTAATTAGACATTTATTATTAAGTGGGCAGTCATTCTTATTTTGGCAGTTACAATTATTGTTGCTATTTTACAGGTTTGTGTTATCGTAATTGCTAATATTTTTGTTTAATATTTTTTATTATGTTTATTTATTAATTTCTCCATATTATTCATATAACTATAACTGATTTTAATTGTATTTTTATTAATCACTTTTGATACTTCATTATATTTAGTGGGTGTATGTCTTAGACGAGTCATCCATGTTTTTTAAACAGTGAAATTGACTTCTATTGGTTTGGGTCTTATTTAAAAAATGTGACTCATGCTGGGTTGATTCCTGGTAAGATAGATATTTTCTTTATTCAGACTTTCAACTGCCTTGATTAGTAGATAATATTTTCAAAAAGATCAAAGATATCTACTCGACTGTCCCTGCTACACTGTGCAGTCAACAAAATAAAAAAACAAGAAACATGCATGCACAAAATTAAAATTATAAAATGGCAATAATTAACCCATCATACTCTGTATTGGTTAGACCACACAACTTCTAGAAAAGAGAATTGCCCAACACGTTCTGGTGTCTACTAGAAAAGGTCAGCTAGATAATTTGTATAAATGTGCCATCACATCCGGGTCTGTAATCACTGAATACCTTATTAAAAAAAAATCAAGAGTGTGCATCATCCTGGGCATTTGTTCTCAGTTTTATTCTGTCATATAAAATGCTTGAAACAGTTTTATAAATCAAGACAATCTTCCAAATGCAAACAAAAGGATTGTTTTTTAAGGATCAATGTGACTTTTTTATAAAAATGTATCCACCTTAGCATATTATTGATTTGCATGTATCTTCTTCTTCATGTTCCCCTTTTTAAGTCAGTGTGTCGAAAAATGTTACTTTCATTGATTGAGTTCTGACAAGTGAGGAGAGATAACCGGTTAGCTCGTTTTGTATAGTTTTTTGTTTTTCTCTCTGTTTTTTTGTTTCTTTTTTATTCCTTATTTCAAATTGCCAAATACCATAATTGCTTTTCTCTGTGAGTCACTTTTTATTATATCCATTTTTTATTGCCATAAATGATGATAGCTCTTAATAATGATTAATCTTTCACAAAGATTATTAGATAGTATTAGTAACATTGATCCACTGGGATAAAAGCATTGGTTCAATAATTCAAAAAGTAACCTAAACCAAAGAGTTGTGAGTTCAATACCTGGCAAAAATACTTGAACAGATGTGTTACTAAAGGGAATTAACTAAAACTGAGATATCCAGAAAAGCCATGGCATGTAGAATTAGAACAATAAATAGAGGGTTTGGTCCGAAATTCTAACGTATATCCCCTGAAG
Source organism: Acanthosepion esculentum (assembly GCA_964036315.1). Lineage (NCBI taxonomy): Eukaryota > Metazoa > Mollusca > Cephalopoda > Sepiida > Sepiidae > Acanthosepion > Acanthosepion esculentum. The sequence continues at coordinate 17,259,080 of OZ038496.1, read as the reverse complement.
AAGGCCATAGTGTACAATGGCCGAAACATTGTTAATATGACAATAAAGATGAGGACAGCAGTTTGAATGTTGTAAATAGTAACATTTACTTAAAAATAAATTCCCAAAATTATTGCATTCATTGTTATATGACAGCTGATATTTCAGATGTTCTTTTCTAAAATAAATTTTGTTCAAAATGACTTATTTTTGATTCCAGCAATTTTGAGAATACTTTGTTATTATAAGTTAAATTTGAAAGGGATCAAATGAAAACATTACTTGAGAACAGTCAACATTTTACGATGAGGGATATAGCGACTATACAGCCTGTCTGAAGTTATTATGCAAATCAAATAAACCTCAATAACTTTAAAAAATTCTGAACAAATATTTGTCAAATTTAAACTCTGCTATTTCACCCTTAGTAAAATATTTCATTAAATTTTCTGCCATTTTTAATGGTTAGTTTTTGAGATATTTGGAATTTACAAAAATGGGCTGACTGAAGTTAGTATACCGATTAAACTAATATAAACTTAAGACCTCTGAAATCTAATAAATTTTTCTTTTTGTCCATAATATATGTTGAAACATTGGTTAATGGAAGGATCTAACAACTGCTGAAAAACAGAAAATAACAAAGTTATTGAGTGAGGAGGGAATTTCCACATTGCAGAGAGCTGTTGAATACTTGAAGCAAAGGAAAAGTCTTTAAGAAATTGCTTCCTTGAGATGAACATAAACTAAATCAAGTTATAGCAAAACCATCACTTTTGACCAGCACTAAGATCTTTGAAAAGGATGGAATTGAGGGAGTCAAGAAGAAAAAAAGGTGTAGAATGCTTTGTGAATTGGAATCTGTAAAAAATTCTACTTGGCAACCTCCTCTCACTAAAGCGAATATCTTAAAGCATCAAAATTGGGCCAAAAATACAAAAAAATTGACTTTTCTAATGTAATTTTCATGAATGAATCTCAAAGTGACATTTGATGGAGCTGATGAATGTGCCAAAAGATGGATTTTATCCAATTCATATGTGCCTGTGACTAAAAGAAGGCGACAAGGAGGCAGTAGTGTTATTATATGTGCTGGAATTGTCAACCAAACCTTTATTGTACCATTCAAGACGTTAAACTGAACTACTGCAATTTTATGAATAAGACTTTCTTTGGATGGTACAAGTCCCAATCTCACAGTTTCAAAGTGAAGTGTGTATATATGCACGACAATGCTCCTTCTCATGTATCCAAGCTACCTTGTGAATTATTTGAGAATAAAAGATTTACAGGAGAGAAGATAATGAATTGACCACCATCAAGTCTTGATCTGAATCCAATCAAAAATCTGAAGATGAAATTATATAAAGGTGGCAAAAATATAGCAGCAAAGCAGACCTATGGGAAGCAATTAAAACTACCATGTTGGAAATTGAACCTGTTGAATTAAAAAATTGAATAAAATCAATGAATGATAGATTATTGGCTGTTATTGAGAAGAAGGGTCACTATATTAAAATGTAAAGGATTCAAAGACTTATATGTGTTTGTTATTTGTTCTGTTATAGATGTTGATCAGTTTTTGATGATTTCATAACCTTTTTATTGAAGTAAAATGTGATTATTTGGTTTTGCCTTATAGCTTCAGACTGCATTATTTAGAATACATCAAATAACTTCAATAAAATATATTGATACTCTCTAAAATGTTAGCACAGGCTTTAAATTAAATTGATTGTTTAAAATCTGACAATTTATTCAAAATAAATTTAAATTATTGAAGTTTATATGATTTGCTTAATAACTTCAGGCATTATATATATATATATATATATATATATATATATATATGTATGTATGTATATATATATAGTTGTTCCAATGTGAGAAAAATGTATATTTTTAAAAATGAGAGAAACTGCAAACATTTTGGTTATAATGTGGATTTGTTTTAGTGCATATATTATATTTTATTCTTCATATTTCTGATACTCGGGTTTCCAGTCTCATGACCTTCTTCAGGCAAATATATATATATATATATATTGTGTTCATATGTTTATAATAAACAGTATTAATTACATTTACTGGCCTTAATGTCCAAGAAATTTCATAAAAAATATGTGTCCTGTGACAGGAACAAAACCCGTGTACTATAACAGAATGGTTATTAGATCTGACATGCTACATCAGAAGAGCATCTAGTTAGCAAAGTCCAAATCAGTGTTTTTAAATAATAATATATGTTGTCATTTGTTTGCTTAAAAACAGTAATTTGGACTTTGCTAACCAGACGTAGTTGAGTTTTATAGCACATTAGATCTAATATAATTAATACTGTTTATTATAAACAGAGCATTTACCTAAATAATTGTATCTATAAAAATAACATATAAACACAAAATATATTAAATAATTGTCAGACTTAGCCCATTTCATTATATAATTATATATATATATATATATATATATATATATATATATATATATATATATATATATATATATATATTCAGTTTAATCGAATAATAGAAACAAAAGGATTTCTCCACATTGCTGAATGAATGTGACCTCAGTGGACATTATTTATTTTCAAAATATTCCTTTTAAGTGTCAAAAAAAGATTTAATTCAACATAGTGTACAATACAATATAAAATTAACATAAATAATATTTAACATTTACTCACATTTTTCACAATAGAGTTCAATGATTCTTAACATTTTTTTTATTTTGACATTGACCCAAGATCTTATCAAAAATCTATCATGGGGAACTATGCTCTCATAAACAAGATTTATTATAGGTCTATCTAAAAATATATTGGTTATAAAAGAAAAACGAAAAGCAATTTGTAACATTTTATTAATGAATAATAGAAAATAATAATGTTGTTGGCCCAATTTCAACCCTTGTGCTGTGGTTGTTTAAATACAAATGAAATCTGTTACATCAAGGTCAATTAAAGTGAGTGTATATTGTGTGTGCACGTGCATGTGTATATATATATATACATATATATATATATACCCCTGTGTAAATTGAAGCAAAACGAATAATTTCGTTATTATTTACTTTTTTGTATTTTTCCAGTGAAACATGACCCAGTGCACATGTTACTACTTAGTATGTCCATTTCATGAAGTTGTTCCTTGCAGATTAACCACCGATTCTTTATTGGATTTAAATCAGAAGAGTTTCCAGTCTATAGTACTTTGATTCGCTTACTGGTAAGACTTGCCAGTGTGTTTGCGCAGTGTTACAATTTTCATATGCTTTCTTGGAGTAATGTCCATCGCAAACAACTAATCGACAGTCAAGACAATAGTATTGGAAAGTTCATAAGCTTAAGGAATCAGCACATATGCTAGGCCACAAAAATCTCCTGAGCTGACCAAGCATAAATGAATACAATATGGGAACCAGTAATAAGGAGTGCCAGAGAAAAGCGATAATAACAACAACAAAATTGCAATATGAGCACTGGTAAAAATTCTTGCTGAAGACATTAGGTTAATAATACCCAGAAATTCATACACAGATGTCCTCAAGGACACATGGCACAGTGGGTAAAGGCGTTAGTTAGCTCCAGTGACAGAACCCAGAATAACTGACATCCATTAGACATGGTATGTGGAACTAGAACGGTCTACCCCAGCAAGCGAAATAAAAGGTTTAGCTCGACATTCCAACCACCTGAAGAAGGCCAGAGTGTACATCGGCCGAAGTGTTGTGATAACTATGGCAACAAAGAGGAGGATGATAGTCTGAACAATGTAAATAGTGTACTGAATATGACCTCTCAGAAATATAGACAGAACTATGCAACTATGAAACAATAAATAATAAAGCATTTATAGAGTTAAACTAAAAGTGGTGTCATGGAAATGCTATCCTTGTAACATTCTGTTTTTATGGGGGGGGACACAAATGTCCAATGTTTTGGTATAAAGTATTTGGGCAAGAAAAAAACTATGGTGCCTTCCTTGATGAATTTCATCTTAACATCAATAAACTGGTTAGAGAACTAGAATGGATTACTATAAAAATAAATAAATATTTCTATATTAATCAATGAAACATGTTTGAATGAAGATATGATGCCTAAATACACACACACACACACACACATATATATATATATATATATAACAATAATCAGGTGGCCTGACGATTGTGTCTATCATGAAACAGCCTGTTATCTCTTTCATGTTCACTTTTATATTTACACACGCTCTATCTCTGATATTGAGCACTTTATCCCATAAATATAGCACACTTTAAGACTATATTTCCTCATATATATATATATATATATATATATATATATATATATATATATATATATACACATACATACATGGAGTAAGAATATAAAAGGCTCAAACACTAATATTCCATGGTTATAATTTATTACATTGGATCGTAATTACAATCCAATTCATTTGATGAATTGGATCATGATTACAATTCCAATGTTATAAATTATAACCATGGAATATTAGTGTTTAAGCCTTTTTATTATATATATATATATATCAACTAAATTACACAAAAATGAAAATAATACTGACAGATATATTTACCAAAATTACACAAAAATATCTTGAAATACTAAAGAGTAAATTTATTCAATAAAATCGCAGTTAGCTTTGACCACTGCCTCCAAACAACTTCAGAATCCCTTTCAACTTTTCTGGATAGTCTCCTTGTTCAAGTTGGTGAATGCTGCCATAATCCTTGCCTTCAGCTCATATTTGGTGTTACAAAGACTTTTGTTGGCCTCTCGCTCACTTTTAACAGCAAAAACTTAAGAGTTGTCGAAGCATTATTATTTTATTTTTAACTATCAATTCCAACTAGCATGAAATGTTTTTATATGATTTGCCAATGAATGAAGTTAAATAACAGAATAAATTCCTGCAGTCATGTTCTTCCAATAAAAATAGAAAAAATTAAATTAGCTTTAGTCACATCTGTGCTGTCGGATGCTACAGCAAATACAACCAGGGAAATACTTATCCAAATATTAAAATATTTCAAATATATATTTTGAAATTATTTTTGTAATTTTGTGTCCTAAAATATTTTTTCTAAATTTAATGAGCTGAGTTAAAGTTTTTACCCACAATTTGAAAATATAACAATAGATTTTGGCTAGATTTTTTTTCTTAACAGAGTTTGAACATTTAACTGAAAGGAAATACACCAAACAATGAGAATATCATAAAAAATAATAACATCATGAAACACTAACTTTTTCTTTACCAAACTATATATATATATATATATATATATATATATATATATATATATATATGTGTACAATAAAAGTAACTTCAAAATGTATTCAAAACTGGGTACTCTTATATATGTAAGAAAAGGAATATATATATATATATATATATATATATATATATATAACATGATGTATTTGGGAAGCAATCCCTGTTTTATACAAGTTTCGTTAAAAACGTTTTAAGTCGAGTAACTTTTTTAAATACCATGTTTTCAACATGAGACATATAGTAGTTTGAGAAGCATGGTCCAAGTGGATTTCTCATACTTACTCCATTAGTTTGGGTACTAATATTGCCAGTATGGATACTTACATAAAAGAAATATATACATTCATTTAAAAGTAAAAATATGACCTCCAGATTACTTTCAAATCTTCTGCAAGTCTTCTGGATGTTCTCCTTGTGCAAATTGTTGAATGCTGTCATAACCCCTGCCTTCAGCTCATCTTTGGTATTACAAGAATTTTTGTTGGTCTCACACTCAACTGTGCCTTACACATAATAATCAAGGGGTTGCAGTCTGGGGAGTTAGGTGGCCAGATATAGTGGGCGCAGAAATTGTCTGACAGCCATGACTGGGTTCTCCTGGAGTCCTGTTGCCAGATATAGGGTCTTCCAGGATCCACCCTCTTGACCTAGATCAGCACTATCTCGTCAAGGCACTTAATGTAGGCCTCCATGTTGAGTCTGAATCCCTGTGGGAATATGAATGGAGGCATAATGTTGGCATTACTAGCGATCACTCCAAACAGTAATCACCATTAGACTCATCCAACTCTTTCTGAGTCCTCTGCACTCTCCTCAGGTTGACACCCAAACACTCTGAAATGTTTGTATTGTAACTTGCAGCATGAATGTACAGCATACCATTTCCAAATTTCTGGCAGATTGAATTGCATCATGGTGCTCTTTTTGTCACAGTCAGTGCCAAACTGACCCTACTATACTGTGCAGTCAGCTAAATCAAAAAAAGTAATATGCACATACATGAAATTAAAAATTTACAATTTACCCATTCCACCCTGTACATATATGTATGTGTGTGTGTGTCGGGTGACACAGAGGCCCATGGTTCATTAGCATTTTATTTTCTTTTGAAGCCATGGCACAGTGGATGATAGAAGCATCAGGAGTTCACCTACATTGGTTGCAGGAAGTATAACGTGTCTGTCACAACAGTTCAGTGTTAGTTTCATCACTGATTCAACATTCACCAAAATCAGGCTGTTCCCACTCCTAATGCAATCTTAATTTGGGTTCATGTACTTTGTACATGAGCTACACTAATGAACAGCAGATTGGTGGGGGCCACACCAAAGGTACATAGCCCAGAAAATGTAGAACACATCAGACAAACTTTGTTACATAGTCCGAATCACTCTGCTTGGAGGCATGCTACCGAACTTGGCATTGATAATAGCTTCATAAGGTGTATTTTGCAAGAAGAACCACATTTCCACCCCTAAAAATTGGTCATTGAGCAAGAGTCAAGACCAGGGGACTATGCACAGTGGCTTAACTTCGCATGTCAGATGGAAGCAATTTTTGAGACAAATGACAACCTTATTTTGTTAATGAGTGGCATTTTGTTAATGGCAGGTGAATCAACAGAATTGTCATTACTGGGTTCTTGAAAATCCAAGAGAACTGCACAAAAGATCACCAGACACCCCAAATGTGATGGTTTGGTGTACTGTTGGAAAAGTGTTACATTAAAATGATGAACAACTTCTTTGTGTCTGAATTATGATGAAAATTTATTCCTATCTGATATGTGTGGTTTCAGCAGGATGGAGTGACAGCCAACACAGCCAGACCATCAATGGACCTTCTCCTTCTCTTTGGTGACCACCTCATTTCCAGGTTTGCTCACACTCCTTGGCCCCCTCAGTTCCCTGATTTGTCCATGTGTGATTATTTATGGGGAAACCTCAAGGCACATATGTATGAGCATAAGCCCTGTACAGTGGATGATTTGAAGGAAGCTATTCATGTGGAAGTCACCCAAATCAACAGAGCAATGCTGGAAAGAGTGGAGGTCAACTTCTAAGAACGCCTTCAGAAATGCTTCAATAAAAATGGACACCACATGAGGGATGTCATTTTCCACACTTGATTTTGTTAAATGCTAATTCAATACAAACACAATGATATCAATAAAATGTTTTTGAAGCTAAAATTAATGATGTGAATTTTTAAAAACGTCTGGCCTCTCTGCTCATCCCATATATATATATATATATAAACTGCGTCTAGAGATTATATACAAAAGAGGTATTGTCAAATATTTTATGTAAAATTCATAGATATGTGTTATCCAATTAAATAATTTGTACTATTATGTATAGCGAGTAAGCATGAAAGCAATTAAGTCCCAATTTTCAATTTCAGATTGATATTTAGTATATTTTCAATAATTATACCAATTTGCAGTGTCAAGAGATTAGTTGCAAGATCTAGAATTTAGTATTATGGCTTGTAAAAAAGAACTAACAATGAATGAAAAGAACTATATAATCAAAGAAATTAGCAAAGGAAAGTCTTCACTTCAAATTTATAAGGATTTGAAAAGGGATCATCGAACAATCAAGAAAATATGTCAAATGGGAATTCAACCAAGGAAAAAAAGTCTCAGGCTGAATTCAGGAATTTAACAAAGTGAGATCTATCACATATCCGAAGAGAATTAATACGAAACCCAAATGTGTCAAGTGTGTTCATATTTGAGGCCGCTGGAGCTCCTATGGTGTCAAGGGAAAACAAGGTGTAAAGCATTAAGGAAGTTTGCTGATGTAAAAAATCAAATAAAGAAACCCATTTTAACAAAAAAAACATAAGGAAAGAAGATTGCAGTGGGAAAAAAATACATGAAAATAGATTTCAGTAAAGTGCTTTTTACAGACAAATCAAGGATCACCCTCGATGGGCCCGATGGATGGGCTCGAGGATGGGTTTGCAAGCAACATGACTCAAGAAAATTTTTTAAACACCAACAAGGTGGCAGTGGGATGATGATATGGGCTGGGATTATTGGTAATGAGCTCGTGGGTCCATTTAAACTGAAAGACGGGGTTAAAATGAATTCCAAAAGTTACTGTGATTTTCTAGAGCAATATTTCTTTGAATGGCTTGATAACCAGTCTTTAGCCAAGCGTAGATCTATGATCTTTATGCAAAACAATGCACCAAGTCATGCATCAAAGTTTACTAAATCCTGGTTGAAAGAAAAGGGATTTGTTGAAGATTCTCTTATGGACTGGCCTTCAAATAGCTGTGACTTGAATCTCATTGAGAACCTGTGGAGCATCCTCAAGAGAGATATTTATTCTAATGGAAGGCAATTCAACAGCAAGTGTGACCTCTGGGAGGCAGTTAAAGTTGCTACAAACAACTTACCAGCCACTAAAATTGCAAATCTAACATCAGATGTTGACAATAGGCTGCTAAGAGTTATTGGAAAGAAAGGAGCATTTGTGCAATAAATTTTAGGCGGTTCTTATTATTTTTTGTTAATATATCTTTTATTTTTAAAATAAAATGTTTTTTTTATGTTTTTCCTTTAAGAAATTGACAAATTTGTTCTAAAATCTTTTCATATTATTTTTTTACATTAGTTTTACAAGGTATAATAATGTAAAAGTATCAAAATAAATAGTTGCAAATAAACTACTGACAGTCAAATTAGTCTGTTTTGTTAACTTAGTAAAATTTTTTCCAACCAAAAACAATAGTTTTCTCTATCACTATATATCTAAGTTAATAATATTGAGTAGAATCTGAACATCATAATAGGACTTTTAATATTAAAGACGCAACTCTTTATACCAATTCATAACTTGCGCATATAATCTCTAGACGCAGTTTATATATATATATATATATATATATATATTTTAAAAAGAAGAGAGGTACCGCAAACTTTTTTGGTTGTAATGTGGGTTTTTAAAAAAAATATTATTCTTTATTTTTCATAGTTTTACATATTTTTATAACACGTGTTTCTGGTCTTACGACCGTCTTCAGGTAAAGGGTGGAGATTTCCACATATTATTAAAAATAATTATTAAAAATAATTAATTTTTTTCCTTTATGTTTTTCAATGTTAAATCTTCTCTATATGAGACATTCTCTGTTTTTGTGTTGGTCATTCCAATGTCTTTCTTTAAATGGTAGTGAAGAGTTCTGAGCGAAGGGTCATAAAACAATTAAGGTTGGTTTGAGAAGTGCTTTTAATGTTTTAATAACCCCTGTGTGTTCTCTTAGATCTTATTAAAACATTAAAAGATAAGACAACCGGATTCATCACTTCTCAAACCAACCTTAATTGTTTTATGACCCTTCGCTCAGAACTCTTCACTACCATTTAAAGAAAGACATTGGAATGACCAACACAAAAACAGAGAATGTCTCATATAGAGAAGATTTAACATTGAAAAACATAAATGAAAAAAATTAATTATTTTTAATAATTATTTTTAATAATATGTGGAAATCTCCACCCTTTACCTGAAGACGGTCGTAAGACCAGAAACATGTGTTATAAAAATATGTAAAACTATGAAAAATAAAGAATAATATTTTTTTTAAAAACCCACATTACAACCAAAAAAGTTTGTGGTACCTCTCTTCTTTTTAATATACACACTTTTCTCTCATTGGAACCATTATAACCTCTTCATTTCATTTTATATATATATATATATATATATATATATATACACACTCTCTTCCTCTGTCATTTTGTTTACTTCTCTCTCTCTCTCTTTCTATCTCTCTCTCTCTCTCTCTCTCTTAGTCTTTTTAATTAATTTTTCTTTCTTTCATTTACAGTCAGTTCATGTCAATCACTTTCATAATGTCTCTTCCTTCTTTTCCTCTCTAATATAGCCTCTTTATATCAAATTCTCTTTCTACTCTAATCTTTTTGTATCACTCTCTTTCTCTCAATTTGTTTATCTCTCTCCACTTTTCAATCTGTTCATATCACTCTCTTTCACTATCTCTTTCTCTGTATTATCGTAAATTGTTCATATCATTCTCGCTATCTCTTCCAATCCGTTCATATCACTCCCTTTCTTTGTCTATTTGTTCATCTCTCTTTCTCTTAATCATGTTTTTTTAAAAATCAATTTTTCCTTTTTTTCATTCCCACTCTGTTGGCTTCTATCTTATATTATTCAAAGCCATTTATCTTTGCCTTTCTTCACCCTTTCTGCTGATTCTATTCAATAACTTTAAAACACTTGCATACATAGAAGCTAACAAAAATAAAACTGAAAAAAAAATCATCAATTCATTTTTGTTTCCACCCAACAAAATTTAGTTTATTTAAGCAAATAATCTTTGCATTTCAGAATAAAATACGCCTTGTCTAATGAGTTGTTTATCCCGAATGGAATTCTTGAAGCTGACAAAAGTAAAATGTGAACACTCCTCAAAACTGTATGCTCCGGGCTATGATACACAGATGGGCAAACTCAGCAAGGGTTTGTTATCCTTACTTCAAACATCTCAGACCAATATGAAAAAGCCAATTACTAATTTAAGAAAAACAGAATTCTACAAATTAACTATTGTACCAAATTTGTGTATTTTCAATCAGCATCCATGTTTTTGTATTGTGATCTTTCATCCATGTTTTATTTACATCATTCTATTCATTTCTGATTCCTATTCAGCAGCAGAAACAAAACTAGTTTTACTTTATAACATTGAAAAAAATATAACAGTCGACTTTAAATTAATTTCACTGACTGAAAGTGATTATTTACAGCATTGTCAGGACTTGAAACTTCACACACAGTTTTCAAAAATTAACAATGAAACTAATGAAACAGTTACTTTTACTAATGGTAATATTATATCATTCTATATTTCTGAGATAAGATATGGTAACTATTTACAATATTTCCATTGTTTGGACTGTTGTCCTAATCTTTATGATCATATTCATAGTCAATATTTCTGAGATGAGGTATTGTAATTATTTACACTATTTACATTGTTCGGACTGTTGTCCTCATCTTTATTGTCATATTCACAGTCTATATTTCTGAGATCAGGTATTGTAACTATTTACACTATTTCCATTGTTCAGACTGTTGTTCTCATCTTCATTGCCATATTCACGACATTTCAGACATTGTATGCTCTGGCCTTCTTAAGGTGATATACGTTGGAATTTCAAACCAAACACTTTATTTCATCCACTGGGGTGGATTGTTCTAGTTCAATGTGCCATGCCTTTTTTATCCACTGGGCCACGTGTCCAAGGATAAAAGCATTGGTTGAAGTAAAACAGTGACTTGACCCAAAGAGTTGTGAATTCAATACCTGGCTACTGCAGAGGTGAACCAAAAAAAGCTTACAATGGCCGAAAGATTGTGAAAATGACAATGAAGATGTGGACAACAGTATGAACAATGTAAATAGTGTAAGTAATATTTATATTATTTGGACTATTGTCTTCATCTTTGTTGCCATATTTATTACAAGTTTTGGCCGTTGTATGCTCCGGCCTTCTTCAGGTGGTTGGAATGTCGAACTGAACCCTTTATTTCGCTCACTGGGGTAGACTGTCCTAGTTCCACGTGCCATGTTTAATGTATATCAGTTATCAGTAATTCATACACCAGAAATTCATACACAGATATCCTCAAGGACACATGGCACAGTGGATAAAAACGTTAGTTAGATCAAATTACAGCACCTAAAGAGTGTGAGTTCAATACCTGGTTTAGGTGGTGGAGAACTTGGAGAGGGGAATTATAGATAACTGATATCCATTAGACATGGCATGTGGAATTAGGACAGTCTACTCCAGTGAGCAAAATAAATCGATCCAGTTCGACATTCCAACCACCTAAAGAAGGCCGGAGTGTACAATGGCTGAAATATTGTAATAAATATGGTGACAAAGATGAGGACAATAGTCCAAATAATGTAAATAGTGTACATAATACGTCATCTCAGAAATATAGACAGATACTAATATTACTTGTTTATATATATGGAATCATTTGGCATCCATTGACACAGCAGCTAGTGCTACTTTCAACTGAAATTTAAAAAATCTTTTTCATAAAACAATTTTTCAGGAACATAGGTTTCTGAACTCTAGCAACTAGTATTGACAGGAGTTTCCTTTCTAACCTTTTATTTGAAGTCGTGTGGAATATCAACATCTTAATGATGCCATTATTTTCTCTATGAGTTACATGTGATAACCATTTTAGTTGTTGCTGCCATCAAAAGTCCTCAAATGATGTGGTTTCTGTTATTTGGTACACTTCTTTATGATTCTGTAGCTCCAATCCACAAGGTTTGAAGAAGGATGGTCCTCGCTAAGACCTACAGTATTCATCTGCTCAAAGCCACCTTAACCATTGATTGGAGAAAACAGTTTTAGGTAGCTGATAGATATTTTTGAATGAGTTTGGTGCCATACATGACATCCACATGATAGTCTTGATCTGATGAGGCTGTTTAAGAACATGACTCAAATGTTTAGGTTAATGCGTTCACTTATTACAAGGTGGACATTCACCCTGTTCTGCCATCCAGTTACTCAAACTCATGCATCATTTTCCTTTATCCCTCTTGCCTTCATTCTGTCCTGTGAGTATCAAATTTTCCAAGCCCTCTTTCTTCATTATGTACACAAGAAATTTCAACTATCTCTTTCTGATGTTAAGTATAAATGTCATTTTGGTTCCATTTTCTCTAAAACTTTGTCATTGCTCACATGTTCAGTTCATGGTATTCTCAGTAGGCTTCTGTAGAACCACATTCTGATTTCACCATCTCTAAAAAAGATGAATATTCAGAATTGCAAGGCCATAAACTTATATTATGACCAACCAATCAAAAAACACCCCGATCAGGATATAAACATGGTCTAGTGAACGAATCAGAAACAAAATATGTCTCAACCAAGGTATAAGGTCTTTGACTGTGAGTCAATCAAAAGCTAAGTGCCAGTTTTTATGCAGATCTCTAGATATGTATATAACGAGATGGAAAGTCATTTTAAATTAGAACTGATTTAATTTCATCAATTCTTCAATACTGCTATCATTATAACATACCCAGAGACAAAATACGAAACATGACTTTTACATTTGAATTCTTGAACTTCCAACTTATTACTCTATCCTTCTGTATATATATTGTGTTACTTAAAAATTTATTTCACAGATATTAACAAATTAGTTTATTTTCTTTCAATCTTTACACAAGAAAGCCTTTCTTGTCATGGTGGCTTCCCATGGTTGAATGAAAATACACCCTTGATTGAAAGTGGTTTTCCGAGATTAAAAAGGTTCATTTCTTGTTGGGAGGCACATTTTCCTTAGTAAAACTTCTAATCTCTAGGCTGGTCGACATTGTTTTCACATTTTAAAAGAAGAGAGATGCCTATGCAAATACATTTACCCAACTAAATCTTTCATCTGGTCTCTTGTTTTCCAGGCAAACTTGGATTTAAATTCAATATCAGTCGTTATCTTCTGGTTTCTTAATTCTTGTTCTTTTATTTTCTCTCCTTAATAATGTTTTTCTTTTTCTCATATTCTTTCACACTCAGTAACCCTTTGTGTCACAGTGGCTTTATTGCCTTGCTTTGGGTGAAATGAATTTTTTTTTAAATTTTAGTACTCACAATATACATAATAATATATATAATAAAAGTTTACAAAATTTTGACTGACAGTTCTTTTAATGTGTGTAATTAATGATGGGTGGGGCATGTCATCCACATGGAGGAGCACCGCTTGGCAAGACATCTGCTGTACGGAGAGCTCCTGCATGGCAAGGGAAATCAAGGCCATCCAAAGAAGCATTACAAAGACATTGTGAAAGCAAATCTCCAGGGGTGCAAGCTCAAACCTAAAGAACTAGAGGAGCACGCCAGTGATCGACCACATTGGCAAATCACAATCCCTGATGCTGCTGTCACCTTCAAGGATGCTTGATGCCAAAAGCTCACCATTGCCAGAGATCAATGCAACAGGGCATCATCAGCAGTGATTATGACAACAGACTTTTAGTGCCCCTACTGTTCCAGACTCTGTGTCTCCAGCTTCGAGTTGCGGAGCCATCTCTGAGATCACAGATGAGATGCAGAAATGATACATCATATTTGGATTCAAGGGACAACTGCAGTATTTAATATAGTAATGAACAACAGAATCAGAAATGAAAACATACAAATTTGCATTTTGGTAACAAAAATTTTACTGCCCAAAACTTTAAAATATTAAATAATAAAAATAATAATAATAAACTATGATTATTCTTGTGATAGGGACAATGGGTATTTACTGAAAATGTGAATAACATTTCTGGACACATCAGCACTTCCGAGTTGCAAAATTTACCTTGTGTGGAAAAGCACATATAATCTGCAAAATGCTCTCCATCTAAACAAAACGTCCCAAATGTGTATAGGTAACTCTCCTACAGTGCCTTTTTTACTCATAGACCCCAGAGGGGTCTTGGTAATTAAACACTTAAAATTACTCTCCGACAAGATGATACCACACACAATAATAATAATAATAATAATAATAATAATAACAATAATAGCACCAAATAATAACAATAATGAATTTAATCAATGCTATAAAAACCAGTATTTTAAAAAGAGACAAGGAAATTGGGCAAAAGAAAATAGAGTTGCAGTGAATGGTAATATAAAAGAATGAAAAAAACAAGCAAAATGAAAAATATTAGAAACAGTTGACCATTTTTTGTTCGACTCTCATCAGAGCTTGATTGAGAAATTAAAATACAGTGCACAAGAACTAAAAAATGAGGATAAAAAACCCACACATATATCAAATGATACAGTGACAGTGATATAGTGACACACATGACAGATCACACTGAGTCCCAACAACCATTTGTTTCGAAAAAGGTGTGTTGATTTAATTTTTATGATATTTTTCCAATTTCCAATTAAACAGATAAACCTTGAAAAAACATGGCTGGATGAATTCTTCCTACCTAAATACATTTTATATACATTTATCAATCTACCAATATGTTCATTGAATATTGCTGCCGCATTTGGCCTGGTGCTCTGGCCATATATCTCAAGATTCTTGATAAAATCCAAGGGGTCTATTATGGTATCTCAACTTCAGTCCTTTTCCCATTTTTGTGACAAGGCTTCCCTGGGCTTTTTATACAAAAATTTTCATGGCAATTGTTCTCATGACCTTTCCTCTATGGTACCTGGACTGCATAAATTGAAACATAGTCCAAAGACTGGTAATTAGGTCTTAATGTTTTACTGTTGAATTAGTAAGATGTAACCAGAAGTTCTATTCTAATAGTTTCTTTTGCATTTCTCACCTGTGAAACTCTTTTCCAATTTCTTGTGTCACATCCACTTACAATCTTCAAAAGTTTAAATGCAACATTAGTTGCCATTTTCTGTCTTCCTGAATTCTGTTATTTTATTGTCTTTACTCCTCAGTAAAGTCTTTTCTCATCGTCTTTCACTCCAAGTAATTTTTGCATCTTAGTGACATTATCACCTTGCTGACAAAGAAATGATTAAAAAATATTCATGACCTTGATTTAATAAAACTGTCTTAAGAACTTTCAGACCAAATTCAGAATGTAAATGAAAGTTTATCATCAGACTTACTGTAGCTGTGTTTTCTTTTGTCTGAGAACCTTCTCTCTTTTTAATTGTCTGTTTTTATTGAACTAATTAAATTTTGTACCTCCAATAATTTTTTAAAAAATAAATATAATTCTAAACCTTTTTTTTCTTATTTACTTTTTATATTTACTGTAAAAAGAAAAGAACCAGAACCAATATAGTTCCATAAAAGGCACATTAAATGTCAAAGAGCTTATATATATATATATATATATATATATATATATATATATATATATATATATATATATATATATATATATATAGATATATATATGTGCAAGTTTCATTAAAAATGACTGACGAGGTACTGCGGTTAAAGTTTTTATTTAATTTTTTATGTTCTTACAATTTCTTTCTTTTCTGGACATAAATTATATAAAAATTGTTGAAATATTTTGTATTTCTGAGTGCTTTCAGATGTACTTTTAGCCATTATCAAGGATGATTTTGTTTTTTATTTTATGTATGGATTGTTTTATGTATGTAGCTAGAGTTATAGGAATGTTTTATTTTCCAAACAGGTCATCACATAGCGGCCATGTTATTAGTTGATATTATTGAATGTTTTCATGTCCTGTCAGATGTTTTTATTGAAACTTGCATAAAAGAGGGATTACTGTCGCAATACATAATTATATATATATATATATTTACACACGCTCTATCTCTGATATTGAGCACTTTATCCCATAAATATAGCACACTTTAAGACCATATTTCTTCATATATACATATATATATATATATATATATATATATATATATATATATGTATCTATGTATGTATATGAATAAAGACAAAAGGAATACTTTTTTTCAGCCAACGCATTTCCTGAGAGAGTTTATCAAGGCAAATGAAGGGATTCTATTTCGTGACATGTATTTATAGATGAGCAAAAATGTTGTTGGCTTTTCAAAGATTTTAAACTTAAAAAAGCCCATAAATATTCATACTGTCCTTTTACAGATATATTTTAACTGAAATTTTATGCATACACACACACACACACATTTATATATGTATGAATGTATGTATAGTTACACAGCATATTTTTATTTTAGTGTGTTTCATTAAATAATATAAACATATCATGTCTATTAATTTTTACAATAATCCGTTCTAGTTAACTCATTACCTTCTTTACATTTAGTTGAAATTCATCAATGAAGGCTCCATAGTTCTTGTTAATCCAAATACATTCAAAATCCTCTGAGATCATCCTCAGTGGTGAATTGTGAAGACAAACTTAAAGTTACTGTGATTGTTGTGATAATGATTTTTGTAAACACTCGTAAACACGATCTGTTATAATTACTATAAAGTTAACTGTTGTAGCTATGATGTTTTTTTTGTCCACAATGTAAGGGAACTAACCAAATATGGTAAAAATGCGACATGGTGTTAAATGTATGTAAACTCTGATGCATTTTAAA
The DNA here is from genome assembly GCA_964036315.1 of Acanthosepion esculentum. Classification (NCBI taxonomy): domain Eukaryota; kingdom Metazoa; phylum Mollusca; class Cephalopoda; order Sepiida; family Sepiidae; genus Acanthosepion; species Acanthosepion esculentum. The sequence continues at coordinate 17,241,692 of OZ038496.1, read as the reverse complement.
ACATTGCTACTACACTCGTAATAAATTTTGTTCAGTGTTGGTGGGTTGATTTTTGATAGAATTTTGAAGTTTTTGTTAATTATTTTTATGGTGTAGTATATTGGTATTGTCAACAAATATTTTCCTGTAATGTGAAAGTGAACATGTATGTGTCTTTAAATATTGTATGATAGAACTTGTATCTGATAAATGAAGTGTAAGACATCTTCATAATGTTGTGGTTGTCAAGCCAACATATGGACTTACTGATTTTTCTCAGAGATACAATCGCCCAAAGGACATTTAAACTGATAGACAATGTTTGTCTTTTCCAAAACACTAGTTGACAGAGAATAGTTATTGTGTATGATTATGTTGGTTGTGTTAAATTTAGCATAGTACATAATTAGTTCAGTTTTTTACTGGGACCAGTGGGGAATATATTTAGTACTTATGAAATTTTTCTTTAGCATTTTTTCAACTTCTTTATAAATCCTTCTTTACACATATTTTATTGAATGTGATGGGCAAAGAAAACCTTTTCTGTTTTTCATTCAATTTTTCTCATGTTTTCCTTTCATGAGGACTAAGAGACTGTAGAAACTGTCCATACGCTCTTAAAGAACTTTAAGCTAATTCTTTAGCTATTTTCAAGAGATTTGTTGTTAGTATATTTTTATGTTTGTATATATTGTATATGAGAAGCAGTAATACTTTTTGTCTTCCAAATACAATCAATAAATTTCAGCTCCCTTAAAATCAAATAATGCTAAGTGTAGGTCTGTAGTGTTTTCTAAAAAGTGCTACCATTATTTTTAATTGTCTTTTAAAATTAGAAATTTTTAAAATGACAGTATTATCTACAAGGATTTTTCTTATGGAAGAGTATAAGCATTTAAGCGCTTCCTTATCAAACTAAGATCTCTCAAGTGGTTAATTAAACATCTACCCCTGTAGATTAAATAAAGGGTTCAGTTTGAAATTCCCTGAAGGTTACCTGGACTCACAAACACTTAGTGAAGGCAGGAGAGTGCAACGGCCTAAACATTGTGATAACAAAAACAAAAAACTAGGAAAATAGTCCACAAGCAAATAAGGCAAATAAGATATTATATATTTTATACAAATCACTTTCAAATTGTTTAGATCTAATATAGATGCCCAGAGAAGATATTGGCTGCAATATAAAGAAGATTCTTTCTATGTGCCATGTCCTTTCAGGACGTTGGCGATCATGGCTCTCCACCTCCTTCTATCCCTTGCAGCTCTCAACAAGTTCCTTCCCTCTGCTACCTGTCCTAGACCACATTCTGTCATTCACTTAAGTCCACTAGGTATGTCATGCCTTGTTTTCCCTTGTCTATCTTTCCCTCTATTCAACCTGTGAGTATCAGATTCTCCAGGCCCTCCTTTCTCATCATATGCCCCAGAAACTTCAGCTGCCTCTTCCTGAATTCACGGGCCACCTACTTGAAGTGTTTGTGTGAATGGCTGGCAGAAATGGGGGACATGGTAAAAAGATAAATGTTACCAAGAGCTATAAAAGAAAGGAAGTTGTGGAGAGCCCTAATCGCTTATGTTGTGAAAACATACAGCACATAGAATAAGACTAAGGAGAAAAGAAAATACATGGAATAATACATGATGAGCTTGTGTGAATGGATGCTGGAAATGGAGGTAGGAAAGATTGTAAAAAGGCAAATTTTATTGAGAGCCAGAAAGGATAGGAAGTTGTGGAGAGCCATGATCGTCCATGTCATTAATTTATACAGCAGATACACAGAAGAAGTAGATGAGAATATATAATACATGGAATAATGCCTATAGTTTTATAATTTTGAACAGCAAAAAGTGAAGAGTTGTCAAAGCATTATTGTTTTATTTTTAACTACCAATTTCGACCGGCATGAAATGTTTTCACATAATTTGCCAATGAAAACATAACAAATTCCTGCAGTCATGTTCTTCCAATAAAAATAGAATAAATTAAATTAGCTTTAGTAACATATGTGCTGTCAGATGCTACAGTAAAATCAACCAAGGAAATACTTATCCAAATATTAAAATATTTCAAATATATATTTTGAAATTACTTTTAAAATTTTGTGTTCTAAAATATTTTTTCTAAATTTAATGAATTGAGTTTAAGTTTTTACCCACAATTTGAAAATATAACAATAGATTTTGGCTAGATTTTTTTTCTTAACAGAGTTTGAACATTTAACTGAAAGGAAATACACCAAACAATGAGAATATCATAAAAAATAGTAACATCATGGAACACTAACTTTTTCTTTACCAAACTATATGTATATATATATATATATAAAGAAATATAGTCTTAAAGTGTGCTATATTTATGGGATAAAGTGCTCAATATCAGAGATAGAGCGTGTGTAAATATAAAAGTGGACATGGAAGTCAGCACTTAGAGGCGACAGTCTGTTTCATGTTAGTGCATTTGTCAGGCCTGACAATTGTACTAGCATGAAACAGACTGTCGCCTCTAAGTGCTGACTTCCATGTCCACTTTTATATATATATATATATGTGTGTACAATAAAAGTAACTTTAAAATGTATTCAAAATTGGGTACTCTTATATATGTAAGAAAAGGAAAATATATATATATATATATATATATATATATATATATATATATATATATATACATATAACATTATGTATTTGGGCAGCAATCCCTGTTTTATACAAGTTTCATTAAAAGCATATTTTAAGTCGAGTAACTTTTTTAAATACCATGTTTTCAACATGAGACATATAGTAGTTTGAGAAGCATGGTCCAAGTGGATTTCTCATACTTACTCCATTAGTTTGGCTATTAATATTGTCAGTATGGATACTTACATAAAAAAAATATATACATTCATTTAAAAGTAAAAATAAAATTATCCTTGATAATGGTTAAAGGTATAGTCCAAAGCAATCAAACACAAAACGTCTGGACAATTCTACATAATTAAAATCCAGAAAAGATAAAAATTGTAAGAGCACAAGAAAATTTGAATAAAAAACTCAAGTGATGCAACTTGTCATTCGTTTTTAATGAAGCCTTATATATATATATATATATATATATATATATATATATATATATATATATATATATATATATTTACAGGTTGCGATGGATAAATTAATGTCTAAATTAGGCAAAAATGAAAATAACACTAACATCTCATTTTAGCAGATATATTTACCAAAATTTACACAAAAATATTCTTGAAATAATAAAGAGTAAATTTATTCAATAAAAATTGATATTGTCTTCAACTGCGGCCTCCAGATGACTTTGGAATCTCCTGCAATTCTTCTGGATGGTCTCCTTGTTTAAATTGGTGAATGCTGCCATAATCCTTGCCTTGCTTTCAGTTCATCTTTCATGTTACAATGAGTTTTGTTTGTCTCACGTTCAGCTGCTCCCCACACGTAATAATCAGGGAGTTGTTGTCTGGAGAGTTAGGTGACCAGATGTAAGGGGTGATGCAGTTACTGAAATTGTCCAACAGTTAGGACTGGGTTCTCATGCTTGTGTGACATGGTGCAAAGTCCTGTTGCCAGACATAAGATCTTCCAGCAGCTACCCTCTTGACCCAGAGTAGCAGTACCTCCGCAGGACACTTGAGGTAGGTCTCCGTGCTGAGTCTCAGTGCTGGTGGGAAGATGAAGGCATAATGTCACCATCACTTGTGATCACTCCAAACACCATGAGCTTGACTGGATATATCATCCAACTCTTTCAAAATCCTATGCACTATCATCAGATTGACACCCAGATACTCTGAAATGTTCATATTGGAGCTACTGGCATGAATGCTGAGCAGTACAGCATGCCCAACTGACCCGGCTATACTGTACAGTTGAGGAAATCAAAAAACAATGCAACCATTTATCCACCGCAACCTGTACATACATACACACACACACACACACACACACATATATATATATATATATATGTAAGCAAATATGTGGATGTAGATCCGACGGTATGATGAAAAATATGGAAAAGAAAAAGCAAAATCTGAATATGCAAGTTTACTGTTAAATATTAAATTAAAACAGTAAACTTGCATATTCAGATTTTGCTTTGTCTTTTCCATATTTTTCATCATATATATATATATATATATATATATATATATATATATATATATATATGTGTGTTATGAAATGGACAAAATCCGACAATTATTTTAAGACATTTTTTATTTGTATCTATAAAAAGAACGTATAAACCTAAAAAATGTCTTAAAATATATATATATATATATATATATATATATATATATATATACACACACACCTACACATCCTTGACTCTCTCTCATGCTCACACAATTATGTGCACATGTATACATATCTGCATATGTATATATATATATATATATATATATATATATATATATATATATATTTTAAATAAAAACAGATTACTTTAAGGTTCCATATACATTTACATTGAGCTCTCTGGATTTTATCCTCATTGGGTCTACCCATTCGGATTACCTAGTTTTTCGTAAACTAAATATATATATATATATATATATATATATATATATATATATATATATATATATATATGCTTAACCGTAGGTTTATTAAGTATGCACTTTTAATACCAAGTCATACATTCTTTTGCCTTCAGAATCACCTCTATTTGTCTTGGCATAGATTTGACAATGTTTTGTAAATTGCCATTATTTCCCATACTAAAGCATGAAATGAAATTCACCAGGTTGGCATGCCCATTTTTAAATTCCTGTATCAATTAAATTACTGCCATGTCATTGGCTAATGAGAAATTTGTATAAAAGAACATTTTTTTCACATGTACTTAATTAAATGGCCTGTATGTAAGTGTATATATATATATATATATATATATATAGCCGAAAGCACTTGGAAAAAAGAAATAAACATTTGCACAGTTTTTATATAATTTATCATCTGAAAAGAAAAAAAATATTAGATCGCTTGAGAAATTGTATAAAAAAACAAATCAAAGCACCTTGTCTGTGTATTCAATGAAATGTGCTTGAAAGAAGGATTGCTGCCTAAAGACACCAATATATATATATTTATATATATATATACAGGAAGCTGCAAAGTATTTATAAATTAAGTATTATACCATTATAGTATACTGATATGTTTGTATAATCAATGCATTCTGTTTTTCATTATTATATATCTACTTCTGCATTCTTCTCTCTCTCTCTCTCTCTCACTCAATTAATGTAAGATAGGTATTTTTCTTATTAAATTAAACAGCTGTTATTTAACATTGGGCACCGTTTTTCTTACACTACCGACTATATATATGTGTATTTGTATATGAATGCTTGCTTGCTTATATATATATATATATATATATATATATATATATACACGCACACACATATATATATATGTGTGTGTGCGTGTATTTTTAATTCTACATTAAAATTACTTATTGTATTACAGTGTCCACTATAATAACATTTGAATATATATATATATATATATATATATATATATATATATATATATATATATATATATATATATATGCCTAGATTTTGTGAATTGGATTGGGCTGAGAATTTTTCAGCACTCCCTTATATACAAATATACACTTCAGTCTAACTCTCTTTTTTCTCTCACTCTCTCTCCCCCTCGCACACACACACACACACACACACACACACCTTGTATAGCAATAGAAATAAGCCTAATGTCATTCTTGGTAACAAATTACATTTTCTATTTTTGAAAAGCAAATACCAAACCAAAATTCCTCTATTGACTCATATCACCAGGAAGATTCAACTTCCAGGTTTTTCCATTTCAAGCCTTCTTCTCAGGTGAACCTTTATTGGGTTTCTATTTTTCTCCTTGTCCTTTTAGAAGATCAAACCTCATGATGTCTCCCCTTTTGGGACAGAGAATTAATAGGAAAAAGAAAAAAGCCTCAAAGGAAAAAGAAGAAAAACACGAAAGAAAATGATTCTTTTTTGGGCTTGAGTCCCAAAGATATCATCTTGCACTGATGTTCTTTTCTTCCCTTTGGCTTGGAAACATTTGGATCACATTGGCTATAGAATAATGAGGAATTTTATGAGAGGAGTCATCTTCTTTCAGCATCTTTTTCCAACAAGAAACTTCTTCATCTGTTCACTTCATATCATTTCATGACTGATAAAATGATATTTAGGATGTGGTGGAGAGTAGTGTACCTGTTATCAAAGCAGAAAATGGAATTGATGGGCCAATTTTAAATTTCATGCTCATCTGTAGTGTTCACTTTTGCACAAATGCCCTTCGAAAAGGCATGAATTCATCTCTTCTCTCCCCAGATATGGATTAAATAGTAGGATGCACTAGGCTCTCTAGGTTTGCATAGCAACCAGTTTAAGAGAAGAAGAAACATTGAAATTTCAAACTGTGGCGATGACAATGGGAGACTATTGCACTAACTTTCCCCAAGAACGTGAGACACTTCACAAATAATAAAGAGGAATCCGTGAATGGTCATAATCACATATGTCTAGGAAAGGTATGCCAATTTAAAGAAGCTGATGTCTTCTTAGAAAATCACAAGAAATGTACCTGCCTATTTCACTGACAATAATTACATCTGATCAAAAAGCATTTGGCTTTGTAGTATAAAAAGAAAACTACAGCACATATCAGTTCACAAGCCATGGTCACTGATGGAATCTCTGTTGTGCAGTGAGACAACCGCACTCTACACACTTTCCTTCCAAGCACTCCTATAGGTAACAGAAATGAGTGAGAACATTATAACTTAATGTGCATGCAAGACAGAGGTCAATTTGTGTCAAGCAGTTCCACAATGCACACTGTACTCCCATTACCATAGCAACAGTCATCATACTTTTTGATCATATCTCGTATGCTCTGTACATTACATAAAAGTGATGAAAATGATATTCCTCTGTATATTTTTTTCTTATTTATTTGACATGTGGGAGTTTGGCAAAGTTTTTAGAAATTAAATATATATATATATTGTTACAAAATGGATTAATCTATTTTGTTTAAACGTTACTGGGCTTGAGAAGAGAAAATAATGACATAATCAGTTGATATTCCACACTACTTCAAATAAAAGATTAGTAAGGAAACCTCTGACAATAATGGAAAGCATAGTAACAGCTGCTGGGCTTGAGAAGAGAAAATAATGACATAATCAAGATGTTCAAATTCCACACTACTTCAAATAAAAGGTTAGGAAGGAAACCTGTCAATAATGGAAAGCGTGATAACAGCTACTGGACTTGAAAATGTTTTTTTCCTGAAAAATTGTTTGAAGAGAAAGATTTGATAGATTTCAACCAAAAGCAGTACTGGCTGCTTGGTCAATGAATGCCAAATATTTCCTTGTAGGGCAATGGCTAATATTAACTATTATCATTGTTTTCTTTTTTCTCTTAATTCCAAAGAATAAATGAAGTGCTTTACACATTTAAATACTTGATGCTAATTAATGAAACCCAACTAAGATCTGTTTTTATATTGTTGGTTCTAGTCTCTGTTGGAATTACTGCAAAAGTATCCCTCTCCCCAAATTTATAGACAAATGATGCAGATGCATGCTGGGATTTCTTCTTAACCAATAAAATCCACTATATTTTTGTTCTTTCTTGTTTTGAAGTCAGAACACAACAATCACTTGATAGTAACCCTTTTGCATGTTAATACCATTCTTACTTTGTGAACTTTTTTCCTTATTACTGTTGCTTTTCCTACTTTTGACTTGCATATAAATTGTTTGCTTAGTTTTATTTTTCCCTCTTCTTTTTCTTATTGTTTACTGGAAAATTTGTCAGTTCCATTTGGTTATCAGTTTTGCCAATTTCACTTAACCACAGCCTGTTATTCTACATATATCATTTCTAGTTATAACATTTCTTGTGGGTGTTCTGGTAATGCATTTGCCTTGAAAGAATTAATTTTTTATACATATGTACTTTGAGGTGGGGGTGATGAAAAGGTATCATCAGGCCACAAACAGGATTATAATACTACAAATAAAATCTTATATGAAATACAATGAAATAAGCATAGACAAAAACATTAAAATGCTTTAGTGCACTACATGATTGTATATTTTAAAGAACACACACATGTACACGCACAAACACACACACACATATATATATATATACACATACAGAAATAAAGAAGTTGCATATATATGTATATATATCTCACGATCATGAATCCCATAATCCAGTATCAGGCACTATATGTGCTGCAGCCGGAGTAAAGGTGGTGTTTCTTGAGCCTTATGGAGCACCCCTCTCTCTCTCTCTCTCTCTCTCTCTCTCTCTCTCTCCATATATATATATATATATATATATATATATATATATATATATATATATATATATATATATTTATACAAGGTAACCAAAAAAGTTCTGATTTTTTGATTAGTCATTGAATAAAGTTGAAATATATACGAAATGCGTGTAGCAATTGTTTTCAAATTCGGACAGCCGGAAGTAGGAACATCAGACGTTATAAAAAAACACGCGCACCGTGCCCGGCCATCAGTTATAAGCCGGACAGCTGTGAGAAGGATAGAAGTGTCTAGAGATCTCATTCGGGGCTGTTTGCTTTACGACTTCAAAGTGGACTTATCAGCAGCTGCATCAAGTCGCCGCATATGTCAAGCGTTTGGGGATAGTGCTGTGGATGAACGTACTGCAAGGCGTTGGTTTCAAAAATACAAGTCAGGAGATTTGTCTCTCCATGATGAGCCTCACAGTGGATGACCACAGGTCTTGAATGACGGAGTCCTGAAGGCGGCCATTGAAGAGGACAGTAGTCTAATGTGTGGTGAACTTGCAAGACAGTTCAACGTTTCCGATGAAACAGGTAGATTTCACCTGCACTGCCTAGGTAAGACGTACAAACTGAACAAGTGGGTTCTGCAAACACTGTTGGAGGTCCACAAGGGACAACGAGTGGCAGCCTGCGTATCGCTGCTTTCTCGCCACTGTACCACATCCTTATTCAATCGAGTGCTTACCAGTGATGAAAAGTGGGTTCTGTATGAAACTCCCAAGCATTCCAGACATTGGTTGTCTCCTCAGGATGCTGTCCCTCACACTGCAAGACCGCCTATGCACCCACACAAGATTATGCTTTGTGTCTGGTGGACAGGTCGCCAAGTGGTTCATTATGAACTGCTACCAACGGGCCAAACAGTCACTGGAGACCTATACTCGCAACAATTGAAACGTGTGCAACAGGCATTGCGCCAGAAGGAGCCAGCACTGGTGAATCGCAAAGGTGTGCTTTTCCTCCATGACAACGCCAGGCCGCATGTCATGTGAGTGGTCAGGGATACCATACAGCAACTTGGGTGGGAGACTTTGTGCCATCCAACTTATTCACCTGATCTTGTGCCATCCGATTACCACCTCTTCCACTCCCTGGATAATCATCTTTCGTGGGAAATCCTTCACCAATGAAGCAGACTTGCGCAAAGCCCTCACGGACTTCTTTGCGTCAAAACCTCCCGAGTTCTACCGCAAGGGCATTGAACAGCTGGAGACATGTTGGCAGAAGGTGCTGGATGCCGATGTTGATTACTTCAAAGACTAAATATAAGTTACACATATTGTGAAGCGTTTTTTTTTTCCTTTAAAAACTGACAGAACTTTTTTGGTTACCTTGTATGTATATATATATATATATATATATATATATATATATATATATATATATATATGTTAATAAAAAGCTAGTAAGCCAGAACCAACCTACCAAGGTTTCACCTAACGAATCTTCAGGGTACTACTGGCTCACTAAGATCCGTTAGGTGAAACATTGGTAGGTAGTTTCTGGCTCGCTAGGTATTTTAAATTTTGCTCTACTTAGTGTATTGAGCACATTTATGTTTTTGCTTAATTTACTCTGTCGGTGTTTTATTTTTGGCTAGGCATTGCAGTGCTAATTGATTATTTTCAACAAATATGGATGTCCTTAGTCTTTACATTTTTACTGAATTTTTTCCCCTGATATCATTTTATTCAAATATGTTTTTATTTACAAATTGTATTATCCAGTTTTTTTCACACCACCAGAGTATAGGTATTAAAATAATACATAATAACAATAATAATAACACACACACACATGCATATATATATATATATATATATATATATATATATATATATATATATACAGAAATAAAGAAATTTTGATTAGCTGTTGGTGGCAACATGTTTAATCAAAAAACTGTCTAGGATGTCTGCCTCTTTTGATGTTCAAAATGAAGTTAGAGAAACTTTTGATTTTTCTTTCATTTGTCAGTAAAACACTTGCTCTGATGCATCATGGGAGTATTCTATATTTATTTAACTATTTTTTTTACAATATAAATATTGTTAAGTAATATTCTTATCTGTATTTTAAAGTATTCTTCTTATTTAACTTTTAATATTTCTCTTATTATTAATTTACTTTGATTCCACACTACTACATAGTCTAGTAATAGGCTTTGGAGATTGTTTAGTAATTTATTTGTTGCAATCACTACACATTTTTACTTTCTGAACAGCCAAATATTTTATACTTTCACAGTCATCCCAACAGAGACTAGAACCAACAATATAAAAACAGATCTTAGTTGGGTTTCATTAATTAGCATCAAGTATTTAAATGTGTAAAGCGCTTCATTTATTCTTTGGAATTAAGAGAAAAAAAGAAAACAATGATAATAGTTAATATTATCCATTTCCCTGCAAGGAAACATTTGGCATTCATTGACCAAGCAGCCAGTACTGCTTTTGGTTGAAATCTATTAAATCTTTCTCTTAAAACAATTTTTCAGGAAAGCAGCATTTTCAAGTCCAGTAGCTGTTATCACGGTTTCCATTATGGACAGGTTTCCTTCCTAACCTTTTATTTGAAGTAGTGTGGAATATTAACATCTTGATTATGTCATTATTTTCTCTTCTCAAGCCCAGTAGCTGTTATCACTCTTTCCAGTATTGATGGAGGTTTCCTTCCTAATCTTTTATTTGAAGTAGTGTGGAATGTCAACATCTTGATTATGTCATTATTTTCTCTTCTCAAGCCCAGTAGCTGTTATCACTCTTTCCAGTTTTGATGGGGGTTTCCTTCCTAATCTTTTAT
>OZ038496.1:17140532-17225532 GCA_964036315.1 Acanthosepion esculentum | reverse complement strand
AGTTAACATTTTAAATATAGGTCATTGTTAATCTTAACAATTAATTAACTGTTTTTAAGTTCTGTCTAGACTTGTATATGTATCGGTCTTCCTGTTCTTACTTTTTCTCTCTATCTCCCTCTTAAATGCCTTTTCCCTTATTTGCAGTTTTTTCCTCTTTTTTCCTCTTCCTTTCTTTTTTAATTTTCAATTTTTACAAAAAATGTTACAATTCGTTTTTTTATCAAATGTTTTAGTATTGACAGGGAGGAGAAAAATGGCCATATACATGAGGTATAAGTGAGTTAGATTTTTATGTAATGCATATATATATATATACATACATACATACATACATACATGCATACATATATATATTATTGGTCAAAAGTTTGTTGATTTTAAAGAATCTCCTAAAGATTGAAGGAGTTGTGCCTTTTTCAAAACTAATTTACATTGCACCAGAGGGACATTCTCTTCCTAAAAGGGTTTTATCATATATTAACTAATAAAAATAATAATAATAATAACAAAAAAATTCATCCATGATTGCATCATAAAGTTTCTTTCAAATTTTAGCACTTTATCAGTCACTTGTACAATCAAATAAGAATTGTTCACTATATTAACATTTGAAGTAAAAAAAAAGATCCCTTAATTATTAAAGAATATATATATATTTTTTCCTAACTACCTCATTAGCCACCAGATTAGACTATTTCACCAATCTGACCACAATTCCATTAGAACTCATTTAAACAAACACATAAACCAACCAGACTCTATTCGAAATGTACTAGTAGAAAATACAAGCAAAATATTCTCATCCACATGTAAAAAAGATTAAAAATAATGGAAGCCCTAATAATAATAATAATAAGCCAACACTCAATAAAATTAACTACAAACATGGCCACAATGTGCTGGCCATGTTTGGAAAATGAAACATAACTATATCTCTCGATACATACATAACACAATCCATATATTCAGCTATAAAGTAAAAATAAAATCATCAATGATAATGGCTAAAAGTAAAGCTGAAAGCGCTAGTAAATGGAGTATATTTGGTCAGTTTTTACACACTTTGTATCCAGAAAAGAAAACACTTGTACAAACACAGGAAAAATTAAATAAAAAGCTTAATTACAGTACCTTGTTAGTTGTCTTTAACAAAACATGTATAAAAAAGGGACTGCTGCTTAAATACACACAATGTGTGTGTGTGTATTAGTTATTATCAAGGTTGAAAAATCATTCATTTTTTCAAAGTCTAACTGGGAAGATATCATGCAACAGGACAGAACATAAGAAAGAGTGAATTCAAATATTTCCAAAAGTAATACAGGGAGAAATGGATACCTGCCTTTCTCAAGGCCAATAGTGCAAAAGTTATATAAACAGTTTCAACCAAAGTTTGAACTCAGTTTGTCAATTCCTTTTTTCTGTATTGAACACTATTACATTACTTAACACCTACACTTAATACATATATATGTGTATATATATATATATATATATATACACATAGATAGATGCATGAAGAAAGACTTGATGAGCAGCTACACGACATGGCTATTCAGAACCAGCATCTGAAGGACCCTTTAAATGACCCCACTTAAGTGGCTCTAATTTATCAAAGAGGGACATGACACTTGTTTGCACTGAATTCTTTCAATACACTTAAACATATTGTACTATGCTAATGTACTGTTTGAAGTTCAAACACAGATCATTCCCAAGATAGCCAAAGACTTTAAAAATATTATCAGAATATTGACTATACCCTAGCATGTACATAATGTAATCAAGTTAAAATTTGGGGCAGTGCACCCATCCATATATATATATATATATATATATATATATATATATATATATATATATGGGATAACCATATAGAAATTGTTATTGAAATTTTGATATATCAAGAACAGTTTTGAAAAAAAGATGTATGACAAATTGGAAACAAACCCAGTCCGATGAAGTCCTAATGGATGAAATGCATATATATATATATATATATATATATATATATATATATATATATTACGAAATATACATAATATCTTACATTAACTGCACAACTCTGAGTTTCATGCCAAAGCAATTTTCAAGTGGTGGAATTATTATATTTATTTTTATTTATATTTTGGGTTGACACCGTTTTTTTCCTGGTTCTCCCAAGATACATTATAGTTGGCAGTGGAACATTATTGGAGTTAAAATGTTTAAATGAATTGTAGTTTAATTTTGAATTTGAATTTAAACCCAGGTTAACATTTAAGATTGAAAACGAAGTTGGAAATAAGAAATATAAATTCTAAATTAGAGAGCTGCTGGTTTTGAAAATGTAAGTAAACAAAAAAAGGGGCAATGGAAAATCAAGGGGGACAACTCTATTTTTTTACAAAAAACAAAAGAGTAGTTGATAATAATAATACTAAACTAACTAAAACTAATGATATCAAGAACAAAGTATGCTGTGATAAAATAAAATAATATAAAATAAAACAAAATAAAATAAAGTCCTAATAAAAAAAAATAATAATAATGATATATATCAATGGAAAGAAAATTATTTAAAATAGAATAAGAAAAATAAGAAAAAATAGTTCTGTTACTTAACATTGAACATTGTTTTTCTTACACTATAGTGTATTTATATGTATTTGTATACGATCATTATGCTTGTATACTTACCTATATTTACCCATTCATTTATATATATATACTAGCAGCATGGCGCAGCATTGCCTGTGCTTGATTCAAAAATCGTACGACTCATACAACAATCGCTATCACTTGACTTAAAATATTTTTGCCCTTCCTTGCCTTTAAAGGAGTGCCCTTTGCCGTGCTGATGTTGCTACATCCCTTACTTCTTGCCTATCTCACACTGCAAATTTTTTCTAAGCTCTATACTAAACATTAAATCTGTTACGAAAAAAGAACTAGACAAAATGAACACAAAACGATCAGCTTTAAAAAAAGGACTCGTAACTGGAAAAACCAAATGAAAAAAGAATGTTAACAACAAATACGTTTTCACACCCAATCCAGTTCTGCGGAATCAGAATCAACGTTGAGTTTAAGCAAGCGAATGAGCCAATTGGAGTAAAGTGCCATGCAGATTTAAATTTTTCCTACTTGCGACGAATGAAGCTATCGATTTTTTTTGCGTGCTGGCATGCTAGTTAACATTTGTGTCAGTCAGCTGTTGGCTCTCACGCTGGCCAGTAGAATCTTCCTGCCTATTCGTGGCAGCCAGCTATAGGCTCTCCCTCTGGCCAGTAGAAAATGGCTGCAAACTACATGAAAACTGCCACAGAAGCATGAAAAAATTGATTATTTCCACTATCGATGGGAGTTGGGAAATGCAAAGCTGGTTTTGGCCTTTTAACTAACTTGGAGCATGTGCATGTAAATTTTGGTGCAAATCCGTCGAAAATTGCGGCCGTGCATTTGTTACACACACACACCCACACACACACATACTGCCTTTTATTATATATAATAAAAAGGCTTGAACACTAATATTCCATGGTTATAATTTATTACAGTGAAATTGTAATTACGATCCAATTCATCAGACCTACAAATTCAAAAAGAAATCAGAAAAAAATATTTTTTCTGATTTCTAGACAGTCACCTGCAATTTCAAATGTTGGTATCTAGCATGTATTGTACCATGGGGATTCCGATCTTCCCATATGCATTGGTTGTGTAAATTTGTTATTCTATCTCTGCCAAAATGTTGTCCTATCAGTAAACCAGCGTGAAGAGACAAACAATGGACTGGCAGTTTGTGTAATAAACCACTGGCAAAAGTTCTCCCATGGTGAGTGATCATAGGGCAAAATATCCTACACAGGTCACAAATGATATGGATACAGGAACTGCTCTTGAAGTGCCCTCCATGTGATACTATGAGATGTATGACATGCTAGGGCCACTTGACATGAGCTAATACCTGGATCATCTCTGACAGTTGTAGAATGTGTACAAGAGAATCTTCCTTGATCCACAGATTGTGGTGCCACAGATCCTGTCTCAGCAACATGATGATAAACAGCAGCAAAGATTGGATGACTCGGCTGCCTTCACTCTGGAAATGCAATCTGATGCAGTCTCATGTCCATTACCATTCACACGGCCATATGTAAAATTCATATCTGCCTACTCACAACATGAATATCCTACCATTGTTATATTGAACACTTCTTAGTTAACTCACTACTAAACAAGTTAAAGGTTGAAATCAGACTAGCCACTTATATACATGATAGACAAATGTAACGTAGTCTACATGGCAACAGAGTGTCATCTAATGTAAACTTTCTTTTAACTTGATAACTCAAAAAGGATTTGTGGACATATGTTTATATAAATTATTGTCCTTTTTTTTTGCTGTGAGGAATTCGCCTCCAAGGTTTTTAAAAGTATTTTTGATACACTGTGCGTATATATATATATATATATATATATATATATATATATATATATATATATATATTAAGACATTTTATGTTTATACATTCTTTTTATAGATACAAATATTTAAGTAAATGCTCTGTTTATAATAAACATTATTAATAACATTTATTGGCCTGAATGTCCGAGAATTATTTGTTCTCCGGTAAATGTTATTAATACTGTTTATTATAAACAGAGCATTTACTTAAATATTTGTATCTGTAAAAAAAATGCATAAACATAAAATGTCTTAAAATAATTGTCAGACTTTGTCCATTTCATAATATATATATATATATATATATATATATATATATATATATATATATACATATAAATGTATGGGTATGACAATAAACTCCATCTGGCAGCAAGGCTGTGGATCGGAAAATTGGAGCTTTTGTAGAGTGTAGAGCCACTTCTTAATTACTGTTGTTACCAGGCCCACCCTGACCTGAGATGATAGCACCTGTTAGGGTCCCAGCATTACACAATGTTTTGTTGGGTTTTACTGTATTTTGCGTATGGCTGGCTGTAGCCTTAAAAGACTAAAAATGATGAATCATAACAATATTACAGACACAGGCAATAAGAGTTCTGGTTAAAGGTTCTGTATCGGCAAGTATCCCAAAGTCAATGCTTATGATACTACTGTAAAAAGACCTATGAGTGTTGCATGTTTAAACATAGGAACACTACTGGATACAAGAGAGAAGTCCAGAGAGAAGAACGCCTTCAGTTTCAATGGGGCTGCAACATTATTATCTCAATATTGCAGCTTTCTCTGCAACACAAATAGCTAAAGATGGACATGGAGAGATCAAGAGGTTATATTTTCTTCTGGAAAGGCAAGGCGGAAGAAGGTAGAAAAGTGGCAGGATTGAAGAATTTCTGCAAGGGGTTCATGAGTGTCTCATGGCAATGCAGTTTCCACGGAATGGTGGTAGATATTAGACCTTGGTAAATGTATATGCACCAACTATGAATGCTGGTGAGAATAATAAGTTGCCATTCTATCGGGCTGTGAAAGATGTTGTAAGGACCATTCCTTCTGTAGATAAAATTCTTGTGCTCAGCGATTTCAAAACCAGATTAAGAAGGAACTATGAATCCTGGACTGTGATAGGAAGATGTGCGATTGACAAGTGGAAGAGCAATGGGTTTCTACTTTTGTGTATGTGTTAAAAGTTATGAACACAATGTTCCTGCAAAAGAACAGGTTTAAAGTGACCTGGATGCACCCAGGTTTAAAGCACCAACATCTCAAAAATGATGTTCTTGTCCGAAAATATGTGATGTCTGTTGTGTTCATATCCTTCATGGTGCAGAGTATTGGACAGATCATGCTTCATGCTCGACTGACTCTCATTATCAGAAAGAAGACAGCATGACCTCATTGTGCCTAAATGAATATTTTTCATTTGAAAGATGGGGAAGTCAGGCTTGATTTCCAGAATGAGCTGAGTGTATCGACACAGGTTGTTGAGTTCTTGGTTTTCTTTACTTAGAAAACATCAGCACTGGTTTGATAAAAATGACCAGACCTTATAAGAGTTATTAAAGGTGAAACAAGGTGTACTGACACGATTTCTCTCAGTGGATCCTGTTGATAAGAGCAAACTGACACGATTTCTCTCAGTGGATCCTGTTGATAAGAGCAAACTGCAAAAGACACGCAAAGAAGTTCAACGGAAAATTAGGCAGAAGTTTTCAGAACTGGAATATCAATAGTGCAATGAAAAGGAAACAAAATATAAGAGTGTAATAACACTAAACCTGTGCAGTCTTTTGTACAATGTGTATGATCCATCAACTTCTCGATTAGCAAGGATTCAGAGCAAGGATACTAACAAGCCAATTCATGACTCACAGGGTATTTTACAAAGGTGGAAAGTGAACATTCAAGAGTGTGAGATTCACCTTTGCAAGGAGGTTTCCAACTAGCATCCAGTTGGCTGACAGAAATAAACAGGGTTGTAACTCAATTCATGCCCCTCTCATGAATAAAGTAACAGGGTGGATATTGTGCTGGATATTTACTGACCTAATTCTACAGAGAGAACATTTCCATGATCTCCTAAACCTGCCTTCTGTATTTGATGAGAATATTGTGATCTGATTCCCATGAAAGAGGCACTTGTATTGGAACCATTAATTGAGAAAGTTGATAGAGCGGTTTTGAAGCTGAACTGTGGGAGGATGAGTGGTATGGATGACATCATGGAAATATATCTGTGGTCCTTCAAGTGGAATATCTTCTGTTTACCATATACTCTGCATTGGTTTGTGACACTGCCTTTGAGCAATGCAACCATGGCATATATGTCCTCTACCAAACATCTGGAAATCTGTTTCACATTAGTTGCTTTGCAGCAGATGCCAAAGTGTTTACAACTTACTTTATGCAAACAACTATGATCTTGTGATGCACACCAAACAAAATATACAGCGTCTCATGGATACACAATCTTGAGTTTTTATGGCTTTGAGGTTCACCGTTAATTTGAAGAAAAGCATTACCATGTGTGTAGGCCACATCAATCTGCCAAAGAATTGAGAAATGGTGGCATTACATTGCAAAGTGACCTGGCATCCCAGGGACCTACTCAGTCACCACCATCAAAAACCAGGATCCCCAGGGCGCTATCCCGGCTACCCTCATACAACTGGCCAGGCAATAAGGAACAGATTCCTCCGCAATGAGGAGAGGAGGGAGATGTAGAAGTCAAATGACTTACCTGCTATCATGGCTGCCTTTTTGTATTTCTATATTTATTTTGTAAAATTACAAAGTTTTGGCACAAAGCCTAAGGGGAAGTGGGGAGAGGCTGGTCTTTCTCTAGCTATCCTATTCCTAGTTAACCATAATCATGACCCATTCATTCATTACAATTACACATTCATCACAAAAACTCATCCATCACCTTACAATCCTGCACACACCACAATACCATATATTCACAAGGGTCCTACAAAAACATCCCATGGTGTAAAAATTTGTAAAGTTTATATATATATATAATTAAAAATCCCATGAAACATGAAGTGATGGGGAGAGAAGATGAACCCAAACAAAAACTCAAAAATGTCAACCAAAGATAAAACAAAATCAATGTTAGTAGGAACCGTCCACCCCTCAAAATAATAAGAGTGGCCACTGTATTCTATCGATAGACAGAATCAAGAAGCACACTCACTAATGGGATGGGGAGGGAAAAATAAATGACGGAATGGGGAAATCAAAGGCTGACTCAGCCGAGATGAAAAAAGGGGACCAAACAAACTAGGGAGGTTGGGAATCTCGACATGAATCATAACAGAAGAAAAGCCGAGAACAGGCCGGGAACAACACTTATTCACATTACCTAGGAACACAAAATAGTGATTAACTTAACCAGGGAGGGGTCAACAGGAAACCACCTCACTGCACTAAGGGGACTTAAAAAAGAAACTCAAGGCTAGTCCTGTACTCACGAACCAGGCTCACCTCAGTCACCCACCTTTCACTGAAATCTGTTGAAATCAAATGCTTTCGATAAAATCTGATTTTCACCTTAAGCTGATGATTAAAGAAAACAATCAGATCCTGATACGAATAACGATCATTTCGCAAGATTCCCTCCTTTCGCGACATCCACATGACCATTCTAGCCATGGCTAGCAACGTGAAAAACACCATCCGTTTTACCCCAGAGAATGGGGGTGACACATTGTCACACGCATATGTGAGATCGATGGACACAAGCTGATCGGGAGCGATACGAGCCATCAACGGTGACATAATTCCAGAAAGGGCGCACCTGAGGACAATGGTAGAAGCTGTTTCCTCTAAACCAATGTCACACCAATGACAATCTGGCAAATCTGCCTGGCCCCATCTGAAGAGTACGTCATTGAGAGGTAGCACGTTCTGAGTCAATCACCAGCTAAGCAAAAACTCAGGGTTACTGAGATAATCTGCAACTGGTGACCAAGACCAAAAAGAGTGCAACTCTGATGCCAACAAGCTGAGCTGGCCACACAGAGGATCCTTCGCGACCCCCTCCACTAATTCATGATACAATAGTCTCCGACACCGAGAAAGGTCACTGGACCGAGGAAGGACCTTCAAGGCTGCCCGGCACTCACTGAAGAAACTCAACAACCTTCCACAACTGTGATGGCACTTACCCCTAGATATTGTGGGAGTGTTATTAAGGCTAGGGAAGGTGTCCCTAACACTCGGTGGCAAAATCATGTCCTTCATCAAAATTCGGCATAGGAAAGCCAACCTTGAGGCATGGCGATGGCTCACCAGGTGTGGCAATCCCAGCACCACCTTGACATGGATGCTGGTAACAGGCTTCTTTACGGACCCAATGCTTGCGACCACCCCATAAGTGGGTGATCAACAAACACCTGATCGCCTTCATACGTTTCCTGTAAAGAGGAAGTACAGTCAAGCTGTAAAGGATGAGGGGGCAAGATGTAAGTGGCATATGACTCAGCCCTACCCTTTAACAATAAACCCCTTCGAAGCCAAGTCCGGACCGACACTCCGACCTTTGCCTATACTTCTGAACAATTCTTCTTCAGCCGGAGTCCGGGCCTGAACCACACCCAGTCCAGCCGAAGGTCCCTGGAAGCGTGACCCCTTTCCAGGCACCTAACCACAAACCGGAAGACTTGTGGTTAATCTTGGCCCTTGTCACCTTCTCATACTGTTCAAGAGCCTTCTGCACCACCTTAATGTCGCTGCAGCACAACACGAAGATGGATACATCATCAGCGTACGCAGAAACCCTAGCTCGAGCACTACCAGTGATAACGGCTATTCCGTGTAGGACCAGACTGCATGCCCTGTCCCTTAGCTGGCAAAGGAGGGGCTCCAATGCCAAAGCATAAAGTAAGGGCGACAGTGTCGGACCGACCGAGTCAGCAAATAAGTTCTCAAATACCTTCCGTTCACCTGTACCACAGTACTGGGGGTGCAATACAGGAGGCTAATCCACCTGCAAAAGTCGGGTACGAATCCGGCGGCCTGCAGGACAGCAGTCAAATACTGATGGTCAACCCTGTCAAATGCCTTGGACTGATCCAAATTGATCAGCGTGGCTCACTTGTCACCTTTTACACCCTCTATGATCATGTGGATCAGATGCAGGTTGCTTTGAAATGTTTGTCCCCTCACAGCACAAGACTGCTCAGGTCCCAACAAGCTCGCAACAACTAATTGCAAACTTTCAGTCAGGATCTTGGCCAAAATCTTTAACTGGGCCTATAATCATCTAAATCCCGTCAACACCCTTGCCCTTTTTCAACAGTGTGATCACACCCCTGTAAATTTGGTTGGGGATGGACCCCTGCCAGAACCAGTTGTTGAACACCACTGTCAAAATCAGGACAAAGATGTACGACAGCCTCAAGTACATTTCGTAGTGCAGACCATCAAGCCCCTTGCCTCTGCTGACCTTCTTCAATGCGAAGTGGACTTTGCCCTTTGTGAGAGCTGAGGAAAGTCAGCCAAATAGCTGAGAAACTCGTCGCCATTGAGATTAGGCTCTTTGCTAAAGTGGCCCTCGAAATGCTGCTGAAACGCCTTCACATGTCCTTGGTTGACCTCAGAGAGCACCCCTCCGGGGTAATGACCTCACGAATGCAGCAGGTGGGTAGGTCCCCTTTGCTGCAATGGACCTGCCCAACACATTTGCATGAGTGGACTCTATTCAGCCATATATCTCTCCATTAAATGACTCAGGGATGCATTTTAGCTTGAAGTGACTACACCAGTCTAATTGTGTGTGGTCGTTTTTCTGACTTGGTCCAAGCTGTGCCTAAACAGGTAAGCTTTTTATTGAATTTTTAAAACCTCTTTGAATTTTTTATTTTTCCTGGTTCAGTTTTGTGCATATTATTTGTATATATTTTTCTTTATTTCGTTGTTTGTTTTCCTTTTTGTAGTTTTTACCCTCCCCCCCATTTTCATTCTTTCTTTTTTTATATTTGTTTTACTTGTTTATTGCCTTTTGATTTTCCACATTTTTGTTTATTTTTGTGTTCAAAACTGGTGTCACCAGTAAAAACGGCCTGGTCAGAAAATAGGCTGCTTAAAAAAGATACTGCTTTTTACATCAGCCAACGGAAGAAATTTGAAGAATCATTCAAAGGAAATGAATTCTTAACTATTCCAGAGGCACTGGTTGCCATAAGCAGTCGGATTATTTCCCTGCTGACTTTCGATGTTAAAACTCAAAAGTTTATTGGGGTCAGCAGGGATAGCATGGAAGAAGCTCTAAAAAGTCTACAAGCCACGCCCAAAAATACTCACCAGAAGAACTAATGCTCTATGGGACATATTATTAGCAACTGAGCAACAAGCCAAGGGACTAGCTGGAAGCGTGTTGACAACAAAAAATTATGTCTGCAGATGGAGTACATGGGCACCTACAGGACGAAGGTGACCATAAACGGAGATCCCGTAGATATCCAGAGGATAGAATGTGGGGCCTTTTTTGCCAAATATGATGAAGTCAATGAAGTAAAGGCCCTCATAAGCAAAACTGGAATAGGAACAGGCAACATGCCGAATATTCTGGTTTGCCATGACAAGAGGATGTTGGTGGTCGTGGAAAGCAGAAGACCATATTGCTGGTCGTGTGGCGCTTTGGGGCACATGGCCAAGGAGTGCTCTGGTAAAAACACAAAACATCTACGCCATCCAGCAACGACAGCAGCAACAGCAACAACAGTGGTCGCTACACCAGCAGAGGAGGAGTCATCCACAAAATCACCTGAGATAGCCTGGAAGGAGGTAGGAAGGAGTCGGAAATCCCCTAAAATGTCTGTCTCCGCAGGACATACCCCAGCCAAAGAGACAACAAGCACAAGAGAAGCAGCAACAAAAGGAGGTGCAGGAAAATCAGCTGCACCAAAAACAACAACAACAGCAGCAGCAACAACACCAACAGCAACAGCAAAAACAACAGCTAAAGCAACAGCAACATCAACAGCAGAAAGAAAAACAGCAACAACGGATAGAAACACCAATGGAGGTGGAAAAAATGCCTCCATCTCGGGCAGCATCTCTTAAAAGGAGCAGAGAGGATGATGAAGAAGATGAACCTCAGCAAAGGCACTCTGGCCGTAGTAGGGCGGAGAGTGTCATGGACACAACCCAGTCACTCTCCATCCTTGCTTTGCCAAACGGGAGCATGGTCCAGCCAAGAGCAAGGAGTCTCCCTACTCCCCTTTCCCGTGCTTCGTCCCCCACTCACTCCATCTCCTCACTAAGTTCACTATCTACCCACTTCACACATCCACTTTTTCTCCTCCCCACCCTTCAAGAGAGATAAAGAAAAAGAAGTTTTACCCAGGCCCAGATGCCATATGTAAAGTGGATAAAGTGGAGTTTAAAAAGGGCCTGTCAAAACAAAAAAAAAGACCTTTTTAAGACCTCTATTGAAACTGGAAAAAGTGGAAGGATTGTCTTTTGAGGACCCCCGAAATTTCCCAGGAATAATCACATGTGTAAGTGACACAGGGCGGTATTTAAAGGTCTGGAGCCGCCTGTTCACGGCAAAGAAAGCCTATCCGAAAATCAGAATTATGGAATTGAAAAATGAAAATTTGAGAAAAGTTAAGCAATTTTGTGTGGGAGGGTCCTGGTTTTGCTCCATCCCTCCTTATATAGGGCTGTTAAGCTAACATTCCCTACAGACGTTGGCGATATTGTCCTAGATGGTTGTATAATGATGGAGTTGGTCACAGGGAGCCTAGGACAATCCGTTGAGGTCCTTTGCGCCGCAGATTATCGACCAGTATGTGAGTAGGTTTATTGCTCTAACTTTTTTCTTTTTTTGCAGGCCTAAACAATGTCAATCAAGGTAGCCAGCCTGAGTGCAAAGGGCTTGAGGGATCGGGTAAGGCGGCCCGCCTACACTGGGATCTCGTGCTTTTCGGTGTGGATGTCGCCGCAATCGAAGAGACCCACTTTGTTTGCAGCGTCGATGCATGTGTGCTGGAGAACGACTTTGTCATTTATTCAGCATATGGGGAGACCGGGTTGCCAGAGGAGTTTCTTTGCTGGTTAGACATACTCTTGATGCGAAGGTGGACCTTGTGCATACTGATGCCAAGGGCTGGTTGATCGTGGCTGATATTGCTGTGAAAAGTGGTTCGTTCCGAGTCATTGCGGTTTATGCGCCCAACGACCATGAGGAGCAGGTCTCATTTTTTCAGCTGTTGGGGCAGTTCCTGGTGGATTCAACACACCTAGTGTTAATGGGGGACTGGAATGCTGTCCTGGACCCCAAGTTAGACAGGGGGCAGGGAGCTAGTGGGTGGAGGGGCGATCGTAGCCTGGTTGATCTGATCAACAATTTTGGTCTTGTTGATAGATACTAGGTCGATTACCCCGGGGGGAAAATTTGGACGTGGGCTTTTAATTGGCCTTTTACCCGGGTAGTTAGCTACCTAGATAGAATGTTAGTTAGAGGAGCTGACATAGACTTAGCTATTCGGATCACAAACTCGATGTGCCCGGATGGCATTAGATCGTAGACCTAGAATGGCTGGCTACTGGAAGTTCAATCTGTCCTTACTGGACAGGCGGGACTTCCAGGAGCAGTTAACTAGCTTAGTGCAGCAGGAGATAGTGCGGGCGGTTATCAGGAATAAGTGGTGGGAGAGACTTAAGGATAGGATTAGGTCCTTCACCACTGATTTCAGCAAACAGCTTGCCCTAGATAGAGCTGAGAAGGTGAAGACGCTTAAGGCTAGTTTTTCCCAGATGGTGGCTGGGGGAATCCCCTAGAGATAGCTGTAGCCAGGTAGGCCCTGGAGCGTTGGAGTAGCGAGCGCTACATGGGCCAAATAATTAGACATAGGTTAACTAAGATGTCTTCTGAAGCTGTGAACATGGGTGCAGATTTGCGCAAGGAAGTGATCCGTTGAGGTTCCAATCGATACATACGTGAGGTCAATTCCCCAGAGGGGCATACTCTTCAGGCCACTGACGACATGTGCAAGGCATTTTGGCTGCATTTCGAGAGCCGCTTTACCAAGGAGCCTGGTTTCTGTGATGAGTAGTTTTGCAGCTATTTGGCTGATTTTCCTCGGTTTTCACCAGCTGAAGCGGTTAGCTGCGAGGGAGAGATCATGGAGGGCGAAATCTACACAGCATTGAAGAAGGTCGGCAGAGGCAAGTCACCCAGTCTGGATGGTTTGCCCTATGAATTGTACTTGAGGCTGTCGCACATCTTTGTCCCGATTTTGACTGTGGTGTTCAACAACTGGTTCCGGTCGGGGTCCATCCCCAACTGGATTTCCAGGGGTGTGATCACGCTGTTGAAAAAGTGCAAGGGTGTTGGGCGGGATTTAGATGATTATAGGCCTATAACTCAGAGTTAAAGATTTTGGCCAAGATCCTGCAAGAGCATTTGCAGTCAGTTGCCGAGTCTCTGTTGGGTCCTGAGCAGACTTGTTCTGTGAAGGGGCCGAACAATTCAGAGCAACTTGCATCTGATCCGCATGATCATAGAGGGTGTTAGAGACGACGATGGGGCCATGCTGATCAATTTAGATCAGTCCAAGGCATTTGATAGGGTTGACCATCGCTACCTTGCGGTGGTCCTGCAGGCCGCCTGATGTGAACCTGACTTCTGTCGCTGGATTAGTCTCCTGTATCGCTCCCCAAGTGCTGTGGTACAGGTGAATGGGAAGCTGTCAGGTGCTTTTGCACTGTCTATGTCGATTCAACAGGGTTGTCCACTGTCACCCCTACTCTATACTTTGGCGTTGGAGCCTCTCCTTCGCCGGCTAAGGGACAGGGCGTGCAGTCTGGCCCTACATGGAATCACCATTCCTGGAGGGGCTCGAGTCAGGATTTCTGCATATGCCGATGACGTATCTGCTTTTGTGTCATCCTGCAGTGACATTGAGGCGGTACTAAAGGTGCTTAACTGTTACAAAAAGGTGACAGGGGCCAAGATTAACCGTGACAAGTCGTCTGGCTTCTGGTGAGGTGCCTGGAAGAGGGTCAATCTTCTGGGGCCCTTCGGTTAGACAGATGGTCCTGTTTGCATTCTTGAGGTGTGGTTTGGACCCAACCTCCAGCTGGGGAAAAATTGGTCTGAAGCACGAGCAAATGTCGGCGCGGCCAGTTAGACTTGGGGATGTGGAAATCGGATTAAAAGACGAGTCTGTGAACAATGTCCATGTCATAGGGGTCTGGGAATGCTACACTTGGTGAGCTGCAAACTCGCCATGAGGTTGGCTTTCCTACACTGTGCATTGACAGGAGATTCAATTATGGTGGGGATTGTTAGGGGCGCGTTCTCTTACCTTATCAATCCCCCAATCTCGCGGGTTGTGCACCATCGTAAACCCTGGAATCAATCAGATTTCCTTCTCGAGTGTTGGTCAGCCTTGTTGTCTGTTCCTCAGTCCAGTGACCTTTCTCAGCCTAGGAAGGTCTTCTATCGTCATCTAGTGGAGGGGGTCATGAAGGATTCTCTACATGAGTGGCTCAACTTGTCGGAGGAGGCGTTTCGCTCTTTCTGGTTTTGGGCGCCAGTGGCGGATTATCTCAGTAACTCTGAGTTTTCGCTTACCTGACGATTGGCTCAGGATCGGCTGTCTCTCAATGACAAGGTTTTCATATGGGGCTTGGCAGATTTGCCAGACTGTGAATGGTGTGGCCTTGGTCTGGAAGAAACGGCTTCGCAGTCCTTCTACCATTGTCCCGGGGTTCGCTCCTTATGGGACCATGACGGCGAGTTGACGGCTCATCTCACTCCTGAAAAGCTTGTGCTCATTGATCGCACATATATGTGTGACAATGTGTTGCCCCCGTATTCTGGGGTGAAACGAATGGTGTTTCTGACGCTGCTGGCCACGGCCTGAATGGTGATTTGGACAACGTGACAGGAGGAAGTCTTCCGAGGCAACCGTCTTTCTCATCAGGATCCGATCTGATTGTTTGAGCATCAGCTCAAGATGAAGATCAGAACTGATAGAAAATGCTTGCGTTCGACAGTCTTTAGTCAAAGGTGGGTGACTGAGGCGAGATTGGTTCATTTGAACGGGGCTAGCCTTGATTTTCTCTTTTAGGTCAACCTGCGTCACATTGGGGTGGTTTCCTGTGGAGCCCTCCCCTTGGTTAGGTTAGATAAGACTTGTGTACCTAGTTAATGTGAGTAAGTGTTGTTCCTGTTTCCGGCCACATCTTTGGTTATGATCCAGGTTGAGATTCCCAACCTCCCCAGTTTGTTTGTCCCCCTTTTATCTTGACTGGGTCAGCTTTTTATTTCCCCATGTCTGTATAATTTTTTTTCCTTTTCCCACTCCCTTAGCGAGAGAGAGCCTCTTGGTTTTGTCCAATGGGCAGAATACAGCCGCCTCTCCTTTTTGAGGGTTGGACGGGCCCTACTAACATCAGTTATGTTGAGTTTATTTTGTGTTGATTTTTAGTTTATTTTTGGGTTCATCTCCCTCCCACCTCATTCTTCATTAGTAGATTTTTATGTATAATTTATTATCATTAAATTTTTATGGCATGGGGCGCATTTTGCAGGTCTCCCTTGAGAGTATGCGGTATTGTGGTGTATGGAGGATTGAGTGGTGACGGACAAGTTTTTATGGTGAATGTGGAAATTGTAATGAGTGAATGGGTTGTGAATCGAATTAGCTAGGTATAGGATAATATAGTGTCGCCCAGCATCAACCCTCCCCTTTTTAGGCCATGTGCCACAATTGTATATCTCATACAATAAATATTCCAGTCTATTTGTGTGTCAGACCACTTGCAAGCGAACCAATATTCTACAATGTGTTATAAGGCTTGTCTAAGCTCATTTTTGGTTTTAATATTCCAAGGAAAACACTGGAATAAAAGATTAGTGAAGTAACAGCTTAATCATGTGGATTGATAATACAGTACTGGCAAATATTATAATTAGTGTGACACACTTTGTGACTACTTTGTGTCTCCCTTGTGATTCATTTGTGACTCCTCTCATAGTCAATGGAAAAATCCATGTTCAACAGTTTTGTGTAGCAAAGGTCGGTTGTTTTTCTACACAACAGACAAGAAGTCTGCTATCCTTCACATGAGATTGACAGAATGATTTGATTGGTTTTTTTATCTTATCATCCCTTTGTGGTTTATTTAAAGCCAAAACCTATTTTGAATTGCAAGAATTATTCGTTTTTGGTGAATGTACACTGCATTAATAAGTTATTAATAATAACAATGACTTTTCTTGATACAATTTCTACTATTTAACCCATAGCTGGTGGGAAAAGATGAATTATTTTTTCTCCCACGTGCGTTTGCACATAAGTGAATGTCACGAATCTGGTTGGAATTTGAACCTAGCTTCCCAATTTCTCATTCCGATGGCATCACCCACATATGTAGAATAAGTGATTAAATCCTTTGTTGTTTATTTTTGTTATAATGTTCATATAAATTCCTTGCCCTGTCCTACAGAAAATACTGACACAAAAGATTAGTGAAGAAACTGTTTAATCCCATGGATTAATAGTACAATACTAACAAATATTGTAGTTAGTGCGACACACTTTGTGACTCCTCTCATAGTCAATGAAAGAATACATGTTCAACAATTTAGTGTAGTTACTGTTAACCTGATGAATATTCATGAGCAGTCCTATACCTAAAAATTTTGAGACTTGCTTTTGAATACAGTGGAGTAATGGATAGCAGCTTGGATTGAGGAATCGGAGAGCCAAGTTCAAATTTCAGTTGAATCCGTTACATTCACTTATGTGCTAATACCCATGGGAAAGGTATGAATCTTCTTCTCCCCCCAGATATGGGTAAATAGCAGGACAGACTGGGTTCTATAGGCTTGGATGGCAACTGGTCTACTGCAGAAAGAAATGGCAACCTACTGCAGGAAAAATCTGCCTCGTCAGTCACCTATCAAAAAATACATGATCACCTAAGCATATATCATGCATGGCACATAACTGACTCATATAAGTATTCTTTTAAAATAAAATCATTACATTTGCCCTGATAAGGTCCCTCAGAGGACAAAAAGCATCAGCTAAGATCAGTTTTCTTTTTGTCTTTATATATATATATATATATATATATATATATATATATATACATATAATAATGCCAAAATTGCTGAATGTGAGAATATAAGATCAAAGAATTTAGAGAATGATCACAAGGCTAAAGGCATCACCTAAGAATTACAGACAATAAGAGGAAGGCAAAAGAATGCATCTGCCAAGAAATAAGGATCAAATTAATAAAGGTGAAGATATAAGTTCAAAGAACTTGTAGAATGTTGATATGGTTTTGTCTAAGTCTTCTAGACAATAAAATGAAGGTGAAAGAATGCATCTGCAAATAGCATAAGGATCAGATTGATAAAGGTGAAGATATAAGTTCAAAGAACTAGTAAAATGATGATAAGGCCTTATCTAAGAATTTTGGACATTTTGGGAATGATGAAAAGGTTTCAAAATTTCAGCAAATACAATGATGACCAAAGACTGTATGAACCAAGATATCATGATCAAACAAATAAAGATGAGGATATTAACTCAAACAACTTGTGGAATAAGGCCTCATCTTAGAATTTCAATCAAAACTCATCATTCCAAATTTCTTTGAATTTTGTAAAGATTTTATTTCTTCTTATTGTCATTATCAAACCTTTTACTAATTTTACTTTCTCAATTTATATTTCAGTTATCAAAATTTATTACCAATGAAAATGTAAAAATGTCTTCCTCCCATATTTTATTTTAAAATTAGCATTAATCATGATTTTTTAAAATTAAATTACTTGTCATTAACTCAATAACTGACAATAAATTTCTTCTGAAAATGAAAAACAAAAAAATTAACTTCAATAAAATTCATTTCTCATCTCCTTCTGATCTCAGAACAGGTGTGCAAGACATAGCATTAATCATGTAAAATTATGCATAACACATAATAATAGCCCAACAGCAAAGATATTGAGCCTTTTTTTTTATAAGGGAGATTAAAAAATTAATCCCAAAACAAGAAATAATTGAATAAAATTATTCATGATGAATTTTCATTAACAAATTTTGTCTTAATTTTCAATAGCAGTAACTATTTCTTTAAGAAATATTTCAAGAATATTTAAATTACCCTGATAGTTGCATATACAAGCAATATTTCTAGAAGATGACTCTCATAAAAATTCCCTATGAAAACCATCCAATTGAAAGAATAAGCCAAAACAAATATATCCCAAAGAATACAGCAAATGCCAGTTATGATAATGTAAAAAAAATGTTTTGTCTTGTATCATTTTCAGCAGTCTTATTTTACCATTCTTTATTATTTAAGCACCAAACCCCATTGCTCCAAAGAATATGAAATTTTATTTGTCAGAAATTCAAAGCTGTAACATAACCAGGAATATATTTGTTTCTTTCTATAAATAATTTTATATATATTAGATTAATCAAAATTTTAGCTTTTATAACATCCAGAATCCATCTTGCACATTTATAAATCTACCATTCATCCATGTATTGAATATTACTGCCATATCTGGTCTGGTACTCCTGCTATATATCTCAAGATTCTTGATAAATTCCAAAAAAGTGTCTGTAATGTAATCAGTCCTGTCCTAACATCTTGACTTTAGTCACTTACCAACAGTTGTAGCACGGCTTTCCGCGGCCTTTTCTATAAATATTTTCATGGCAATTGTTCTATTGAGCTTTCCACCTTAGTACCTTTACTTCATGAATTTAAGCATGCTACTATTTTGGCAACTAGTGTCTCTCATTTGAATGTTGAATTAGCGAGTTGTAACTGCAAGTTCTATTCTAACAGTTTCTTTTCTTGTACTTCTCGCTTGTGGAACTCTGTTCTGGTTTCTTGCTTCTCTGCCAGTTACAATCTTAAAATTTTAAATGCAATATCAATCATCATCTTCTGTCTTCCTGAATACTGTTCTTTTATTGTCCTTCTCTTCACTGGCATCTTTGCATAGCTCCAATTCATAGTTCATTCTTGGACAGTTTTTCTTGCTTACAATCATACAGAGAAAAGCATAATAAATAAAAAAGCATACTTTAAAGATGGAAAAATAAAATTTTGTTCAGTTTCTAATTTTACAGATTTACACTTGCATTTTAAAATAGGAAAGCATAATTTGATGAAAATGTTGCTTATTGTTTCCCAAATTTAATGTTAGTAACAAGAAACAAAAATGCACCAATTTGAAAATAAAAATATAAAATATATGCTGATGTAACAGATATCATAGGCAATACAGTCAAAAGTGATGTTTTTGAATATAACATAGTTCAAAGTAAATGTTTTTAGCCAACCAAATATAACCAATCAAGATAAACTATACAAAAACAAAAAATGATTTTTTAGGCAACTAAATATAACCAATGAAAATAAACTATACAAATATTTTTTTTAGCCAACCAAATATAACCAATCAAGATAAACTATACAAAAAAACGATTTTTTAGCCAACCAAATATAACCAATAAAAATAAACTATACAAAAATTTTATTTTAGCCAACCAAATATAACCAATCAAGATAAACTATACAAAAAAAAACGATTTTTTAGGCAACTAAATATAACCAATGAAAATAAACTATACAAAAAATTTTTTTTTCTTAGCCAACCAAAAATCAAAATACACTGAGGACTGGATTTTTATTCAACTCTGTATCATTTCTGTATATTCTGGTGGGAGGTAAAGTTACAAACATAATTGTCAAACTAGATGACATTCTTTTTATTT
This sequence comes from Acanthosepion esculentum, assembly GCA_964036315.1. NCBI lineage: Eukaryota > Metazoa > Mollusca > Cephalopoda > Sepiida > Sepiidae > Acanthosepion > Acanthosepion esculentum. Next base: position 17,205,303 of record OZ038496.1, on the reverse strand, counting down.
AGATTCTGAAAAAAAAATGCTGTCAAATAATTTCAAAAAAGCAAACCAAAGAAATGAATTCTCAGACATAGAAACAGTTTCTGGCAAGCAAACAACTGAAACTTGATGGCAAATCAAAAATAAAAACAAAAATAATGAAATGTTCACTTGCTTCTGCCAAATTTTGAGGCAATGTGGTTCCTCTAAACAAAGCCTGTCAATTTCAAATAGAATATTTATATATATATATATAGATATATATATATAATATATATTATATATATATATATATATATATATATATATATATATATATATATTATTTAGCATTAGTAGATAGAAGTATATGAGGGTTTGTCAAAAAGTAATACCTGTACTTCTTTAATTGCAACATATTTAATAGTAAAAACACACAAAACATAGCAAAATAAAAACTAAAGTCTCAGGTTTCCGAATCTTGTTCTCAACATAGTCTTCTTCCTTCATTATTGGGTTTGGTTTGGTTTCTTGTGTTTTATGGCATATCAACCTCAATGGGTTATTTAATGCCAACAAAGTTTTATTGTTGGTAATATGTTGTTTTGTCAAAAATCTATTTCTGGTAATAATTTTTCCTTCAAAAAAGTATTGCTGGTAATATTTTTTTTCCTCAAAAATGTATAGCTGGTAATATTTTTTCAAAAACGTATTGTCGGTAATTTTTTTTTCAAAAATGTATTGCTGGTAATAGTTTTTTTTCATAAAACCTTTATTGCAGATAATTTTTTTTTTTTACAAAGTATTCCTGGTATTAAAACCCATTTTTACCCCAGTTTCATGGTTAACTATTTGCCCATAGCTGCGACCCTAACAGGTGCTACCACCCAGGGTCAGGGTGGACCTGGGAACACCAGCAATTAAGAGTTGGTTCCACACTCTTCAAAATCTCTTGATCAGAGGCCTTGCTGCTGGACATAGTATATCATCATACCCAGGACACAGATGTAGTTTATCGTCATACCCAGGATGGTTCATTATTGGGGTACAATGTTTGGTCAAAAGATCATGCCTGGTTTTCTTTAATTACAATGGATGTAACTGCAGAAGCACATAAATCATATCAAAAGATATACAAATGTCTCAGTATTCCAAATCTTGTTCTCAACATGGTCTCCTTCCTTCACAATTAAGGGGATGATGATGTCAAGTTATTTTCTGTATATAATGTACTAGTGAGCAAACCAAAATGAGCTGACTCATTTTATAGTTTACCAAGAGAAGGTTAACCAATCAGAAGACTTGAAATATTCAATCCGATGTGTATAAAGGTGGCCATTTTTGTTTTTTTTCTTGTCGGAATATCTACTGCTAACCTGTCATATGAAAGACTTGAAGAACTACGCTTTACTACTCTCTACGAATATCCACTGCCAACCTCTGATCTGGAAGACCTTAAGAATTCCTGAATAGCTGCTACTAGATATTGGTGCTGTTTCAGTGAACAAATTACTTACAACGTCGGATTTCTACATTCAAACTACATTAAACATGTTTTACAGATGATTGATCAAAAAGTAATATATCTTCTTTAATTGTAATATAGAAAAAGCACACAAAGAATACCAAAATGAAAATTAAAGTTTCAGAATTCAAAATACAGTCCTTGTATACTCTCTTCAGTTGTGGTACAAGTGTCAATCAATAAGTAATGATTGTTCATTTTTAATTACAATTTCAGTATTCTAAATCTAGTCCTTAAAATAGTCTGCTACTATCTCAATCATGTTATTCCAACTTTGAAAGAAGCCATGTATGCTTGATTTGTAGAAACTTCTTGGCATTTCTCTTTGCCAAATATGAGTTTTAATCATTGGTGGGCTGTGCTGGATAGCACCTTTATAAAGTTTGTCAACATTCAAAGAACACATTTTAAACAGACCACAGAACTGTAGGCTCACCTGGAGGCTTCCACAAAGTTTTGCTATAGTGATTCTTCTCTCAGCTGTTATGACAACAGCAGCTTGCCTGCCACTACAGGGCCTGTCACTAAGATCAATTTCTCCTTTCTGTTGCCATTAACTCTACTGACCTATCTTCTTACTTCACTTACACCAAGTACAGCCTTTCCAATCATTCATTAACCTCCTGGGAATATTTGCAGCACCTTTTGTTTTCAAAAACAGAAAGTCTTTAACAACTTTTCACTTTCCACAGGTGTCCATGGGAGCAGCGTGATGAGGAGGGGGATTATAGGTAGAGAAATAGAAGTTAATTCCACAAATTCTTCATCATTTATAATTCAGGAAAAAATATGTGAATTGTGATAATACTGGCAGTGAACCTATGATGTGATAACTACATCAGCTGCAAAGAGGAAATGGTAATATTAGCCGTTACCTTAGCAGAAAACATTTTGATATTTATTGACCAAGCAGCAAGTATTACTTTCAGTTGAAATTTGTAAAATCTTTCTCTTAATAAATTTTGTAGCAAAATAGGTTTCTCAAGTTCAGTAGCTGTTATCACTCTTTCCAGTATTGATAGCGGTTTCCTTCCTAACCTTTTATTTGAAGTAGTGTGGAATGTCAACATCTTGATTATGTCATTATTTTCTCTTCTCAGGCCCAGTAGCTGTTATCACTCTTTCCATTATTGATGGGAGTTTCCTTCCTAACCTTTTATTTGAAGTAGTGTGGAATGTCAACCTCTTCATTATTTCATTTTTTTCTCTTTGACTTACATGTGATATCCATTTTAGTTGTTGCTGCTGTTGGCAGTTCTCAAGTGATGTGGTTTCTTTTATTTCCTTGTGATTCTGTAGTGCCAGTCCACAATGTTCAAAGAAGGATGCTTTTTGCCAAGACCCACTGGAATCACTTGCTAAGGAACTTAGAAAGCAGTTGTATACAGCTGACAGTTTAGATAATTTTGAATGGGTTTGCACCTTGAATGATATCCATATGAAAGCATGATCTGACAAGGGTTTATTACCATTACCATTAGAGATTAAGAGAACAGATACCTCACTTTGATTCCAGCGTGATGACCAGGGAGTGAAAAAAGCATAACTCGAGCAGCAATTCTCAATAATTTGCAAATGTTTCCTTATAAGGAAACAACTAATAATACTATTGCCATTAGAGATAAGGAGAAAAGATAATACATTCTGATCTCAGCCTAATGGCCAGGTAGTGAAAAAAAGCATATCTCTAAAGCTAATATTATGATTTCCATTAGAGATTAAGAGAACAGATACTACACTTTGATCCCAGCCTGATGACCAGGGAGTGAAAAAAGCATAACACTGTCTTCCTGGTCAATGAATGCCAAATATTTCCTGATAAGGAAACATGTAATATTACTGTTATCATTACCAAATATTCTATTTACTATTGTAATCACTAGTTCTTCCAAATACAGACATGGTGGAATCTGGTTTCACCCATCTTTATTATTATCAAATGGAGAAACATTTCAAACATAGAGCATAGAATCTGTAGCTCAAACTCAAAAGCCAGTAATATTCACGACTTTCTCCCTGCCCACCAAACTTATCCTTCCCATTTAAAATAATTCAAGCATTAAAGGTCTGTTTGCTGTTTTAGTTGACTGATTCTTTTCTCACACTAATTGTATCAAAAACGAGTAAATTAGTTATGCTTTGTTATTTTATATTCAATAAATTTGTTTGGATGTGCCTCTGTGACCCAGGGATGCTGTTGGGAGTTCATCTCCTGGTATGTTCAATCTATCCAGACAGGTCAAATGGGTAAGAGCCAAATAAAACCTTAGTTGCCTAGAAAAGTAAACCCAAATAGCAAAAAGGCCTGGAACAGACAGCATCTCTTTAGCTTCATGGACAGGCAAGCATCAATTTATTGGCTTCATATGCAGCCGTCAATGATAAATGACAGAGGAAAGTTGTGTCATGCCAGAAAATTTTTCTCATCAGAATCCATCATGCACATTTATAAAATTTCCATTTGTCCATGCATTGAATACCGCTGCCATATCTGGTCTAGTGCTCCTGCTGTATATCTTGAGATTCTTGACAAAGTCCAAAGAAGGGTTTGTAATGTAATTGATCCTGACCAGACATTTCGACTTCAGCCACTTTCTTACCGACATGGCTACCTTCTCTCTTTTCTACAAATTAACTTCATGACAACTGTTCTGATGAGGTTTTTCCCTGGTACCTCAACTACTTGAACTGAAGTGTGCTACTAGATTGGCAATTGGTCTCACTATTTTACTGCTACTTCTATTCTAACAGCTTCTTTTCTTACCTTTGGAACTCCCTTCTTATTTCTTGCTTCCCTGGTAAGTACAATCTCAAAATTTTAAATGTAACATCAGTCATCATCTTCTATCTTCCAGAATACTTTTCCTTTATTGTCCTTTCCTCATTTCCCCTCATTGAAGTCTTTTCATTCTCTTTCAGTCCCTGTAACCCATGGTGTCTTTGTGTCATAATCTTCTTTTGCTTGAGGTGAAATGATTAAAAAAATACTATAACATGGATCAACTAATTCTAATGAGCTGAATACTTATTGATAGTCATTTCAACTGCATTGTACTGTGAGTGGCAGAAATACCTGCCATTGTTTAAAATGTCACCTGGGTGGTACTAGTGGACTCAGGCAAGCGGCAATAGTGTCTTCATCTAGCTAATGTTTTACCATTTTCTTTCAGATACCATCAGTTACTATCCTAGTTTGGACAGATGCACACTGTGTGTTTGCTGTTGAAACATTTTTTAAAACTGGTGTAAATTGTAACACAGAGAGCTTTTCCTGCTCATTTCATGTTACGTTGGAATGATGCTTCTCTGGACAGAAAATCGATACTCTAATAGATTGAAGATTTCAGACCCCTGGTTCAGTGCTTAAAAGCCACCTGGAACACCTCAAAACTTCTGGGTGATGGAAAGCTTTAGAAATTGTCCACAACAGTGTATGGCAAATAGATGGAACCATTTGAAGGATGTTATCATTAAGCTCAAATGATTAAAAACTACAGACCATTGTTTGTTTTGGGGTGAAAGGATTAAAAATAAAAATGAAGATTGCTTTATCATGTTTCTTTTGGTCTAATTCGTAGGGCCCAGCTTAGCTTAAAAAAACCTGATGGTAAAAGGGAATACAACTTCAATTTCTGACAGGAAGCACTTTTTCATTATTATGATATCTTGATCTGTTGGATGGTTGACATTAATTTCACTGCTTAAAATAATGGGAAATGCTGACTCAAATGTGTACCCACCAAATACTAGGTGCAGCAGAAATACCTCCCACATTTTAAACTGTAAGGTGCCAGTTAACTTAGGCAAGTGGAAATGGTATCTTCATTTAGTTAATGTCTTACCATGTATTTTCAGATACCATCATGGTTTTGATCAGTGCACATTATGCATTTGCACTTGAAATATTTTAATTAAATAAAAAGCTTAATCGTAGTACCTTGTCTGTGGTTTTTAATGAAACATGCATATATATATATATATATATATATATATATATATATATATATACTAAACTGAGCCTACTCTAGCATGATGACATAACTGAGAAACACCTAGTTAGTACTGAATTTATAAGACAATGGTTCATCATCACTTTCACATGCAAACATGCATGGATCAGGTGATATTAATTTCACTGCTTAAAATAATGGGAAATGCTGAATGTGTACCCACTAAATACTGGGTGCGGCAGAAATACCTCCCACATTTTAAACTGTCACCTGTGTGGAGCCAGTGAACTTAGGCAAGTGGAAATGGTATCTTTATTTAGTTAATGTCTTACCATTTATTTTCAGATGTCATCATAGCTTTGATCAGTGCACATCATGCATTTGCACTTGAAACATTTTTAACACTGGTGAATCTGTAATTGCAACACAGAACTTTTCATGTTAATTTCATGTTATGTCAGAATGATGCTGTTCCGGATAGAAAATTGATACTGCTATGTGTTGAAAATTTCAGGGTCACAGGTTCAGTGCTTAAAAGAAAGCTTTCTGGAAGACCTCAAAGTGCTCAAATATCTGGGTGATAGAAAACTTTAGAAATCGTCTACAACAGTGTATGATGAACAGAGGTCACCATTTTGAAGATGCCATTTTAAACACCAAATGAAGAAAAGCTTTGTTTAAACGACAGTGACATAATTTTTTTAATAGCAGTAACTTGGTTTTTTTGTCTATCTTTAAAATGTGGGAGATATTTCTGCCTTATCCTGTGCTTACAATGTGAAAGCAACTGATAAACAGCATGACTAGTAAAACCATTTCTTAGTATCATATTACTCATCATCTTCAAAACCATCTGAAAATATGTTTCTTTTAAGTCAGAGTGGAAAATATGCTGCCCTATAGTGCAGAAAGCTGGAATTTGGCAAAGCAGGGAATGGTATCATGTTCTGACATCATCAGCAGGTGTTTCTAAACATGACATAATAGTCTTCCACAAGAATATCCAAGTTGCATGGAATTTTCTTACAGAAAAATAATGTCAAAAAAATCTTCTCTTTTCGTATAGTGATTTTCTAAGCTTGGCATAGATGTGGCACAAGGCCAATAGTATAGGGTACCCATTAAGGATTGAACTCCCTACACAGTCATAATTTCTCTAGCAAGACAAGCTTGCTAACCATTACACTACATTGAGGTACCCTTCTTTCCAAGTGTAGCTTAGATTTGGTACAAGACTGAAAGTCTGGGGTACCAGTGTGGATCGAACCCACTATTCAGTCATAACTGATCGAGTGACATAAGCCTACTAGCCATTACACCACATTCAAGTACCTCTAATGATTTTCTAAGCATAGCTTAGATATGGCACAAGGCCAAAATTATGGGGCATCTAGTGTAATTCACTATTCAGTTGTAACTGATCTCGCAAGACAAGCTGGCTAACCATTGCACCATGTCGAAAATATATTTTGCCTTTAAATACCCCCCCAAAAAACAAAATAAACTCATTTCTCTTTATTTACTTCTCTCTCTCTCTCCACACAAACACACACACATACTCTCTCTCTCTCTGTCTCTCTCTCTCTTCTGCTTTCTATTATCCTCTCTTTCTCTGAATTTTCCCATCCTTTTCTCTCATTTGCTTTCCTCTTTCTCTATTTTCTTATTTCTCTCTCTTGATTTTTTTCTCATCTCTCTTCCTCTGTCTTGGGTAATATCTTCTTCATAACATTTTCCCTTTCTCTCTCTCTCTCTCTCTCTCTCTCTCTCTCTATTGCTTCTTCCCCATCACTTTCTCTCTCTTTCTGTAACTTTCTGTTCTTATATCTCTCTGCTTCCTTCTCACTTTTTGTTTTTATCTCTTATCGCCTTTCTTTCTCTTTCTGTCTTTTTCCTTCTCACAAGGTCATTTTCTTCCTGCAATTTTGTCCTCCTCCCTCTCTTTCTATGTTTTCTCCCTTTCTTCACTTTCTTCCTCTTTCTCTACCTTTCCGGTCTCATCTCTCTTTGTCTCCTCCCTCTCTACTGTCTCTCTTTCTTGTTGATTCTCTCTATGTAGTTTTTTTTTTTTGGTGGGGGGGGGGCTGAAAATTTTTCTTTCTCACTTCAGGTTTCCATTATTAACCTTTCTCTGTCTGTCTGCCTGTCTGTCTGTCTGTCTGTCTGTCTCTCTCTCTCTCTCTCTCTCTCTCTCTCTCTCATTCTTCAACAATTGGTTTGTGCAAGATCAGGTGATTGGCATATTCACCTGATCTTGTCCCAACCAATTCTTCAGTTGTGCGCCATGAGTGATACATGCTTAGGCGATCATGTATCTTTCAATACATGACTGACGAGGCAGATTTTTTTCCTGCAGTAGGTTGCCATTTCTTTCTGCGGTAGACCAGTTGCTATCCAAGGCTATAAAATCTGATCTGTCCTGCTATTTACCCATAGCTGGGGGGAGAAGAAGAGGATTCATACCTTTCCCAAGGATATTAGTGTATAAGTGAATGTAATGGATTCGACTGGAATTCAAACTTGGCTCCCCAATTCCTCAATTATGCCACCTTTTTTAATCAAAGGAAAAAACTTTGATGGGGAAAACTCTCTTTTATTGAAAACAGAGTCAATAGTTCACTGAAAGTTTTTCACATGCGGTATTTTACTCAAAAGGTATTGAAACAATGCCTGATAAGTAGCAACTAGTCATTACAAATAATGGTGAATATATAACTGAATAAAATTGAACTCTATTTTCTATAAGAATAAAGTAGATAAGTAAAAAAAAGGAAATTATTTATAACTCTTCCTAATACAAACATTTACAATGAGTAAATTTAATCTAATGGATTAGAAATACTTAATAGTGGTTGAATGGAAATTAAATTTCCTTCAAGAGTTCTAACAAAAAAAAAACTTTGAAAAACCCTGATCAACTGTACAAAGATTATTGAAAGGTATGTCAAAATATATGTTTTTCTGTTGTTTGTTTTTTTTTGTCTCCTGAGCATGCCAATCATCAAAGATGACATTTTAAAAAAAAAAACTACTACCCTTTCTTGATCAGCCAAATAAATCTTGATTGAGCCCATGCTGTCATTTTTACAGAAAGTCATGGTTATATTCGATATTCAGAATTTTAATCTTTGTATTTCTTTCTAGAAGTTCAACATTAAAAATTAGTCAAACACTAATCATTTCGCCTTTAGAGAAGTGAATGCTAATTTAGTTCTTAGTGCATGTACTAAGTAAGGTTTAGATTCATTGATGTTTTTGTTCATCAGTCAGTTGGTTTTATATCTTATCAGTTTAATTATTTACGCTATTTACATTGTTTGGATTGTTGTACTCATCTTTATTGTAATAATTCACATTGTTTCGGGCATTGTACATTCTGACCTTCTTCAGGTGATATACATTGGAATTTTTAATTTTTAACGTATATTCCTTGCAGAAGGCCGGAGTGAACAACAACCGAAATGTTGTGAATATGACAATAAAAATGAGGACAATAGTTTGAACAATATCAGTCAGTTATGTGCCATGCATGATACATGCTTAGGCGATCATGTATCGAAAGATACATGACTGACGAGGCAGATATTTTTTTCCCGCAGTAGGTTGCCATTTCTTTCTGCGGTAGACCAGTTGCCATCCAAAGCTATAGAACCCAGTCTGTCCTGCTATTTACCCATAGCTGGTGGGAGAAGAAGAGGATTCATACCTTTTCGGATTGTATTGGCCCGTAAGTGAATTTAATGGATTTTTTAAAATTTTTTTTTTAAGCTTATCACCCCAAGCAAGGCTGGAGGCCACTAGCATGCAAGGTTTGGAGGAAGAGCAGGTAGGAGTGGTAAAGGAGAGAATGTGGAGAAAGATATTGGATCGATCAAGGCAAGGGGGTCACAGAAGATTTGGAGCGAGAGCAGATAGGAATGAAAGGTGAAAGGATGTGGAGAAGGGAAGTGGATAGATCAAGGCAACTGGAGATGTCGATTGACGTTACACTTAAATAGTTGGAGATTGTATTTGTCAGGGAAACAGGAATAAGGAAGGGAGTTCCACAGGCGAAATGTGCGAGACATGAAGCTATTGGAGTAGAAGATACGTCTACATCTAACAGTTTCAACGGTGAAGGAGTGGGAATGGGATGCCAGCCTCGTAGGACGTTTAAATTCATGAGCCAGCGAAAGCAGCTCGTCGGAGCAATTACCGTGAAAGTATTTGTAAAAAAGACAGAGCGAGACAACATCACGTCTGTGAGAGAGCGACTGCAGACGAGATGGCAGATCAGGGCCGATTACATTGCATATCCATCTCTGGATCTTATCAAGAACCCTGAGGCAAACAGCAGGGGCTCCAGACCATATATGGCAGCAATACTCCATGCAAGGGCGAATGGTCGATTTATAGATTTGGAGGATCGATTCGGGGGGGGGGGATTTCCTGGCTCGGCACAGAGAGCCAACTTTCCTTGCGGTGGATGATGCAATTGAATCGATGTATTTGCTCCGTCTTAGACTGGAATCCAAACTCGGCTCTCCGATTCCTCAATCTGTGCGGAAATAATTATAATACCTCATCTCAGATATATAAGCAGATTGTTATTTAATGTCAAAGTAATTATTTTTATTATTATTATTTTGGAGTTCATATATTTACATGTTTAGGGAGAGGTAAACATTATCATTTATATTTGAGTCTATAAGCATTTACTTTGTTTAAGGAGAGGTAAATGGTGCACATTGAGAACTGAACATGGAACAGACGAGCAAAAGAAGCTGCATCAGATGCTGAGAAACAAAACTTTTATTAAAAATAGATCGCTATCCTCTTATATGGCAGTGAATGCTGGACAATCTCCTCATGGACAAAGAAAAACCTGAAGGCTGCAGAAATGTGGTTCTACAGAAGGATGCTGAGAATTCCATGGACGGAACGAGTAAGCAACAAGGAAGTCTTAAAGAAGATGGCAGCAGATGAACACTTCTACTCAGAATCAGGAAAAGAGAGCTGAAATTCCTGAAAAAGAGGGAGGTTTGGTAAACAAAGTGCATATTGATGGTAAGAGAGATAAGGGAAGACAGCAAGCCTGGCAAGAGTTTGTGAATGGATGATGAAATGGGGGTGGAACCTTAGCAAAGTGAGAAAAACTACTGAGAGCCACAAGGGATAGGAAATTGTGGGAAGCCATGATAGCCAATTCACTGAAGAGATGCAGCATAAAGTTGACAAAGACAAAATGCAAAAGTGGAAAAACTTCTGTCGCTAGAACACATGTACATGAAATTTATTTTTCTGTACAGGAAAAGCACACATAACACATTTTTCCAAGTAATAAAAAAATAATTTAAATATTTCAGCTATTAAGAAGGCCTTGCGCATAAAGCAAACCTCACCTCTGCAATCCAGTGTAGACCCGTAAACAAAGCAGAACACTACATCTCAGTGAAAAAAAAACATTTAAACTCCCAAACAGGTTACTTCTGTATTCTCTCTGACTTTAGATACCATGTGTGTCCGAGTTTTACCACCTCCATCTCTGCCTCCAATTGTATCTCTATTGAACTTTATCTTTCTTTTTAGTGAATTCTTGAAACAAAAATATTTTAGTCTGTTTGCCACAAACACTTGAAAAAGAATATTTCTGTTCAGTAAACTCTAAATGAATAGAATTTTTATTCTCAGCAATGAATTATATAAAGGAAAATGTTTTAGTATATGAAGTGCATTACGTTCAAAATTTTGTATATATTATTTAAATTTATGATTGTTTATTTGAAAATATAAAATGAAAAACATATTTTATTAATCATTTGACCCTAAACAAGACAATAAAGCCACTAAGATGCAATGGATTATGAGGTGTGAAAGAATAAGAGAAAAAAACATTAAGGAGTGAGAACAATAAAGAACAGGAATTAAGAAGACAGAAGATATAGGAATATTGTTATTATTATAAATAAAAATAAAATATAAAATAATAATAATAATGATGAAAATTATAAATAAAATAAAATTTAAACCTTGTTTAAAATAAATAAAAATAAAAATAATAAAATTACTCCTAGCATGCAACAGGGACTGTTCCTGCCAGAAGTACAGACACCCTATCAAAAGACGCAGGATTTGCTTTCTTCAAGAACTGTTGGGATGACAACATGTGTGTAACTTCCCTCAGTGATAGGACTTGTGATATTATAGATTGACTTAGAATGCATGTTTGTTAGGAAAAGCAAGAGCCCAACATGCAGAATTACAAATTGGAGATACCAAAATCGAACAAGTACAAAAATTTAATTATCTGGGTAGTGTTTTAACAGAGAATGGAAAGTGTGACACTGAAATCTGAAGGCACATTCGGATAGGCAAAGATGCTTTTCAAGAGATAAGCAGAGTATTAAGAGACAGAAAACTTTGTTAACAACAAAGAAAAGAATATTGAACTGTTATGTAATAACAGTTGTCCTATATAGCAGTGAATGCTGAACAATCTCCTCACAGATGAAGAAGATACTTGAAGGAACAGAAATGTGGTTCTACAGAAGGATGCTGAGGATAACATGGACTGAATATGTGACCAACAGCAAAGTTTTATAGAAAATGGAAGTAAAAAAGGTGCTTACACTTAACATCAGAAAGAAATTTCATTATGAAGAAAGAGGGCTTGGAAAATTTGATACTCACAGGGCAGATATAAGGCAAGAGGGAGAGAGGAAAACAATGCATAACCTACTTAGAGTGCTTGAGCAAATGGATGGCAGAACAGGTTTTAAGAGAGATAGCAAAAAGACAAAATTTATTAAGAGCTACAAAGGACAAGAAATTGTGTAGAGCCATCATCACTAAGGTCCTGAAAGAAAATGCCATATAGATGAATAATAATAATAATAATAATCCTAATAATATCACCAGGAATATATTAATGTCTATAATAGGGTATGTGAAAATATTCTCTCTTTTCTACCACCTCCATTATTTTGAATAAGTGACATTTTTTTTTTATTGGGGACAACCAAGTCATTTATAATGCGTCTGTACTGATAATTGAATTATGTTTTGAAATTGGTTCCTACCATCTTTAACGGCTTCGTCAGACTTTTGCACCTATATCTTTAAGATGATCTGTGCACAATATTTTGGCAGGTGATTAGTGAGATACCGTCAATTAAATTTTTCATGAATTGGCTTGTATACTAGAACAATGGTGATGTGTTTACCAATGCTGAATTTTAAAGAATGCCTTGGAAAGTGGAGTTAATGAAAAAAAAAACTATATAAGGAGTAAGGGAAGACAAAGACAGATAGAAAGTGAGACACTATCATGGAGAGAGAGAGAGAGAAGGAGTGATAGCAGAAAGCTCCACACAAAATATATATATATATATATATATATGTGTATATATATGTGTGTGTGTGTGTGTGTAGGTATGCAGAAAAATAGGAAAGAACACGTTAGGTAAATAATCCGGAGTTCCTTAGTATTTTTGCTTTTATTTTTAAAAAGACAGTGCTCCATACAGAAGTAGAGCTTATATTATAATATTTAAAAAAAAATATGATTCCTTCACTACATAAGAGTTCTCATGTTTCAAAGGCAAGACAAGGAAGCGAGACCAGACACCTTAATTCAACTTAATTTTAAAAACTATATTGAGGGTCTCGGCTCTCTCTTTTGAAACATGAGAACTCTTATGTAGTGAAGGAATCATATTTTTAAAAAAAATATTATAACATATTATATATATATATATATATATAACTGTAGGGAGAAAAAGAGAGAGACAGAGAGTGAGGAGGAAACAAAAACAGAAAACTGGAGAAAAATGTGGTGGTAGACGTTAAAGATTCAGAGAGATGATAACAAAAGAGAGGATATTGTGAGGAAGAAAACAGACAAAGTTGAAGAAAGAGAGAGAGCAAAAACATGTAGAGAGGAAACTGAGAGAGAGCTAGAGAGAAAGAGAGAGGGAGGGAGGGATAATGGAAATCTGAAGTTAGAAAGAGAAATCTGTCAGGCCAAATAAAAGCTATATAGAGAGAGAGAGACAATAAGAAAGTGCAGCAGTAGAGATGGAGGAAGCAGAGGGAGAGTTCAGAACAGAAAGACAGAGAGAGAGAGAGAGAAAGTGGTAGGAAAGAAACAGAGAGAGAGAGGGGGGAGGGAGGGGGAGTTGAGGGACAAAATTGCAAGGAGAAAATGACCTTATGAGAAAGAAAAAGGCAGAGGGAGAAAAGAAAGGTGATAAGAAATACAGACAAAAAAAAGAGAAGAAAGACAGAGAGAAATGAGAAGAGAAAGAAAGAGAAAGAAAGTGGAGGTGAAAAAGCAGAGAGAGAGGTGGAGGAAAGGTTGTGGAGCAGATACTCATCAAGACGGAAGAAGAGAGATAAGAACAAAAAAGAAGGAGGATAGGTAAAGAGAGAGGAAAACAAATGAGAGAGAGAGTAGTGGGGAAGATAAGAGAAAGGAGATAATACAGAGAGTGTGTGTGTGTGTAGAGAGAGATGGAAATAAAAAAGAGATGAATTTATTTTGCTTTTGATTTTCACTGTTATTTAAGGGCAATATTTTTTTCTTTTGAAAGGGAATATTGCATGTGTTAATGTTAATTCTTTGGAAATAACAATGATTTTTCCAAATAAAGTCCTACTATTTAACCCATAGCTGGGATGAGAAGAGACAGATTTCTACCTTTATCAAAGCTATTTACAGGTAAATGAATATAATAAATGACTGAAATTTGAACACAGCCCTCCAATTTCTTCAATAATGGAGTAGTTTCCCATTGCCTTCTATCAGTCAGTTAAGTGCCATACGTGATACACCCTTGGGCAATCATGTCTATTTTGATACATGACTGTCTGGGCAGAAGATTTTCCCACAGTAGGTTGCCATTTTTTTCTGAGTGGACTGTTTGCCAACCAAGGCTATAAAATCCAGTCTGTCCTGTTATTTAATCCATAGCTGGAGGTAGAAGAGATGGATTCTTACCTTTCCCTTTCCAAACACATTTAGAAAGCAAATGATCTTTATGCATAATAATCACATCCAGTGAAGGAAGGTGATACACATCTAAATAAAATGCGTTTCTGAAACATTCACTTGATGAAGTGACATGCTTGTCCAGCTGGCATTAACCCAATTGAACATTGTAAATAATTTGGAAGAGGAATGCAACATACATTACACATTAATGTTGTATTTATTCAGTCAGTCAGCTAAGTGCCGCATGTGATACATGCTTGGGCGATCATGTATCTTTTGATACAAAACTGACGAGTCAGGTTTTTTTCTGCAGTAGGTTGCCATTTCTTTCTGCGGTAGACCGGTTGCCAACCAAGGCTAAAGAACCCAGTCTGTCCTGCTATTCAACCCATAGCTGGGAGGAGAAGAGATGGATTCATACCTTTACCAAGTGAATCTAGCAGCCTGGAATTTGAACTCGGCTCTCTGATTTCTCACTTCAAGCCGATATCTATTACACCACAACGCACATTGCCTTCTATATGGTTTTGAATTAATTATTCTATGGGTTAAATAGTAGAGCTAAATTAAGTGATATTTTATCCTTTTTGATAAAAATTGCTAATTAACATACCAGTAAAAAAATTCCATGAAAGAATCCAGTCTGTTCTAATATTTAACCCATAGTTAGGGGAGAAAAAGTGATGGTTTCATACCTTTCCTAAGAGCATTTTTGTGTAAACGAATTGAATTACTTGATTGGAATTATAACTTGGCACTCTGATTTCTCATTCTGAGTCACTATCCATTACATTACATGCACACACACAAGAGAGATGAGAATGGTAATATTAGCCATTTCCCTACAAGGAAACATTTGGCATTCATTGACTGAGCAGCCAGCTTTTGGTTGAAATTTCTAAAATCTTTCTCTTAAAATAATTGCTCAGGAAAACAGGTTTCTCAAGCCCAGTCGCTGTTATCACTCTTTCCATTACTGATGGAGATTTCCTTCCTTACCTTTTCTTTGATGTAGTGTGGAACATCAACATCTTGATTATATCATTATTTTCTCTTCTCAAGCCCAGTAGCTGTTATCACTCTTTCCAGTATTGATGGGAGTTTCCTTCCTAACCTTTTATTTGATGTAGTGTGGAATGCCAACATCTTGATTATGTCATTATTTTCTCTTCTCAAGCCCCCCCAGCTGTTATCACTCTTTCTAATATTGATGGAGGTTTCCTTTGTGGAATGTTAACATTATTGATTATGTCATTATGTTCTCTTTGAGTTAGATGTGCTATCCATTTTAGTTGTTTCTTCTGTTGTTAGTCCTTAAGTTATGTGGTTTCTTGTACAGTCGTTTGCTTGTGATTCTGTAGCACCAGTCCACAATGTTCAAAGAAAGATGGTTTTTGGCAAGACCCTCACGATTCAAATGCTCAAAGCCTTTTTCTCTCATAAATCGGCTGTGATAGAAAACAAAGAAAGAGTCAGATTTAAGGAGAAGAAAGAGGATGAAGAGATTAAATCCTTGCTCTCTTGATAATGAAGCTGAATACAACACGTTTTGTTGGAAAATAATCACTTATTTTCGTTGGCATGGGTGGGGAATTTGCAGGTACACAGGAAAAAGACTATCCATAGAAACTGATGAATCAGTGGTTGACTCAGTTTGGCAAAACCACCAATGAAAGCTCTCTTTGCCCTGTTTGCTGCTGGCCAGAGTTCTGGAACAATTTACCAATGCCAAGTTCTTCAACAGCACATCATGCAGAACTTGGAAAGAGTTGATTAGGAGGTTGGTGGGGGTAGATAAGTTTCCCACTCATTTCCAAGATTCCCCTGTCTACTTCTCACACATCATCATTCTTCACCTTAACCAATGCTACTATGTCTGAATCATTGTCTAATTTCCACAGTTGTTTGTCCACTTCAGTACATCTTGTTCCATCATGACCCAGATTGCGGACAGTTTATAAGATCCTCCCCTTGATTCTTTTTTTTCTCATCTTCATGTTTCACTCCTTCTTTATTTCTTTCCTCTCTTGCTTAATAATGCATTCTCAGATGCATTTTATTTCATTAATATACATTTTTTTTCTTCTTTTTTGCTCATCTTTTTCTTGTTTTTTTCTTTCTTCTCCTCATATATTTTAATCTTTCTTCTCCCCATATTTTTCTTTCTTTCTTTCTTTCTTTCTTTCTTCTCTTTAATTCTTTGTTTGCTATTTTTATTTCTTTTTTCTTCATCTTTTTCTTTTCTTCATCATTTCCTTGTGTCTTTTCTTTCTTCTTCTCCCATCACTGTTTTTCTTTCTTTCTTTCTTTACTACATATCTTTAATTCTTTGTTTGCATCTTTTTTCCCTTTTTCCATTTCGTCTTTTTCTATTCCACATCTTTTTCTTGTTTCTTTTCCTTCTTCATCTCCTCATATCTATCTCCATTCTTCCTCTTTCTTTCTTTCTTTCATTCTTTCTTTACTACATCTCTTTAGCCATTTGTTTGCATCTTTTCTTTCTTCTTTTTCCTCATCTTTTTCTTGCTTTTCTTTTTACACCTTCTCCACTCCATCTTTTTCTTTCTTTCTTTACTACATCTCTTTAGCCATTTGTTTGCATCTTTTCCTTCTTCGTTTTTCTTGTAGTCTTTTTCTTTCCCTCATCCTTTTCTTGCTACTTTTGTTTTTTCTTCTTCTCCACTCCATCTTTTTCTTTCTTTCTTTCTTTCTTTCTTTCTTTCTTTCTTTCTTTCAAACCTTTTGGGTGAAACAGGTGAGACAAAATTTTGAAAGCTGTCAAGTGTTGAATTGGCACAAAGTCACAAGTCACCATGCCCAAGTGTTTGAGCATACTTGCCCTAACTACTGATCACACCAATTAATCACACTCTCATCACAGAAATCGTAAATATGGTCTGCTCAATCTATTTTCAGTATAATCCACAGGTTCTGTAGTTGATGAAGAAACACAAATGTTATTTTCTGTCTTCTTAGTTCCTGTTCTTTTATTGTTCTCTCTCCTTAAAAATGTTTCTATTTTCTCATATTCTTTTACACACATTAACCACTTGCATTTTAGTTGCTTTATGCCTTGCTTGGGATATAATGATGAAAATTGATTGAGTCTCCAGTACATATTGCAAGATGGAAGGATAACAGATGAAGCAAAAGGTTGGTTAAATAATATCCTAAGGATAACGAACACAGAAGATAGGACAGAGCATATAGAGATGAGATAGTGGGGATTGTAAATAATTTTACTGTTCATCTATGCATTGAAGTTTGCTTCCATATCTGGTCTGGTGCTCCTGCTATATATCTCAAGATTCTCAACAAAATACAAAGAAGGGTCTGGAATGTTATTTGTACCATCCTGACATCTCAGTTTTAATCATTTTTCCACCAACATCATGTGACTACCTTCTGCCTTTTCTAAAATTTTTTTTCTATAATTGTTCTAATCAGATTTCTTCATTGCTACCTTGACCAGATGAATTTAATGTACAAGTAGACTGGCTGCTAGATCTCATCATTTTACTGTTGAAATAGCAAGATGTAACAATAAGTTCTATTCTAATAGTATCTTTTCTTACACTTCTCATCTGTGGAACTCTATTTTGGTTTCTTGCATCTAAAAAGTTTCTTGCTTCTTAAAAATTTCAATTATATATATATATATATATATATACATATATATATATATATATGTGTGTGTGTGTGTGTGTGTGTGCATAGATGTAGAATACTATCAGAACAAGTGGCGAGAAATGAGATAATGTAAAAGTTTTAATGACAACACACATACACACACTTATATATATATGTATATACACACACACACTTATATATATGTGTATATATATATATATATATATATATATATGTATGTATGTATGTATATTTCAGCAGCAAATCTTCATTCAAGCATGTTTGTTTGAATAATCAGGACATATTATGTCTATTTGTTTTCATTTTATTCTTGTGAAATTCACAGATCAACTTCTTAATTTATTAAGGAAGCCACCATAGTTTTGGTTACTTCTTTATTTTCCCAAGTACTTTCATTCTCCTCCAAGATCCTTTTCAGGAATGAATTGCTATGACAAAAAATTGAAGTAATTGACAGTTGTGATTTTTTTGTAAATGTGCATGAAACACAGTCTGTTATAATTATAAACATGTATAAACACACAGTTATAATTAATTTAAAAATGAACTGTTAATGCTATTATGTTTTTTTTAATGTTTTATCTAAGGGAGGTATCTTTAATTTATATAATTGTAAATTTTTTTAATACAATTTAAGTATTTTAAAAACATTGCCATTATAGACATTTTAAAATATTGTTGCTATACTCATAACTAACCTTACTTAATGTTGGTTGTATTTTTCTTATATAGAGGGCTTCAAAAATTTGAAGTTGTTGTTTTTTATTTTCATTGTGAAGTATACTTGTATTGTCAATTAATATTTCTCTAAATTGTGAATTCACAATTTAGAGATATATTAACATATTTGAAAATATATATATATATATATATATATATAAATGTCTTAATATATATATATATATATATATATATATATATATATATATATATAACTATGAACCTATATGTTTTTTATATATATATATATATATATATATATATACATATATATATATATATATATGAGCATAAGTAAACAAACTGATATATGTTCATGTCATAAATTCTTTTAAAAAAAATTTGATTTCTGAAAATAAATAAAATTTTGTAATCAAGTCTCCTGAAGACTTGATGCAATTCCATGAAACTCAGAGGAGAGACAACAGAAGTGGACATTTAATTTTATTGAATTTACTAATAATATTAATATTTGCTCATTCTTTTAAATATATATATATATATATGTATATATATATGTATGTATATATGTATATATATATATATATGTATATGTATGTATATATATATGTATGTATATATGTATATATATATATATATATATATGTATATATATATGTATATATGAATATGTATGTATATATATATATATATATATATATATATGTATATATATATATATATATATATATATATATGTATATGTATGTATATATATATATATATATATATATATATATATATATATATATATATATTTATATATATATATATATATATATATATATATGTATGTATAATATCACACATTGAGTGCTAGTGTTAATAAAATAGTGCTTGATGCAATTTAACAGAGCTACAAATTATTATATTAATAATAACTATATATTTTATTCCTCCCCAGTAGCACAACTCTGAGTTTCATGCTCAATGCAATTTTCAGGTGCTGAAGTGAGACTGATCATTACATAATTGAAATTTTGTTAGATATATTGGATGAGTTTAATGATAGAGCAGTTCATATTACATAAGAGGATTGTTATTAAAAAAAAAAGATTTTGTATTTAAAATAAAAGGAAAAATATATACAGAGTATGATTTTTGACATTTTATATTTTGAATTTTGCACATACACATTGTTTATTTTTGATTTTATTGACTGCACACTATAGTAGGGTCAGTTGGGCCTCATCTGTGAGATGAAGAGCGCCATGACGCATTTCAGAAATTTAGAAATGGCATGCTGTACTACTTGGCATTTGAGCCTACAGGGCCTCATATTTAACACGGGGGCCTACGTCAAGTGCTTTGAGGAGGTAGTGTTGCCCTAGAGGGTGGCTACTGGCACCAGGACTCTGCCCCATGCCACACAAGCAGGAGAACCCAGTTATAGCTGTCAGACAATTTCTGTAACCACATCACCCCTTACATCTGGTCACATAACTCCCCAGACTGCAACCCCCTTAATTATTATGCGGGACACAGATGAGTGAGAGACCAACAAAACTCCTTGAAACACCAAAAATAAACTGAAGGCAAGGATTATGGCAGCATGCACCAACTTAAACAAGGGGACCATCCAGAAGAGTTGCATTGAGATCCCAAAGTCATCTGGAGGCTGTGGTTGAAGCCAATGGCGATTTTATTGAATAAATTTACTCTTTAGTGTTTCAAGTTATTTTTGTGTAATTTTGGTAATTATATCTGTTAAAATGAGATGTCAGTGTTATTTTCATTTTTGTGCAATTTAGACAACAATTTATACATCACATCATATATATATATATATATATATATATATATATATATATATATAATTATATATATATATATATAAATTTTATATATGTATGGGGGAATAATACTCAAAATCTGTGATAGAGAATTTGTAGATATAAATATGGTCTCAGTATGAGTAAAAGCATGACACTCTTAGGGTTGATTTCCATATCCACTCTAACTGTACATCCACTTCACTATAACCTCAAAGTCAACATCCTCACTGGTCTTCTGTTAATAAATATATAACACATTTAAAAACAATAACAATGTAATTAAATCATAAATAAAAATGAATGAAATATCAAATCAAAAATGAAATGTTTCTGAGCCTTCTAAACTTAGAGAATTAATTGAATGTCCTGCTATTTTTGTTCTACAATCAAGCCTCGGAAAGCCAATTGCATTTTCTATTTGGTTCATTGGTCTGAGGCTGAGAAGACTTTCAATCACTTTATCCCAATTATATATGTTATGCTCTGCTTCAAACTAGATCTCTTTCTGAATCACTCAAACAAAATCTGTTAGTCGGATGTAAATGCTAAGAAAATAAAAATAAACAGTCACTCTCTGACATCCCAATCATAAAATAAATGCCATCTCAAAAAAAAAAAAAAATACAATATAATAGGATCCAATCAAGACTGTTGCCACTAAAGCAAAAGGCATGACAAAAAATGTTGAGTCATGCTCCACCTCATCTGCTTGTAAGAATGCCACTCACAACACTGTCAGCAGTTGCGGACCACCAGGCAAGTTGTCAACATCACCAACAGTGATACACACATCAACCCAAAGATGTACTAAGCCTCCCCATCCTCCAAACTGCTTCCCTCACCCACAAGAGACATTCCACTTTTATATTGGCAATACAAAGAATTTTATCTTAACAATTCTTGTCTCCTTTTTACCTCACTGACAGTATTTGTCATTTCATTTCCATGCTACCATATACATGTTTATAGCATCTATCACCAGTTACAACTCATCTAAAGAGTAAATATTTACTAGTAATAATTACTGATAATTATATATGTTTAAAGATAACAAATGCGTATATAAATAATAAATATATATCTGCTTTATTCTTTATACTTGATACTAAAAAAGACCTATTATTTTAGCCTTTTTAAATCCTATTTGCGAACATAATTTGTAGGCCATCGAGTGAATAAACAAAAGAATTCATCCTTAAAGCTAGAAATATCTAAATAATGGCTGTCCTTTGGCTTGCCTCTACTTCTTCACTTATTTCTTTTTTATATTTCCTGCATTTATTTACTCATCTATTAGTGGTAGTGGTTGGCTTCATGTCACTAAATCAGATTTATTTATTTGAATCTTTACCTATTTATTGGTTCTTGAAACAAATTCTACTACAAATTCAGTTCACTGATTGGTCATTTGTTTGTATCCTGTGTTTGTTTCCTTGTTTAATTTTCTTTTCTTTTCTTCAGATCTTCAGAAGGTCCCACTTCTTGTATATATCAAAGATTTTCAATACTGGCCACTTCTACCAGTAGAGTAAGAAAATGCAAATGGCTGCTGATGCATGTTTGGAGATGAAGAAAACCAGGAAAGAATCATTTAATTCTCTCAGAATGATCAGAAACATTGAAAAAGAACAATACATGTCCTATGTTTTCTTACTTTTTATTCATGTGTTTTAATATTTTCTGATTTTACATGTATTCAATTTTGTTGTCACTGTCAAGGACACATGGTACAGTGGATAAAGGCGTCAGTTAGATCCAGTGACAGGACCCAAAGAGTGTGAGTTCAATACCTGATTAAGGCGGTGGAGAACTTGGAGAGGGGAATTAACAGGAGATAACTGACATCCATTAGACATGGCACATGGAACTAGAACTGTCTACCCCAGCAAGCGAAATAAAGGGTTCTGTTCAACATTCCAACCACCTGAAGAAGGCTGGAGCATACAAC
The DNA here is from genome assembly GCA_964036315.1 of Acanthosepion esculentum. NCBI lineage: Eukaryota > Metazoa > Mollusca > Cephalopoda > Sepiida > Sepiidae > Acanthosepion > Acanthosepion esculentum. The sequence continues at coordinate 17,182,808 of OZ038496.1, read as the reverse complement.
AGCCGAAACGTTGTAATAAATATGGTGACAAAGATGAGGGTGATAGTCGAAACAAAGTAAATAGTAAATAAAACCTCATGTCAGAAATATAGACAGAAACATTTTATTTATAACACTTTATTATAACACTTATATAGCACAGTATTTACATTAGTCAGACTATTGTCCTCATCTTTGTCGCCATATTTGTCACAACGTTTCGGCCGTTGTACGCTCCGGCCTTCTTCAGGTGGTTGGAATTTTGAACTGAACCCTTTATTTCGATCACTGGGGTAGACTGTTCTAGTTCCACGAGCCATGTTTGATGGATGTCAGTTATCAGTTACCTCCTGCTAATTTTCCCTCTGAAAGTTCTCCACTGCCTGATAGGAGGTAACTGATAACTGACATCCACCAAACATGGCTCGTGAAACTAGAACAGTCTACCCCAGTGATCGAAATAAAGGGTTCAGTTCGAAATTCCAACCACCTGAAGAAGGCTGGAGCGTACAACGGCCGAAACGTTGTGACAAATATGGCGACAAAGATGAGGACAATAGTCTGACTAATGTAAATACTGTACATAATACCTCGTCTCAGAAATATAGACAGACTTATATAGCATTTTATTATAACACTTTTATAACATTTTATTTTAAATAACAACTGCTTTATTCCTAATGTTTGATTTTCACAAGATAAAACTTATGTATATACACATTAAGTAAAGTAATAGATACAAATTTATACCCTTCTCAATGAAACTAAAGAAGATATTGGATACGTAGCTGTAAGTCTTATAAAAGATGCAGGTAACATGTATTCATTTTACCTTTACAAATAACTTCTTTTTTCTTTCCTTCTTTCTTTCTTTTGATTCCATTTGTTTCTCTATTTTTCAATCACTTTTCTGTTTCCCTCCTTTCTTTCTTTCTTCTATTCCTTCCTTCTTTCTTCCATTTGTAGAGTTGAGGTGCTGAATATAACATCAATCAGCTAAGTGACAAATTTTATTTGTATTAATCATATATATATATAATTTAAAGAAAAACAGACTACTTTAAGGCTTCATATGTTATAATTTATTTCACCAGAGAATTTTATTTTTCTCTGGATATTCAGACTTCACTTTCAAAAGGTGAAATGAAAAATGAATTTAAAATTTACACTTTTGATGGGCAGTATTAAGCTTATGTAAGTCAACATAGAAGGTGGTGAGGAATAGTGTGAGAGGGAAGGGAGAGTTTTAAATTCTATTTTTATATTACTTTTTATTATAATACTTAATATTGAGGAAGGAGGGGATAAGAATATATATGTCAGTGGGATTTTTAGTAGCAGGGAAGCAAGAAACTGAAGCAGATGTTAACTTTATTATCTATGCTTTGTTTTTCTCACAAATGATGATATACTTTAATTTTTGAAGATCATAGTTGACAGGAAAGCAAGAAGCAGGAAGAATGTTCTACAGGTGAGAAGTGTGAGAAAAAAAACTATTAGAATAGAATTTATGGTTACATCTAGCTAGTTCAACAGTAAAATGATGCAACCTAGCAGCCATCCTATTACTATGCTTAAATTCATGAGGTCAAGGTACCTAAGAGGAAAGTCCATTAAAATATTTACAGAATCGACAGAGGTGGTGGGAAAGTGACTGAATCTGAGATGCCAGGTCAGGACCAATAACATTGCATTTGCATGTTTATGTCATAACGAGTCTCATAAAATATCTAGTTCTATTCTCAGCATCATAATTTTTAAAAACAAGAAGGAATAAAAAGTCTGTGGATCTGGGATCTAAATAATGTACACAAAATCTGAGTATTCCAGAACCAAAGGTATCATGTAAAAAAGAATTAATAAAATCTTTAAATTAGGAAATTCCTTAAATCAATGGGTTTCATTAAATAATAAATTAAAAAAAGATTTTAAAAATAATTTCAAGGCAACAAAGCCACTAAGATGCAATGGGTTACAGAGTGTTATAGATATAAGAAAAAAACATTATTTAAGTTTTCTACTTCTTAATAAGATGAATGTAGGTGTTCGGTTGGTATTCCTATGTTTTAACTAAAATTTGACAGACAACATTAATTATCAATAATATGTAATATTTAAGATTAACCTGAGATATATTATAACTTCCTGGAAGTTATTTTCTCAGACATATTTTATTTCATCTTATACAGACTTCAGATATGTCAGGCTGAATGATTTTGGTAAAACCTGTTCCAATTCATTTGTCATCCATGTGAAGAAATAAAAATATGCCATTTGCAATAAAATTTTCATAAGATAGTTCATTTACATTTAATTTTAATGGTTCAAAGGATATCAAGCAGAATGCTTGGCCCCCATGAATATACACCTCATTGAATCTGGCCCTCTTTGAAAAAAGTTTGGACACTCCCAACTTAAACAATGGTAAATATTCTCTACATAAAGAAGAAGCAAAAGAGACTGAAAACAATAAATAAGGAATTCTTTAAATCAAGTGTTTCAATCTTGGCAAACATTATCAGCACTATTTTCAAAAAACAAAAACAAAGTAGTATTTTTCACAAGAAAGGTAAAGAAAAGCTTTTACAGCATTATTAAATAAACATGTCACAAAGTGTCAGAAAAAAAAATACAGTAATGGAAACTTTTAGCCAAAGAATAATAAAGACGTGTCAATGGACAGTTTAAGAATAGGAAGGAGGCAAAGAATATTCAATCCCCAAAATGACTATGCTTTTAACAAAGGTACATGGATGATGCATCATTTCTCAACTGTCGACAACTATGAAGAATTTAAGGGAGTTATACATTTCATTCTTGTCTCAAACGACTTTGGGTTGAAAATCAGAAGAGTATGGATCTGCTTTGACATATTCAGTGCTTATTCTTTCAGACACAAGATAATTGTCAGAACTTTAGTGTTAAGCATATCAATAATACAGACCTTTATATTTTGTTAAATTTATACAGTGCGCTGTCTAATGGTAGTCTAATTTAGATATGTGAAGAGTGGAGACTATAAATAGTCTCCCTTAGACGAGAGGAAGAGATTATCAATATTAAGTTTGCATGATTACTTACTTGTGTATTGACCTTTACGTTATATAATTACAATAGTTTATGTAGTGATAATGGTAACATTCTAAGTTCTTCTTACAAGGAAACATTTGGTATTCATTGACTAAGCAACCAGTACTGCTTTTGGTTGAAATCTATTAAATCTTTCCCATAAACAATTTTTCAGAAAAACTGGTTTCACAAGCCCAGTAGCTATTATCAGTCTTTCTGGTATTTATGAAGGTTTCCTTCCTAACCTTTTGTTTGAAGTCATGTGTAATGTAAACATCTTGATTATTTCTTTATTTTCTTTTTGAGATACATGTCCTATCCATTTTAGTTGTTGCTGCTGTTGGTAGTCCGAAAGTGTTGTGGTTTCTGTTACTTGGTACAGTTCTTTGTTTCCAATTCTGTAGTGTCAGTCCACAAGGTTTGAAGAAGGATGGTATTTGCCAAGATCCCCAGGCTTCTCTTGCTCAAAGATATTTTTAACCATTGGTCATAGAAAGTGGTTGTATATAGCTAACAGTTTAGATATTTCTGAATGGGTTTAGTACCATTCATGATATATATATATATAAAAATTACCTTAGCTTCTATACTAAATTTGTTATAACTGATCCATACACCAAGGCAAGGTCTCATCATTTTACAGTTCAAACTACCTCTAGTGCAGCCTATTCTATGTTCAATTTCCTTATCTTCTATACTAAATTTGTTATAACTGATCCATACACCAAGACAAGGTGTCATCATTTTACAGTTCAAACTACCTCTAGTGCAGCCTATTCTATGGTCAATTTCCTTATCTTCTATACTAAATTTGTTATAACTGATCCATACACCAAGGCAAGGTGTCATCATTTTACAGTTCAAACTACCTCTAGTGCAGCCTATTCTATGTTCAATTTCCTTATCTTCTATACTAAATTTGTTATAACTGATCCATACACCAAGGCAAGGTGTCATCATTTTACAGTTCAAACTACCTCTAGTGCAGCCTATTCTATGTTCAATTTCCTTATCTTCTATACTAAATTTGTTATAACTGATCCATACACCAAGGCAAGGTGTCATCATTTTACAGTTCAAACTACCTCTAGTGCAGCCTATTCTATGTTCAATTTCCTTATCTTCTATACTAAATTTGTTATAACTGATCCATACACCAAGGCAAGGTGTCATCATTTTACAGTTCAAACTACCTCTAGTGCAGCCTATTCTATGTTCAATTTCCTTATCTTCTATACTAAATTTGTTATAACTGATCCATACACCAAGGCAAGGTGTCATCATTTTACAGTTCAAACTACCTCTAGTGCAGCCTATTCTATGTTCAATTTCCTTATCTTCTATACTAAATTTGTTATAACTGATCCATACACCAAGGCAAGGTGTCATCATTTTACAGTTCAAACTACCTCTAGTGCAGCCTATTCTATGTTCAATTTCCTTATCTTCTATACTAAATTTGTTATAACTGATCCATACACCAAGGCAAGGTGTCATCATTTTACAGTTCAAACTACCTCTAGTGCAGCCTATTCTATGTTCAATTTCCTTATCTTCTATACTAAATTTGTTATAACTGATCCATACACCAAGGCAAGGTCTCATCATTTTACAGTTCAAACTACCTCTAGTGCAGCCTATTCTATGTTCAATTTCCTTATCTTCTATACTAAATTTGTTATAACTGATCCATACACCAAGACAAGGTGTCATCATTTTACAGTTCAAACTACCTCTAGTGCAGCCTATTCTATGTTCAATTTCCTTATCTTCTATACTAAATTTGTTATAACTGATCCATACACCAAGGCAAGGTGTCATCATTTTACAGTTCAAACTACCTCTAGTGCAGCCTATTCTATGTTCAATTTCCTTATCTTCTATACTAAATTTGTTATAACTGATCCATACACCAAGGCAAGGTGTCATCATTTTACAGTTCAAACTACCTCTAGTGCAGCCTATTCTATGTTCAATTTCCTTATCTTCTATACTAAATTTGTTATAACTGATCCATACACCAAGGCAAGGTGTCATCATTTTACAGTTCAAACTACCTCTAGTGCAGCCTATTCTATGTTCAATTTCCTTATCTTCTATACTAAATTTGTTATAACTGATCCATACACCCAGGCAAGGTCTCATCATTTTACAGTTCAAACTACCTCTAGTGCAGCCTATTCTATGTTCAATTTCCTTATCTTCTATACTAAATTTGTTATAACTGATCTATTCTCTGAGGTATCTGAAGTGTTTAGAATTTACTAATTCCACATTTTTAATTATTATGATGGATTCAGGGTAGGTGACATCACTGCTTCCATTCCAATGCCAGACCATAGTTTCAATTTTTGAAAGGTTTATTTTGAGTTCTGCTTCTTGGTAGGTGATGATGATTCTTTTTGTTCAAGATCATTCTTATCCCATCTATGAATACCTACGTCATCAGCATCTAATTTAAATATATGAAAAATTGAAACTATAAATAGTGACCCCTAGACAAGAACAAAATTCAGTTTGTGTGACTAGTTAATTGAGTATCAACACTATTATGCATAACTAGACTACTTATCTTGCAAGCTCTTGATAGCATCAACCAATACTGAATGCTTTACAAATGTAGCTTTGTGCAAAGAATTATTTATTTACATTCAGACTAATATCCTCATCTATATATCAGTCTAAATATGTGAAGAGTGGAAATTATGAATGTAGAGAAGAAGTTATCCATATACTGCTTATTTGCGTATCGTCCACTAGATATATATCAATATATATATATATATATCATAAGCATTAAATTCCCTCTATTTGGACTCTTATGGAATTATCCAACTTTTGCTGTACTATATATACATATCCTCTTTATTTGTATTCTTTGAATTCATATTTGCACTGTCCAACCAGTTTATTAAAGTCTTCGTCAAGGTACTACTTTAGTTCTGTTCCTTATTACACTTAGATAGATAGATAGATAGATAGATAATGAACATATATATATATATATATATATATATATATATATATATATATATATATGTATATAAAAGTCTCAAACACTAATATAATTTATTACATTGGAATCATAATCCAATTCATCTGACATACAAATTATATGAACTGGATTGCGATTACGATTCTAATGTAATTTGAGCATTTTATATTAAATTCTTGCTCTGTCTTGTACATAGAGGTCTACCTGGATTTTATCCTTTTGGAAATGTGTATATATATATATATATATATATATATATATATATTGACCAGTAATATATATATAGAGAGAGAGATAGATAGATAGATAGATAGATAGATAATGAACATATTTATATTATAAGAAAATGAGGAATGTCATAAGTATAGACTACCCTCGATTTCAACTTTTCCAGAATTATCCATCTTTTGCTGTAGTGTATATATATATATATATATATATATATATATATATATATATATATATTCTCTTTTACTTGTATTCTTTGTATACTTATTTACTCTTAATTTTGTATGTTTGATGAATTGGATTATGATTAGAATTCCAATGTAATAAATTATTACCAGGAAATATTAGTATTTGAGCCTTTCATATTATATTCTTGCTCTGTCTTGTACATAGAGCTCTACGTGGATTTTATCCTCTTGAAATATATACATATATATTGACCACTAATATTACAGATAGATAGATAGATAGATAATGAACATATTTATATTATAAAAAAATGGAGGGAGAGAATGTCTATAAGTTTAGACTACCCTAAATTTGGACTCTTCTAGAGTGATCCTTCCTTGCTGTAGTGTGTATATATATATATATATATATATATATATATATATATTCTCTTTTATTTAGATTCTTTTTATACTTATTTTAGCCTCGTCGTGGACTACTCTGTTTATTAAAGCTTCATCAAGGTACTTCTTTAATTCTGTTCCTTATTACAATATGACTTTACAATATAGTTTCCAAGCATGAAACCAGAATGGTTTCGATTTTTTTTTTTTTTATTATAAGCTTAGTTTTCTTGTATAATAAAGTGTTTATATCAGCCAACGCCTCTAAGCTTCATGGCTGGAATGCAATAATAACAGTACAGATATCACTATCTTATATCACTGGGACCAACCTCTCAAACTTACACATTAAAACCAAAGTATCAAACATCAAGATAAACTAATAATACAATTGAGCTTCTACCTGAATATTTTATGGCTTACACTGGTTCTCACTGAAGTTAAGCAAAGTTGAGCCTGTCCAGTACATTGATGGGTGACCACTTGGGAATACCAGGTGCTGTAAGCTTGGATGTGTGAGTGGTGTAATGGATAATGGCTCAGAATTGGAAATCAGAAAGCTGAGTTCCAATTCCAGCTGGGTTTGTTATTTTCCGTTCTGTGTCTTAGGAAAGGAATGGATCCACTTCTTCTATCCCCAGCTATGAGTTAATTTGTAGAAATCAGTAAACCATTATTATCTCAAAAAATATTCTTATAATTGAAAAATATTTCCTGGCTTTAAATACCTTCAAATGGTTAATAAACCATAAAAAAATTAATATTTAATGTTTTATGAAGGTTCATATTTATCTATATTTCTGAGATGAGATATTGTAACTATTTACACTATTTACATTGTTTGGACTGTTATCCTCATCTTCACTGCCATATTCATGATGTTTCAGTCATTCTAAACTCTGGCCTTCTTCAGGATCTGTCTATATTTCTGAGATGAGGTACTGTAATTATTTACATTATTTACATTGTTCGGACTGTTGTCCTCATCTTTGTTGCAATATTCATTTTGCTTTGGCCTTCTTCAGGTGATTGGAATTTCAAACTGAACCTTTTATTTCATCCACTGAGGTAGATTGTTCTATTTCCATGTGCCATGCTTCTTCCGGGTGTTTCAGTATCAGTTATCTCCCTTGAACTCAACTCTTCAAGTTTTTGTTCACCTCAGCTGTAGCCAAGTATCAAACACAAAACTTTTTGGGTCAAGTCATTGAATTCAACCAACGCTTTTATCCACTGAGCCATATTTAGTTTATGTGACTATTTATTTGAGTATTGACCACTACGATATATTACTTTACAGCACTTTACATTTGCTTTCTTTTGATGGTTCAAGCTCTTCTGAAAGTTTTTATGATTTCATGGTTGTGTTTTCTTCTACCTCGCATTTTCTTTTATTAAATATGGCTTTCTCCTGTGTATTCACTCTCTCTAGTTTTAAAACAATAGGGTGCTGGAGTGTTCTGCACAGGCTATGTGTCCCAAGAGTTTCATCTCCTGTAGGGCCACTCAGAGTGGTAAGGTTGAGGAGGGACCAGACTGGATGTGACCAACACCTGAAGACCTCAACAGTAGAATAGGAAAAAATCTACATGATCTCAACAACCAAACCAGCAGAAGAGGGCAGTACCAGTTGGGCTGGTGTAACTCAGGTGGACCGTGATAGGCCAAGCACCCGACAGCTCAATGCAACCAGATATGCCAGATCTCACCTCTCTCAATCCCCTATGTGTTCCAGTGATCCCAAGAGTGAAGCCATCTGGAGTTTCATCTCCTGTAGGGCCACTCATGATGGTCAGGTCAAGGAGCTGGGACCAGGCTTAATGCTACAAACCCTCAAAGACCCCCCAACAGTGAAATGGGCAAAGATCTAGGCAATCTCAATGACCAAACTCGGTTTGGCAGATCTTGCCTGTTTCAATCCCGTTTGAGTTGTGAGGGAGGCACTTCTTGCCAAGTCTATGGGCTTCTCCGTCACACAGAGTTGTCTACCAAAATCAAATTCATGCAAATGGACTCACCAAACTCTCTTTGATTACTCTTAAATGCTCATGACTTTTCAGAAGTAAGCTGGGCCTTCACAGCCATCTCCATCACTACCACCAGAGGGGAGAAAGGGAATAGGGAGAGAGGATGTCAATCCCAGTGCTCGGATATGAACAGGAGCTGACTACTAATGACTACTATGCAAATGTATGTGTGGATTTTGATGCAAAGTTAATTTAAACTGTAGATTTGGATTTACACAGGAGTGTCATAAAGTTTTTGAACAATGATTGTGATTTAAATAGAAACTCACAACAGCCATTGAGACCACAACCGACTTTGAAAGAAATAGTGGAGAAAGTAACATTGCCTAAATTCTGGTGTATTGTTTTTGTCGTAGAAAGACCAAGATGTAAGCTATGAACTGGAAATATCAAAATCCAACAATGACAGAAGTTTACATCTCTGGGAAGAGATTTAACTGATGACGGAAAATGTGACAATGAAATCTGAAAGCAAATTAGAAAAGCAAAAGATGCCTTCCAAAAACGAAACAAAGTATCAAGAAAGAGGAAAATGCTTCCCTGAATATTACAACCTTAACCGCTTTACATCAATAATCAACTGATATCTATCCTTATAATCTTCATCTATCACCATCCTCTTTCATTCATATCACGCACCTCATTCAGTAACTCTCTGAGTGGCTTTATATTGGGTGAACTATAGTAGAAAAAATTATTTAGTAGCAGTGTTTTATGATAGTAATGCATTGTAAATGAGTAAGAAAGGGATTGTCAATGGTCAGGAATTAATGCAAGCATTACTGATAGAATAGGGCTATAATATATATAAGTATTATTTATTAGCAATCTTTTATGAAAGGAATGCATTGCAAATGAGTAAGAAAAGAATTGTCAGTGGTCAGGAATTAACACAAATATTAATGATAGAATTGGCAGTTTTACTATAAAAATGAATTGTAAATAAATAAAAAGGGATTATCAGTGGTCAGGAATTAATGTAAGTATTACTGATATAATAAGGTTATTATCTGTATAAAAAAACAAAACAAAAATAGTTTTATCACATTTCAAATAGATATATTTGTTAAATATGTAAAAAATTAAGATTCCTATCAGTCATAAAACCATTTCCAGCTGTCGATTTCTCCCAGGAGACCATTTATTTTTATTTTTCATTGTCATTATTCTGATTGACTGACTTGCAGAAAGCCAAATAGACATGAATTGAATGGTCATTATCACCACATGCTTTACTGATTAATGCAAGCATAAAAAAAAGCAAAAAACAAAACAGTCAAAAAACAGAGACATTATCAAATATCAAGAACTTGGTGTATTTTTACACAGAGGTTTGGTCAGAAATTAGGTTTCTAAAATTTCCGCAGCACTGCAAAAATCTAGAGAAAATGAAATTAGGAAGATTTATGTTTGTTTCAGTTGATGGGTAATTGTAATGGTGAGATTAGCTGTTCCATTATAAGAAAAAATTTGGCATTTACAGACCCAATATTTAGCATTATTGCCAGCTGGCATTTGTTTATAGAATAATGGTAATTGTAATAGTAATATTAGTCGTTTTCCTACAAGGAAATATTTGGCATACATTGTACTGAGCAGCTAGTAATACTTTTGGTTGAAATTTATAAAATCTTTCTCTTAAAACGGTTTTTCAGTAAAACAAATTTCCCAAATGCACAGTTATCATACTTTTCAGTACTGATGGATGTTTCCTTCCTAACCTTTTATTTGAAGTAGTGTGGAATGTCAACATCTTGATTATGTCATTCTTTTCTCTCCTCAAGCCCAGTAGCTATTATCACCCTTTCCATTTTTGATGGAGGTTTCCTTCCTAACATTTTATTTGAAGTAGTGTGGAATGTCAACAACTTGATTGTGTCATTATTTTCTCTTCTCAAGCCTAGTGGCTGTTATCCCTCTTTCCAGTTTTGATGAGGGTTTCCTTCCTAACCTTTTGTTTAAAATAGTGTGGTATGTCAACATCTTGATTATATTATTTTCTCTTTAGTCTTACGGAAGTTAGATGTTTGCCTGTTTGAGTGTATTTATAAAAATCTTTTTCTTAAAATGCAGGAGTATTGCTTCTGCAGATGGAAGTCAACAGACTAAACTGTGTTGTTGCTGTTAATACAGACACCCTTTACTAAGTTGTGACAATATATATATAATACAAATGAAAAATACATATGAAAATAGGTAAAAATTACTAGAATTTAATTTATTTCAAGTTGAGCAGAATTTTTGTCAGGAAAGTGCTCGATAGACAACCAGAGTGACAATAATCAAATTAATGTTTAATTGAATTATATATATATATATATATATATATATATATATATATATATATAATAGTATGCATGTTATGTACTAAATACATATGACAAGAAAATTTTATGTATTTATAACTTCTCAAAATGCAATCAAAATTCTTACTTGATTGATTTTAGTTTATAATAATTTATATTACTAGGATCCACCCGGATTATATACCTATGGATCGATTACCTGTAGTATATATATATATATATATATATATATATATATATATGTATATGTATGTATGTATGTATATATGATTACTATTGTCTCTCTAATTGAGTATGACTATTTATGATAATGGTAATACAGTGTAACCCGGATATAAGAGAGTTGTCGGTACCGGAGAAGAAGTCTCTTATATCCGGGTTTGGTCTATTTTGTTTTATTAACACAGGCTCTAATTTGGGACCAGAGAAAATCTCTCTTATATCCGGGTTTCTCTTATACCCGGGTCTCTTATATCCGGGTTACACTGTATTAGTTGTTTGGTATTCATTGACTGAACAGCCAGTGTTGTTTTTAGATGAAAGTTTTCAAATCTTTCTCTTAAAACATTTTTTATAGGAAAACAGATTTTTCAAGTCGAGTAATTTTTATCACTATAAGACATTAATATAAAAGTTAAAACAATTCTGGCAGTGACAATTTATGCTGTGACATTACTTGTTCCAAAGAAGACAACATTTCATACAAAAGTACAAACTCTTAAATTTATTTACTAACAAGGCAGTGAATTGGCAAGCCTAAGGACCAAATTTCACAATTCAAAAACAAGGTTCAGTAGCTATATTATCTTTATTTATTTTTCTCATTGAGACAGATTGAGGAGCTGAAGCAGCTAAAAGAATTACGATTGAAGTAAGTACTAGTCAAGAATCAATAATAACGGTTGACATTGCTTCTTTTGATAAAAAAGTTGAAAGTAAATATTAGTCAATAATAATAATTGAAAATGCTTTGGTGAATAAGAAATGAAAATGAAATTAAATAATTATAAAGGTTAAAAATGCTTCATCTAATAAAAAATCAAGGAGAAAGTAAGTACTCAAATACTCGTCAAAAAATTAATAATATTGGTTGACAATGCTTTATGTAAAAAACAGGTCAGCTTCTCAAACTTGAATATACACTAAAATAACATTTAGAGTAATAAATAAATATATATATATATATATATATATATATATATATATATATATATATAATAATTAATTATACTCGTCTGATGATCTGCATAGGTGAAACCTAGGTAGGTTTGCCTGGCTCTTTAGGTTCATAGTTATATATATATATATATATATATATATATATATATATATATATATATATATATATATATATATATATATATATATAATGGCTGTTGATTTGTCAGTTGAGTATGAGTATTTATGATAATGGTAATATTAGTCATTTCCTTACAAAGAAAAATTTTGTATTTGTTGCTCAAGCAGCCAGTATTGCTTTTGGTTGAAATTTATAAAATCTTTCTCTTAAAATAGTTTTTTATGAAATTCACTGACTATAAATACTCTTTCCAGTATTGATAAATTTTTTCCTTCCTAACATTTTATTTAAAAGGATGTGGAATGCCAATATCTTGAATATGTCATTGTTTTCTCTTTGATCTTATGAAAGTTAAAAGATTGCATGTTTGTGTGTATTTTTTTAAGTGTGCGTTCATGCATGATAAGCAATGATAGAAGCATACAAAAACTTGGGTTTCTACTATGAACCATTTTTTATTTTATGGTGACTGTGGTGAAATAAAGTTCTCAGTGTTTCTTGGGCGTGTCCATCTTCTTTTTTTGGTCGAGCTCAAGTCAGCTTTGTGCTGAGTTGGAATGACCAAACTACTCACTTTATGAATCAGGCTGAACAATGTTGTTGGAAGATGGAAAGTGTGTGAGGCAAGAAAATGGTTGCCTTTTTATTGACTTCAGTAGCACCACCTAACAATGTTTAATAAAGTCAAGTCAGGTAATCGTATTTTCGGTTCCTTTACTTTAGGCATCATGGGAAAATGTATTCCTTTAATATTCATTATTATTATTATTTTATTTATCAATTTCATTTCATTTTCTCACAAGCTACATGTGCTATTCTTTTTTATTATGTGAGGGGAGACATATATACATAGCATTATATATAGCAGTAATTCGCCACACTAATAAATGTCTGGAAGCTAAAGGCCACCATTTTGAGCATCTCTTGTGATTGTAGAGTCCAAATGTAACTTGTCTTAATCTCGTCATGTCTAAATAAATTTAGTATTACAATATCTATACAAGTTTTTCTTTTACCTTATGTTTGTATTCATTTTTGGGTGGACTCTGCATATATATATATATATATATATATATATATATATATATATATATAAATATAAAAGTGAACATAGAAGTCAACACTTAGAGGTGACAGTCTGTTTCATGCTAGATGCAATCGTCAGGCCATTAGTGCTGTTATTTTTCACGGCTATTTCCGCCTCTAAGTGTTGACTTCTATGTTCACTTTTATATTTACACATGCTCTATCTCTGATATTGAGCACTTTATCCCATAAATATAGCACACTTTAAGACTATATTTCTTCATATATATATATATATATATATATATATATATATATATATATATATATATAAAATAAGGTAATGAAGGTTTTGGTAATCCATATAGAAATTCCAAAGAGGGCGTAATCCAGAGAGCTCAGTATAAGAAAGAGACCGGGAAAATATATTTTCTGGGGAAATAAATTATAGTCATGGAATGTTAAGGTTGTCTCTTTCTTAATTATATAACTAATTTATATATATATATATATATATATGTGTGTGTGTGTATATATATATATATATATATATATATATATATATATATAGATAAGGCCACTCTACATTTAAATTCTGAAAATTCAACCTTTTATGTATCTAGATGCAGAGCCAAGTCAGCCTCATTCAACTTTCTAGAAATTTTGTTTTTTTAATATCTTACATTGTAATAGCATGGTAATTGTATGTTTCTAGATGTAAATTTAGCATGGAAGATCCAGAAATTATTCAAATTTCAATATCAATTTCTCTTTTATTTAAAACTACATTCTTTAAGTAAAAATGAGGGTCTAGCTTATGAAGATAACTGAATATGTGCATTTTTTGTAAAAATTCCCCTTCGTATTCATATATTCTTTTATTTAAATTCCTAGAAGTTTCACCAGTGTATTTCTTGGGGCAGTTTTTTTTATTGTCTATTCTATAAATCATTGATCCATATCTTAGTTTATTATAAGGTTATATATATGAAGGTACATATATTTAGGTCTTCGGGACGCAGGTCAATGTCAAAAAAGACAATGGTCCTCATCCAGTTGGCCCCCAGACAAGCAATGCTGGATGTCAGCATCAACATCAATGGACAGCTAGTAGAAGTTGTTGATGAATTTTTCTATGTTGGCAGCATCATCTCAAATAATGTGACCTGTGAGAGAGACCTTGACAGCAGGAACAAAGTGATTCATACTGCGTATGGAACACAGGGTCTTCAGTAATCAGCCTGAAACTAAAATCATGGCCTTCTAGGCCGTGGTCCTCTCCACCCTTCTGTACTCTTGTGAGACCTGGACTTTGTATCATTGGAACATCAAAAATCTGGAATGGCTCCAGCAAACGAAGCTTTGATTAATCCTTTGTCTCAGTTGGGAGTACTGCATCGCCAACAATGACGTCCTCTCTTGGACATCTCTCTCCAGCATCAAGGCTACCATCCTTCAACATCATCTCAGATAGGTGGGTCACATGTCAAGAATGTGTCCTACTCTACTCCTATGTATTATCCTGTTTGGAGAATTAACCAGTGGCAAGAAGTTATGCAGAGGCTCAAAATGATACTTCAAGTATAAGTTAGACATCCCTGACACATGCCAACATATACCCTGAGACAAATCAGCCTTCCTGTGACTCCTGCTTCCAACTCTTCAGTAATAGCTCCCGCTATACATCTCGGTCCTCGACAAAATCCAGAGACGAATATGCAATGTGAGAGGTCCTGATCTGGCATTTAGTCTACAATCACTATCCCACAGATGTCCCTTCTGTCTCTTCTACAACTATTTTCATGGCAACTTTTCCGACAAGCTACTTTTGCTGGTTCCCAGACTGCATGAATTTAAGCGAGCTACCAGGCTGGCATCTCGGTCACACGCTTTCACTATCAAAATGTTTAAATGTAACCGTCTCTTTTATTCAAAAAGCTTCTTCTCTCGCACTTCCCATCTGTGGAACTCCCTTCCTCTTTTTTGCTTCCACGATGACTATAATCTTCAAATATTCAAGTGTAATGTCAATCGACATTTGACGCCCTCAGCTTGTTCCCCGTCCTTCTCTGTATCCTTTCCTCAAACACGCCTCTTTACTCTTGTTCTCAGTCCTCTGTAACCCCTCACATGCTAGTGGCACTCCCACCTTGCTTGGGGGCGAATTGCTTTAAAAACAAAATAGGCTGGGGCTTAACAGCCATCTCCACCACTGCCGCCAGAAGGTAGAAAGGGAATAAGGAGAAAGGATGATGAGGCCAACGTGAGCAGGCGTCAACGATGATATTTAGCTACATACAAAGCATCAAAGAAAACAGAGTGACAAAGAGGTACATTCTGAAAAAATAATATTGCCCAGATTATGAACAATATAAACTTTTACGAATGTACAGTATTTACATTAGTCGGACTATTGTCCTCATCTTTGTCGCCATATTTGTCACAACGTTTCGGCCGTTGTATGCTCCGGCCTTCTTCAGGTGGTTGGAATTTCGAACCGAACCCTTTATTTCGATCACTGGGGTAGACTGTTCTAGTTCCACGAGCCATGTTTGATGGATGTCAGTTATCAGTTACCTCCTGCTAATTTTCCCTCTGAAAGTTCTCCACTGCCTGATAGGAGGTAACTGATAACTGACATCCACCAAACATGGCTCGTGAAACTAGAACAGTCTACCCCAGTGATCGAAATAAAGGGTTCGGTTCGAAATTCCAACCACCTGAAGAAGGCTGGAGCGTACAACGGCCGAAACGTTGTGACAAATATGGCGACAAAGATGAGGACAATAGTCCGACTAATGTAAATACTGTACATAATACCTCATCTCAGAAATATAGACAGACTTTTATGAATGCATTGAATAGCTTTGCGTTTTTCTTGTAAAGATTGCCAAAATTAGCAGATTTATAAATAAAATTTGCTGTTATTTCTATTTTTACTATCACTTCTTTAAAAGCTATTTTCCTCTGACAATCATCAGAGGGAATCTGTCAGATACCCAAAAAATTTAGTGCAATCAACAGATTGTAAAATAAATCATGTCTAAAAGAATATGACAACCAAAGATAAGATCGAAAAATCCAAGTGAAGGAAACAGAAGGATTTTGTACTTTTCCTTAATCTCTGGAATTATGTTGGTTAATTTTTTTTTCTCTTTGATTTTTCAGTCTTACATTCTGTTGTCATATTCTTTCAGATGTGGTTGATGCTACAGTCTCTTCATATTGATTTCTTTCTTTCTTATAGATTTCCTCTGATGAGTGTCAGATTAATAAAAGAAGCTTTTATAGAAGTATTAATAAAATAAAAATGACTTACTTACACTATTTACATTTGGACTATTGTCCTCAGCTTTGTTGTTGCTATCACAATCCTTCATCAGGTGTATATCTTCCAGGTAACCTACAGTCTCAGGATATCTTGTCTAGTTCTTATTTTGTAGTCCTGCTCAGTTATTGCTCACCTGGTTTCCACTGAATCCAAGTGCACACTGCCTGGCCCAGGAATTGAACTCACAATTACTATGTCATCAAATTCACGAATCAATACTTTAATCCACTAGGCTATTGTTTCATAGTGTTCTGTTCGGACTTTCCTGTAGGTTACCTGGATTGATATACACCTGATAATATTGTCCCATAGAAAAAAAATAACAACAACTGGATGCCATATCCTTAGATATGGGCTGTGGAATGAGAGTATTTTATATATCATTGATGGATCTTTAAAAAAAACTATTAATGATTAAAATAAATGAAAAAAAAAAACAAGTTTATCTAAAAACTAGGTGTATTTCAGGCTGGAGTAATGGATAGTGGCTCAGATTGAGGAATTGGAGAGCCGAGTTCAAATTCCACTTGAATCTATTACATTCACTTACATGCTAATACCCTTGTGAAAGGTATGAATACTCTTCTTCTCCCCCCAGCTATGGGTAAATAGCAGGACAAACCAGGTTCTATAGACTTGGATGGCAACTGATCTACTGTAGAAAGAAATGGCAACCTATTACAGGAAAAAAATCTGCCTTGTCAGTCATGTATTGAAAGATACATGATCGCCTAAGCGTGTATCACTCATGGCACATAACTGGCTGACTGAATCTAGCATGTATGCATGTTTGCTTAAAAACAGTGAGGGTTTCTGCTGTGGAGTAAATAAGGCACCCTTGTAAAATAAATTAACTAGGTAAGACGCTTTAAATAAAAACCTTAAAGTCAGTCAGTGAAAGTCCGTTGGAGTAAGGCAGTCAGCTGACTGGCTCTTCTTTTATGTGGCATGTCCCTTCAAGAAGTAGGCGATCATGGCTCTCCACTTCTCCCTATCCCTTGTAGCTCTCAATATGCTTTGTCCTTTTGCTACTTCTCCCAGACCCTGTTCTGTCATTCACTTGCTTAAGCCTGCTAAGTATGTGACATGTTGCTTTCCTGTGTCTCTCTTTCCCTCTATTTGACCTGTGAGTATCAGATTCTCCAAGCTCTCTTTTCTCATTATGTGTTCCAGAGATTTCAGCTGCCTCTTCCTGATGTTAAATATAAGCTTCCTCCTTGTTGGCATCCTCTCCAAAACCTCATCATTGCTCACATGTTTGGTCCATGGTATCCTGAGAATCCTTCTGTAGAACCATACCTCCATTGCCTCGAGTCTCTTCTTCATCTTTGAGAAGACTGTCTGACATGCACTGCCATAAAGAGAACAGATATCACGTAGCAGTTCAGTAGTGCCCCTGACCTGTAAATTGCATTTTGGGCTTAGTTTTTACTGATGACCATGCATTTTGTCTTCTTGTAGTTTATGCTTAGTCCCTTCTTTTCGCTCTCTTGTGGTACCTTCTTTAGGAGGTTTTGTAATTTCCTTTCCATGTCTGGTATCAGCACTGTGTCATTTGCATATCATATGTTGTTAAGATTGTGGCTGCAATGATGAATCCTGGTAGGATTTTCAGTTCTCTCAGAATTGCCTCACTGTATAGGTTGAACAAGTCTGGTAAGAAGACACACCCTTGTCTTACACACCTTTCTATTTTTGTATATCTGCTGAACTCATTCTCTATCCACATGCAGGCCATTTGCTGCCAGTCTAGGTTCTTGATTATTCTAATATCTTTCCCAAATATATCACGGTTGCCGAGCAGTTCCAACAGATCTTTGTGGCATATTTTGTTGAATGACTTTGCGGAGTCTATAAAACATAGGTGCACATCCTTCTGCATTTGTATTGCACTGATAACATTCTGAGCATGAATATTACATTCCTTGTTCCGGTGTCTTTAATGAACCCGACCTGTTCTTGTCCTATCTCTGGCCTGATTCTGCTGTGCACTGTATTCATCAGAATATGGATGATTAGTTTTGTTATGTGGCTCATTACGCTCACTATTGTCAAACTCTCCGTCTTCAGGCAGAATACGACTAAGTCAGGGCTCTGTCTACGGAGACTTGGCTGAGAAAAATAACAATGCAAAATGCCCAATCCCGCAGTTGTGGGGGCTGGGTAAATTTTGATCTTTGTCTCAGGTTCCCCACATTAAACTTTACCTTCTGCCACATCACATCTCAGTGGGGAGACTGAGTAAATAGCAGTCCACTGGAGTCAGTTGGAGAACTCTCGTGATGTCACGATGAGTCGCCTGAGCAAAGACATAATATTATATCCATTAGGAGTGAGTTATAACATTTCTGTGTTAATTATTTCTTTCTAACTGAAGTTCTGAGATGAGGAGTTATCCTTAGTTAAACTATTTATATTCTGACTATTGTCTTCATCTTTGTTGTTATAACAACATTTTGGCCATTGTGTCCTCTGACATTCATTAGGTGTATATCAATCTGAGTAACCTACAGGGAATACTAAACAGAACTCTTTATTTAATCTATGGGGGTAGACTGTTTCTGTTCCACTACACATATTGAGAGATATCTCATCTCGTTCTTATATTTATTATTTCTCAGTTATTGCTTGTCCAGTTCCACTGAATCCAAGTACACACTGTCCAGCCCAGGGATTGAACTCACAATTCAACAAATTCACAGTGCTTTAATCCAAAAGATAGAATTCTTAATGAAAAATTATAAAACAAAGAATGCCTAAATTTCTTTTTAAATCAATATATATATATATATATATATATATATATATATATATATATATATATTTATAGGGAAAAGGTTATAGTTGTTCCGAGAGAAAAGTGCATATTTTAAAAAGAAGATAAACTGCAAACATCTTTGGTTGAAATGTGGATTTTTTATTTTAAAATTTATATTACACTCTATTTTACATAATTCTGCTTCACTGGTTTCTGGTTTTGCGGCCTTCTTCAAGCAAAGAGTAGATATTTCCACATATTACAAAAATGAATTTTTTGCATGGTAGTGATTCAAATGTCTTCCTTGGACTGGTGATAAGCATTTATTTATATATATATATATATATATATATATATATTTATATATATATATCATTGCTGTTGCACAATATGTGGACTTTTATGTAGGTTACTAGTGTGACTGAAGTGTTACATATGACGTAAATATAAAAACTGAATGAGGTTGTTGGATCTTCATATCTCGAACTTGACGGGAGAGTCCATCATGTATGTATATATATATATATATATATATATATATATATATGTTGGATTAATAAAAATATAAAATTTGTCACTTAGCTGATTGATACCATATTCAGCACCTCAAGTCTTGAGTTTCATAGACAAACCTTTTTTGTAATCATTAGGCCAACCTGTCAAAAGGTATCATGTGTCAGGTTGATTTCTTCTTCTTCTTTGAGGGTGTGTAAGCATGTGTATGTGTATCTGTGTACACCTGTATGTGTGTGTATGTGCACATGTTTAGAATGTTGTGGTTATTTCTTATTTAATATATATATATATATATATATATATATATATATATATATATATATATATATATATACACACATATCGAGTGTAATTGCAAAATTGTCAACATCATGTAACAGCAAAATTATCCATCCCACAAAATGTTTAATATCTAAAAAAACTCAACTATGGTACCGACATTCATACTCTGGCTTTCATTCAAGAACCATCTAGAGAACGGGGAATAAGTTTAAAAAAGTAGGAAAAGTAGAGAGGAAAACTGGATCAAGACGTCACAGCAGCAGGGTAAAGAGATCAATTAGAAAAGATCCAACTCAATGCATAAGACGTTTGGCACGTGAGAGAGGAGTTTCAGCTATGACAGTCCAAAGAGCAGTAAAAAAAGACTTGAAAATTAAATCATACATGAAACCTGTGAGGCACCTTGTTACTCCAGGACAGAAAGTTAGAGGATCTGAGAGGGTGAAGATCATCTTGAATAAGTTGGAAAATGATCCTGGAATAAAATGTATATATTTGAACTTTATTTCAATACTTTGTGAGCTTCCAATCGTTAGCTATAATTAATTAATGATGAGATGTCATTTTCATTTATGATTGATTTCATCAAACTTCTTCTGTTAAGCTTGTAGAGTAATTATACATTCTTATTATTCAAGGTAGAGTTCATTAGTGTTATAGGATATCTTTAATCATTTCTAAGATGCAACAGTTGAAAGCTTAATCTAGCAATTGAACAATTTTGCTGTTACACCTGGTATATATATATATATATATATATATATATATATATATATATATATATATGGTGGAGATTTTGATCTGAAGAGTTGAACACCTCGGTGTTGACAAAATAAATTATAATCAAAATGAATAATTAAAATCTTCATCTTCTTATTATCATTATAATGCTCTGTAGTCTACATTGAGCTCTCCCTGGATTTATATCCTCCATGGAATTATCCCTTCCAGTCACAAACTGGTAAACATATATATATATATATATATATATATATATATATATATATATATGTTTGTCGTATATAGTCTAACTGATTTCACTTGATGGAAACAGGAGCAAAAGGATAAAGAAACTACCTGAAATCAGCTAGATTATATAGCCAAAACATATATAACTGAATGTTCATTTTTATTTATTATTCATGCTCTATATCTTGATATAAAGCACTCTAATTACTAAGGCTGCCTTGCCTTAAAACGTTATCTCCCTAAAATATGATCTAACCTTGTTTTATCAAAATACAATCATTGGTATATATACTGCTATGTCAGTAACTAGTATTTACATTAAATATCATATCCTAGTACAGGATTGGTACACATGGAATAAAATTCCCATAACCAAAAGCACTCTTCTTACCAAGTAGAGCTAATAATATTAATATTTATTCAAAATTATAACATATGCATGTCATAAGATCAGACCAGAAGTGTCAAAATAAAATTGAAACTTTGTAGCGATCTTATAGCATGCATATAATATGAATAAACATTAAATATTATGTGTATATATATATATATATATATATATATTATATATATATATATATATATATGGTTTATCATACTATTTGCTCCTTTTTCAAATAGAACTATTCACACATGATAATTAGTTACCTCCCATAGAGTGTAGCCATACACTGCTTGGCACAAAAATTAGCAGTCCTCACTCCACATGTAAAATTATTACTTTCAGATGAACCTAACAATTTTGTCTTTGGAAAGAATGAACACTACATTTTTGACTTAAAAATGCACCATGAGGATGACATTGTGTTAATGCCAAAAGTACTTGAAATAAAATGATATGTATCAACACGGTAATTTTTTCTCTTCTTTTAATACTGACACCAAAAGGCTCATCCAAGAATATGAAAGGATCCTATTGAAAATAAGCAGACAAAACTTGTCTAAATTATTCAATGAAACTTCCCTCAATGAAAATATGCTGCCAAAATACACACACAATATATATGCGTGTGTGTGTGTGTGTGTGCGTGCGTGTGTTTCTGAATCGCATATGTGTGTAGATGTGTATTATATTAATAACTAGCCTAGAAGCCACACTTCAGGCAGACTTTAGGCTAGCTCCTGTGGGGGGCATTTGCATCTTTGGCCTTTTACCTTCAGTGTCCTATCTATATAAATATATATAATAAGAATTTAGAAATAATAAAATTATTTTATCTTTATTTGACACCTTAATTCAGCATAATCTTTCTTTGTATACACAACTGATCTCAAAGTCACAATTAAAAGACATCAAGGAACCCAGAAATATGTAGTATTTTGAATACATCACAGTACATGTGCTAGAAGAAGAAATATCATGTGAGCAACTTACCGTAACCCACTTAAGTTTTAATTATGATTTAATTAGTCGATATCAATTGCAATTGTGACCAAAAGAGAAATTAATGTTAAACCATTACTATCTATCTATCTATCTATCTATCTATCTATCTATCTATCTAAGGCTGTCCCTTATCTATCTATCTATCTATCTATCTAAGGCTGTCCCTTATCTATCTATCTATCTATCTATCTATCTATCTATCTAAGACTGTCCCTTATCTATCTATCTATCTAAGATTGTCCCTTACCTATCTATCTATTTATCTATCTATCTATCTATCTAAGACTGTCCCTTATCTATCTATCTATCTATCTATCTAAGACTGTCCCTTATCTATCTATCTATCTATCTATCTATCTAAGACTGTCCCTTATCTATCTATCTATCTATCTATCTAAGACTGTCCCTTATCTATCTATCTAAGACTGTCCCTTATCTATCTATCTATCTATTTATCTATCTATCTATCTAAGACTGTCCCTTATCTATCTATCTATCTAAGACTGTCCCTTATCTATCTATCTATCTATTTATCTATCTATCTATTTATCTATCTATCTATCTATCTATCTATCTATCTAAGACTGTCCCTTATCTATCTATCTATCTAAGACTGTCCCTTATCTATATATCTATCTATCTATTTCATCCTCTATTTTCATCTATTTCAGCCTCTTTCTATTTCAGACTCTTTGTATCAATCTATCTATTTCAGTATCTATCTATCTATCTGTTTTTATATTCATTAAACCTTTAATAAAGTATTGTTTTTTAAACTTTTCCCTCTGTTGAATATTTAAATTTAACTTTAAATGGGTTATTTATTTAATTTTTAATCGTGTGTAACTACAGCAGTTACTTCAGGTTGTTTATGATTTGCCGAGATAAAAAACGGACAGACAGACACACGTGTACATTGCGCTTTATTTTTATAGATATGTATAAGACATATATAAATTGTATTTAAATTATATCTATGGGATATATTGGTGATATGTATAGATATGCAAAACAAAAGGCTCATAAAATATTTAAAAATTACAAAGCAGTCCTTTCTGGCCAACATAACATAGTATAGTAATTCTAGAATGGATCAATTTATTACATAATAACAATAGAAAACTGATCTCCCATTTTATGTTCAGAAGAAATTTATATTAATATGTAACACAAATATATCTTAAAAAAATTCCTATCCTTGGTTGATTAATATCAATTTTAATGTGGAAACATTGACTTGCATAATAAAATCTGACAGTGTAATTATTCTAGGAGGGGATCAATTTATTATGTAATAACAATAGAAAACCGATTCCCCACTTTATATCCAGTAGAAACATTAACTTGCATGAAATATGTTGCAAAAATCAGTTTGAGAGACTGAGAAGCTAACACACAGATAGATAAATGAATATAAAAACAGACAGATAGATAGATAGATAGATATGAACAGCCTAAAATAGATAGATAGATAGACAGATAGATAGATAGATAGATAGATAGTAAATGCATTGTCAGCATTTTAAAGGGCAAGAAGAATCTTCATGTATCTTTTTTCAGGGAAGAATCTGATATTTGTGATTCTATTTGACCTCTCTGTAATCGGATTCCATGGATTCTCTATCAAGTGACCAAAATCCCTACTCTTTGAGAATTGGAGTAGGTGGGGGTCAAATGACATCATTTAAATACCATGGAGCCAGTCTGTCTTTTAATCTGTAGACTTCAGTATTTAATCAATTCAAGTGTTTCCCCCCCAGAACTGAAGGAGTTATCTGATTTGCTGTAAGCAGATTTTTTTGTTTTTGGCCAGTAAAGTAATACCAGAATCATGTGTTGGAGGAATTCCTTTTTTTTTTGAGAGTAAAGGATTTCCAATGTTAAAAATGCCCAATGCTAAACTGTACTTGAATTTCAAAAAAGTAAATATCAATCCTTTTAAAATGTTAACCTTCAGATTCCTTGAGGCTTTTTGAGCTTCTTTTGGGTTTTAACATAACTGAACTGAAACTGTGAATCAATTTCAAGTGAAAAGAAGTAATATACTGTTCAATAGTTGATCTCAAGCTCAAATTTCCCTAAATAAAATATATTAGATATAAAACTGCTTTTTGAATCTTGTATTTTATGGTTGTCATTATTAAATACAAGAATTCTACTGAAGGAATAGAAACAGCAATAATTATTTTTTAATCATTTCACCTTAAGCAAAACGATAATGTTACACGAGGCAGTTACTGAAAGTAAAAAGGAATGAGAAATCTTTAAGGAAGAGAAAGAATAATAAAGATGATGATTGCATTTAAACATTAGAAAATCATAAATGGCAAGGAAGCAAGGGACTGGAAGAGTGATCTGTAGGTAAGAAATGTGAGAAAAGAAACTATCACAATAGAATTTATGGTTACCCATAGATATTTAACATTAAAATGGTGAGACATAGTCACCAATCTAGTATGATACACAATTTTTATTAAGTCTTGGCAGCCTTCCCTTTGTAAACAGAAAGAATACCTGCAAGGACTTAATGTAATCTGTGTTTAAATATTCTGTTTCTCTATAAGGTAGTATGTTGCTAATTTCCAGTCTGTAAGTACTTTTATTTTATTTTTATTCTTGATCAATTTCTCATAAGAGAGAGGTGAAACTGGTTCACTTCCAAAATGTTTTCTTGTATGAAATATCAGTAACTAAATTTTCACATATTTTTACTCCCAAATTTTACAAATGTTCATTTTCTACGTGTTATTTATTTATCCAGGAGGATTTTAGTACAAGATGATAATTTGTTCAAACCTTGTAACTTTGTGCTCCTTAAAGCCTCAAAGACTTTGCTGAAGATTGGTAGGAGACTGATAGGTGCAGCAGTTAGATGGTTCAGAAGAGTCTCCAGAATTCTCAAAAACAGGGACAACAGATGAGGACTTCCATCAGGCTGGAAAGCAAGAGTCAGTGAGGCAATAGTTATATAGTTTGGAGAGAATTGGAGCCAGCTCAGGAGCACATTTCTTTTGGACCACTTGCTTTATGAGAGTCTAATTTAGAGATGATGTCCAATACCACTAACAAGGTTATGCTCATCTCACTCAATAGAGCCTCAGTTCTAGGGGAGTGGAATCAGGTGTGGGTATTCCGGATGAGTCGAGAGTTCAGTTGGATGAGAATTTCTGTGCAAAGCATTCAGCCTTATCAGATGAGGAAGTTAGGACTTCAAATTGATTGAATAGAGGAGGGATTTTGGATTTGCTGTTGTTCAGTACACTCTTGCAGAGATGCCAGTAATCTTTAGAGGAAACTTGCGAAATGCAATATGTTATATCATTCTATAAGCAAAAAGTAACTTTGCATCATTGAGGACACACTTGCACTCATTCCGGGCAGAGATAAAAAGATGTCTGTTGCAATTGGACATGCCACTTTGGTACAGACAGAAGAAGTGATTCCTAAGGGCTGTATATATATATATATATATATATATATATATATATATATATATATATATATATGTTTGTGTGTGTGTGTGTGTAGTTAGGCAGCATATGTTCATTAAAACAGGTTTCATTAAATAATATAGACATACTATATCTATTTATTTTTATAATTCTTTCTAGTTAATTATAACAGAATATGTTCACGTTTGTTTTCAAAAATCACCACAAAGATCACAGTTACAATAAGCTTGTATTTGCAATACACACCTGAGTATTTGGGTATGAAAAACTATGGATCAGTTTCAAGAAGGTAATTAGAGAACTAGAAAAATAAATGAACATATGTCTATATTATTTATTGAAACATGGTTGTATGTATATATATATATATATATATATATATATATATATATATATCAAGAAGGAAAAAACTTAGCACATTAACACATCATCGGAGAATTCAGTAATAAATTTATTTTGACAGATATGTTTTTATGTCTGCCTCGTCAGACCAAAATTACAAAAGGGTTCAAATTTACTCAGACAATTTATTAAAAATTATTTTAAAGTTAAATCACAAGAGAAAAGGAAGTAAATGTCTAAATTACTTGACATAGAAAAATTTTCCTGGTGATTTACATTATAGAAGAGAGGAGTGGCGGGAAAAAAGGAAAAGCAATGTACTAGCACAATGAGGATATACAAGTGACAGCTAATGAAATACATTGAAATTAAATCAAAATTTATATCATTATCATTTAATCTATGTCAATACAATAAAAATCATCATCACATATATAAAAAGAGTGAAAAAATAAATATCAAAACTTTAAATTCATTATATCTAATTCCTCTCCATAATTATAAAACGCATCATATATATATATATATGTGTGTGTGTGTGTGTGTGTGTGTGTGTGTGTGTGTGTGTGTGTGTGTGTGTGTGTGTGTGTGTGTGTGTGTGTGTGTGCTGTATCCATATAAAAAATATATACAAATATGCTCATACATACACACACATACATACATACATACATACATACATACTGAGTTTTCTTCATGGATCTTTTTAATATTTTATATTAAAAAGACTTTACTTGGATTATCCTTACCACTTATGAAGTTGCCATTATATATATATATATATATATATATATATATATATATATATATATATATATATATATATATATATATGTGTGTATATATATATATATATATGTGTGTATATATATATATTTCTGTTGTGCAACAATGACCTAAAGGTAAAATATCTGACTGATTTCAAATCAGTTGGGTTTCAATCCCAGCTTGAAGCAATTGGATGTCTAGCCACACTGAGGAGCTGTGGTACAGCAAAACAGTCTGTCTGTGGATGACTATATATATATATATATATATATATATATACAAGTATAGGATTGGTGCATACGGAATAAATTCCAATAACCAAAAAATACTATTCTTAAAAGAGTGTTTAATACAGAGTAGAGCAAATATAATTATTTATTCAAAAATTATAACATAAATATATTATAAAATCACTACAAAAATGCCCATTTTTTTTTTAACACTTCTGGTGTCTTATCAAGTGATGGTGTTGAATGTAGAATAAAAGGTTTTAAAAGGTTCAAATCAATCATTCACCAATCGCTAATGGAAACGGTGTTACATAAGCTGGAATAACCAATTAAAATACAAGTATATGGGAATTCAAAACACTTGAAAACGAAACTTGGTTAGAATAATTAATTAATGCTTCGATGTTAGGGTGAGACTAAAGTAGAATTCATTCTAACTATTTAATATTAAATTTTACTATAAAATTCAAAATTACCATTATTTTTGTAGTGATTTTATAACATAATAATTTTTGAATAAATAATTATATATATATATATATATATATATATATATATATATATATATATATATATGCACAGACATGAGTCCTGAGATACATGTATTCACATTTGCATATCCATGTAAACAAACTTTTAAATAAATCCAACATTGCCACAAGGTTATTTTCTTTGAGTGCTGTGAAACAAACACAGCTCTGATGACTTGCGAAACTAGTAATTAAAGCATTGATTGATAACAGTCACAGTTTCCAAAACTTTCTCCTCTCTTTCTTTATTTTTGACGACTAATATCCTTATCTTGTGATATTTTTTTAATTTCAGCATATTGTTTGCAGTCAGTCAAGGAAAGAAAGAAAACAATAAAAAACTAGGTCCAATAAAGACATTGTGAATGCCAATTTGGGAATTCAGAAGCAATGAAAGGGAAGGAAAAAGTCAAAGAATATCTCTCCCTCACAAAAGCCTCTAATTCACACACCTCTCTGCAGATGATGGAGTGGAAGGATTGCAACTGACGCCTGCATAAGATATCTCTCTGCCGAGATAGCAATCAATGAGCGATGGTGACATTTTAGTTTGGAGCCAAAGTGATTTGGGAAATGAGTTCGATTGGCAGCAGTTAAAATGAAGGTGTTGCCAGAATTCTGCAGGGATTGTGGGAAACAAAGTGTTTATGTTGAATGACAAGTTAGCAAATTGAAATTTATCAGAACACTGGATATATATATATATATATATATATATATATATATGTATATGTATATATATATATATATATATTTTGAACGATAAAAATTATTTAAAAAATTAATTAAAATCTTCAGACATACTGGTTTGTAGATTAATATTCTCATGTTTTTATTATTATTATTTCATTTAGATTCCTCGACTAGTTTCGGCCAACATGGCCATCATCAGGAGAAAAAAATGTTTCTGCTTGCTTGTAGCAGTAAACTAAAGAAATGAATGTCTTAATGGAGAAAATGAACATTTGTCTTTAGTTTTTATTTGTTTTTTATCTTTTTAACATGAGTTTATAAACATTCCTTGTGTTGGTCAAAAGTAACAATATTTCTTATGCGAATGTATATATATATATATATATATATATATATATATATATATATGTGTGTGTGTGTGTGTGTGTATAACTTAAATAGATTAAGACTGGGAATAACTTAACAGGTAGAGTGTGTTAGAAAACCTGCAGAAAGTACCCTGGTCTCACCTGTCACATGAAAACACATGAACAAGCTGAAGAGAGTTTATAAAACAGGCCAGGCCCTCTACAAAACAACATAGTTTGCCACATCTGCAATAAGCTTTGAAAATCACATGCAGGTTTCAGGAGCCATTGTCATTCTTAAAAGAACCAAAACATTGACCAAAATTGTTGTACTCATTTACAGTACAGCCATTATATATATATATAGAGAGAGAAAGATAGAGATAGATAGATATAGATATTTCTTGTGTGAATATATATATATATATATATATATATATATATACATCGATATAAATAGACAGAGATATTTCTTATATATATATATATATATATATATATATATATATATATATGTGTGTGTGTATATAGTGAATGAGAGAGAGACAGAGATACAGACAGACAGAGACACAGACAGAGAATTAATACAAGTAAAAGGTTTGTCACTTAGCTGACTGATGTTATCTTCAGCATCCTGACCTGTGAGTTTCGTAGACTGACTTGTCCGTTCACTCATCAATGGGTTTATTTGTAATCCAACATGTTTATTAATTCAAAAATTATTTTTAGTGGAAACCCATGTCTGAATAGCTGCCAGTAGTCATAATATTTTATTTGGATATTTCATCGTGGTCATTTTATCATATATGTGTGTATGCATGTTATATTAATATAAATTTCTTCGGAACATAAAATGGGAGATCACATACATACTCACAAATATATCCCATAGATATAATTTAAGATATATATTACATATTAATATAAATTTCTTCTGAACATAAAATAAGGGATCAGTTTTCTATTGATATCAAGTGATAAATTGATCCCCCTTTCCATGTGACAGGTGAGACCAGCACCCAAAAGCAGATCAATAAATCTGTAGCCTGATAGAAAATTATTAGCTTAATTTTCACCTGAAAATTTCAGTATAAAATGTTTGATCTATATGATTAATATTTCCCACTAAATTAATGCATTGACAAATTTATGTTGAAAATTAAAGATTTATTGTGTATAGTAAATACTCTTTTCATTATCAGGCAGTGGATTTACTGATATCCCTACATATGTATGTGCATGTATATCTGTATCCATATCAATTTCTAAAGAAGTAATGGGATTTTTATTTATTAATCCAAGAGATTTTTATAGATATAAACGTTATTTTTCATGGATACCCATATTTGAATAGAGGTTCTCTTTATTTTTAAACAGTATATTTAATTTAAGTGTATAACGGGGGATCAATTTATTACTTAATAACAAAAGAAAACCGATCACTCATTTTATGTTCAGTAGAAATTTACATTAGTTTAACAGAAATTTATCTTGAAAATTTTCCAATCATGGATTGGTTAATACCAATTGCATCATGAAAAAACTGAATTGCATAATAAAATCTGACACTGTAGTAATTCTAGAGTGAATCAATTTATTACTTAATAATAATAATAATAAAAAAACTGATCCCTCATTTTATGTTCAGAAGAAATTTGTATTAATATGTAACACAAATATATCTTGAAAAATTCCTATCCTTGGTTGATTAATACCAATTTTGTTGGGGAAACATCGACTTGCATAATAAAATCCGACAGTGTAATTATTCAGGGGGGATCAATTATTACTTAATAACAATAGAAAACTGATTCCCCACTTTATATCCAGTAGAGACATTAACTTGCATGAAATCTGTTGCAAAAATAAGTTTGTGAGACTGAAAAGAAGACACAGATGTACAGATAGATAGATAGATAGATAGATAGATAGATATGAAAATAAAAACAGATAGATTGATAGATAGTAAATGCATTCTCAGCATTTTAAAGACAAAGAAGAATCTAATAAATTATTATTCTTTTTCTTTCATGAGATTTCTCAAATTATTCAGGTGAGTAGATGAAAATAAATATACTATTTAAAAAATAAACAGGGCGTCTACTCAGATATGGGTATCCATTAAGAATAGCATTTAAAGTGATAAAAATCAGTTGAATTAATAAATAAAGCATCCATTCTTCTTTAGAAAATGCTTTGTTTATATTCAACTGAGGAGATATGAACTTTCGAGAATCTAGAAAGAGAAGGCTCATGCTGATAAAGGACCCCCTTTGGACAATGCAAATTGGATGTGATGATGGTTTCACCTACAAAGGGGGACAAAGATTCAAATCCTGCCAGTGGGCACATTTCAGAAGATTTCTCGAATATCCCTTCAAAATAAAAACTGTTTAAAAAACAAATCCACAAAGCATCTACTGAAACATGGTTATCCCCCCAAAAATAACATTTAAACACTTAAAACTATTTTATATTTATTTTTGTCTACTGGTCCAAGAAAAATGTTACAGTGATAATATATCTGATTAATAAATAAAAAATCCATTACTTCTTTTTATTATTATTTCATTTAGATTCCTAAACTAGTTTTGGCCAACATGGCCATCATCAGGAGAAAAATAATATTCTGCTTGCTGGTAGCAGTGAACTACATAAAAAAAAAACAATATATATATATATATATATATATATATATATATATATAAAATATGGTGACTTCTTGATATTATCAGCCTGAGGAAACCCCAAAATATACATATATATAGTAAAGGTAATAAATGCATTGGTATATAATCTAACTGAATCCTAGTAATATAAAATAGTAAAACTGATCCACAAAAAGAGCTCAATGTATTTATTAATACAGAGCAAATAATTAATAAACAATAAAATCACAAATCACCTCATATGGGGAATAAGCTTATTTTGACTGACGAA
This sequence comes from Acanthosepion esculentum, assembly GCA_964036315.1. Classification (NCBI taxonomy): domain Eukaryota; kingdom Metazoa; phylum Mollusca; class Cephalopoda; order Sepiida; family Sepiidae; genus Acanthosepion; species Acanthosepion esculentum. The sequence continues at coordinate 17,150,761 of OZ038496.1, read as the reverse complement.
AATATAATTTATCAGTCTTCAACCCCGGTGTGTGTGTGTGTGTGTGTGTGTATATATATATATATATATATATATATATATATATATATATGCACACACAATAAAATGCAAAATCACCTCATATGGGGAATAAGCTTATTTTAACAGACAAAAATATTTGTCACTCTTAATAAGCTTATTCACCGTATGAGGTGATTTGGGATTTTATTATGTGTGTGTGTATATATATATATATATATATATTTAGTTGGATTGATGTGAGTTTGTGACCCTGGATGTCACGCTATTTGTGATCATCAGACAAACAGATTAATTTTTAAAATTGTGGGCTTATATACATTTGTGTATATCAGTGTTTTTATCAATCAAACTAAATATGTTAGCTCTATCACTACTATTGAGCGCTTTCCAATAAGTACCACGCACATATGTATAATAATATGCATAAAAAATTGCATACATATATATATATATATATATATATATATATATATATATATATATATATATATATATATATATATGTTTAGTTTTATAAAATTTAGGGTATGCAATATTCATGAGTAAAAGTGTTCAGTATATGGAGCATGTGTATATTTGAGAAATGTGGACACTGATGTCAACACCATATGTTGACAGTCTGTTACATGCTTGAATTTCATTTTAGCATGAAACTTGGTGTCATCATCAATGTCTCCACTTCTTACATATATATATATATATATATATATATATATATATATATATATATGTATATGTAAGAAGTGTAGGAAGTGTAAGAAGTGTGTATATATATATATATATATATACACACACACATATATATATATATATATATATATATATATATATATATATATACACACACACACAGTGGTAACTTGACTTACGAGTGTCCAAACTAATAAATTTTTGGAGATATGAGCTGTCTTTAAGTTAATTTTTTTGTTTTGAGTTGAGAGCTAAAATTCAGGTTACGATCCAGCTTCAGATACCCCACACCAGTTGGCGCAGTGAATGCCACAATGTTTGCCCAGGATCCCGTGTCTCACTCATTCACTTTAAACAGTTAGGTCACAGTGGAAGCATCAGTGTTGTGCTCGCATTTATGCTTGCAGTTATTTTGCCAAACATGTGTCTGAAGAAAATGAGTGTTAAGTATAGTACTGAGAAGAAGAAGCAGATGATGTGCATAGAATTAAAGAAAAAGTTATCTAAAAATATGACCAACATATGAGTGTAGTGGACATGGCAAATCAGTACGAGTGTAGCACTTCTTCAATCTGCACTATACTGAAGTAGAAGACGTCAATAAAGGCTATAATGCCAGCTAAGATTTCTAAACAGAGGACATCTATCCCTAGAAATATGGAGAAGCTGCTGATAGTGTGTTTGACGAAGAAGCAATTCGCTGGAGATACTGTGATGGAGGCTATAATCTGTGAGAAGATACAAGCTATTTATGCTGATTTGCTGCAGCAGACCCCAGGAACTTTGATGGATGAAACATTAGGCGAGCGGTTTAAAGCCAGTTAGGGCTGGTTCAAGGATTTTAAGAAGAGCACCAGCATTTACTCCATTGACAGGCATGGTGAGACAGCGAGTGTGAATATGAAAGCACCTGAGGATTACCTCAAAACTTTTGAAGGAATTATAGCAATTGAGCAAGTGTTCAGCTGTGACAAGAGAGGACTTTTTTGGAAGAAGATGACGAAGAGGACTTATATAATGGCAGAGGAGAAGAGGATACTGGGCCACATATCCATGAAGGATAGGATAACACTCACACTGTTTACGAATGCAAGTGATGACTGCAAGATTAAGCTACTGCTCACTTATCATTCAGAAAACCCCAGAGCCTTTAAGTTAGATAAGATCTTGAAAGAAAAAATGCTGGTTACATGGAGGGTAAAACTGAGGGCATGGGTCACCCAGCAGTTCTTTTTCAAGTCGATGAATTTGGCCTTTGGTCTAGACACTAAGAAATATCTCCAGGAAAATAACCTACCCCTGCAAGCCCTTCTTGTCCTGCTCACCCACCTAACCTCAAAGATGACATCCTCAAAGAGTTCTAGTTTATATGGTTTCTCTACCTTCCACCCAACACCACCCCTGTCCAGCAGCCCATGGACTAGCAGGTGATTTCTAATTTCAAGAAACCCTTCACCAACCACTTGTTCTGCTGGTGCTTTGAGGTGATGAAAAGCACAAACCTCACCCTCAAGAGTTCTAGAAGGACCACTATATCCTCAGGATTGACCTCTTCATTGAAGAAGCTGTGGCCTGAGGTTGTGACTGAAATGGACTTTGAAAGACTTGAACCTGAAGTGGCAGTGGTGGAGGAGATTGTATCCCTTGGCAAGTCTATGGGCTTGGACATCGATAAAGGTGACATCAATGAACTCACTGAAGAGCAATCCAAGGAACTGAAAATGGAAGAGCTAAAAGATCTACAGACACAGCAGCACACAGATGTTTTGTAGGAAATAGGTGACATGGAGTAAAAGTCAGATGAAGGAAATGTTGGTAATTGGGAAGGATGTTTTCAGACTATATTCAAAAGAAACATGCAGAAAAAGTTGCAACTAAGTACACAAAAGCACTTTTTAATGGCACTTGCCTAATTCATTTCAGAAACCTCCTAAAAGAGAGGATGAAACAGACCTCATTGGACAGAGTTTAATCAGACACCCCTGCTGGTGAAAGTGAGGAAATCATTGCGAGAATGGTAAAAATCAGTGAATAAGATTCAGTTATTCCATTCAGCGTTTCTCCTTTGCTACCATCAGCATCTTCAAGTCATCTGATCTCCAAGGTAAATGCTGTACATTATACTTAATAAAACCAGTTTATTGCAGTGCAATATTCTATTGCATTTTGTTTTTATGCAATATTTGTTATTTATAAGTACAGTTTTCTTATTTAAAAACATGTAACAAATAATTGCAGTGTTATTGGGGGTCTGGCATGGATTAATGGCATTTCAATTCATTAGAATGGGAAAAATTGATCTGATACATGAGTAATTTGAGTTACGAGCTCTGTCATGGAACAAATTAAACTTGTAAGTCAAGACAACACTGTGTATGTGTATATATATATATATATATATATATATATATATATATATATATATATACATATATGTGTGTGTGTGTGTATGTGTATATATATATATATATATATATATACATATATGTGTGTGTGTGTGTATATATATATATATATATATATATATATATATATATATATATATATATATACATATACATATATATATATATTTTAGGAAATGTATATAATTTATTTGCTTAAATGTTTATTTTTTTAAATGGATACTCATTTTTGTGTAGATGATCTGTTCCAGGTATATATGTCAATAAATATATTGTTTAATAAATAAATAAAAACAGAGCATCTACTCAAACATGAGTATCCATTTTAAAAACAATATTTAAACAAATAAATAAAAAATCTCTCAGATTTAATCCATTTTCTAGAAATTGTCTTCATTTATATTAGGATACAAAACAGAGCAGATATGTATATTTTGAGAATCAGAAAGATGTATCAGCACTATTTGGGCTTTGTTTGATCAGGAGATCATACATGGCCGCGTTGGTCTAAGGCACGTCATATCTAATGACAGTTTCCTCCAGGGGGCGCAGGTTCAAGTCCAGCCGGAGGACACATATTTTTATAACATGATTTTTCAATTATTCAGGCCAGTAGATGTAAATAAATAAATATACTGTTTAATAAATAAATAAATAAACAGAGCATCTACTTAAACACGAGTATCCATTTAAAAAATAACGTTTAAACAAATAAATTAAAAGTATGTCAGTTAATTCATTTCCTAAAATATATATATGTGAATAGCTTTTAATTTGGATAGCTGACTTTATAATTTCTTGTTTCTTTTTTCAGGTTATATTTCTCTTATGACCCCTGACAATTTTTATATGTCTAAATTAAAAGATAAATATCAATAGCTATGCTATTATAAATATTTATCTATAATATAAACAACAATTCATAATAAAATTTCACATCATAAGGAAATAAATAAATATACTGTTTAATAAATAAATAAAAACAGACCATCCACTTAAATATGAGTATACCATTAGAAAATAAAGTTTAAGCAAATAAATTAAATAACTGTGGGGAGAAAGCCCAAATTTGTAAACAGTGACTATTACTGCTGATAATGCAAGACTCTCCAGCCGGTTTGAGTTCTCTAGGTAACTGGCGTGTTGATGAAAAAATAAATATGCAAAAATTTGCCTTTCTCTCTGGTGGGCACTGATAGCCTAGGAGTTATAATATCTGACTGATGCCAGATGGTCGGGTTTCAGTCCCAGCTTGAAGTGATCAGATGTCTAGTCACACTGATAAGCTGTAATACAGTGAAACAGTTTGTCTGTAGATGACAATATATATATATATATATATATATATATATATATAACCAAAGCAAACCAAGCAATTGGTAAAGCACCAAAGAACAACACTACCAACATTAAATCTACCAAAGTGAAAAACAGAAAAGAAAACCCCCTAAAAAAGACAAAAGAAGAGAAAAAAAGACAATTTACACAATTATTTTTCTGATGATACTGGTCCATAGTATTGTTTTCTATATTTACTATTTCATCAGATTCTCATCCACCTTTACATACAAACACATACACATGCTGTCATCCAAAGATGGTTTAGAAATGATTACAATAAAGCACCATACAAGAATTCCATATCCAAGAGGATAAAAATCCTTCAAGAGACTGGTACTGTCAATGATAAGCCATGGCCTGGCAGGCAAAATGGAAATGAAGAAAAGTGTAGCATCTGTTTAAGAAACCAACAATAAATTTAAAAAAAAATGTTTTTTCTTATTAATCTCAGTTTAAACATTATAACTTGTAAGATTTCATTTTTTAAGATGCCATGTCTCCACCCCCCTTATATTCCTTTTTCCTTATCTGCATTCTTGCAAAAAAAAATAGTGGAGTGTTTACCCATTACTTTCTCTATGGTTTAAAATTCACAAATGAAGAAGAGTCTTGAAGAAATGGACATGGTTCTACTGATTAATTCTAAGAATAACATGAACAGAATATGTAACTGTTCTTTGGCTAACTGAGTTAAAATTTATTGTTATCAAAAGGAGATTCAGAACTCATTACAATAAAGAAACACCACACACAAATTCCATATCCAAGTGGATAAAAAAGTTTCAAGAAACAGGTTCTGTCAATTATAAGCCACAGTCTGGCAGACCAAGTGTAAGTGAAGAAAGTGTAGTACCTGTTGAATAGCATGACAATAAATTTAAGAAATTCTTTTTCTTAATAATCTCACCTTAAGCATTAAAAATTATAAGATTTCATTTTTTTAAAATACTATACCCCTTCACGGTGAAGGTGATCATGCCTCGTCATAGATTCCATTTTTATTATTTGCATTCTTGAAAAAACAATAGTGAAATGGTTTCCTATTGCCTTTCTTATAGTTTGAAATTCAAAGTTTTCTTTATTTTAAACTAGTTACTCTACCTACACATCTCAAGATTCACTCAAGGAAACTTTTTTTTTATTCCATGACCTGTAGAGTTGTAGGGGCACCATGTGTACTGCAGCTGCAGTAGAAGTGGTGTTTTTTGGGCAAGATAGCTTGATGGAGCAAGACTATCTCCAAGTCGGTTTTGAATTCAGAGTTTTTCCTTCTCCTAGACAGGTTGCAACCCAAGACTATAGAACTCAGTCTGTTCTGCTATTTACCTATAGCTGGGGGGGGGGGAGAAGAGGATTCATACCTTTTCCAAGGATATTAGCATGTAAGTGAATGTAATAAATTCAACTGGAATTTGAACTCAGCTCTCCATTTCCTCAATCTAAACCACTATCCATTACTCCACCATGCTTACCAAGCAAATAGTAAATTAAGGAAATAATAAAGGTAAGTATAAACTAGGATGATTAAAATACAAATAAGTCAAAATTATTCCATGATAGACTGACGAGGTTTCATGCTGGATACTTGATGGCAATTTTTTTTTAGGGCAATGGCGAATACTTCTGAAAGGCTATCACCTTTGCAATTTGCTTTTGACAGGTTGTATTCAATTACATTGTATCGGTACCAGGGAATGATCCCTGACCTCATCTGTTGGAAAGGACTGATAGATGCCTTTCCTCTGGGTATTGGTATTGACACGAACTAACTCAACTGGAATTCAAACTCTGTTTGCACATTCTATTTGTCATGCTGCTAACTCACAGGCAAATGCCACACTTCCATTTTTCATGAAATATCATTCAAAATCAGACATTGGTAATATATTGAGCAGCACAGCATGGACATAAACATGGCTGACATGAGTTTAGTTAGGCAACCTGATTTTATGATATATCTATCCTAGTTGGGCTATTCAATGTCACATTTTTTTAAAAATTTCAGACTATAAGTATTTATTTGGTAGGTGGGGGAAACAGTTAGTGTATTTTAGGTCCCATTAACATGCTAGGTAAATACTAGTCATATATTACTTGAGTCTATAAGCATTTATTTTATTTAGGAATTGCTAAATATTGGTTGTTTTGTCTTTTCGACTGAATTTTATTCTTTCAATGAAAATCATGTGATTATTCTAAATGGCTGAATTACGAGCAACCGCGCAGCAATATTTTGTTATTGTATCAAATCCCGACACTCTGAATTTTAAAATTCAATGAAAAACTGAGTAGAAGGATTCCTACAGTTTATATATGAGTCTAGAAGCATTTATTTTGTTTGGGAAATATTAAATATTGGTTATTTATATTTGAGTTCATGCACATTTTCTTCAGGAATTTGCAAATATTGGTTTGTTTATATTTAAATCAAGACATTTATTTTTTCAGGAAATGGTAAATAATAGGTTGTTTATATTTGAATTTATAATTATTTATATTATTTAGGAATTGGTAATATTGGTCATTTATATTTAAGTCTATAAGCATTTATTTTGTTCAGGAATTGCAAAATATAGTTGCTGTTGGTTGTTCATATGTGAGTTGAGAAGCATTTATTTTTCTTAGGTATCAGTAAATACTAGTCATTTATATTTGAATTGGAAAGCATTTATTAAATTTTGATTGGGAATTTGCAAATATTGGTTGTTTATATATGTGTTATGAATAATCAAGAGTGATCTCCCCTTGTTTTGTTACTCTCCACTTTGAGAGAGCTATTTCTGTTTATTTGGACTATAAAAGGATACTATACGTGAACCTTGTATTCTCCGTTGAATAAAACTTTCTTAAAGCCTACACCTGCATACTTTTGTCATTATAATATAATTCTTTAAGCATTTATTCTGTTTAAGAATTTGAAAATATTGGTTGTTTATATTTGAGTCTATAAGCATGTATTTTATTTTGGAATTGGTAAATATTTATAGCTTATATTTCAATCAAGGCATATTTATTTTTGAGGGAGAATTTGTAAACATTAGTCATTTATATTTGAGTCTATATGAATTTTCTTGGTTCACTGTTGAAAAGTGTCTTTTTTGTTTCCATTTTCTTCAGATCCTTCTTTCTGATTCTGACTGTAAATGTTTTTTTTGTTACCATTTCCTTTTAGATTTCAGAAATTTATTTTCATGAAAAAATCTTCTAAAAAAAGTTTCTGAATTTCAACCAACAGTAACACTAACTGTTCAGTCAATAAATGCCAAATGTTCCCTATATGCAGATGGTTGATTTCAATGTTAACATTATCATTATTTAAATAAATGACGTAAAATTTGGCTAGTTTTCAACAGTAGATTTGTAGTACTGCAAAGGATAGGAAGTCGTGGAGAGCTATTATCACCACATATTGGAAGGGACATGGCACATAGAAGAAGAAATGGACAGCAAACTTTTTGTAAATAAGGTATAAATACATTTTAATCCTCTTTGCTACACTTGACGTTACAAACCCCTTATAATAGACAGAAAATCTGCTGCAGATTCCATAAAACTGAAGCCCCAAGTCAAGTAAATAAATAAATAAAAAGACCCTACTTTGCTTCCTTTAAACATATCATTTGATAAATTCTGTTGTCATCTGTCAGAGAGTAATGCCCTCTCAAAGAACAATCTCAAATTTTAATCTCAGAATCAAACAGAGTGAGATACTGTTTTATAGATGAAAAGATGGTCTTTTCAAATATCAAAAATGCTTTTTGAATCTTAAATGAAAGCAATCGAGGGTGAAAAGAAATTTACAAAAAATAAAAAGAAAAAAGAAAAAAAAGAAAATTTATAAACCAGAGGAAATTGTTCCCAAATAAAATTTTAACGTTTTTTTTTCCTTTATTTTCTTTACCGTTTTATTCATTTTGTTCACAAAGTGCGATAGGGAGTTTTAGCATATTTCCTTGAAGAATATAAAAAAAATGTAAATGATTAAAATATGAAAAGGCAGTATATGTCCCAAGGTTTGAAAACAAACATCATGGAAAATACCTTGAAATAGTTTCTGTTCCATCAAGATAAGCTGTCAGGTGACTTACTCCATGGATTTGATTGGTGGGTGAAATAAAAATAAAAATGGAAGAAGAAGAATGCTAAAAGCTAAAGATTTTTACATATATATTTGCAAATTGGATAGGAAAGATGGCAAGGTGAAAATGTGAACACTGAAAACAGCTTGCAAAACAGAAATTATAGCAAAGGGAGTTTTCATAGATTTCACTAAAGTACATTCCCATCTCTCTCTCCACATACATACATACATACATACATACACATATATATATATATATATATATATATATATATATATATATATATGGGTGTGTAGCTGAGTGGTTAGAATGTTCACTTTCTGACCATCAGACCCAGTTTCGAATCTCACCATTGCTGATTTGTCAGAAAGAAAACTTCCTGATGTTATCGGTCTGGAGCGGGATGATCTCAGCATGCAGCACCTTTGAAAAGTGCCTGAAAACTATACCATGGGGTATCTGATGGCTAAGCTCCAGTCACTTTTCCACCACTGTAAGGTTGCCTCTGAATGACTTTTCTACAAATATTTTCATGGTAACTGAAATGAGTCCTTCGTTATGGTACCTAGAATTTTTAAATTTAAGCGCTGCACTAGACTGGCATTGAGATCTCATCCATTTACCATTGAGCAGGCTAGATGATGCCATAAATTCTCACAGTTTCTTTCGTTACACTCCTCACTTGCGAAACTCCCTTCCATCTCCATGCTTTTCAGCCAACTTTAATCTGAAAAAATTTAAATGCATTGTCAACGGCTATCTACTGTCCACCTAATTACTCTTTTCTCTTTCTGTTCATCATTAATGTTTCTGTTCCTAATTATTCCACTCCCTGTAAAACCTTGTGTTTTAGTGGCATTACTGCCTTGATTGAGGTTATTCCAATAAAAAAAAAAAATGAAGACCGTTTTTCTCCATCTCCCCACTTTTGGGCTTGTGCCACATTTTTTGTATTCAATAAAAATAAATATTACTTTCCTCTATGGTACCAAGATTTTATGTATTTAAGCACAGTACTAAACCAATGTCAAGGTCCCATCCTTTTACAGATAGAATGGCAAGATGCAACCATAATTTCAATGTTAGCAGTTTCTTCTATCACACTTCTCGCTTGTGGAACTCTCTTCTGGTTTCTTGCTTTGCACTCAACTTTGATTTAAATACAATCTCAATTGTTATCTTCTGCCTTCTTAATTCTTATTCTTTTATTGTTCTCTCTCCTTAATGGCATTTTCCTCATATTCTCTAACACTCAGCAATCCCTTGCATCTTAGTGGCTTTATTGTCTTTGATCTTCAAAAATTTAAATGCAATCCCAATTGTTATCTTCTGCCTTCTTAATTCTTATTCTTTTATTGTTCTCTCTCCTTAATAGTAGTTTTTCTTTTTTTCATATATTCTCTAACCTTCAGTAACTCCTTGCGTCTTAGTGACTTTATTGCTTTACTTGGGGTGAAATGATTAAAAACAGATATATATTCCAATTAAAAAAAATACATCACTTGTCTAAGTTCCTTAATATAATTTACATCAGACTCAGAAATAGAACAGAGATAAGTCCTTTTCTTAAAATCAGTTAAAATCTTAAAGTTTGCTTGCAGAAGTGTTTTGCTTTCCTCTTTCAGATTTCACTTCTAGAAATCTCTTTGCTTCCATCTGTAGATTCCTACACTCTCACTAAAATATTCCA
>OZ038496.1:16993032-17138032 GCA_964036315.1 Acanthosepion esculentum | reverse complement strand
TAACAATAGCCTAAAGCTTTGTGTCCATCACAAATCAACTAATGAAAATGATGTCAGAAATTTCTATTCTCATCATATCAACAAAATAAAATCTGGAATAATCATTGGATTCTATTAGGTTGGTGCAAAAATAATGTCGTTTTTTGACATGATCTTGAACATCAAAAAACAACATTATTTTTGCACCAACCTAATATTTAAGAGCACTCAGAGTTTGCAGCCCTCAGTATTTACATGAATAGAAGAAATACCTTGAATAAACTTTCAAGACCTCCAATACCCTATTTCATATTCAATGCAAAACAAAAGGCTATTCCAAAATAGAAAAGTGGTCCTTTCTGACAAACCCAACAAATCAAAAATATATTGTTCTACTCACTAACTCTATTACAACTAAAATTGTTTAAGCCATTATCCATTATACCACCCACACATCCAAGCTTACGGCACTTGGTAACTCCAAGTGGTCACCCAACTAGATATTGACCAGGCTCAATGTTACTTAATTTTGGTAATCATGCAGGAACCAATGTTTCAATGTGATATTGTTGTAAGCCATAACCTGTTCAAGTCTAGCGTTAACCATTATCTTCTCCACATATCCCCATAAACTGTGCCTCTTATTTTGTAACAGACTAACTTGAGTGGCTCTTGGTCCTTGTACAGAGTGAACAGTGGAACAGTGTATTGCTGCACAAAGTGACTATTTCAAAGGAGATGATGTTAAAACTTAGGTAAACATATTAATTTTTTTTTAAATATAACTAGTCTGGGAACTGTTTGATACCACCTTGTGTGTGTGTGTATATATATATATATATATATATATCAGGCCATCCCATAAGTTATGTCCGAATTTTGAATAAAAAAACAAGTGACCAAATGTTACATTTGATTACTGATTCAATCAACAATGTATTTTCCCTGATTATCTATGACTTCCTTCCATCTATTAATAAGCTTACTAATTCCATTACTGTAAAATTCTTTTGGCTTTGATTCGAAGAATTCACAAATATCAGTTTTAACCTCTTCCTGTGTTACAAAAGCTGTTTCTTCCAAATTATTCTGTAAGCTATGAAACAAATGGTAGTCTGAAGGAGCAAGGTCGGGAGAATAAGGCAGATGAGGAATTTTCTCCCAACCAAGTTCTTCGATCTTTTGTGACGTGATTCTTTCTGTGTGTGGTCGCACATTGTCCTGATGAAACATCACCCATATTCGATTCACTAGAGCAGGTCTTTTTTTCCTCAAAGCTTGGTTCAAATGCTCTCTAACTAACAGTATATTTGAGCATTAATTGTTGCATTAGGTGGTAAGAATAAAAAGTGGATTATTCCTTGGCAATCCCACCAAATTGAAAGAAGAACCTTTTGCCCATGAAGTTCCCTTCTTGGCTGTGGCTGGGGTCCTTCCCCTTTACCAAGCCATTGTCTACAACACTTAACATTTTGATAAAAGATCTATTTTTCGTCGCCAGTCACAAGTCTATCCAAAAAAGGTGAAACAAGTTGGCAAGAATGGAGAGAAGAGCAGATGTCAACTCGGGATTTGAGGTTGTTTTCAGACAATTCATGGGGCACCCATTTTCCAAGTTGTTGAAGATGACGATGAACAGTTGTATGGTTTGAACTGAGAAGCACTGCCAATTCCTCAACTGATAAAGCAGGTTTTTCTTCAAGGGCTGCTTCAAGAAGCTTTTCATCAAACTCAACTGGACGTCCGGTTCGATCTTCATCTTCAAGGGTGAAATCTCCACCTCTGAATTTTGCAAACCATCTTCTGCAAGTTCTTTCATTCACACATTCCTCTCCATAAACCGAGTGAATGTTTCTAGCCGCTTCGGCTGCTGAGTTTCCTTTCTTGAACTCATAAAGCATTATGTACCTCAAATGATTCTTGGGTACTTTCATGTTAGCAGGGTTTTAATCAAACAAAATTTAATTTTATTGTTCTGTGAAATAAAATTTGATCAGTTTAAATGCATCTAAACATAAAAATAATGTTCAGCTCCATTAGACATTATAAAATACTCTTTAAATTTTGTTCATTTTAACAAAAAGTTAAAATTCGGACAGAACTTATGGGATGACCTTATATATATATATATTAAAATTTAAAAACCAGGAGATCAGTTGAATCTGCTACCTTGGTTTCAACTATATGGTATCCTCAGGTGATTTTTATCAAATGAACTCTTAATGTAAGGTAGCAGATTTAACTGACCTCCTGATTTTTAAAGTTAAAATTCTACATGTTATTTTTACTTTTTTCACACATGTATTGAGCACTTTTTAATGCCACTGTTTCCAGGTCTGATTCAACTCTGACCATTAAACTTTTATGTATATATATATATATATATATATATATATATATATATATATATATATATATATATATATATATATATATTTACATGATGAGGTGAAATATATTGAAAATACTTACTTTTAAGCTTCTCCAATTCTCTGATTATTTCATATTCAATGCCAAACAAAAGGCACATAAAATATTTCAAAAGAAAAATGCAGTCCTTCCCAAAAAACCCAATGAACCAAAATATATTGTTCTACCCAGCAACTCAATCCCAACTACAATTGAAAAGAATTTATCGAAACTCAACATAAAATTTGTCATAACTACGTCTAAAGCAATAAAAGACTTAATTCATATGAAATGAATTAATCAGCTCAAACTTAAAGGAAGAATTTGCTCTATTACCTGTAATAATTGTCACAATGAATACATTGGAGAAACCTGAAGGAATTTAAATAAAAAATTATAAGAACACAAAAGGAATCTTTTACAAAACATCACATGAAATGCATTAGTTGATCACTGTAACTAGATTGGCTACAATTTTGCTTTGATCTCTGCATGTTATTTTTACATTTTTTTTTTCACATGCGTATTGAGCACATTTTAATACTACAGTTTCCTGGTCTGATTCAGTTCTGACCATGAACCTATTATGTATAATTCATATATATATATATATATGTATAATTTATATATATATATATATATATATATATATATATATATATAAATTATACATATATATATATATATATATATATATATATAAATTATACATAATAGGTTCATAATTATGTATAATTCATATATATATATATATATGTATAATTTATATATATATATATATATATATATATATATATATATATATAAATTATACATATATATATATATATATATATATATAAATTATACATAATAGGTTCATATATATATATATATATATATATATATATATCGGTTTTGTAGAAAAACAAAACCGATATTAAAATAACCTGATCCTAAGTGCGAAATTCCTGATAATAATTGTGACAATACTATTATTATTGAACAATTTAGTTCATGCCACTTTTCTCCAGTACAAGAACGCACATTTTTCAAATTTAAAAAAATTCAACCTCAGCGTTGTGTCTGCAGTGCTCCAAAATTATTCTTACATTTAATATCTCATTACTAAAAAAGCACTCTTTCGGACCACAATATCTTTCGATGTCGCATTACTATTCGGAGTTTAACAAAAACACACTAATATGTCTACCTGAGGATGGTCGTTCGAAACGACTGAAAGCCGGCTCGTACAAAAAAATAAGACCAGATAAACCCGGAATTTATGAACAAGGATCACACCATTCATTAACAGATTCGAAGTTGGTTGTAATTTATTATTAAATATTGTTTGTCAGAGTGATTCTCGCCATATAACTAGCTTCAGTATTTGTTTTTCGTTTGAATGATTTACGTTATATATATATATATATATATATATATAAAGAGAGTGAGGGTGAGAGAGAGAGAGTGAAAAAGTCTGTCTGTGCATGACAATATATATGCTCCCAGGAAATCCAGTTAATCTCTCTTGAGAAAAGTACAATTTTAAAAACAGCTGCTCCTATTAACACATTGCTCTTCAACTGAATTGAGCTCTCCGGGCCACTGGCGTATTTCATATAGAAATACATTAAAATTTCCTTTTCTCTCTGCCATATGATGATAGCCAAGGGGTAGTATCTCTGACTGATGCCCAATCGGTCGGGTTTCAATTCCAGCTTGAAGCAATCAAACGTCTAGCCCCACTGAAGAGCTGTGATAGAGCAAAACAGTCTGGGGACTGACGCAAATTCAGTCGGGTTTCGATCGTAGCTAGAGGCAACCAGACGTCTAGCCACACTGATGAGCTGTGAAACAGCGAAACAGTCTGTCTGTGGATGACAAAAATATTAGCTCCTGAAAAATTAATTTCGGTTGAGCCCTCTGGTTTGAGGTGTGAATTTGTAAACAGTGACTATTTAAGCTAATACTGCATGACTCTTCGACAGAATTGAGTCACTCTCAGTCACTGTGTGTTTATCCGAATCTAAAAATAAACACGCTAAAATTCACCTTCATCCCGTACCGTACGCTGACGGCTTAGTGGGAGAAGTTCGGACTGACGCAAATTCAGTCGGGTTTCAATCCTAGCTAGAGGCAACTGAACGTCTAGCCACACTGATGAGCTGTGAAACAGTGAAACAGTCTGTCTGTGGATGACAAAAAAAAAATATATATATATATATAAATATAAACGTGAACATAGAAGTCAACACTTAGAGGCAACAGTCTGTTTCATGAAGAACAGGAGAGAGCACTGTTCTCTCTGTCACTCTTCCCCAAGTCTCTCGTAGACAGTTGACTTTATAGGTACTTACTACCTATAGCGTAATCATTCATGGAGGTGACCATTACATCACAAATGACATTGGGAAAGGTATAAATCCATCTCTATGGGTAAATAGCAGGACAGACTGGTCCCTATAGCTTTGGTTGTTAATCAGTCTAGGAGAAGGAAAAACTCTGAATTCAAACCACCTTCTGCCTTATAGGTTCTGCCTCTTTGACTTCTGAGAGGAGGGACAGGGTAGCCTCAATGTCCCTGCTGCAAAAGGAACTGGCATATGTGATATTATGATCAGGGCTCTCCACACTCTCCTTTTTCTTTATTATCTATGAATTACTAAGTCTTCTTGATATGAAGGGACATCAGATTAAATAGATATACATGG
Source organism: Acanthosepion esculentum (assembly GCA_964036315.1). NCBI lineage: Eukaryota > Metazoa > Mollusca > Cephalopoda > Sepiida > Sepiidae > Acanthosepion > Acanthosepion esculentum. Next base: position 17,132,951 of record OZ038496.1, on the reverse strand, counting down.
ATAAATGTGTATTTTTTATAAATATGTTTAGAAGTATACAGACATCATTCATCATCATTTATTCAGTTAGCACATTTTGCACCGGCGCTATGGTCACCACTCCCCTCCAACTCGAAATTGTGGTTCAAGTTGACATTCAAGACAGAATAATGCAATGGCTTGCCAGTTGCTTTTGCAGCAGGGATGTTGAGGCTACCCTGTCCCTCCTCTCAGAAGTCAAAGAGGCAGAACCTATAAGGCAGAAGGTGGTTTGAATTCAGAGTTTTTCCTTCTCCTAGACTGGTTAACAACCAAAGCTATAGGGATCAGTCTGTCCTGCTATTTACCCATAGAGATGGGTTCATACCTTTCCCAAAGTCATTTGTGATGTAATGGTCACCCCCATGAATGTAATCATTATAGGTAGTATAATGGTAAGTATAGGATTTTTTACTACCTATCGTTAGTAAGTACCTATAAAGTCAGCTGTCTACGAGAGACTTGGGGAAGAGTGAGAGAGAGAACAGTGCTCTCTCCTGTTCTTTACTGTCAAACTCTTTGCCTTAAGCAGAGAGGAACTCAGACAAGGCTTTGCCGAAGGGCAAAGTTTCGTACACGGAGGTAGACAGACCCTGAACCCGCTTATGCGGGTTCTAAGAGAATATTTTTGGCTGAGCCTATGGCATGGAGAACCCACAGTAAACTAGGCCTTGTGCCACATATATTCCTTGTGGGAGGGGCTGTAAAAATATAAGAGAGAGAGAAGATGCAAGCATGTCCAACCTTCCAATTCGTGGCACTCACTACTAGATTGACCTGTGTGTATAACTGTACAGTATTTGTCTGTCTATATTTCTGAGATGAGGTATTATGTACAGTATTTACATTAGTCGGACTATTGTCCTCATCTTTGTCGCCATATTTGTCACAACGTTTCGGCCGTTGTACACTCCGGACTTCTTCAGGTGGTTGGAATTTCGAACTGAACCCTTTATTTCGATCACTGGGGTAGACTGTTCTAGTTCCACGAGACATGTTTGATGGATGTCAGTTATCAGTTATCTCCTGCTAATTTTCCCTCTGAAAGTTCTCCACTGCCTTAACCGGGTATTGAACTCACACTCTTTGGGTCTGTCACTGGATCTAACCAACGCCTTTATCCACTGTGCCATGTGTCCTTAGCAGGAGATAACTGATAACTGACATCCATCAAACATGGCTCGTGGAACTAGAACAGTCTACCCCAGTGATCGAAATAAAGGGTTCAGTTCGAAATTCCAACCACCTGAAGAAGGCCGGAGCGTACAACGGCTGAAACATTGTGACAAATATGGCGACAAAGATGAGGACAATAGTCCGACTAATGTAAATACTGTACAGTATTTCATATTGTACTGGTTGTGTACAGTAAACCTTTCTTCTATTATCCACCTGGTGTTAAGTATTTATTCCCTTAGCACGGAATATAACAATTTGCATGTAAGTGAATGTAATGAACTCAACTGGAGTTCGAACTCTGATTCCTCAATCCAAGCCACTAGCGATTACTCCAACATGCTTCTATATTTGACTTGTGTGTATGGAAGTATGCTTCAGACACAAAACCATGAAGACCTGCCATTGTTAATCTATGCCCACACACCAACATATATAAAAAAATGTTGATACAAATCCATTTCTCTTTACTACTTTTGGTTATCCATCCATTGTCCTTTTACTCAAAGCACTAATCCCCACCCTTATCCAATATAGCCCATTCCTGCATTAATCCAACGAGCCATTCGATTATCTTCCAAAGAGCACGCATAAAAATTAGCCACACCCAAGTGATCTAAAAATGGTACACTCTAAAAGATCAATTATTAATTCTTCAGACTTTTCTTTTTCTTTCTGTTGCAACATCAGCTTTGAGGGCTGCTGGTGAGGCCGCCTTAAAACTGAAATAATACATTTGCTTAATGATTGAAAAACATTTCTAGCATATATAAAAAAAAGTCTTAAATTAAAAGACAATACTTAAAAAAATAAAAAGCTCTAAAAAAGAAAGAAATGCTACTGTAACTTTGATCACTCAATGGGATTTTTATCAGAGGTATTTGTCAGGGGACAAGTCATTTAGCAATTATGGGATCATGAACTCAATCTGCACAAAAAGTATTCCATTTCTCGATTATTGTGAACCACACTTGACCGGTCAGGACATTAGCCATAGAGTCTGGAAAGAACCTTCAAAATAAACGTGGAAGTTATCACTTATACAAATTGAGATTATCAGACAGAAAACTGCATCTGTGAACTAAATTCAAATTCTGACTAGTGTTGTTTATGTTTCCTTTGCATTAATGTCCTTGAGAAAGGCATGAATCCACTTCTTCCTGTGTCCAATCCTTTAATTCTTTAGAGATGAAATATAATGTAATGGTTATTGTCACAGAAAGAAGAATTTGTGCACTGAATTCAAATTCTAACTGGAGTTGCTTATGTGCTCATAATGCCCTTAGGAAAGGCATGAACCCTCTTCTACTTGTGCTCTATCATAAAACCTTCTACAGATTAAATGTAATATAAGGGCTCTTGGAACAGAAGGCAGATTCAGCAAATTGAATTCAAATATGATTAGGTCTTCTTATATTCAGACTGAATTACAGCCCTGAGGAAAGGCATGGATCTACTTCTCCCTGCATTCTATTCTTTTACCATTTGGAGAGGAAACATAATATAATTGTTATCCTTATCAGCACAAAAAGCTAAATCTCTGAAGTAAATTCAAATTCTATCAGAGAAAGGCATGAATCCAATTATTTCTGTGCTCTACTCCTTTTAGAGATGAAACAAAAGAAAAGTTAATGTAACAAAAGGCAGAATCGATGAATTGAATTCAAATATATTTCAGGTTTTTTATGTCCACTTTGCTTTAACTCCCTTAGGAAAGGCATGAATCCACTTCGCTCTGTACTCTCACCTCTCACTATTTGGAAATGAAATATGATGTAATAGTTATTGGCGCAGAAAGCAGAATTTGTGAACTAAATTCAAATTCTAACTGAGGTTGTTTATGTCCTCTTTGTAGTAATTCCCTTAGGAAAGTCATGAATCCACTTCTCTCTGTACTCACACCTCTCACTATTTGGAGATGAAATATGATGTAATAGTTATTGGCGCAGAAAGCAGAATTTGTGAACTAAATTCAAATTCTAACTGAGGTTGTTTATGTCCTCTTTGTAGTAATTCCCTTAGGAAAGGCATGAATCCACTTCTCTCTGTACTTTCACCTCTCACTATTTGGAGATGAAATATGATGTAATAGTTATTGGCGCAGAAAGCAGAATTTGTGAACTAAATTCAAATTCTAACTGAGGTTGTTTATGTCCTCTTTGTAGTAATTCCCTTAGGAAAGGCATGAATCCACTTCTCTCTGTACTCTCACCTCTCACTATTTGGAGATGAAATATGATGTAATAGTTATTGGCGCAGAAAGCAGAATTTGTGAACTAAATTCAAATTCTAACTGAGGTTGTTTATGTCCTCTTTGTAGTAATTCCCTTAGGAAAGGCATGAATCCACTTCTCTCTGTACTCTCACCTCTCACTATTTGGAGATGAAATATGATGTAATAGTTATTGGCGCAGAAAGCAGAATTTGTGAACTAAATTCAAATTCTAACTGAGGTTGTTTATGTCCTCTTTGTAGTAATTCCCTTAGGAAAGGCATGAATCCACTTCTCTCTGTACTCTCACCTCTCACTATTTGGAGATGAAATATGATGTAATAGTTATTGGCGCAGAAAGCAGAATTTGTGAACTAAATTCAAATTCTAACTGAGGTTGTTTATGTCCTCTTTGTAGTAATTCCCTTAGGAAAGGCATGAATCCACTTCTCTCTGTACTCTCACCTCTCACTATTTGGAGATGAAATAGGATGTAATAGTTATTGGCGCAGAAAGCAGAATTTGTGAACTAAATTCAAATTCTAACTGAGGTTGTTTATGTCCTCTTTGTAGTAATTCCCTTAGGAAAGGCATGAATCCACTTCTCTCTGTACTCTCACCTCTCACTATTTGGAGATGAAATAGGATGTAATAGTTATTGGCGCAGAAAGCAGAATTTGTGAACTAAATTCAAATTCTAACTGAGGTTGTTTATGTCCTCTTTGTAGTAATTCCCTTAGGAAAGGCATGAATCCACTTCTCTCTGTACTCTCACCTCTCACTATTTGGAGATGAAATATGATGTAATAGTTATTGGCGCAGAAAGCAGAATTTGTGAACTAAATTCAAATTCTAACTGAGGTTGTTTATGTCCTCTTTGTAGTAATTCCCTTAGGAAAGGCATGAATCCACTTCTCTCTGTACTCTCACCTCTCACTATTTGGAGATGAAATAGGATGTAATAGTTATTGGCGCAGAAAGCAGAATTTGTGAACTAAATTCAAATTCTAACTGAGGTTGTTTATGTCCTCTTTGTAGTAATTCCCTTAGGAAAGGCATGAATCCACTTCTCTCTGTACTCTCACCTCTCACTATTTGGAGATGAAATAGGATGTAATAGTTATTGGCGCAGAAAGCAGAATTTGTGAACTAAATTCAAATTCTAACTGAGGTTGTTTATGTCCTCTTTGTAGTAATTCCCTTAGGAAAGGCATGAATCCACTTCTCTCTGTACTCTCACCTCTCACTATTAGGAGATGAAATAGGATGTAATAGTTATTGGCGCAGAAAGCAGAATTTGTGAACTAAATTCAAATTCTAACTGAGGTTGTTTATGTCCTCTTTGTAGTAATTCCCTTAGGAAAGGCATGAATCCACTTCTCTCTGTACTCTCACCTCTCACTATTTGGAGATGAAATATGATGTAATAGTTATTGGCGCAGAAAGCAGAATTTGTGAACTAAATTCAAATTCTAACTGAGGTTGTTTATGTCCTCTTTGTAGTAATTCCCTTAGGAAAGGCATGAATCCACTTCTCTCTGTACTCTCACCTCTCACTATTTGGAGATGAAATATGATGTAATAGTTATTGGCGCAGAAAGCAGAATTTGTGAACTAAATTCAAATTCTAACTGAGGTTGTTTATGTCCTCTTTGTAGTAATTCCCTTAGGAAAGGCATGAATCCACTTCTCTCTGTACTCTCACCTCTCACTATTTGGAGATGAAATATGATGTAATAGTTATTGGCGCAGAAAGCAGAATTTGTGAACTAAATTCAAATTCTAACTGAGGTTGTTTATGTCCTCTTTGTAGTAATTCCCTTAGGAAAGGCATGAATCCACTTCTCTCTGTACTCTCACCTCTCACTATTTGGAGATGAAATATGATGTAATAGTTATTGGCGCAGAAAGCAGAATTTGTGAACTAAATTCAAATTCTAACTGAGGTTGTTTATGTCCTCTTTGTAGTAATTCCCTTAGGAAAGGCATGAATCCACTTCTCTCTGTACTCTCACCTCTCACTATTTGGAGATGAAATAGGATGTAATAGTTATTGGCGCAGAAAGCAGAATTTGTGAACTAAATTCAAATTCTAACTGAGGTTGTTTATGTCCTCTTTGTAGTAATTCCCTTAGGAAAGGCATGAATCCACTTCTCTCTGTACTCTCACCTCTCACTATTTGGAGATGAAATATGATGTAATAGTTATTGGCGCAGAAAGCAGAATTTGTGAACTAAATTCAAATTCTAACTGAGGTTGTTTATGTCCTCTTTGTAGTAATTCCCTTAGGAAAGGCATGAATCCACTTCTCTCTGTACTCTCACCTCTCACTATTTGGAGATGAAATAGGATGTAATAGTTATTGGCGCAGAAAGCAGAATTTGTGAACTAAATTCAAATTCTAACTGAGGTTGTTTATGTCCTCTTTGTAGTAATTCCCTTAGGAAAGGCATGAATCCACTTCTCTCTGTACTCTCACCTCTCACTATTTGGAGATGAAATATGATGTAATAGTTATTGGCGCAGAAAGCAGAATTTGTGAACTAAATTCAAATTCTAACTGAGGTTGTTTATGTCCTCTTTGTAGTAATTCCCTTAGGAAAGGCATGAATCCACTTCTCTCTGTACTCTCACCTCTCACTATTTGGAGATGAAATATGATGTAATAGTTATTGGCGCAGAAAGCAGAATTTGTGAACTAAATTCAAATTCTAACTGAGGTTGTTTATGTCCTCTTTGTAGTAATTCCCTTAGGAAAGGCATGAATCCACTTCTCTCTGTACTCTCACCTCTCACTATTTGGAGATGAAATAGGATGTAATAGTTATTGGCACAGAAAGCAGAATTTGTGAACTAAATTCAAATTCTAACTGAGGTTGTTTATGTCCTCTTTGTAGTAATTCCCTTAGGAAAGGCATGAATCCACTTCTCTCTGTACTCTCACCTCTCACTATTTGGAGATGAAATAGGATGTAATAGTTATTGGCGCAGAAAGCAGAATTTGTGAACTAAATTCAAATTCTAACTGAGGTTGTTTATGTCCTCTTTGTAGTAATTCCCTTAGGAAAGGCATGAATCCAATTTATCCATGCATTCTATTCTTTCACCATTTTGAGATCATACGTAATGTAATGGTTATCAGCACTAAAAGCAAAATCTCTCAAAAGGAATCAACTACAGTTTGGATCTTCAAGTCAATGTGAATGATCCGTCTCCTAACTGTATAGTATGTGCTTCACCAGGGCTACATACAGTTTTGAATTCAGAGTTCTCCTTCTCCTAGACGGGTTGCCACCCAGGACTATAGGACCCAGTCTGTCCTGCTATTTATCCATAACTGGGGGGAGAAGAGATGGAGCCATACCTTTCCCAAGAGTATTAGCACGTAAGTGAATATAATGAACTCAAACTGGAATTCAAACTCGGCTCTCCGATTCCTCAATCTGAGCCGCTATCCATTACTCCACCATGCATACTTAAATTCTGGTTGAATTTATCTATAGACATGCTGTATTAATGCCCTTAGAAAAGGCATGAATCCAATCTTCCCTGTGCTCTACCCTCTCACCCTTTTGAGATGGAACATAGTGTAAGGGATATCAGCACACAAGTAAGAATCTGCGAACTGCATATAAATTCTTCAAAGACTTCAGCCACCAGACCAAAATATTTACAAAGCTCAGATTAGACTGGCACAAGGCTATCATAAGACCCAATAAAGATGTATGTGACAACAATTAAATGATCAGAGCGATTTGCTTGTTACAATGATCAGGCTTGAGTCACAGTTTGTATATCAATTTTTTTCTAACAGAGTAATAACAACTCTAGAGTTCCACTGGTTGCAGGATATTTAAGCTCAAAAGTGTTTGCATGTCCTTGCGGGTAATGAATAATTTTCCACCCTGCAAGCCTTATCCCAGGGATGAATCTGTGGGGTTATTTGGTCAGTAATGAGAAACCACTGTGTTTGTGTACTGTTTTAGCAGTTCTCTAGGCTTCTCTAAATTTTCTCATTTCTTGCAAGAATCTATCCTGCAGGTAATCATCATACTTTTAAAAATTGCTAGGTGTGCTGCTAAGAAGGTTGGTTTACTGCGACGTGTGAGACAATTTTTCTCTTCAGAATCCATCTTGCACATTTACAAATCTACCATTCATACATGCAAAGAATATTGCTACCATATCTGGTTTGGTGCTCTTGCTATATATCTTGAGATTCTTGACAAAATTCAAAGGAGGGTCCATATTGTAATCAATCCTGATCTGGCATTTCGACATCAGTCACTTTCTCAATAACATGACATGACCTCCCTCTGTCTTTTCTACAAATATTTTCATAGCAATTGTTTTGATGAGTTTTCCACCTTCGTGCCTCAGCTGCATGTATTTAAGCATGCTACTAGATTAGCAACTAGGTCTCATTTTTTACAGTTGAAGTAGCTAAATGTTCCTTTCAGTTCAAATAAGTCATCATCAGGAGTGCAAGTGAAAAAAGAAAATTGTTTTAATGTGTTTTAATATAGAATTATTTTTTTCAAAACTACATCAAATGTGACAAAACATAGCAAGTCATGCAACAGCAATGTGTAATAAAGTGTAGTACTTGATTGGCAAGTAGGTCTCACCATTTTACTGTTTAAATAACTAGATATTACTAAGTTCTATTCTAATAGTTTCTTATCTTGCACTTCTTGCCTCTGGAATTCTCTTCTGGCTTTTTGTCTCCCTGTCATCTACAACCTTCAAAAATTTAAACACAACATCAATCATCATCTTCTTTTCTTCTTCTTATTCCCTTCCACTTTCAGTAACCCCTTTCATCTTAGTGATTTTATTCCCTTGCTTGGGATTTAAATGATTAAAAAATTAACCAGATGGAGATCAACCTTAAAAAGAGGGTCATTCTTCATTAATCTACCACAAATTAGTGGTATTACCTTGCTTTCCATTTTCAGCTGGAAGTGGCAGCATCATATTTCCGACAAAAGATTAGAGTGAGAAATAAGTAACTGAATAGTTACGGACAATTTTGACTTTTACGAACTATACAAATATATCTGTGTCAACAGAAACCTCACAAAAACGAAAACCTACAAAACCATCATGTTGCCACTCTTCTTGATGGTGGTCAATTTTCGGTGGTATGCATGTGCTTTAATCTCTGTTGCATCTGCACCTATTAAAAATTACACTAACACAGAAGTTCTTGATCAGCGTCTCAAACAGATGGCAATATTCCTGGAGTCCACCAGGAAGCATTTTTGTAACTAATGATTTCCTCAAATTTTATTAAATTTATCCCCCACCACTTTCCCTACTTTTGCAGCAGCAGCTTGATCTACCCATTGGCTTTAAGGACAATCAATTAATTTTAACATCAGCAGGCTCAGTTCTAGCTCCTCCCCAGGGAAGGAAAGAAAGTTTGATCTCCACAACATGAAATATTGTTCATTCATTGACAAGAGGATACAAATGTACTTTGTGACAATGACTTTTTTCAATTTTATAATAGATAAATGTGACAACTCATATTTTTTTTAATCATTTCACCCAAACAAGGCAATAAAGCCACTAAGATGCAAGGGGTTACTGAGTGTTTGAGAATATGAGAAAAAGATACCATAAGGAGAGAAAACAATAAAAGAATGATAATTATGAAGACAAAAATAATGATTGACATTGCATTTAAATTTTTGAAGATCAGTCTGGACTGGAAAGCAAGAAGCCAAAAGAGAGTTCCAAAAGCAAGAAGTGTGATAGAAGAAATTATTAGCATAGAACTTACAGTTACATCTAGCCATTTCAACTGTAAAATGATGAGACCTTGCCACCAATCTAATATTAGACTTAAATTCATGAAGTCTAGGTACCATTGAGGAAAGATTATCAGAACAATTACCATGAAAGTATTTATGGAAAAGGCAAATGGAAGCTACATTACTGCAGTGAGAAAGTGACTGAAATTGAGATGCCAGGTCAGGACTAATAACATTGCAGATTCTTCTTTGGATTTAATCAAGAATCTCTAAATATATAGCACCAGACAAGATGTGGCAGTAATATTCAAAGCATGGAGGAATGGTAGTCTTATAAATGTCTAAGATAGATTCTGGCAAGAACAAGTGTTTAGCACAATACAGTGAATCAAATTTGATAGCAGCAGACCTAGCAACTGATACGATATAATCTTTCCACTTCATGTCAGTGGAAAATGTTATTCCAAGAAGGTGCAATGAATAACACTCCAGGAAGTTAGCATCAGTCATGCTGATGAAAGATAAAAAGGATTATCAGCATCTGTGGAGATGATGTAAAGTCTTTTTTTTTGTAACTAATTCCACCCTAATCAAAACAATAAATCCAGGGCTACAAGTGTTGAAACTATGTGGCAAAACACTTGACTTATAGCTGGTTGGCCTTGCCATGAAGATAGAGATGTTGTGCCTCCTCAAGACTCTCCAATTTGGAGAACTATCCTTCCCAAAAGGAGGCATGGTGGAGTAATGGATAGCGGCTTGGATTGAGGAATCAGAGAGCTGAGTTCAAATTCCAGTCGAATCCATTGCATTCACTTACATGCTAATACCCTTGGGAAAGATATGAATCCTCTTCTTCTCCCATAAAGAAATCTAATAAATAAAGGAAAAAATAAAGAAAAGGCAAGAAAAAAAAACAAAAATAGGTGGAAAAGGAAATTAAAAGAGAAATAAAGAAAAGAAAAAAAAAGAATGAACCACGAATGAAATGAAACCATGAAATCTCTAAGACACAACGGGTTCCTTTGTTCCCAAAATTCATTTGTTTTTCAGTAGCTTCTTTCTATTTATTTACATTTCATTCACGAGGCGGCACGGTGGGGTAATGGTTAGAGGTTTAGAGTGAGGAATCGGAAAGCCGAGTTCGAAATCCATTACATTCACTTACGTGCTAACGAATCCTCTTCATGTACAAAACAGCTATGGGTAAATAGCAGGACAGACCGGATTCTATAGCCTTGGATGGCAACTGGTCTATCGCAGAAAGAAATGGCAACCTACTGCGGGAAAATATCTGCCTTGTCAGTCATGTATAGAAAGATACATGATCACCTAAGGGTGTATCACGCATGGCACATAACTGACTGATCCTTCCCAAATAAATCAAGCTTACCTAGCAGTTCAGACATTTCTTTATGAAATGCTTTTACATAATCCATAAAACACAGGTACGCATCTTTTTTTATTAATTTAAAAAGAAAATGAAATTTATGTCCAGAAGTGTACTGTTGCATTGTAAAACACCATTTTCATCAGGTGATATTGATAAAGGCAGAAAAAAATGGTGACAGAATTGATAAAGAGAGTAAGATGAGGAAATAATCTTTCTGAAAATGAACATAACACAATCCACATAAACCCTTCACTTCTAGCTATGCTAGTTTTGGGACATTTTGTTTCATAACAATTGCATCCAAAAACCTCCAACATACAAAATGATAATTAAATATTTAATTTGAATTTAAAGCATGATATATTCAGACAACACATGACTGAACAAATCAATAGAGTTTTCTATTCATCTGAAAAGGAAGTTGCTGTCATTTCTCAGTTATCTGACATTGATCTGAATATAAATTTAAACAAAAGCTAATAGAAATTCCTATAAGATTGTAGCCACCAGTAATAAATCCTAGTAGGACTTCTAATTCTCCCAGAATTGCCTCACTGCATAAATTGAATAAAATCTACATCCCTTTCTACTTTTTAATATTTACTCATCTCATTTTCTATTTCTATGCTGGCGGTTTGCTGCCAGTATAGGTTCTGGATTATTTTAATATCCTTCCCAAATATGTCAAGGTTAACTAGCAGTTTAAACAGTTCTTTGTGATGTACTTGATCAAATGCTTTTACATAATCTATAAAACACTGGTACGCTTCTTTTTTTATTAATTTAAAAAGAAAATGAAATTTATGTCCAGAAGTGTATTGTATTGTAAAAAACCATTTTCATCAGGTGATATTGATAAAGGCAGAAAAAAATGGTGACAGAATTGATAAAGACAGTAATATGAGGAAATAATCTTTCTGAAAATGAACGTAACGCAATCCACATAAATCCTTCACTTCTAGCTATGCTAGTTTTGGGACATTTTGTTTCATAATAATCGCATCCGAAAACCTCCAACATACAAAATGATAATTAAATATTTAATTTTAATTTAAATCATGATATATTTGGACAACACATGATTGAACAAAACAATAGAGTTTTCTATTCATCTGAAAAGAATTTATCTCTGACACAAAATGATATCAGAAAAGGCAACACAAATGCGAAAGGATATCTATCTATGTTTTATAGATTATGCAAAAAACACTTGGCAAGGTACATCCCAAAAACACAGTTAGGCATGTGATATAAGCTTGATTTATTTGGGAAGGACATAAGAATAATATACAGCTTATACTGGTTGCAAACTGACTGCTGATGGAGAGAAAATGAATTCAATAAATACACAAAAATAGATAGTATGTATCTTCTCACCAAACTTATTCAAACTTCCTAGTAAAGCAATCCTGAGGGAATTAGAAGTCCTACCAGAATTTATTATTGGCTGCCACAATCTTAGTAACATTAGGTATACAGATGACACAGTGTTGATACCAGATGCAGAAAGGAAACTACAGGAACTCCTACTGAAACTAGTAAACAAAAGTGAGAAGAAAGGACTGAACTGTAAGAAGACAGAATACATGGTTGTCAGCTAAAGGGACAGCCCAAGATACAAATTACAAATTGGGGATGCCAGAATTAATCAAGCACAAAAATGTAAACATCTACTAAGTGTTTTAACAGAGGATTGAAAAGACAACATCTAAATCTGAAGGTGCATTGGATAGCAAAAAAATGCCTTTTAAAATTTAAGCAAAGTCTGAAGAAACAGGAAAATTTTATTGGAAACAAAGAAAAGAGTACTGAACTCTCATGTAATATCAGTCCTCTTATATCGCAGTGAATGCTGGACAATCTTCTCATTGATAAAGAAGAGACTTGAAGCAACAGAAATGCAGTTCTACAGAAGGATGCTGAGAATACCATGGGTTGAACACATGAGCAATGATGAAGTTTTAGAAAAAATGGAAGCACATAGGTCACTTATATGTAACACCAGAAAGAGACAAGTGAAATTTCTAGGGTACATAATGAGGAAAGAGAGCTTGGAAAATTTGACATCCATGGGACAGATGGAAGGCAAGAGAGACTAAGAAAGCAGTGCATAACCTACCTAGAGAGCTTGTGTAAATGGTTGGCATAACAGGGACTAGGAGAGATAGCAAAAAGACAAACTTTACTAAGAGCTAAAAAGTACAAGAAGTTGTGGAGAGTCATGATCGCCTACGTCCTGAAGGGATATGGCACATAGAAGATGATGATCTCTAACTAACAGAGAATTAATGCCCCCTGAAAAGAAACAAGGTGTGCTTGAAAAGCCCCTTTATCTCCTGCGGATTCAATACCATCAGAGGGCAACTGTAACTGAGAGAGCAATATGAGGTACAAGGTATCTCAACACTTATTCTTCGTTGAGTCAAACAATAGAAAAGAACAAAGGGAAAGAGGCACCTCTATAAGACACCAGTGTTATAGTGTTGCCGCTTTTCCTCCACCATTGATTTCCGAAACCTTTCCTGCAGTTGATATGGAAAATATGCTTCTCTCATATAAGCCAATCAGAGAGTCTACAACAGATATGGAACCACCCCCACCACCAGCAATGTCTCTGTTCACCCCAAGCAAAGGTGATAATGCTGCTAAGATGCAAAGGTTTACTTGTAAAGAAAAAGAAGACTTCAGTGAGGATAATAAATGAACAAGTTTCAAGAAGAAAGAATATGGCAATTAGCATTGCATTTAATTTTTTGATGATTGTAGGAGGTCAGGAAGCAAGAAACGAGAAGAGATTTTTAGAAGTTATAACTGCATGAAATAGAATTTATGATTGTATCTAGCAATTTCAACAGTAACTCTGTGAGACATGTTGCCAATCTAGTAGCACGTTTAAATTTATGCAGTCGAGGCACCAAGGAGGAAAGCTCATCAGAATAATTGTCAAGAAAATATTTGTTGAAAATGGAGAGGGAAGCCATGTCATGTTGGTGAGAAAATGGCTGAACTCAAGATGCTAGGTCAAGTTCGATGTCTTTGCTTTTTGTCGAGAATCTCAAGATATATAGTAAGGGTGTTTCATTAATATGGATCAAAGTCAGAAGTAAATAAAACCATATGATTGGTGAAAATGTATTTATTTCTCTACTGGATCATGTTATTTAAGTCATGGCAATTATGTGTGAAAAATAATATCACTTAAATGTCTGCCAAATCTGAAAGAAAAAGAAAAAAATCATTAGACGCTTAAACTTAATTCACATTAAAATCAGTCCAAGTTATTGGAACTCCCTTTAGGACCACCAGTCCAGATATGGCAGTAATATTCAATGCACAGATGCATGGTATAGAAATCAAATAACTAACCTGCTAACTTCTTGGGGCTCCTTTGAAAGCCAAGCCAGCTAATTCTACCTCATTTATAGGAGAGTACCTAATGCAGCAGTTGGGTTAGTCCACTTTGCTGGAATGGACCTGCCCAACATATAAGTGTACTCTATTCAGCCATATATCTCTCCATTAAATGACTCAGAGAAAGGCAACCTCAAGTGACTACACTAGTCTACTTGTGTGTCAGACCACTTGCAAGCTAACCAATATTCTGCACATGGTAGATTTATAAATGTGTAAGATGGATTCTGATGAGAAAAATGGTTTGGCATGGCACATTGAACCAAATTTTCTAGCAGTAGATGTTGAAATTGGTTCCATGTCAGTCGAAAATGTGAGTCCAAGAAACAGTATGAGTTGCTCAGCTGGAAGTTAGCATCAGCCATACTAATAGCAGGCAGAAAGAGTATCTATGGTGATTAAATGAAAGCAGTTTTGTTTTGGAGGTATTAAAATTTACAAACCATTCATTGCCCCAGTTAACAACTGACTGTAGGTCCTTTTCAAGAGCAACTGCCAGTTTTACTCTATGTGTATGTGTTTGTATGAGTGTGTGTGAAACCTTTTTCTCACAGGTATGCACCATTGCAAGGCTAAACTATCACTGTTTCCATGGCAAATAAAAGATTCATTCTTTAGCTGCACCAATCCAGATATTTAGAGCTCAGACATGCCATGTTACCTCAGCAAATTACCCTCATTTTCTCTGTATTCCAATTGTAAGGAGGAAATTCCACTGACAGGTTTTCCTCAAAAACAGGGACTTTGTGGCACAGACACCCTGCAGGTGATGCGAGAACATTACCATCTGGACCTCTTCAAGTCAAGAGGTCAAGCATTATCTCTCCTTCACATTCTCATAATACTCACTTCCTACCACCACCTCTTTCATTCATATTGCACATCTCATTCATCATAACCATTTTGACAGTAACCCTCTACATTTCAATCTTGACCTCTTCAAGTGTCACTCTATCCTCCTTATCTGCATAATAATCTTCCCTTCCTTCTACCTCCTCTCTGATTCATTTGACATACTTCATTCATCATAACCATTTTGACAGTAACCCTCTACATTTGAATCTTAACCTCTTCAAGTGTCACCTTATTCTCCTTGTCTGTATAATAATCTTCCCTTCCTTCTACCTCCTCTCTGATTCATTTGACATCCTTCATTCATCATAACCATTTTGACAGTAACCCTCTACAGTTCAATCTTAACCTCTTCAAGTGTCACTCTATCCTCCTTGTCTGTATAATAATCTTCCCTTCCTTCTACCTCCTCTCTGATTCATTTGACATCCTTCATTCATCATAACCATTTTGACAGTAACCCTCTACAGTTCAATCTTAACCTCTTCAAGTGTCACCTTATTCTCCTTGTCTGTATAATAATCTTCCCTTCCTTCTACCTCCTCTTTCATTCATTTGACATCCTTCATTCATCATAACCATTTTGACAGTAACCCTCTACAGTTCAATCTTAACCTCTTCAAGTGTCACCTTATTCTCCTTGTCTGTATAATAATCTTCCCTTCCTTCTACCTCCTCTCTGATTCATTTGACATCCTTCATTCATCATAACCATTTTGACAGTAACCCTCTACAGTTCAATCTTAACCTCTTCAAGTGTCACCTTATTCTCCTTGTCTGTATAATAATCTTCCCTTCCTTCTACCTCCTATCTGATTCATTTGACATCCTTCATTCATCATAACCATTTTGACAGTAACCCTCTACATTTGAATCTTGACCTCTTCAAGTGTCACCTTATTCTCCTTGTCTGTATAATAATCTTCCCTTCCTTCTACCTCCTCTTTCATTCATTTGACATCCTTCATTCATCATAACCATTTTGACAGTAACCCTCTACAGTTCAATCTTAACCTCTTCAAGTGTCACCTTATTCTCCTTGTCTGTATAATAATCTTCCCTTCCTTCTACCTCCTCTCTGATTCATTTGACATCCTTCATTCATCATAACCATTTTGACAGTAACCCTCTACAGTTCAATCTTAACCTCTTCAAGTGTCACTCTATCCTCCTTGTCTGTATAATAATCTTCCCTTCCTTCTACCTCCTCTCTGATTCATTTGACATCCTTCATTCATCATAACCATTTTGACAGTAACCCTCTACAGTTCAATCTTAACCTCTTCAAGTGTCACCTTATTCTCCTTGTCTGTATAATAATCTTCCCTTCCTTCTACCTCCTCTCTGATTCATTTGACATCCTTCATTCATCATAACCATTTTGACAGTAACCCTCTACAGTTCAATCTTAACCTCTTCAAGTGTCACCTTATTCTCCTTGTCTGTATAATAATCTTCCCTTCCTTCTACCTCCTCTTTCATTCATTTGACATCCTTCATTCATCATAACCATTTTGACAGTAACCCTCTACAGTTCAATCTTAACCTCTTCAAGTGTCACTCTATCCTCCTTGTCTGTATAATAATCTTCCCTTCCTTCTACCTCCTCTCTGATTCATTTGACATCCTTCATTCATCATAACCATTTTGACAGTAACCCTCTGCAGTTCAATCTTAACCTCTTCAAGTGTCACCTTATTCTCCTTGTCTGTATAATAATCTTCCCTTCCTTCTACCTCCTATCTGATTCATTTGACATCCTTCATTCATCATAACCATTTTGACAGTAACCCTCTACATTTGAATCTTGACCTCTTCAAGTGTCACCTTATTCTCCTTGTCTGTATAATAATCTTCCCTTCCTTCTACCTCCTCTCTGATTCATTTGACATCCTTCATTCATCATAACCATTTTGACAGTAACCCTCTACAGTTCAATCTTAACCTCTTCAAGTGTCACTCTATCCTCCTTGTCTGTATAATAATCTTCCCTTCCTTCTACCTCCTCTCTGATTCATTTGACATCCTTCATTCATCATAACCATTTTGACAGTAACCCTCTACATTTGAATCTTGACCTCTTCAAGTGTCACCTTATTCTCCTTGTCTGTATAATAATCTTCCCTTCCTTCTACCTCCTCTCTGATTCATTTGACATCCTTCATTCATCATAACCATTTTGACAGTAACCCTCTACATTTGAATCTTAACCTCTTCAAGTGTCACCTTATTCTCCTTGTCTGTATAATAATCTTCCCTTCCTTCTACCTCCTCTCTGATTCATTTGACATCCTTCATTCATCATAACCATTTTGACATTAACCCTCTACATTTGAATCTTGACCTCTTCAAGTGTCACCTTATTCTCCTTGTCTGTATAATAATCTTCCCTTCCTTCTACCTCCTCTCTGATTCATTTGACATCCTTCATTCATCATAACCATTTTGACAGTAACCCTCTACATTTGAATCTTGACCTCTTCAAGTGTCACCTTATTCTCCTTGTCTGTATAATAATCTTCCCTTCCTTCTACCTCCTCTCTGATTCATTTGACATCCTTCATTCATCATAACCATTTTGACAGTAACCCTCTACAGTTCAATCTTAACCTCTTCAAGTGTCACTCTATCCTCCTTGTCTGTATAATAATCTTCCCTTCCTTCTACCTCCTCTCTGATTCATTTGACATCCTTCATTCATCATAACCATTTTGACAGTAACCCTCTACATTTGAATCTTGACCTCTTCAAGTGTCACCTTATTCTCCTTGTCTGTATAATAATCTTCCCTTCCTTCTACCTCCTCTCTGATTCATTTGACATCCTTCATTCATCATAACCATTTTGACAGTAACCACCCTCTACATTTGAATCTTAACCTCTTCAAGTGTCACCTTATTCTCCTTGTCTGTATAATAATCTTCCCTTCCTTCTACCTCCTATCTGATTCATTTGACATCCTTCATTCATCATAACCATTTTGACAGTAACTCTCTACAGTTCAATCTTAACCTCTTCAAGTGTCACCTTATTCTCCTTGTCTGTATAATAATCTTCCCTTCCTTCTACCTCCTCTCTGATTCATTTGACATCCTTCATTCATCATAACCATTTTGACAGTAACCCTCTACAGTTCAATCTTAACCTCTTCAAGTGTCACCTTATTCTCCTTGTCTGTATAATAATCTTCCCTTCCTTCTACCTCCTCTCTGATTCATTTGACATCCTTCATTCATCATAACCATTTTGACAGTAACCCTCTACAGTTCAATCTTAACCTCTTCAAGTGTCACTCTATCCTCCTTGTCTGTATAATAATCTTCCCTTCCTTCTACCTCCTCTCTGATTCATTTGACATCCTTCATTCATCATAACCATTTTGACAGTAACCCTCTACAGTTCAATCTTAACCTTTTCAAGTGTCACCTTATTCTCCTTGTCTGTATAATAATCTTCCCTTCCTTCTACCTCCTATCTGATTCATTTGACATCCTTCATTCATCATAACCATTTTGACAGTAACCCTCTACATTTGAATCTTGACCTCTTCAAGTGTCACCTTATTCTCCTTGTCTGTATAATAATCTTCCCTTCCTTCTACCTCCTCTCTGATTCATTTGACATCCTTCATTCATCATAACCATTTTGACAGTAACCCTCTACATTTGAATCTTGACCTCTTCAAGTGTCACCTTATTTTCCTTGTCTGTATAATAATCTTCCCTTCCTTCTACCTCCTCTCTGATTCATTTGACATCCTTCATTCATCATAACCATTTTGACAGTAACCCTCTACAGTTCAATCTTAACCTCTTCAAGTGTCACCTTATTCTCCTTGTCTGTATAATAATCTTCCCTTCCTTCTACCTCCTCTCTGATTCATTTGTCATCCTTCATTCATCATAACCATTTTGACAGTAACCCTCTACAGTTCAATCTTAACCTCTTCAAGTGTCACCTTATTCTCCTTGTCTGTATAATAATCTTCCCTTCCTTCTACCTCCTATCTGATTCATTTGACATCCTTCATTCATCATAACCATTTTGACAGTAACCCTCTACAGTTCAATCTTAACCTCTTCAAGTGTCACCTTATTCTCCTTGTCTGTATAATAATCTTCCCTTCCTTCTACCTCCTCTCTGATTCATTTGACATCCTTCATTCATCATAACCATTTTGACAGTAACCCTCTACATTTGAATCTTGACCTCTTCAAGTGTCACCTTATTCTCCTTGTCTGTATAATAATCTTCCCTTCCTTCTACCTCCTCTCTGATTCATTTGACATCCTTCATTCATCATAACCATTTTGACAGTAACCCTCTACATTTGAATCTTGACCTCTTCAAGTGTCACCTTATTCTCCTTGTCTGTATAATAATCTTCCCTTCCTTCTACCTCCTATCTGATTCATTTGACATCCTTCATTCATCATAACCATTTTGACAGTAACCCTCTACATTTGAATCTTGACCTCTTCAAGTGTCACCTTATTCTCCTTGTCTGTATAATAATCTTCCCTTCCTTCTACCTCCTCTCTGATTCATTTGACATCCTTCATTCATCATAACCATTTTGACAGTAACCCTCTACAGTTCAATCTTAACCTCTTCAAGTGTCACCTTATTCTCCTTGTCTGTATAATAATCTTCCCTTCCTTCTACCTCCTCTCTGATTCATTTGACATCCTTCATTCATCATAACCATTTTGACAGTAACCCTCTACAGTTCAATCTTAACCTCTTCAAGTGTCACTCTATCCTCCTTGTCTGTATAATAATCTTCCCTTCCTTCTACCTCCTCTCTGATTCATTTGACATCCTTCATTCATCATAACCATTTTGACAGTAACCCTCTACATTTGAATCTTGACCTCTTCAAGTGTCACCTTATTCTCCTTGTCTGTATAATAATCTTCCCTTCCTTCTACCTCCTCTCTGATTCATTTGACATCCTTCATTCATCATAACCATTTTGACAGTAACCACCCTCTACATTTGAATCTTAACCTCTTCAAGTGTCACCTTATTCTCCTTGTCTGTATAATAATCTTCCCTTCCTTCTACCTCCTATCTGATTCATTTGACATCCTTCATTCATCATAACCATTTTGACAGTAACTCTCTACAGTTCAATCTTAACCTCTTCAAGTGTCACCTTATTCTCCTTGTCTGTATAATAATCTTCCCTTCCTTCTACCTCCTCTCTGATTCATTTGACATCCTTCATTCATCATAACCATTTTGACAGTAACCCTCTACAGTTCAATCTTAACCTCTTCAAGTGTCACCTTATTCTCCTTGTCTGTATAATAATCTTCCCTTCCTTCTACCTCCTCTCTGATTCATTTGACATCCTTCATTCATCATAACCATTTTGACAGTAACCCTCTACAGTTCAATCTTAACCTCTTCAAGTGTCACTCTATCCTCCTTGTCTGTATAATAATCTTCCCTTCCTTCTACCTCCTCTCTGATTCATTTGACATCCTTCATTCATCATAACCATTTTGACAGTAACCCTCTACAGTTCAATCTTAACCTTTTCAAGTGTCACCTTATTCTCCTTGTCTGTATAATAATCTTCCCTTCCTTCTACCTCCTATCTGATTCATTTGACATCCTTCATTCATCATAACCATTTTGACAGTAACCCTCTACATTTGAATCTTGACCTCTTCAAGTGTCACCTTATTCTCCTTGTCTGTATAATAATCTTCCCTTCCTTCTACCTCCTCTCTGATTCATTTGACATCCTTCATTCATCATAACCATTTTGACAGTAACCCTCTACATTTGAATCTTGACCTCTTCAAGTGTCACCTTATTTTCCTTGTCTGTATAATAATCTTCCCTTCCTTCTACCTCCTCTCTGATTCATTTGACATCCTTCATTCATCATAACCATTTTGACAGTAACCCTCTACAGTTCAATCTTAACCTCTTCAAGTGTCACCTTATTCTCCTTGTCTGTATAATAATCTTCCCTTCCTTCTACCTCCTCTCTGATTCATTTGTCATCCTTCATTCATCATAACCATTTTGACAGTAACCCTCTACAGTTCAATCTTAACCTCTTCAAGTGTCACCTTATTCTCCTTGTCTGTATAATAATCTTCCCTTCCTTCTACCTCCTATCTGATTCATTTGACATCCTTCATTCATCATAACCATTTTGACAGTAACCCTCTACAGTTCAATCTTAACCTCTTCAAGTGTCACCTTATTCTCCTTGTCTGTATAATAATCTTCCCTTCCTTCTACCTCCTCTCTGATTCATTTGACATCCTTCATTCATCATAACCATTTTGACAGTAACCCTCTACATTTGAATCTTGACCTCTTCAAGTGTCACCTTATTCTCCTTGTCTGTATAATAATCTTCCCTTCCTTCTACCTCCTCTCTGATTCATTTGACATCCTTCATTCATCATAACCATTTTGACAGTAACCCTCTACATTTGAATCTTGACCTCTTCAAGTGTCACCTTATTCTCCTTGTCTGTATAATAATCTTCCCTTCCTTCTACCTCCTATCTGATTCATTTGACATCCTTCATTCATCATAACCATTTTGACAGTAACCCTCTACATTTGAATCTTGACCTCTTCAAGTGTCACCTTATTCTCCTTGTCTGTATAATAATCTTCCCTTCCTTCTACCTCCTCTCTGATTCATTTGACATCCTTCATTCATCATAACCATTTTGACAGTAACCCTCTACAGTTCAATCTTAACCTCTTCAAGTGTCACCTTATTCTCCTTGTCTGTATAATAATCTTCCCTTCCTTCTACCTCCTCTCTGATTCATTTGACATCCTTCATTCATCATAACCATTTTGACAGTAACCCTCTACAGTTCAATCTTAACCTCTTCAAGTGTCACTCTATCCTCCTTGTCTGTATAATAATCTTCCCTTCCTTCTACCTCCTCTCTGATTCATTTGACATCCTTCATTCATCATAACCATTTTGACAGTAACCCTCTACATTTGAATCTTGACCTCTTCAAGTGTCACCTTATTCTCCTTGTCTGTATAATAATCTTCCCTTCCTTCTACCTCCTCTCTGATTCATTTGACATCCTTCATTCATCATAACCATTTTGACAGTAACCACCCTCTACATTTGAATCTTAACCTCTTCAAGTGTCACCTTATTCTCCTTGTCTGTATAATAATCTTCCCTTCCTTCTACCTCCTATCTGATTCATTTGACATCCTTCATTCATCATAACCATTTTGACAGTAACTCTCTACAGTTCAATCTTAACCTCTTCAAGTGTCACCTTATTCTCCTTGTCTGTATAATAATCTTCCCTTCCTTCTACCTCCTCTCTGATTCATTTGACATCCTTCATTCATCATAACCATTTTGACAGTAACCCTCTACAGTTCAATCTTAACCTCTTCAAGTGTCACCTTATTCTCCTTGTCTGTATAATAATCTTCCCTTCCTTCTACCTCCTCTCTGATTCATTTGACATCCTTCATTCATCATAACCATTTTGACAGTAACCCTCTACAGTTCAATCTTAACCTCTTCAAGTGTCACTCTATCCTCCTTGTCTGTATAATAATCTTCCCTTCCTTCTACCTCCTCTCTGATTCATTTGACATCCTTCATTCATCATAACCATTTTGACAGTAACCCTCTACAGTTCAATCTTAACCTTTTCAAGTGTCACCTTATTCTCCTTGTCTGTATAATAATCTTCCCTTCCTTCTACCTCCTATCTGATTCATTTGACATCCTTCATTCATCATAACCATTTTGACAGTAACCCTCTACATTTGAATCTTGACCTCTTCAAGTGTCACCTTATTCTCCTTGTCTGTATAATAATCTTCCCTTCCTTCTACCTCCTCTCTGATTCATTTGACATCCTTCATTCATCATAACCATTTTGACAGTAACCCTCTACATTTGAATCTTGACCTCTTCAAGTGTCACCTTATTTTCCTTGTCTGTATAATAATCTTCCCTTCCTTCTACCTCCTCTCTGATTCATTTGACATCCTTCATTCATCATAACCATTTTGACAGTAACCCTCTACAGTTCAATCTTAACCTCTTCAAGTGTCACCTTATTCTCCTTGTCTGTATAATAATCTTCCCTTCCTTCTACCTCCTCTCTGATTCATTTGTCATCCTTCATTCATCATAACCATTTTGACAGTAACCCTCTACAGTTCAATCTTAACCTCTTCAAGTGTCACCTTATTCTCCTTGTCTGTATAATAATCTTCCCTTCCTTCTACCTCCTATCTGATTCATTTGACATCCTTCATTCATCATAACCATTTTGACAGTAACCCTCTACAGTTCAATCTTAACCTCTTCAAGTGTCACCTTATTCTCCTTGTCTGTATAATAATCTTCCCTTCCTTCTACCTCCTCTCTGATTCATTTGACATCCTTCATTCATCATAACCATTTTGACAGTAACCCTCTACATTTGAATCTTGACCTCTTCAAGTGTCACCTTATTCTCCTTGTCTGTATAATAATCTTCCCTTCCTTCTACCTCCTCTCTGATTCATTTGACATCCTTCATTCATCATAACCATTTTGACAGTAACCCTCTACATTTGAATCTTGACCTCTTCAAGTGTCACCTTATTCTCCTTGTCTGTATAATAATCTTCCCTTCCTTCTACCTCCTATCTGATTCATTTGACATCCTTCATTCATCATAACCATTTTGACAGTAACCCTCTACATTTGAATCTTGACCTCTTCAAGTGTCACCTTATTCTCCTTGTCTGTATAATAATCTTCCCTTCCTTCTACCTCCTCTCTGATTCATTTGACATCCTTCATTCATCATAACCATTTTGACAGTAACCCTCTACAGTTCAATCTTAACCTCTTCAAGTGTCACCTTATTCTCCTTGTCTGTATAATAATCTTCCCTTCCTTCTACCTCCTCTCTGATTCATTTGACATCCTTCATTCATCATAACCATTTTGACAGTAACCCTCTACA
This sequence comes from Acanthosepion esculentum, assembly GCA_964036315.1. Taxonomy (NCBI): domain Eukaryota; kingdom Metazoa; phylum Mollusca; class Cephalopoda; order Sepiida; family Sepiidae; genus Acanthosepion; species Acanthosepion esculentum. The sequence goes on along the minus strand of OZ038496.1, from coordinate 17,109,139 downwards.
GTTCAATCTTAACCTCTTCAAGTGTCACTCTATCCTCCTTGTCTGTATAATAATCTTCCCTTCCTTCTACCTCCTCTCTGATTCATTTGACATCCTTCATTCATCATAACCATTTTGACAGTAACCCTCTACATTTGAATCTTGACCTCTTCAAGTGTCACCTTATTCTCCTTGTCTGTATAATAATCTTCCCTTCCTTCTACCTCCTCTCTGATTCATTTGACATCCTTCATTCATCATAACCATTTTGACAGTAACCACCCTCTACATTTGAATCTTAACCTCTTCAAGTGTCACCTTATTCTCCTTGTCTGTATAATAATCTTCCCTTCCTTCTACCTCCTATCTGATTCATTTGACATCCTTCATTCATCATAACCATTTTGACAGTAACTCTCTACAGTTCAATCTTAACCTCTTCAAGTGTCACCTTATTCTCCTTGTCTGTATAATAATCTTCCCTTCCTTCTACCTCCTCTCTGATTCATTTGACATCCTTCATTCATCATAACCATTTTGACAGTAACCCTCTACAGTTCAATCTTAACCTCTTCAAGTGTCACCTTATTCTCCTTGTCTGTATAATAATCTTCCCTTCCTTCTACCTCCTCTCTGATTCATTTGACATCCTTCATTCATCATAACCATTTTGACAGTAACCCTCTACAGTTCAATCTTAACCTCTTCAAGTGTCACTCTATCCTCCTTGTCTGTATAATAATCTTCCCTTCCTTCTACCTCCTCTCTGATTCATTTGACATCCTTCATTCATCATAACCATTTTGACAGTAACCCTCTACAGTTCAATCTTAACCTTTTCAAGTGTCACCTTATTCTCCTTGTCTGTATAATAATCTTCCCTTCCTTCTACCTCCTATCTGATTCATTTGACATCCTTCATTCATCATAACCATTTTGACAGTAACCCTCTACATTTGAATCTTGACCTCTTCAAGTGTCACCTTATTCTCCTTGTCTGTATAATAATCTTCCCTTCCTTCTACCTCCTCTCTGATTCATTTGACATCCTTCATTCATCATAACCATTTTGACAGTAACCCTCTACATTTGAATCTTGACCTCTTCAAGTGTCACCTTATTTTCCTTGTCTGTATAATAATCTTCCCTTCCTTCTACCTCCTCTCTGATTCATTTGACATCCTTCATTCATCATAACCATTTTGACAGTAACCCTCTACAGTTCAATCTTAACCTCTTCAAGTGTCACCTTATTCTCCTTGTCTGTATAATAATCTTCCCTTCCTTCTACCTCCTCTCTGATTCATTTGTCATCCTTCATTCATCATAACCATTTTGACAGTAACCCTCTACAGTTCAATCTTAACCTCTTCAAGTGTCACCTTATTCTCCTTGTCTGTATAATAATCTTCCCTTCCTTCTACCTCCTATCTGATTCATTTGACATCCTTCATTCATCATAACCATTTTGACAGTAACCCTCTACAGTTCAATCTTAACCTCTTCAAGTGTCACCTTATTCTCCTTGTCTGTATAATAATCTTCCCTTCCTTCTACCTCCTCTCTGATTCATTTGACATCCTTCATTCATCATAACCATTTTGACAGTAACCCTCTACATTTGAATCTTGACCTCTTCAAGTGTCACCTTATTCTCCTTGTCTGTATAATAATCTTCCCTTCCTTCTACCTCCTCTCTGATTCATTTGACATCCTTCATTCATCATAACCATTTTGACAGTAACCCTCTACATTTGAATCTTGACCTCTTCAAGTGTCACCTTATTCTCCTTGTCTGTATAATAATCTTCCCTTCCTTCTACCTCCTATCTGATTCATTTGACATCCTTCATTCATCATAACCATTTTGACAGTAACCCTCTACATTTGAATCTTGACCTCTTCAAGTGTCACCTTATTCTCCTTGTCTGTATAATAATCTTCCCTTCCTTCTACCTCCTCTCTGATTCATTTGACATCCTTCATTCATCATAACCATTTTGACAGTAACCCTCTACAGTTCAATCTTAACCTCTTCAAGTGTCACCTTATTCTCCTTGTCTGTATAATAATCTTCCCTTCCTTCTACCTCCTCTCTGATTCATTTGACATCCTTCATTCATCATAACCATTTTGACAGTAACCCTCTACAGTTCAATCTTAACCTCTTCAAGTGTCACTCTATCCTCCTTGTCTGTATAATAATCTTCCCTTCCTTCTACCTCCTCTCTGATTCATTTGACATCCTTCATTCATCATAACCATTTTGACAGTAACCCTCTACATTTGAATCTTGACCTCTTCAAGTGTCACCTTATTCTCCTTGTCTGTATAATAATCTTCCCTTCCTTCTACCTCCTCTCTGATTCATTTGACATCCTTCATTCATCATAACCATTTTGACAGTAACCACCCTCTACATTTGAATCTTAACCTCTTCAAGTGTCACCTTATTCTCCTTGTCTGTATAATAATCTTCCCTTCCTACTACCTCCTATCTGATTCATTTGACATCCTTCATTCATCATAACCATTTTGACAGTAACCCTCTACAGTTCAATCTTAACCTCTTCAAGTGTCACCTTATTCTCCTTGTCTGTATAATAATCTTCCCTTCCTTCTACCTCCTCTCTGATTCATTTGACATCCTTCATTCATCATAACCATTTTGACAGTAACTCTCTACAGTTCAATCTTAACCTCTTCAAGTGTCACCTTATTCTCCTTGTCTGTATAATAATCTTCCCTTCCTTCTACCTCCTCTCTGATTCATTTGACATCCTTCATTCATCATAACCATTTTGACAGTAACCATCTGCACAGTGGTGGTATCCTAAATTTCCAGGAACTATTTCTGTAAAGGCCGGTTACCTTTAGGAACCTATTCTGCTTATTTTATTTTCAATCTGAGAATGGAAACAAATCACTTTATAGTATCAAAATGAATTAAATCATTTTGATAATTTAATAGAAAACCTTTATTTATTAAGATATTTCCAGACTGAAATTCTGTTCATGAGTGTAGCATAACTAACTTTTTACCTAGATCATTGGCTATTAATATATAAAATTATTTTTGGATAATCCATCAACAAGATTGCTAATCTTTTATCATTCTAAGAATTTGTTCATGCAAACCGGTAGAATGCTACCGCTACCTCTACACTACAATCTTAACCTCTTCAAGTCATGGGTCATTTGTTATATATCCTTCTAATCCTCATAAACTTCATTTACTACCACTTCTTGCATTCATATCAAATAACTGGGACCCTCTACCTTGAGTGACTCACAAACCTTGTATTGTCTGAGCTTTAGTATTAAAACAAGACATATGTAGCCATTTGTCAGTGATCTAGTCAAAATGGTATAGGAGGTGCTACCTAAATTTTATTGGGAGTTACTTCTCTTTTTAAAATTCCAGGAATTTTATTTGAAACACACAAAAGATTTTAGTTGAAACCATGTTAGCAGTAAAAAAATGCAAGAAAAAAAGCCAAGACTTTTTATAAAGAACTAGACATATTTTTCTCTCATTTTTCTTTTGTATCTTTTCCTTTTTTTCTTTCTTTTATATTTCTCCTTTTCTTCTTTCATTCTTTCTCTTCCCTTTGAACTGTCTTCATCCAAGAATTTTACCCAGTTTTCTCTCTTTCTTTCCTTTATTAGTTTTTACTTTCTTTCCCTATTAAATTTCATGCCGACTCTTTTTGTTGGCCTTTCTCTTCTCTTTCATGCACATCGTTGATTTCTCTATCTCTATGTAGATTTCTATTGCATCTACATTGATACTAAATTAAAAAAAAAAACATTAGGCATATCACATTACACTTCCTTGATTAGCAGAGAGGAGCCATTTTGTCTGTATCTTAAAAAAAACATTTCCTCACTAATTTCCACAAGAGGTAAAAGCAAAAATAAATCTGCTGTTTTCTAACCAATCAACACGTTTTCAAGGCAGAAACAATTTTCAATTCAGATTCTATGATTATCTTGGTTTCGGTATATTTCTTCAGTTTTATTTTCTCCTTCCTTTCTTTCAATTATCTTAGCTTTTCTTCTTCCTTTCTTTTAATTATTTTTTCATCTTTTCCTTTTTTCAATTATCGTATTCTTTTTCTTCCTTTCTTTCACTTATCTTTTTTTTTCTTCTTCCTTTTATTCATTTATCTTTTCTTCTTTCCTTCTTTCAACTGCTTTCTTTTCTTCTCCCCTTCTTTCAATTATTTTTCCACCTTGTTCTTCCTTTCTTTCACTTATCTTCTTTTTTTCTTCTTCCTTTTATTCATTTATCTTTTCTTCTTCCCTTCTTTCAACTGTGTTCACCATTTCTTCTTCCTTTCTTTCAATTATCTTATTCATTTTTTTTTTAACTTCTTTCACATGTCTTCACCTTCACTTTTTCCATTCTTTCAATTATTTTCTCCTTTTCTTCTTTCAATTATATTTTTCTTTGTCTTTTCCTTTTTTCATTTCTGCAAAATCTTTTGCATACTCTTTTCAATTATTTTATCTATTTTCCTTTCTTTTTGTCATCTCTTTCCTTTTCATTCATTCAATTATGTTGACTTTTATGTCTGCTGCTTACAATTAATTCATTTATCTTTACTTCACCGCCTTTTTCCTTCTCCTTGTTACAATTATTTTCTTCATTTTCTTCTTCTTTAGTGTTTTTCCTTCCCCTTCTTTCAATTGCTGTTTTCTTTTTCATTCCCCACCTCTGAATTATCATCATCTTTTCTTCTTTTCTCTTCCCTTTTTTTAAATTGCTCCTTCTTTTTCTTTTTCCTGCAAAGAATTATCATCTACTTTTCTTCATTCTTCTCCCTGTTCTTTCAATTGTTTCCTTCTTTTTCCTTCTGCACAGAATTATTGTCTTCTTTTCTTCTTTCTTCTCCTTCTTTCAACTATTTCCTTCTTTTTCCTTCTCCTGCACAGAATTATCGTCTTTTGTTGTTCTTTCTTCTTCTCCTCCTTTCAACTGCTGTTTTCTTGTTCCTTCTTTTTAGAATTATTTTCTTCTTTTCTTCTTTCTCCTTTTTTCTTGCCTTCTTTCTAGTGTCTTTTTTTTCATTTATCTTCTTTTCTTCTTCCTTGCTTTTAATTATCTTCTCCTCTTCATTCTCCTTCCCTTTCTTTCAATTGTTATATTCTTTTTCCTTTTCATCTTAAGAATTATTTTCTTTATCTTCTTTCTATTTCAACTTCTTTTTGCTTTCTTTTCATTATATTACTATCTTCTTTCTTCTCTTTCAAATTCTTTTCCGTTGTCTTTTGCTTTTCCTTATCTTCATTTTTGTTTTATTCCTTAGAATTATTTTCTTTATGTTTTTCTTTTCTACTTCATTTTTTCCTTCGCTTTCCTTCAAATGATATCCTCTTTTTCCTTATCTACTTCTTATTCTCATTATATTTTAACTTCCCCTTCTTTAAATTATGCTATCATCATCTTCTTTTCCCACTGCATGCTTCAATTAGTATTTTTTTTTCATTTTTCTCATTGGAATTTTTTACTTTTGTTATCTTTCATTTATTGAATTTTCTTCTTCTTTAAAATTATTTCTGCATCTTTTTCTTCTCTTTTCATTTTTCTTCTAGATTTTTTCTTAACAATTATTCCTATTTTTTCTTCTCTTTCCCTTCTTTTTCTAACTCATTCTTTATTTTATTTCATATTTTTCATGTCTTTCTTTCCATCAATTTCTCTCCTCTCTTACACATTCTGTTACTGTATGCCATTTTTTAAAGAAAAAAAATAAAAACACACCAAGTAAAGGAAGAGGAATGAGAAAATCAAATGGACAAAATTCCTTTGAAAAAATTACATGGAATTTGATTATGTTTGCATGAAAAACGTTTCAATGATAGTGCAATACAACTTGGACATGTGTGGGATTTGATATTGTACAGTTAATTGTATTTTAGAAAAGAAACTGCATGAAGAGATATAAGTTAGAAAGGTTAAGTTTTACCAATGGATGTCAAAGGATTGTATAATATTCCAATGAATTTAATTTTAAAGGTTACATTCTACCAATGGATGTCAAATGATTATATAATATTCCAATGAATTTAATTTTAAAGGTTAAATTTTACAAATGGATGTCAAAGGATTGTATAATATTCCAATGAATTTAATTTTAAAGGTTAAATTTTACCAATGGATGTCAAAGGATTGTATAATATTCCAATGAATTTAATTTTAAAGGTTAAATTTTACAAATGGATGTCAAAGGATTGTATAATATTCCAATGAATTTAATTTTAAAGGTTAAATTTTACCAATGGATGTCAAAGGATTGTATAATATTCCAATGAATTTAATTTTAAAGGTTACATTCTACCAATGGATGTCAAAGGACTGTATAATATTCCAATGAATTTAATTTTAAAGGTTACATTCTACCAATGGATGTCAAAGGACTGTATAATATTCCAATGAATTTAATTTTAAAGGTTACATTCTACCAATGGATGTCAAAGGATTGTATAATATTCCAATGAATTTAATTTTAAAGGTTACATTCTACCAATGGATATTAAAGGATTGTATAATATTCCAATGTATTTAATTTTAAAGGTTACATTCTACTAATGGATGTCAAGCATTGTATAATATTCCAATGAATTTAATTTTAATGGTTAAATTTTACCAATGGATGACAAAGAATTGAATCATATTCTAATAGTCTTAATAGTAAAGGTTACATTCTATCAATGGGTGACAGTGCATTGAATTATATTCAGATGATCTTAATTAGGTAGCTCCACTAATTCACTGAAAATAGAGTATATGATAAAAAATAACACAAAGTTAAAAAAATACAAAGTTTTATCATCAAAATCCTTATGTTATTATTGAGAGGAAAGACCAAATTATTTTTTGTCTATTTAAATACATTTTTTAATCCTTTCTAGCATATTCAAAATTTTGGTCAGCAGTAGGAACCAAATATTATTGTAGAAAGTTTTAGCATCTTTTTGTGGCAAAAAATCAAATAGTTTTTGGATTTTTAATGAAAGTTTCATGTCTCTTTCACAAACGAAAGAAATTATTTTAGAAATGTGTTTTTTTTAGAAAATCTTGGTAAAAATATTGTTTTTTTAACTCTGTAATCCCAACCACCTACTTAATTTTATGAAATTTCAAGAAATTAAATTTCACCCCCTTAATATTTATATTAGTTAAAAGCAAAACCTCTTTGGAGAATTTAAATCAATTATTTTTGTAAAACAGAAGCACCATTTACCAAAAATCTTCTCTGAATAGTAAAATAAAAAATGCAATAAGACTAAGACATTATTTAATTAGAAAAGCTTTTAATTGCTTTTATAAATAAGATATATGAAGGACACTGGTTTTAAGAAAAACATTTATGATTAATGAATTTTTACAAGAATTATTTTCATTTTTTTAAAATTTAAAGTTAAACATCTTTTAAAATTTTGGATTAATTTCACCCTTCTACATATTACTATTAACTGGTAACTATTTTTACTAATCATAAACAGAAAATCTTAGTACAAATTATCAAACACCAATATCTTTTAAATAATTGTGAATTTTTTTTTTTTGTATGTCTATAAACATTTTGATTTTTTAGATACGGATGTTCATACATGATATTATTTGAAAATAAGAGCGAAAACTTTAGTAAATCAAAAAGAAAAGTATTTACAATTTAATAAAACATTAGATTATACAGAATATTTTCCTAAATTTTTAAGATTACTGGGAACTTAAAAAGTATATAAAAAAGGCACTAGCATCATTTTCTTCAATTATATTTTACAGATAAAATCTCTATAGAATAACATTAGATCTTTCGTCACACTGTCAGCATGTTAACACCTTAAATAAACAGCTACTGTCATGTTTAAAAAATGAATTTCTGCAATATTTTAAACTTAGAGTAAATAATATTTGCTTCTAATCAGATTAATTGTACTTTAAATCAGCTAATATTCCTCAAATAAAGTATATTTTATTTTTGGAATATTTTTTTTATACAGAGAATTACATTGCAATAAATGCTGGGTGAAAAATGAACTAAAATCTAATCTTTTAGCTAAAAAACAACTCTTTCCAGTCAATTTAAATTAGTTTTGACATAGAGCAAAGTATTTCACTTATTGGAAAGATTAAATTTAATTAATTAACTTGAAATTAAAACTAAAATAAAAGCTTCAAGAAAGATTTCTCGTTTGTAAAAATTCATTTTTAACATTAGGTATCGTGAATTTGAGAAGGCACCTAATGTTAATTATAATGATTAGTTTCTATCAATGTGTGATAATGCATTGAATAATAATTTCTATCAATGTGTGATAATGCATTGAATAATATTCAAATTAACTTAATTTTAAAGTTTGAATTTGAGAAGGTACCTAATGTTAATTATAATGATTAGTTTCTATCAATGTGTGATAATGCATTGAATAATAATTTCTATCAATGTGTGATAATGCATTGAATAATATTCAAATTAACTTAATTTTAAAGTTTGAATTTGAGAAGGTACCTAATGTTAATTATAATGATTAGTTTCTATCAATGTGTGATAATGCATTGAATAATAATTTTTCTCAGTATTCTGATCATTTCTAGCAATGACATCATCTGAATGTTTTTTTTTTTTTTTTTATCTTTCCTTAGATTTTCAATTCTTCCATTCTCATTTTAAGAATTTTCTGGACAGTTCCAAATACTGCAATAATTATGAGCACAACTGTCATCTTCACATTCAACAATTGTTTCACTTCTTTCTAAGGTCAAAATATTTGTCCAATTTTTCACTTTTTTCAAAAAGTTACTTTGTGATTTGTTAGAACAATGACAGACTAACATATTAAATATTACTGCTTCTGTCCCATAAAGGTTGGAAATTTGATATACAAATTTCATACATTGATTGTACCAGTTATTATGGGACAGAGCAGGTAAACTATAATATCATACTGTCTTTGTCCTATAATAATTGTGACATTTGCATCCACAATTCATATATTAATTGTACCAATTCTTATAGGACAGAGCTAATACACTATTAATATAATATCTTTGTCCTATAATAATTATGACATTTGTATATACAATTCATACATTCATTGTACCAATTATTATGGGACAGAGTAAACTATATTATTATAATATCTTTGTCCTATATTAATTGTGCCATTTGTATACACAATTCATACATCGAATGTACAAATTATTATGGGACAGAGATAGTACATTATATTACATAGATTTATGTTTTTTATACAGATTTTTTTAAAACATGAAACATGAAAAAATTGCCCAATAATTCACTACTTGTGATAATAAATATAACATCCTTATATTCCAACATGCTCTAAGAGGATTGGGTCCTTACCCACAAAAGATTGACATGTCAGTCATTTGCAATGTGAGTTTATGATATAATTTAATTAATTTTGACTCAACAACTTTAAGTTCAATGTTGGCCATGTTTTACAAACCGAAGACATGGCTGTCAGCATTATCATAGCTGTGTTTTTTGTTGTTGAGACAGGTACAGGATTAATCTTGCACTTAGCAATGTGTTTTAATTCAAGAACTGCTTTTGGCTTGAGCTTGTGAACAAAATCTTTTCTTACACAACACAGGAAAAAGTCTGCCAGTGTAAGGTCTGGTGATGGTGATGGCCATTCAATTGCTCCATGTTGTCCTATCCAACTCAGCTTGAAAAAATAAATAGGGTTTTTACTTCTGTCACAGCCTGTAGTTACCCATCCTCACTTTCCAGTCTTGATAGTTCAAAAGTGTCTCCGAGTCATTGTTGGGGAAGAATTATTTTCCACCCTTCAACCTCTCTTTGACAGGCGGGATATGGTGTGTCTCTATCTCTACTACTATGGAAAGTTCTCAAACGAACTACATGCATTGGTTTTGCAAGGTCTAACCTTCAAGGCTAGGACCTGCCATTCCACTTACATAGTAACAAACCACCCACATTTCATCCGTATTCCATCGGCAAGAAGTAAGTTCCACACAAACAGCATCTTCTTGTGAATGACAGCCATATGGAACAGACTCCCAAGAGGATGTTTCCACAATCGCTACAATCTTAACATGTCCAAGTCTTGAATTAACCATTATCTTACCATCCTATGCATATCAACTACCCCTTAACACAACTCTCTACCTCGAGTTATCACCGTAAGGTGAACCTTACAGTAAAAAAAAACAATAAAAAACAATATACAGTGTAACCCGGATATAAGAGAGTTGTCGGGATATATTGTTGTCTCTTATATCCGGGTTTATCTTATATCCGGGTTTGGTCTATTTTGTTTTATTAACGCAGGCTCTAATCTGGGACCAGAGAAAATATATCTTATATCTGGGTTACACTGTATATATATATATATATATATATATATATATATATATATATTATGTGACTAGCTCATCATGGAAAGCTGTAGTCTAATGCTGGCTATGTAGATGTCCTTCCTGATAGGCCTGCAGTGCACTTATATAAGTTTTGTGATAAAATTTACTGATCAACCACCAGGTTCATGAGAGTGAACAAAGAGAAAGTCACTTTCAAGATGATCAAATATATACAGAAATGAGGTTAGTTTGCAAAGTATTCTGTGAGCCCATGGCTGGTGAGCTTAATGTTAAAGAGATGTTTTTTTCTGTAAAGAAGTGACAGTTATCATATATATGTGTGTGTGTGTGTGTGTGTGTATTTAGGCAGCATTTTTTCATTCATACATGTTTCATTAAATAATATAGACAAATGTTGTCTATTTATTTTATGTAAATTCTTTTCATATTGTCTGATAAGCTAAATAACATTATCATTAAATGAAGAATGAAAATCACAATATTGATACATATTTTTAATCCAGTCTAAGCTTTCGGCTTACAAAAACCAAGTTTACAAATTCAAGTGTCCTTTGGGAGATTGTATCTCCAACGAATTAAATAATATTTATGTTGGTCACACCACAAACTTGCTTTCACAACGTTTGACACTAAATTTGAATGATAATTCTAACATTTTTAGGCATTTAAAACAACATGCCTGGCCGCATACACAATTCCGGAAAATCCTTGTTGAAAACACAACTATACTTAAACATGAAAACAATAAACAAAATCTAAAAATTCTTGAAGCTATATACATAAAACAGTTGAAACCTAACCTGAACAAAATAAACTATGAAATTTCCACAAATATTCTTAAATGCCTATAATTGGTAACAGAAGCCATTGATTTATACCAACGGCTTACCATACTTAATACTTCTCGAATTCACTCTTGCGTGGTCATGTGTGATGTCATGAGCTGCGGTGTGATTTTCGCTTTCAGCGTCTTATATGCACGTGTTTATCGTTGCTTGGAAATCTACCATGTAAACAAAAACAGACTATCAACAATTTCTTGTCTGTGTATTGCTTAATATATTGTATCTAATTGTCATCTTTGATAATTGCTTATGTAAGCCAAAAGCTTAGATTGGATTAAAAATATGCATCAATATTGTGATTTTCTTTCTTCATTTAATCTGAGGACAGTGCAGAGAATTCAGAAATAGCTGGACAAGTTTAATGGTGATTATAATGGTGTTTGGAGTGATCACTAGTGATGGCAACATTATGCCTCCATTCATCTCCCCAAAGGATCTCAAATTCAACATGGAGGCCTCCATCAAGGAGATAGTGCTACCCTGGGTCAAGAGAGTGGCTTCTGAAAGACCCTATGCCTGGCAACAGGACACTGCACCATATTACACAAGCAAAAGAACCCAGTCATGACTGAGAGACAATTTCTGTAACCACATCACCCTTTACATCTCCCCAGACTCTGCCCCCCCCTTGATTATTATTTGTCGGGGGCGGTTGAACGAGAGACCAACGAAACTTCTTATAACACTAGAGATGAGCTGAAGACAAGGGTTATGGTAACATTGACCAACTTAAACAAGGAGACCATCCAGAAGAGTTACAGGAGATTCCGAAGTTGCTTGGAGGTCATGGTTGGAGCCAATGGTTTTTTTATTGAATAAATTTACTCTTTTGTATTTCAAGACATTTTTGCGTAATTTTGGTAAAACTGTTAAAATGAGATAGTGTTATTTTCATTTCTGTGTAATTTGGATGACAATTTATCCATCGCACCCTATATATATGAAATAATATTAAAATGTTAGCAATGATTCCTATTGATATGCATCAAATGATATAATTCAACATATACCAAGGCAAACAGAATTTCTGCAAATAATATTCTCAATAGGTAGTTAGTGCAAGCAATAATTACTGTATAAAAATGACAATAATTCACAATACTTATCAGAAGTCAACTCAGGATGATTGTGTTAATATATTTTTTTTTCTTTAAAAATACATATTCAATAATAATAAATATATATATATATATAGATTAGTGTATTTTGGCAACAAATTCTCTTTTAGGCATATCTGATTGAATAAATTACAGACATAATGTCTACTAATTTTTAATAAAATCCATTCATACTCATGAATAACCTTCCATGTATTGATGTTAAAGGATGAGAGAAAATGTGCTATAGCTGTTTAAATTTCTTTTATTTTCATTTCCCAAGTACTTTCGATCTTCTTCCAAGATCATCTTCAGGAGTACAAGCGGTACAAAACGAAATGTTGTTATTAGTATAAGTATTTATACAAAGTTGTGTGTTGTTATCCATTACCATAATTTTTTCATTATGCTTTTAAATGCAAAACAGTTGACAATGTGCTGAGCGTTCATTCAAACGTGAACAAAATTATCCATCATGGAATTTTTTCTTTGATATGATAATGTCATGGTCACGCACTCATTAAAGCATGTAAAAAACTGTTCCTTTACAGGCATTTCAGAACATTACTGCAGTATTCGTAGTTGATTCTGTTCAGTGCCGGCTTTAATCTTTTAATATAAATTGCTTTTAGTATCTGTAATCCAATATTGCTATATATATATATATATATATATATATATATATATATATATATATATATATATATATATATATATAGCCCCCCCCCATATGAGGTAATTTTGGATTTTATTGTATAATACTATTTATATGCTCTGTTTTAATAAATACATTGAGCTCTTTTTGTGCATCACTTTTAATATTTTATATTGCTGGGATCCACTTGTAATAAATACCAGCGGATTTATTACCTATACTATATATATATATATATATATATATATATATATGTGTGTGTGTGTGTGTGTGTGTATATATATATATATATATATATATATATATATATATATACACACACACACACATATATATATATATATATATATATATATATATATATACACACATATATATATATATATATATATATATATATATATATATATATGGAGAGAGAGAGAGAGAAAGAGAGAAATTTTGCCACACAGTTTGACAGAGGATCATGATGGAAATAAATTAGATCTAGGCTTAAATCAGTTTTAGATCTCATTAGAGATCAGTTCTGAAATAAAAAGTCAAGAAGAATCTGAAAGGTTATTGCTCCTGGCTTGGCATCTCGGCATCAGTCACTTTCCTTGTACCTTTTCAATAAATACTTTCATGATTACTGTTTTGATGAACTTTTGTCTATGGTACCTCGACTTTATGAATTTAAATGCAGTACAAGACTGGTGACAAGGTCTCATCAATTTACAGTTGAAATGTTTAGATGTTACCATAAGTTCTATACTAACAGTTTCTTCTCTCACCCTTCTCGGAATTGTGGAACTCTCTTCCAACTTCTGCTTCCCAGTCAACTTTGATTTTGAAAAAATTAAATGCAATGTCAATCGTTATCTTCTGTTTCCTTAATTCTTGTTTTTTTTTTTGTTGTTCTCTCTCTTTAAGAGTGTTTTTTCTCGTGTTCTCTAAGACTCAGTAACCCCTTGCATCTTAGTGGCTTTATTGCCTTGCTTGAGGTAAAATGCTTAAAAGAAAAAAGGAAATTATCACATTTCCTTTTTCTGAAGTGTGTCAGCTAAGATTAACAATTGCACGATTTCAGCCAAATATGGTGCATGGATTCAATGGTCTGAGTCATTGGAACCAACAACAAAATACCACAAGTGGTGCTGAAGACATGTTTATGAAGATACACACAAGTAGACAACATTTAATATCTTTCTTTGCTGTCATTGTTCAGGCACTCCCCACCCAATGAGATCCTATTTCTCTCAGAAGATACAACGATGCCAAAATCATTTACAAAGGCACAAACAGTGAGAAGACAAGAACAAATGAAGAATTTTATGGAAGGGGAGAAGATTTATGACAGAAAGGGTCAAAATGCTGCAAGAATAACTCTCTAAGCAACTGTTTTCATCAAATGTTGCCACCTGAAATGCCAAATGTCTACAGAATCCATTGTTATTATCTATTCATCTTTATGTATTCGTGCAAGTCTTATTATTGAGTATTAGATGTGAAATGGAATTATTATTATTAGATATTCTCTGTCTCTCTCTCTCTCTCTCTCTCTCTCTCTCTCTCTCTCTCTCTATATATATATATATATATATATATATATATATATATATATATATATATATATGTATGTATGTATGTATGTATGTATCTGGAAGCTGGTGTTATACAAAAGAAAAAGCCAACATTAATAAGGTATTTTTCTCCCTCTGTATACTGAAATGTAGCATATTTTGAAAGTACTCGGGGAAAATAAAATAAAATATAAATAAATATGCATTCTGGTAAATTTATCAATTCTATAATTTTCAAATAATTTTGAAATTTGAAATAGTTAATAAAAAATTTGATGGACAGAAAATGTTGATATTATTCAAGCAAAAATATTCAAAAGAATTCCTGCTCTTTATATATATATATGTGCGTGTGTGTGAATGTATGTATGTATATATATATATATATATATATAAAAATGTAAGAGTAGACAAAACAGAGTTGCGACAATCTGCTTCCTGTATGAAACTTGAAAATTGTGTTCAAATATGAAGCAGACTTTTGCCACTCAATGTCGACTTTAATATCAACTATTATATAAACACATGCTATATCACTGATATTGACCACTTTTACTCATAAATATAGCATACCATAAAACCATATTTTTCATTACATACATACATACATACATACATACATACATATATATATATATATGTGTGTGTGTGTATATATATATATATATATATATATATATATACATATATATATATATATATATGTGTGTGTGTATATATATATATATATATATATACATATATATATATATATATATATGTGTGTGTATATATATATATATATATATATATATACATATATATATGTGTATATATATATATATATATACATATATATATGTGTATATATATATATATATATATACATATATATATATATATGTGTATATATATATATATATATATATATATATATATATATATATATATATATATATATATGCATATATTTTGGCAGCATGTTTTCATTAAGACATGCTTTGTTGTATAGTTTAGACATGTTCTGTCTACTTGTTTTCGATAAGATCCTTTCACACTCACAGATAAGCTTTTCGGTGTCATTATTGAAGGATTTACATTGTTTGAACTATCATCCTCATCTTTGTTGCCATATTTATCTCAACGTTTCAGCCATTGTATGCTCGGGCCTTCTTCAGGTGGTTGGAATCTTGTACTGAACCCTTTATTTTGCTCACTGGGGTAGACTGTTCTAGTTCCACATGCCATGTCTAATGGACATCAGTTACCAGTTATCTCCTGTTAATTCTCCTCTCCAATGTAAATAGTGTACATAATACCTCATCTCAGAAATATAGACAGGCATTACTACAGTTGTTACGAAAGTGACAACGAGTATTCGTTGACATTATAAAAGTGTCAACAAGTGTTCGTTGACATCATAAAATTTATGTTTGGGTAAGAAACTGAGCAGCTGATAAGGCTGAATGCTTTGCTCAGAAATCTTTATACAACACAACACTCGACTCATCTGGAATACCCACACCTGATTCCACCCCCCCTAGAACTGAGGCTCTATTGAGTGAGATGAGCATAACCTTGTCGGTGGTATTAGACATCATCTCTAAATTAGACTCTCATAAAGCAAGTGGTGGTGTTGGGATACCAGCCATAATCCTAAAGAAATGTGCTCCAGATCTGGTTCCAGTCCTCTCCAAACTATGTAACTATTGCCTCACTGACTCTTCCTTTCCAACCTGTTGGAAGTCCTTATTTGTCGTCCCTAGTTTTAATAACACTAGAGACCTGTCTGATCCACCTAATTACCATTCTATCAGTCTCCTACCACTCTTTGGCAAAGTCTTTAAGGCTTTAATCAATGACAAAGTAGTTAAGCACATTCCCTCCCAGGAATGAAACAGTGACATAAAAGGTTTTCCTCAACTCATTTCTTTTATTGATATCGTCTTTACACCTACATTTACTTATATCTGAAACATTACACACCCACACCCACACACACGTTTCATTAAAGATGACAGACAAGGTACTGTGATTAAGCTTGTTATTCAATTTTTTTTATTTTCGAACAAGTGTTTTCTTTTCTGGACACAGAGTGGGTAGAAACTGTCCAAATGTTCTGTAATTCCGAGTGCTTTCGGATATACTTTTAGCCATTATCAAGGATGATTTTATTTTTACTTTTTAACTGGATGTATGGGTTGTGTGTATGTATCTAGAGTTATAGAGATGTTTTATTTTCTGAACACAGTCAACACATTGTGGCCATGTTTGTAGTTAATATTACTGAGTGTTGGCTTTTTCTTTTTTTTTATTAAGGCTTCCATTATTTTTAATCTTTTTTTTTACATGTGGATGAGGTTATTATGTTTGTATTTTCTACTAGTATTTTTCAGATGGAGTCTGGTAAGTTTTTGTGTGTGTTTAAATGGGTTCTGTTGGAGTTGTGGTTAGATAGGTGTAACGTAAATCATCTGGATAGGCATATAGTAGTGTGACCGATGTAATTATTTATGAATTCGGTTCGATGAGGAACACATTTCCTTAAGGGGCATTTGAACTCATAAATAATGTTTGTTTGTTGTAATTTTGATTTTGCTAGTGTGTTGTCATTTTTGAGGATAAGAATAGCAGTTTTAAATTTTTTGTAGTAGATAATTAATTTGATTTTTTTCTCAGGTCAATTGGGGTAGTGTATTTCTTTATAATATTTCTAAGTGAAGATTCATCTTGTTTGTAGTTGACGGCCATTTGTTTTTTGAAGAAAATATTTATGTTATTTTTGACTGTGTTCACTATCATTGTTATTTACTTTGGGAAGAAATAGTCTCAACTGGTGATCTATAAAGTGGCTAGGGAAGCCATTGTTAATTATTGTCTGTTTTACATTATTGAGTTCTTTAAGGAAGAGTAGTCGAGAAGATGAAATCTGGTGTGCTCTTTTTAGGAAGTTTTTATCACTGCTATTTTGTATCTGAGTGGGAATTCACTCTTAAAATTAAGGTAGCAAGAGTTTCTGCTGGTGTTTTTTTTTTATATAATCTCTAACTATAAAAGGCAGGATGTATGTGTGTGTGTGTGTGTGTGTGTGTGTGTGTGTGTGTAACGAATGCATGGCCACAATTTTCGATGGATTTGCACCAAAATTTACATGCACATCCTCCAAGTTAGTGAAAAGGCCAAGACCTACTTTGCATTTCCCAACTCCCATCGATAGTGGAAATAATCAATTTTTCCATGCTTCTACAGTAGTTTTCATGTAGTTTGCAGCCATTTTCTACTGGCCAGAGTGAGAGCCTATAGCTGGCTGCCACAAATATGCAGGAAGATTCTATTGGCCAGCGTGAGAGCCAACAGCTGACTGACATGAATGTTAACTAGTATGCTACCATGCAAAAAAATCGATAGCTGCATTCGTCACAAGTGGGAAAAATTTAAATCTGCATGGCACTTTACTCCAATTGTCTCATTCGCTTGCTTAAACTGAACATTGATTCTGATTCCGCAGAACTGGGTTGGGTGTGAAAAAGTATTTGTTGTTAACATTCTGTTTTCATTTGGTTTTTCCAGTTATAGGTCCTTTTTTAAAGCTGATCGTGTTGTGTTCATTTTGTTTAGTTCTTTTTTCATAACAGATTTAATGTTTAGTAGAGAGCTTAGAAAAAATTTGCAGTGTGAGATAGGCAAGAAGTAAGGCATATAGCAACATTAGCATGGCAAAGGGCACTCCTTTAAAGGCAAGGAAGGGCTAAAATATTTTAAGTCAAGTGATAGCGATTTCTGTATGAGTCGTATGATTTTTGAATCAAGCACGGGCAACGCCGGGTCATGCTACTAGTGAGGTGATAAAAATGTTATTACTATATTCTACAAGAACATGTAAGAATGAGTTTCTTTTTTTGACTAAGTTCGTAGGTAAAGTTAAGGACAGAGTTCTTTTTTTCAAATGTGGTCTTGACAGTATCTATTTCTTTAGTGTTACTCACTAAAATAAAAATATTATCTACGTAGCGGACATATATTTTAGGCTTACAGACCTTTTCAAATTTTCTACATGGAACATGTAATAATTGGAAAAGCATGGACCGAGTGGATTTCCCATACTCACACCATTAGTTTGGGTGTAAATGTTGCCATTATGGTCATAGAATGGGACTTTGGTTGTGCATGCATGTAGTAATTTTTGAGTATAAATGGTTTGATGAATGGCAAAGGGATAGAATTATTAGTGTACACAGAATTGTTGTCAATGGTTTGATCAACAGGGACATTTGTGAATAAATTTACAATGTCACATGACACTATGATACTTTGTTAAGGTTTCGTACTTTTTAAAATTTGGAGGAATTCAAGAGTGGATGTGATGCTGTAATTGGTGGGTAGATATGGAGTTATGATGTCATTAAAGAATTTTGATAGCTTATAGGTAGCGGTTGGGATCTGGGAAATGATTGGTCATAGAAGGTATCCGGGTTTATGTGTTTTTATATTTCCATATAAGTATCCAGGTTGGTAGTCTCCAATGATTATTTTGATTTTCAGGGAACCAACTTCAGTGTTATGTGATGTTATAATTTCGTTGACGTACATTTTTAGAGTATCCATGGGGCTTCTGTTTAGTTTGATGAATTTAGCTTGGTGAATTAAATAACTGACTTCGGGAATTTGACCAAGTCAAGAACTTTTCAGCTCTCCTTCTCACACACACACACACACACACACACACACAAACAAAGACACACACACACACACACCAGCCCACTTACATACCCATGTATGTGTGTATATATATATATATATATATATATATATATATATATTCACATGTGCACATGCTGAAATAATTCATGTATATTGGTCAATATGTCTTGGTAGGTGTATGTCTAAATTATGATAAATGACAATAGAAATAATTGCCTTTATGTTTGTAAAGGGAGATAAATCAAATCAGATCCAATCACATGAGGATTCTTCCAATGACCCGCTGTCAACATTACACATTCATCATGAAGTTACCACAGATTGTTGTATGCCTTAACTCAACCAATCTCAGAAACATTGCATTTTAGTTCAGCTGTCAATAGTTTCAAATTAAACTCTGTTTTAATAATAAATGAATCTGTCATGGTTTAGTTTTATTCTAAAACGGAATATCTGATTTAAAGATGCTGGATAAATGATGATTGGTTCATTGTACTGCACTAGTATCTGACACTCCACTGCTATACTCTATTTTGACAAGAACCAAATCAGACTAAAAAAATGGAGTATTACTGCTTTATCTGGGCTGGAGCTTCCCAGTTCTCTTTTGCTTGTCTTGAGAGAATTTCTTTTTTTTCTTTAAGAAATTTTGTTGATATAACGAGTAGGATGTTATATAATCTTGATAGTAGGTTATACATAATAGAAGATCAGTAAAAGAGACATCCACAGACAAAAAGCAGAGTAAAAATTATCCTCACACCTCCACACCAAAGAAAATAGACATTCATACTAATTGAGGAAGAGTGAAATAATCATCTAAGATACAGTAATTGCTACAAGAAATCAATTTATTTTTGTTACAGAAGATAATGGTGTTGGTAAACAGTGCCATAGAGTTTTCACTGATTATTGTTTACAATTAAAGTTTAAGTAAAATGTAACTCATGTCATTTTGTAATCAGAATGGATCTCTTAAGAATCTAATGAATCTTAAGTTTCAAAGTGACTATTTTTATTTAGTGAATACGAGAGAAAATCAAAGAAGTTTTATTTTTAAAATGTTTGCCTATCATCCTGGTGTTAGTTATAATTAAAGCCTTCTTTTTTCATGCATTGTGAACAATTTGCTTAAAGTTCATATTTTCTTGATTTCTTGACTTGTAAATTTTTTAACATATTTTAGTGAAATATTCATTCATTGTGAGCAATTTTCTTAAAGTTCATATTTTCTTGATTTCAGATGAATATTTGGAAATTTTTTTAACATATTTCAGTGAAATTTTCATACATTGTGAGCAATTTGCTTAAAGGTCATATTTTCTTGATTTCAGATGAAAATTTGGAAATTTTTTTAACATATTTCAGTTGAATTTTCATACATTGTGTGCAATTTGCTTAAAGTTCATATTTTCTTGATTTCAGATGAAAATTTGGAAATTTTTTTAACATGTTTCAGTTGAATTTTCATACATTGTGTGCAATTTGCTTAAAGTTCATATTTTCTTGATTTCAGATGAAAATCTGGAAATTTTTTAACATATTTCAGTGAAATTTTCATACATTGTGAGCAATTTGCTTAAAGTTCATATTTTCTTGATTTCAGATGAAAATTTGGAAATTTTTTAATATATTTCAGTTGAATTTTCATACATTGTGAGCAATTTGCTTAAAGTTCATATTTTCTTGATTTCAGATGAATATTTGGAAATTTTTTAACGTATTTCAGTGAAATTTTCATCTTTCAAAATTATAGTCGACTAGATTTAACCAATGAAAATGTCACAGTTTTCCTATTTTAAATTTCTGATGAATCTTCAGATAATGATTGAATAAGTTCATGGCGAGTTCTACAGAAAAAATATCCATAAAAATTCCCCTATTGCATTGTTAAATATTTGAGCTTAACAACTTTAACAAAATATTGCAACAACAATCATAAATATGAATGCTGGTCATTAGTTTAAGAAATAAGGAAGTACAAACAGAAAATTTGAAATTGACAACTTTTCCCATTTCACTAAAACAGACGTTAAACACTTAGATCATCCCTTTTTTCTTCAACTTTTTCTCACTGAAACTAAGTAGTGTCATTGATATGACTTTTGTCTTCTCGGGCAATCAAAATGAGATAGCCTGTTATTTATGAGGTATTGGCAGGGAGTAACGGTCGTGCAAACTAACGAAGGGAGTTGAGAAGCATATCAAGTTCAAAAGCATCACTGTGGTCTTGTGATTGATGAATTATTTCCCACTGTACAACCCCTTTCCCACAGACAAAACATTTCGAGCTGCTCAATGCTCTATTGTTATTTCTAACAAAGGACAAAGGATGGGAAGTTGTGGAGAGTCATGATCACCTACATTATGAAGGTACAGGGGATGTTGAAGAAGAAGGCAAGAGGGACAGAGGGAAACAGCATGTAACTTACTGAAAAAGTTTGTATAAATGGATGACAGAACAGGGAATGGGAGTGATGGTGAAAAGACAAAACTTACTAAGAGCGACAAAGGATGGGAAGTTGTGGAGAGCCATGATCACCTACATTATGAAGCAGCAAGTAACCTACCTAACAAGCTTGTATAAATGGATGACAGAACAGGGAATGGGAATGATGGTGAAAAGACAAAACTTACTAAAAGAGACAAAGGATGGGAAGTTGTGGAGAGTCATTATCACCTACACCATGAAGATAGAGGGCCTATTGAAGAACAATGCAAGTGGGACAGAGGGAAACAGCAAGCAACCTACTGAACAAGCTTGTGTAAATGGATGGCAGAACAGGGAATGGCAGGCATGATTCTAATCATTACATCATAAAAATTCAAAACAGATATAAATATTCAGTGGAAATTATCTTATGCTAAAAATATACTGCATATTATAACTAGCTACTTATATAATCTGTCTTATATCTAAAAGGATTTATTAAAAAATATGTCAAAGCTTTCATTCACTTTCATGAGTTTATAGCAAAAACAAAAAGCAGATATAGAAATGCATTGTAAATTAGTTTATCATAGAAATGCATTACAAATTATTTATTAGGTAATGCATAAATCTGGTTGAACATGTGGCTAGTAAATCCACCCTATATAAACCTACTTATTACAGATAAAATAGCAACAAAACTTAACATGGTTAGTTTATGTCCCCCTACTCTATAGTTTAAAGAGATCAGAGAGAATGAGAGAGAGATATATATTGCTCATTTTGATAACAAACATTAAAATTTAATTGTATTTGACTAATAATAATTGTACTATAGTGTGCTGTTTTTTTGTGTTTTACAGTAATAATTTCACAAAGGAATCTACATGAATTGTCTCCTTAGAATACAGATTTCTTGTCTTATCCATTCATTAGATTTCTTCAGGCATAGAACCCGATACAAAGTCGGATGAGTCACGCTTATTTCAGATATTGTCCATCAATATACAGATAGAATGAGTGGACCAACCACTGATGCCAAACACCATTGTCTCTTGCATGACACAGACTGTTCCAGATTGATTACATGTGGTTAATCTCAAGGCTTCTTTAAAGAAATTCACACTTGCCTGACCTTGTACAATTTCTTCCTAGGGCCAGAGGTTATAGAAACTTTTGAAATATTAACCAAAAAATATTCAACTTAAATGATCTTTAAAATTATTTTACAGTGATTTTAACCCTGTACAAGGCCTGGTAGCCACTCGAGGTAGTGAGTGACAGAGTAAAAAGCACAATTTATGGGGATAGATGGGGAGATAATCGTTAACCCTAGACTTGAACAGGTAAAGATTGTAGGGATTGAGGAAACATCCTCTTGGGAATTGGTTCTATAATGCAGTGGCTGATGGAAAGAAGCTTCTGGAGTGGAAAATAGATCTCACCAATGGATGACAAAAGGAATGAGGCTGGTTCACTACAATGTGTGGGACATGGCAAGTATTAACAATCTTTATCTATTTTTTGGTAGAGGACATCTGCAAATTCCGGAATTTCATTCATATTTTGATAGAGTACCTGTTTATATTTCTGAGATGAGGTATTATGTACATTATTTCAACCACCTGAAGAAGGTCGAAGCATACAAAAGCCGAAACGTCGTAATAAATATGGCGACAAAGATGAGGACAATAGTCCGAATAATGTAAATAATGTTGATAGAGAATGTCAGACATTAGCAATCTTATGTCAGAAATAAGAAATTAAAATCAATTATTATAAGAATGCAGTGCGAAGAGATAACGTTCACTTAAACATGTTATTTTCAACACATGAATTGATTTCCAATATTTTCATACATTTCAATCAATGTCGAGGTTAACATTCGGAAGTTACTGGTTTTAGAAAGTAGCTATAAAATAAGAAATTACAAATTAAAATATTTGCACTTTGTAAAATTAATATCATATTTTAAACTAATGAAATCACTGAAGAGAATTATAGCATCAAAGTTTGAAATGATTTAACGATTCATATCATTATTCTCTTTGTCCATTATTACAGATGTTAGAAAAGTTTCGACTTACACTCTGGTCATCGTCAGTTGTCAATTATTTAAGAATATCTTTGATTTTTTGTATTATTTTTGTCTCCATCATGGGACGCGATTTCAGATTGGGCATTTCATCCCTCCACACCAGTTTCTTGGTATTTTTCATTGTTCTCTTCCTTGTATCCGCTTTGTCGTTTATTCCTCCTGTCACAACTGCACATAGAGTACAATGTACCCCGACAGAGTCATCTCTCATATCCATGATGGTCTACTTCTAATGGGGAATCACCAATCATTCACCTGGATGATATACATACGGGCACCTCAGAATGGAGCACTAGCATACCTGGATGTCCCTCCACAATTCCATTCAACTATGCTAA
The DNA here is from genome assembly GCA_964036315.1 of Acanthosepion esculentum. Taxonomy (NCBI): domain Eukaryota; kingdom Metazoa; phylum Mollusca; class Cephalopoda; order Sepiida; family Sepiidae; genus Acanthosepion; species Acanthosepion esculentum. The sequence goes on along the minus strand of OZ038496.1, from coordinate 17,085,073 downwards.
TATTATACACAGTTGCCAATGAACCAATTTCCTGTGGGGCAACAAAGAAGATGGGTCACTTTTGATGGGACAATGTACTCATCTTCTCTCAAATCGAAGTCCTACATGCTGAACAAAGACAAACTCTCTTTCATTGAGAATAAGGCAAATCCTGTTCACTATGACTGCCACATTGCATCTATTGAACCAGAGTATGGATTTCACTACTTGATCCAGGGAGTGAACTCACAATTACTAGATGACAGTGACACTTGATTAACCAACGATTATATCCACTATGCCATTGTCCCAAAGTACAAAAGTGCCGTTTCATTTTAAGCTTTTATATTCAATGTCAAATACTTTTGAAATTTGGTTTATTGGGCAGGTTTGTACCACTTTCAATAATTAATCTTTTGGTTTTTGAGATGTGAAATTTTCAGTATACTTTGACTTATTCAAAAAATTGTTTTCCTCTTTGATTGTTAGAGATATTATTAAAGACACAATGTTTCGACCAAGTACCCTTTGGTTATCATTCTTGCTTAGTGCAGAAAAAGGTGTCATTTTTTTAATCAAGATAATCACTTGTAATTTATAAAGTAACACAGAATTAAGGAAATGGAATATGAAATTATATGGGAATTTTTGTGTTTCTCCTTCATTCCTTTGCAAGAGCAGATAACCTCCTTTTATACACCAAAATATTCTCTTCACTTTTTTTTGAAAGATTTAAGAAAACCATTTTTTGTTTTATTGTTTTTTTTAAGAATAAAGAAAACCATTTTTTTTTAAGAATAAAGAAAAACCTTTTTTTTTTGAAGAATAAAGAAAAACCTTTTTTTTTTCACATATCATAACCCTGACACCACACCAGTGGATATCAATTTATGGTGGAATGTCACAATTGTTGTTGTTTACCACTGTTTGTGAATCCAGAAATGTCATTCTCTCTTTCCAAGCTTACGCTGTCATATTCGTCATCAAAATCAGTGTCAACCTTCTTGAAATTTGGAATTTTTTTCACGTCATGTACATGTCGAGTGTACACACCAGGTTTGCTCAGCTTCTGAAAAGTTATGGCTGTCTCTTTTCAGTCAACTTTCTGTCTGGAGTTTTGCATAATGGCTGGTTTTAAGTTGTATTTGGTGGGTGCAGGGTTTTATGACACGACCTGACTTTGTGATCAGATTGTTTGATCTCTGAGTAAGTTGGTGTTGACTGGCTTCAGCACTGATTTTGTTCGAGATGACTTCTGGTGGGGAGCTAGGAAGGATCCTCAGTTAGCTAACTGCAGTGCTGTTTCTGATCTGGGAATGGTCTTCCTTTAGGTGTCATCAGTTGTGGGGGGTGAGCTGTCCAATGGGATATAGGATCTTGGTTCTATGCATGTCCGTTTTACAATTGCAGGGGCCCATTTACCAGTGTCCTCATTTTGCACATGGACAGGTTGTCCCACATGGAGTATGGAAAGCTTCCTAGTGTTTTTGTTGTGATATAATCTTTGTGTTGATTGCCTTTGCTCTGTAGGCGGTTTGCTATTTCATCTTTCCTTGCTCAATGGTTCATACATTTGACTTGTATGTTGCTGACAAGTTTTTGATTGTATATGAGTTGACCTGAATGGGCTGCTTTCTTCATGGCAGACTTTGTAAACTGTATGCACAGCTCTGCCATCCCATCTGATTGTAGGTCCCTCAGAGACAATATATGGTATTCAAACTTTTCGCAAACTCTTGGAAAGGCTGGTGCTGTAGTGGGGCCCATTTTCACTGCTAACCCTTTTGGGTAATCCCTGTTCTCCAAATATTTGTTTGGCCACAATGACTACTTCTTGACTGGAGAACTCTCTCAGTCTACATACGAATGGATATTTGGAGTAGTAGTCAACAATTAGTAGGTTGTCCGAGTAGCCATTATTGACATTGATTTTCATGAAGTACTGAGCATTTGCTAGTTTGTGTATGACCTCCTCCAATGTAGGGGTCTTGTAGGTGCATCACTTGATGGCTTTATACTGGTCCTTTGGGTCTAGGCATATCTTAAGTTTTTTACTGCTTTTGCACAGTAACACAATGCTGTTGACTCAGTCAGTAGGCTCATCTATCTTTTTAATAATTCCTTGGGTCACCATATCTTCTAGTTTTGCATTGATTTCATCCTTAAGATGGATGGAACATTTCCTGGATGCATGGATAACTGGGTTACTGTTTTCAATACCTTGTGGTATTCTCCAACAAATTTGCCAACTTTGTCAAAACGTTCAGGATTCATTTCAGGTTTCTGTAGAGTTAATTGGGCTTTTTATTTGCTGGATGGCACAAAGGTACAGTTACTAGGTTCAACTCTCTGACAGAAGGAAGTTCCATTATGGCTGGACCTTCCGAGGTAACTATATAGAATTTGATACTTCTCCATTGATGGTTGAATGCACATTGTATATTGCCCACAACATTTTTAGGATAGATTCGTATGAATAGAATATGTATTCTTTGGTTTAGATTGGTTTGGTTTATTTTGTTTTACGGCATATCAACCTCAATGGGTTATTTAATGCCAACAACATTTTTAGGATAGATTCGTATGAATAGAATATGTATTCTTTGGTTTAGATTGGTTTGGTTTATTTTGTTTTACGGCATATCAACCTCAATGGGTTATTTAATGCCGATAACATTTTTAGGATAGATTCGTATGAATAGAATATGTATTCTTTGGTTTAGATTGGTTTGGTTTATTTTGTTTTACGGCATATCAACCTCAATGGGTTATTTAATGCCGATAACATTTTTAGGATAGATTCGTATGAATAGAATATGTATTCTTTGGTTTAGATTGGTTTGGTTTATTTTGTTTTACGGCATATCAACCTCAATGGGTTATTTAATGCCCACAACATTTTTAGGATAGATTCGTATGAATAGAATATGTATTCTTTGGTTTAGATTGGTTTGGTTTATTTTGTTTTACGGCATATCAACCTCAATGGGTTATTTAATGCCGACAACATTTTTAGGATCGATTCGTATGAATAGAATATGTATTCTTTGGTTTAGATTGGTTTGGTTTATTTTGTTTTACGGCATATCAACCTCAATGGGTTATTTAATGCCAACAACATTTTTAGGATAGATTCGTATGAATAGAATATGTATTCTTTGGTTTAGATTGGTTTGGTTTATTTTGTTTTACGGCATATCAACCTCAATGGGTTATTTAATGCCGACAACATTTTTAGGATCGATTCGTATGAATAGAATATGTATTCTTTGGTTTAGATTGGTTTGGTTTATTTTGTTTTACGGCATATCAACCTCAATGGGTTATTTAATGCCAACAACATTTTTAGGATAGATTCGTATGAATAGAATATGTATTCTTTGGTTTAGATTGGTTTGGTTTATTTTGTTTTACGGCATATCAACCTCAATGGGTTATTTAATGCCAACAACATTTTTAGGATAGATTCGTATGAATAGAATATGTATTCTTTGGTTTAGCTTGGTTTGGTTTATTTTGTTTTACGGCATATCAACCTCAATGGGTTATTTAATGCCAACAACATTTTTAGGATAGATTCGTATGAATAGAATATGTATTCTTTGGTTTAGATTGGTTTGGTTTATTTTGTTTTACGGCATATCAACCTCAATGGGTTATTTAATGCCAACAACATTTTTAGGATAGATTCGTATGAATAGAATATGTATTCTTTGGTTTAGATTGGTTTGGTTTATTTTGTTTTACGGCATATCAACCTCAAAGGGGTTATTTAATGCCAACAACATTTTTAGGATAGATTCGTATGAATAGAATATGTATTCTTTGGTTTAGATTGGTTTGGTTTATTTTATTTTACGGCATATCTACCTCAATGGGTTATTTAATGCCAACAACATTTTTAGGATAGATTCGTATGAATAGAATATGTATTCTTTGGTTTAGATTGGATTGGTTTATTTTGTTTTATGGCATATCAACCTCAATGGGTTATTTAATGCCAACAACATTTTTTATTGCTGGTAATATTTTGTTTTGTCAAAAATCTGTTTTTAGTAATATTTTTCCTTCAAAATTGTATTGCTGGTAATAATTTTTCAAAAAAAAGTATTGCTTGTAATAGCTAACTATTTGCTCATAACTGGGACCCTAACAGGTGCTACCACCCCGGGTCAGGATGGACCTGGGAACACCAGCAATTAAAAGGTGGTTCCACACTCCTCAAAACCTCCTGATCAGAGGCCTTGCTGCTGGACATAGTTTATCGTCTTACCCAGGACATGGATATAGTTTATCGTCATACCCAGGACGGGTGTGTGATAATGTTTGCAATATTTCGAAACCTCCTGATCAGAGGCCTTGCTGCTGGACGTAGTTTATCGTCTTACCCAGGACGTCGATGTAGTTTAACATCTTACCCAGGACAGTCATACTCACAGGTTGTCAGAGAGGATCTCTTTCCATGAATGATTTTTGTCGTAAATGGCAGTCCTCATCTTTTACTTTCCATCACTTGGATCGACTATTTCTTCTTTTCTTTTATTTTATTATAGCCTTCTGTTAAGTTCTGTTTTAATTCCTGTCTCACTTCAGCCCTGGAAAGATTTTATCAAGCTTTGATAAAACTAAATAAGGACTGGTCATTTTCTTCAGTATATGTGAATTGATATGAGATGCCTTCATAAACGGTCCACAGATATCCGACAAAGAATACTCACAAATAGCACCATAACATCACATCAGGCCTATGACTAGGTATGAGTACTAAATTTAGCAGAACAAAATGCTAAAAATTACAATACAGATTCCTCTCCAAGTATTTTGGCTCTCCTATGAAACGCTAGGCTTTTCCAAAATATCAACCTTAACTAAATGCACATTTTTTCTGCAGGGTCAAGAGACATTCAAGGTCATTATGTCCTGCTAGAAGGGACAAATTTTAAACATGTGGAAAGCAGGGGCATTGGCTAAAGTTTGTAAAAGTAAGAAAAAGGGGAGCAAAACAGTAACTTGTTCAACATCATTGGATATACTTGGCTGCTTATCAGCTACAATGATAGAAATCACAGCTCATGAACAGCCGCTAAAAGCACCGATTGGCCTGGAGATCACAGAAAACCTCTTTAATGAAAGCATTGTGAAACTAAATCCATGAAAAATTTACCCATGCCTAAACAAAGTGGCAATGGCTAGCTCATCTCTTTCTATACAAACACTTGTTTATTTGATCTACGAGTAAAGGAGTAAGATGTCTACTAATGAAAGATCTATACTGTAAGAACAAAACTTCTTACACCAACATTTATTAGTAGAAATACCCTTCAGAGGCTCTAAGCCACCCTTTAAAGTCTATAGCCTAACAGCTATGAGAATTCCATACCCAGTTCTCTTCAGCAATTCAACACCAGATTGTAAACCAGTAGCTACTAAATCTAGGTGACACATGGAGGAGGATAAATTATTTATCCACACTGAAGGAAGGAGTAATTGAACCTAGCCACGCACCATGGAGAGCCCAAGCCTTTGTAGTCTCTTCTGAAAATAGAAAAAAAAAATGATTTACTTTGTTGGATGCCTCCTCTCTGCCAAGAACAGACAATATGATAGAAAAAAAGCCCAAAATGGTCTGTTTAGTAGTCTGAACTTTAAAAGCCCAGCAATAAACCCTATACAATCTTTGAGGCCTGCAGCAAATTATATCACTTTTATAGAATACCATTTAGCAAGACTAACAGGGTAGTTAGTTTTCAACAAATGATAGACCAGATAATATCAAAAGAGAACCTGCAAGACACCTATGATTGCATCAATAATGTTACTGTTTGCAGGAAAAATTGAGTGGAACCATGACAAAAAAATTTAATTATTCATGGCAGCTGTTAAAAGTATTAGGTTGGTGCAAAAATAATGTCGTTTTTTGACGTTCAACTTCATGTGAGAAAACGACATTATTTTTGCACCAACCTAATACAAGCTTATGCTTAACCAAAACAATTGTTATTTTAGACGTAAAAATATAAAATTACTTAGGTACATAATAATTAAAAACAACATAAAACCTGACCCCGAACGTCTGAATCCATTACTCAGCCTACCGGTCCCAAAATATTTACCCACTCTGTCTTGTGCATTATGAATGTTTGGACACTATGCACACTGGATATCATCTTTTTCAGACAAAGTCCACCCTCTAACAACAGTATCAATCTACCTATTATCTCTTATAGCAGAGAAAGTGTTTAATGAGTTAAAGAGAAGCATAGTGAAAGCAGCCATGACAACACCCAATCATACACCACCTCTGGTAGTAGAGACAGATACCTCAGAATGCCCTCTAGACACCTCTTTAAGACAGTCAGGGAGGCTCATAGCTTTTTATTCCAGAATTCGGTTTAAATCAGAACACACATTCTGTAATAGAGAAAGAAGCCTATGCTATTGTTGAATCACTGAGAAAATGGAGGCATGATTTTATTGGGTGACATTTTAAACTAATTACAGACCAAAAATCAGTCTCATTCATGTTCAACCTAAAAACAACAAGCAAAATTAAAAATAAGAAGAGAGCTTGGTGGAGAATGGAACTCTCATGTTACTCATTCAATGTAATGTACCCCCGCCCCAGTAAAGAAAACACAGCTGGGGATGCCGTCTCATGTATGTAACTCAGCTGCTTGCAAAGAGGAGTTAAAGAAACTACATAGAGTTGTGCTATTGAGGTGTTAAACGCAGGGGGTCCTCATGACAAAAATCAGAAAGCTTCCCTACTTAGTAGAGCATGTGAAAGAAATCACCAAATTGTGTAAGACTTGCAATGAAAATAAACCTTTTTAAAGGACCCCATCCATCAAAAACTCCTTACAAATAAATTCAGACAATAAGTGACGAATATTCATGGTTTCCTTTTGCGATATCCTGCACTGATATATCTTCTATAACAGTTATACAAGCACTTTGCTCAGTTTTTGCCATCTTTGGGCTACTCGCATATATTCATTCGGATAAAGGGGCTTCATTTATGCCTGAGCATATATGGTGATTCCTACAAGAGCAAAGAGTAGCCATAAGTAGAACAACACCATATAACTCTGAAGCCCTCAAGGTCATGGCCAGTGCAAAAGATAGAATGGAATAATTTGGAAAACTGTTCAACTCGCAGCTGCTGATAAAAGGATAGCTTTAGATAATTGGGAATAACTACTCCCAGAGGCCTGCATGTAATTAGAATGCTGCTCTGCACCACTACTAATGCAACAGCCCATGAACAATTCCTTTTGTTTCCTAGAAGAGGTTCAACTGGAGCATCTTTACCATCTTGGCTCTCAAAACCAGGAGTGATATTACTAAAAAGACACATTTTTTTTTTTTTTCATTTTTTTTTTAAGCGTATCACCCCAAGCAAGGCTGGAGGCCACTATCACGCAAGGGGTTAAAGAAGGGTTGGAGGAAGAGCAGATAGGAGTGGTAAAGGAGAGGATGTGGAGAAAGAGAAAGACAGTGGGTCGATCAAGGCAAGGGGGTTACAGAAGATTTGGAGCGAGAGCAGATAGGAATGAAAAATGAAAGGATGTGGAGAAGGGAAGTGGATAGATCAAGGCAACTGGAGATGTCGATTGACATTACACTTAAACTGTTGGAGATTGTATTTGTCAGGGAAACAGTAATAGGGAAGGGAGTTCCATAGGTGAGATGTGCGAGACATGAAGCTATTAAAGTAGAAGAGACGTCTACATCTAACAGTTTCCACGGTGTAGGGGTGGGAGTGTGATGCCAGCCTCGTGGGATGTTTAAATTCACGAGGCCTAGGGACAAGCGAAAGCAGCTCCTCGGAGCAATTACAGTGAAAATACTTGTAAAAAAGGCAGAGCGAGGCAACCTCACGTCTGTGAGAGAGTGACTGCAGATGAGATGACAGATTAGGGCCAATCACGTTGCCTATCCGTCTCTGGATCTTATCAAGAACCCTTCGGCAAACAGCAGGGGCTCCAGACCATATATGGCAGCAATACTCCATGCAAGGGCGAATGGTCGATTTATAGACTTGGAGGATCGATTCCAAGGAGAAAAATTTCCTGGCTCGGCACAAGGAACCAACTTTCCTTGCGGTGGATGATGCAACTGACTCGATGTATTTGTTCCATCTCAGATCAGCAGACAGCGTGAGACTGAGCAGCCGCAGAGAGGAGCTCTCGAGAAGTTGGTCTTCAGACATGTGACTGAATAAGAAAAATCCTCTGGTGGATCTAGAGGAGCTTCTAGATACCAGCTCCCAGTATGCACATGTTTGTTACCCTGATGAACAGGCAGATACAGTCTCACTAAGGGACTTTGCTCCAACAGGGGATAAATCGGAACCCACAAGCCTAAGTGAGGGCTGTCCTCAGGACATTTTGACTATGAAGAAACAGAAACATGGTCTTCCTTTAAAGATTATAAGGTACCCTTGAGATGTGGTCCCTCAAGTGGTGGCAGTGGGTTTCACAGAAGAGACACCACCCACCTACCGACACTTCAGAGGACAAGCAAGCCACTTGTAGAAGATTACGAAAATGCAGCAGGATTAAACCCTGTTCTCTCAAAAAAGAGGAAGAACCTCATCATGCTCCTGACAATTCACCACGGTTTCACAGACAGCAAAGGATGCCTGCTTGATTAAGTGACTTCTTTGTAAGAATAAAACAGGGGAGAATGTGGCATCACTTATCTCCCTATTAATGGATCTGTTCTAAACACATATATTCAGGAGAACTCTGCTGATATGCAGAATTTGCCAAACCTCTGCTTGTCAACCTCTCTGCTTTCAGGTGGAGAGGAACTCATGAGGCTATGCCTGCAGGCAGAATCTCATCTGGGGAGGTAGACAGCCACCTGACCCCATGTATGTGGAGTCAACAGGGAATTTTTGATAGCTCCATGTTAAAAAATGGCCTTGTGCCACATCCCACCTTGTGGGAAGGACTAAGGTAAATACTGAGTTCATTAAAGCTTACTGATAAGCAAATGCATATTGTCTCGAACGATTCTACTACACAGGGTAATAAAAACATGACTCGGCAGAAATGATCATGTAATAATCAGTCCAATGTAATATCAAGACCCAGCAGTAATAATTATGGTATAATAAGTCTAATCTAATAAATTCAAGACACAGCAGTAATAACTATGTAATAATCAGTCTAGGGTAATAGAATCAAGACCTAGCAGTAATAATCATGTAATAATCAAAACAAGTTATTATATCTGCGTTGTTTCTTAACTCCTGCATTCTGTTGTTTCCTTTTCCCAAATAAAAATCTCCACAGAAGTCACCAAAACATCATGTTATTATCAGGCAACAGAAATAAAATCAAGACATGGTAGTAATAATTCTGTAATAATCATTAAGAACAAGATTCAGCCATACTAACCATGAAATAATCAGTCCAGGCTTATAAATATCAAGCCACAGCAGTAATAATCATGTAATATTCTGTTCAATCTAATAAAATCAATACACAGTAGTAATAATTCTGTAATAATCAGTATAGGCTAACAAAATCAAGACAATTATTACTACTAAAGTCATAATTATCTAATAATCAGTCCACTGTATTAAAATCAAGACTCAAAAGTAGTAAGTGTGTAATAATAAATCCAGCCTAATAAAATCTACACCCAGGAGTAATAATCAATCCCGACTAATAAAATCAAGGTATAGCAGTATGAACCATATAATAATCAGTCTGGAGTAATAAAATCAAGACTCAGTAGTAATAATAAGGACAAGTTATTATATCTACTTTGTTTCTTACTCATGCATTCTGTTTTTTCCTTTTCCCAAGTAAAAAAATCTCTACATAGGTCACCAAATAAAATTCTCAGTGCTTCCTACTCATTGTCCCAACCCTACATGTCTACATCCAAGGATCTGGAGGAAGATAAATCTTAATTCAGTGTGGATCAAAAAGTTCTTCAAATCTGATTGCAAATAATAGCATAATTAATTTTAAACTGAAATCAGATGGAACTTTTTCAATTTCTCTCTCTCTCTCTCTCTTTCTCTCTTTATGTTTTTATTTAGATGTCAACTGACGGTGCCTGACATTTCTATGTTCTGTAAAAGAGTCTTCCACTGTTTCCTCTTGACTTGCTCTCGACTACAGAAACTAAATGAGTCGTATTCAAAATGGCAGATACTTCAATTGCTTCATTTGCTATTTTCCTTCCTATTTTTCTTTCTCTTTGTCTTTCTCTCTCTCGTTTCTTTTTTTACCTAATTTTCATTTTATTCTCTATAACATATTCCTTTCTTTTTTTCCTTCAATTTTAACATTTTTGAATACAAATCTTCTTTGATGTCACCATTTTTTTTTTTCCTTTTTCATTCACTCTCATTCATTTCATGAATCCTTCCGCATCTTTCAGTTTCATTTTTTATTTACTCTTAAAATTTTTGTTCATTTTAATATTGCAGAACTTTCATTTTTCCTACCTTAGCAAATCTATATCTTTTTCTTTAATATTTTCTGATATTTTTGTGTCTTCATCGCCACTCATTTTCTTTTCTCTTTCATTTTTTTCTTGTTTTTTTTTTTTTCCATTTCCATACTTTTTTTTTTTAAGCATTTCACCCCAAACAAGGTGGGAAGCCACTAGCACGCAAGGGGTTACAGAGGATTTGGAGTGAGAGCAGATAGAAGTGATAGAGGAAAGGATTAGTAGAAGGATAATCAAGGTAACTGGAGGTGTCGATTGACATTACATTTGAATAGTTGGAGATTATAGCTATCAGGGAAACAGGAAAAGGGAAGGGAGTTCCACAGGCGAGAGGTGTGAGATATGAAGCTATTGGACTAGAAGAGACAGGTACATTTAACAGTTTCCACAGTAAAAGGGTGAGAGTGGGATGCCACCTCATAGGACGCTTGAATTGATGAAGTCTGGGAACCAGCAAAAGCAGCTCATCGGAGCAATTACCAGAAAGTATTTGTAAAAAAGACAGAGAGAGGCAATGGCACATCTGTGAGAGAGTGACTGCAGATGAGATGCCAGATCAGGACCAATTACATTGTATATCCGTCTCTGGATCTTATCAAGAACCCTGAGACAAACAGAAGGGGCTCCAGACTATATATGGCAGCAATACTCCATGCAAGGGCGAATGGTTGATTTGACTTATGGAAATTATCTGATAATTACATATTTTATATCTAAAGAAATTTCTTTTACTATTTCTTTCATTTTTTCCGTCTATTTTGTTTCTCTTTGGTTTTAAACTCTTGTCTCTTCTGATCAGCGTTCTTCTCCATAATGTTTTCATTTTTTAATACATCACTTTTCTCTTTATCATTTTTTATTATTTTCATTTTCCTCATTTCTTTTCTCATCTTTTATCTTCCTCATTTAAGTTTTTTTTATCTTTTTATATTGTTAATTTCTTCATTTTACTTCTCAAATATTGTTTCTTAATTCTCCCCTTTCTTTTTTTCTACTTTTTCTTCTTTCAACATTCATTCTTCATTCCATATTGTTTCTCTCTTCTTTCCTTTCTTTTTCTTCTTCCAACTTTCATTTTCCCGTCCATATTGTTTCTCTCATCTTTTCTTTTTTTTCTTCTTTCAGCTTTCATTCTTTGTCAAATGTTGTTTTTCTCTCTCCTTACTTTTTCTTCTTTCAACATTCATTCTTCATTCCATGATGTTTCTCTCTTCTTTCCTTTCTTTTTCTTCTTCCAACTTTCATTTTCCCGTCCATATTGTTTCTCTCATCTTTTCTTTTTTTTCTTCTTTCAGCTTTCATTCTTTGTCAAATGTTGTTTTTCTCTCTCCTTACTTTTTCTTCTTTCAACATTCATTCTTCATTCCATGATGTTTCTCTCTTCTTTCCTTTCTTTTTCTTCTTCCAACTTTCATTTTTCCGTCCATATTGTTTCTCTCATCTTTTCTTTTTTTTCTTCTTTCAGCTTTCATTCTTTGTCAAATGTTGTTTTTCTCTCTCCTTACTTTTTCTTCGTTCAACTTTCATTCTTCCTTCCATGTTGTTTCTCTCTTCTTTCCTTCTTTTTCTTCTTTCAACTTTCATTCTTCATCAAATGTTCTTTCTCTCTTCTTTCCTTCTTTTTCTTCTTTCAACTTTCATTTATCCTTCCATGTTGTTTCTTTCATCTTTCCTTTTTTTTCTTCTTTCAACTTTCATTCTTCCTCCACAGTTGTTTCCATCTCATTTCCTTTCTTTTTCATCTTTCAATTTTTCTTTCTTCCTTCCATATTGTTTCTATCTTCTTTCTTTTCTTTTTTCTTTTTCTTACTTTGAATTTATCTTCTTTTTTTTTGCCTGATTTTTTTCTTCTTTCTTTCCCTTTTTCTTTTCTCTTGCAATGTTTTTCCTCTTCCACTCAAAAAATCATGACACGTGAAAGGAAAACATTCTCCCAGACATTTATTATCTAGGTTTTGTGAAGAGAGGAAACAACAAACTTCTACCTAGCAATGGAAGCAGAAACAAATTGGAAACAGCCAACGAACGATTGAGTGGGCAAAGTTAATTGATTTAAAAACAATGCAATACTTCCATGACTCTAAAGTGTGTCTTTTGAGTTTATTTTGATCAGAACTTTTATAGAATCTATAGCTTTTTAAAAAATCTTTCTTCATAAATAATAAATGCATGGAATTATAAAAGACATATGTCATGAACTAGTGCTTAACGAGCTGTTCTTGATTTCAATCCTCATTGGGAACAACATACTTGCAAAATTTTTCTTCTGCAAAAAAATTTATATAACTTTGAGATATCTTGTTTTTATGTGTGATTAGTGTAAGAGATATTGGCAGATTGTTTTAAAAAATGGCACAATAAAGGAGTTATGCAAACTTACCTTCTTTCCTGCTAACAGATCATTGTGGTAGAAGAAAATGAAAGAAACCGAAGACAGCAGGAGGGGAATTTATAAAGTGAAAAGTCAAAGCAGTTTGCAGTATGGGAGGGTAAAGGAATAAAATAGTATGAGGAAAAGCTGTTGTTGTCTTATGAATATATCACATGGATGAAGTGAGAGAAAGGAGTGGAGGTGAGGAAGAGGATGCAAGGAAAGAGAAGAGTGCAAGTGGCAGTCTATTATTTTGTTTTGTTCTTTTTTTCGTCAGTCAACTTGACAGCTAAACCTTACCACTCCAGAAAAAGAGAGAAAATTACTTTGGTTCCTGTCACTGGATTTAACTAACACCTTTATTCACTGTGCCATGTGTCCTTGAGGCATTAGTTAGATCCAGTGACAGGACCTAAAGAGTGTGAGTTCAATACTCGGTTAAGGCAGTGGAGAACTTGGAGAGGGGAATTAACAGGAGATAACTGATAACTGACATCCATTAAACATGGCACGTGGAACGAGAACAGTCTACCCCAGTGAGCGAAATAAAGGGTTCAGTTCAACATTCAAACCACCTGTAGAAGGCCAGAGCATACAACGGCCAAAACGTTGTAATAAATTTGGCGACAAAGATGAAGACAATAGTTCAACTAATGTAAATATTGTACATAATACCTCATCTCAGAAATATAGACAGATACCAAACTGGTTACGTTCCATCGCTGCTGATCAGACTCTGAACTACTGTCAGTCATGATGAACAGATCATTCCTCGAGGAGGCCCATGCCTTCAGAGGATATGGGACCTCATACTTACATCTAACCTCATTTCAAACTCCCAAATATGATGCATTATTTAAGATGCATGTGTAATGATTGGTTTTCTGTGCTGCTCCAGTAAATACCTAACTCCTCATGCAATCTTCTCAATAAGAGACAGTTTAGACTGAAAAAAGACTACTGCTGCCATATTTGGGTGGGAGGTGGGCAGTCCTCACTTTCCAGTTTTGATAGAATTCATAAGCATATTTTAGTGCTTGTTAGAGAAGAATTATTTACATCCTCCAACTTCTTCACAGGTGGGATATAGTGAAGAATTATTTACATCTTCCAACTTCTCCTTCACAGGTAGGATGTAGTGAAGAATTATTTACATCCTCTAAGTTCTCCTTCACAGGTGGGATGTAATGAAGAATTATTTACATCTTCCAACTTCTCCTTCACAGGTGGGATGTAGTGAAGAATTATTTACATCTTCCAACTTCTCCTTCACAGGTAGGATGTAGTGAAGAATTATTTACATCTTCCAACTTCTCCTTCACAGGTGGGATGTAGTGAAGAATTATTTACATCCTCCCACTTCTCCTTCACAGGTGGGATGTAGTGAAGAATTATTTACATCTTCCAACTTCTCCTTCACAGGTGGGATGTAGTGAAGAATTATTTGCATCCTCCCACTTCTCCTTCACAGGTGGGATGTAGTGAAGAATTATTTACATCTTCCAACCTCTCCTTCACAGGTGGGATGTAGTGAAGAATTATTTACATCTTCCAACTTTTCCTTCACAGGTAGGATGTAGTGAAGAATTATTTACATCCTCTAAGTTCTCATTCACAGGTGGGATGTAAAGAAGAATTATTTACATCTTCCACCTTCTCCTTCACAGGTGGGATGTAGTGAAGAATTATTTACATCTTCCAACTTCTCCTTCACAGGTAGGATGTAGTGAAGAATTATTTACATCTTCCAACTTCTCCTTCACAGGTGGGATGTAGTGAAGAATTATTTACATCCTCCAACTTCTCTTTCACAGGTGGGATGTAGTGAAGAATTATTTGCATCTTCCAACTTCTCCTTCACAGGTGGGATATAATGAAGAATTATTTACATCTTCCAACTTCTCCTTCACAGGTGGGATGTAGTGAAGAATTATTTACATCCTCCAACTTCTCCTTCACAGGTGGGATGTAGTGAAGAATTATTTACATCCTCTAAGTTCTCCTTCACAGGTGGGATGTAATGAAGAATTATTTACATCTTCCAACTTCTCCTTCACAGGTGGGATGTAGTGAAGAATTATTTACATCTTCCAACTTCTCCTTCACAGGTAGGATGTAGTGAAGAATTATTTACATCTTCCAACTTCTCCTTCACAGGTGGGATGTAGTGAAGAATTATTTACATCCTCCAACTTCTCCTTCACAGGTGGGATGTAGTGAAGAATTATTTACATCCTCCAACTTCTCCTTCACAGGTAGGATGTAGTGAAGAATTATTTACATCCTCCCACTTCTCCTTCACAGGTGAATGAATCTCTCACTGCTCTATTGCTACTACCATGAAAATTTCTCAAAAAACTACATTCCTGGTTCCGCCAGGACTAATCTTCACAGCCAGGACCTGCCATGCCACTTACTTAGTAGTAAATACCCACATTCCATCTGTATCCCATTGGCAAGAAGTTCCACTCAAACAACTTTACACTGTAAGCCACAGGAGGATTTTTCCCAATCATTGCAAACTTAACCAACAACAATAATCATGTAAACTATTTACATTATTCGAATTATTGTCCTCATCTTTGTCGCCATTTTTATTACAACATTTCGGCCATTGTACGCTCTGGCCTTCTTCAGGTAGTTTAAATGTTGAACTGAACCCTTTATTTGCTCACTTGGGTAGACTGTTCTAGTTCCACGTGCCATGTTTAATGGATGTCAGTTATCAGTTATCTCCTGTTAATTCCCCTCTTCAAGTTCTCCACTGCCTTAACCAGGTATTGAACTCACACTCTTTAGGTCCTGTCACTAGATCTAACTAATGCCTCAAGGACATATGGCACAGTGGATAAAGGCCTTAGTTAGATCCAGTAACAGGACCCAACGAGTGTGAGTTCAATACCCGGTTAAAGCAGTGGAGAACTTGGAGAGGGGAATTAACAGGAGATAACTGATAACTGACATCCATTAAAATGGCACGTGGAACTAGAACAGTCTACCCCAGTGAGCGAAGTAAAGGGTTCAGTTCAACATTCCAACTACCTGAAGAAGTTTGGAGCATACAACAGCTGAAATTTTGTAATAAATATGGCGACAAAGATGTGGACAATAGTCCGAATAATGTAAATAGTGAGCATAATACCTCATCTCAGAAATATAGAGAGATACTGAACAATAATCATCCAGTGAAATCCAGGTTATAAATACGAATATTATTTATAATTTTAAATGCTCCATGAGGAACTGTGGTCCTGAGGAAAAAAAATTCATGAATAATTACATTGAATATACCAGCACTCATCAAGATGGCTGAACTAATATCACTCAGATGATAGTTCCATAAGGACCCATTTAAACCATCATGAAAACTTACTCATTAAAAATGCAAATATAATATATGCATCTAACAATAAAAAAATGTCTAAAAGAAATAGCCTGTATCATACAAAACTAAAAAACAGCCTTAACTATATCAACTATGAACACAGCCATAATGTACTGGCCATATTCAGGAATTAAATATATGTTTATGTCTCAGCAAGTTACACACCATTTGCAACAGCATAACCAAAGACCTTGAAAATGGCTAATAGCTCATCCAAAAGCAATCAGAACAAACAATTACTTGGAAGATTTCCACACATACTAAGTCCCAAAAAGAGATTTTTTATTCAGACATAAGAAAATACAATTTAATTTTAAAATCTTAAAAGAAGTACCTAGTCAGTCATTTTAATGTAATATGTTACAGTGTGATTGCCACTCTGTGCGTGTATATATATATGTATATATATATATATATATATATAGAGAGAGAGAGAGAGAGAGAGAGATCTAATATACATTTTTGAAATCCGTTAAAGTAAAACATTTATTTCTGAAAACCCACATGTAAGTAAAACAATTTTAATAATTCTCTGTAAACAAACATGTATCATAAATAGTATATATAAATATATAAAAAAAAATTATGTTTTCCAGATCTTATTAATATTATTTTTCTATATAGGAAATTTTTGTACAGACATTTCTAACACTTTCACTTTTTACCTATATATATATATATATATATATATATATATATATATATATAAATAAAGTGTGTGTGTGTGTGTATTTTTGTGCATGTCTGTGTATGTGTGGCATATGTGTTTGAGTGTTTGTTTTCATACATATGTATATGAAACAATTATGATAAAATCAAATTTTTTAATGAAAATGAAAACAGATTGAAATCCATTATTAATCTAAAAACAATCAAAACAGTTAATCAAACCAATCCTTGATAACTTTGCATTTTTTATACTCAAAAAGATTTCATTAAAAATTAACAGCCACATGCATTGATAATTTTATGCTCTCATGTGACACACATACACACACAATATACGGTAGGAAAAAGAACAAGGAAACAAATCTTAATCTAACATGTTTCAATTTATTAAAGCTTTGTCATAGATCAAGATAGAAATGATAAAAAATGATAAAAAGCAAAGAGACTCAGATTAATGTTATGTTGTGTTTGGCTATTTCTTATTGCTTAGATACGTGTAATGAAGTAACAGATAATATTCCAAGGTGTGTGAGAAATATTCTACGCTAAAATGTGCCAAAATTGTGAGACGCAGTAGGATGTTTTGATTGGCTATTTCGTATTGGTTAGATACATGTGACATATAATGAAGTAAAAGATAATATTCAAATGTGTAAGAAAACATTCTGAATGCTAAAGTGTAAAAATTAGTGAGATGCTGTAGGATCTTTTGAAAAAATTTGCTTTCTTTTGATTTTTCATTAAAGCATATCTTGTGCACATTTTGTATATATCTTCATTGATTTTTATGTAATCAGAAAAGGTAAGTTAGATTCATGAATAATAGAGCTGTAGAAAAAGGCTGTCATTTGTTTGTGCATAGTTTGTGGAGTTTGTATTTTAATTGATTTTGTTTGTGTGTGTTTGATAATGGTTTGGTTTGGTTTGTTCTATGGCATATCAACCTCAATGGGTCATTTAACACCGACAACTTTTTTTCCCTGGTAATATTTTGTTTTGTCAAAAAACTATTTCTGGTAATATTTTTTTTCCTCAAAAATGCATAGCTGCTAATATTATTTTAAAAAGATGTATTGCTGGTAATATATTTTTTAAACGTATTGCTGGTAATAGTTTTTTTTTTAAATTTATTTCTGGTAATAATTTTTTTACAAAGTATTTCTGGTATTAAAACCTATTTTTACACTTTAATAATGCTTTTTACCACAGTTTCTGGGTTAACTATTTGCCCATAGCTTGGATCCTAACAGGTGCTACCACCCCGGGTCAGGGTTAACCTAGGAACATCAGCAATTAAGAGGTGGTTCCATGCTCCTCAAAACCTCCTGATCAGAGGCCTTGCTGTTGGATGTAGTTTATCATCTTAACCAGGACGTGGATGTAGTTTATCGTCATACCCAGGACGGGTGTGTGATAATGTTTGCAATATTTTGGATTTGGAATTTGAGAGGATGTTTTTAAAATCTAACATTTTTCACATTGATATTGTTTGTTCGGTAATGAGTGTTTCTTTGTATTTGAGATCCTCTGTGCATGTGAGGAGTTAGTCATGGAAGTGTTTGGGGAAGATAATTCTACCCTTCAATGCTTCAACTAAACTCGCAAATGAATTAGTCATCACTAATAGGAGGATCATTATAACCATTTCCAAAATTAACAGAGATATAAGAGGGACGAAAAATAAAATAAAAATAATTCAAATGCCAGAGTTTCTCAAATCAAATGTCTTCAGTTCAATAACATATACATTGGGGAGACATCTAAAGACATGCCTTCTCTCATCTTACAATACAATGATGTGGGGCACAACATTAATTTCATCAATGCCAGCCTTATCAAAAAAAAAGAACATAACGCTTTAAAGAGAAAATATTATGAAAACATATTTATAGCAATATTACCAACTATTAACACAATTTTAAAAAACTGCATTATGTCACCATTTTTCTACAGCTCTATTATTCATGAATCTAACTTAGCTTTTCTGAATACATAAAAATCAATGAAGATATATACAAAATGTGCACATGATATGCTTTAATGAAAAATCAACCCAAGACAAAATTTTTTAAAACTTCCTGCTGTGTCTCACTAAGTTTTACACACTTTAACATCCAGAATGTTTTCTTACACATATTTGAATATTATCTGTTACTTCATTATATGTCACATGTATCTAACCAATACGAAATAGCCAATCAAAACATCCTACTGCGTCTCATAATTTTGGCACATATTAGCGTAGAATGTTTCTCACACACATTGGAATATTATCTGTTACTTCATTACACGCATCTAAGCAATAAGAAATAGCCAAACACAACATAACATAACATTAATCTGAGTCTCTTTGCTTTTCATCATTTTTTATCATTTCTATCTTGATCTATGACAAAGCTTTAATAAATTGAAACATGTTAGATTAAGATTTGTTTCCTAATCGTTCTTTATCTTATCATTTTATCAGATTCCTATCCATACTCGATCTATATATATATATATATATATATATATATATGAATGTGGACATTGAAGTCAATACCAAGAAGTGGCAGTTTGTTTAATGCTTCAGGACATTTCAAGATTGCATTCAAGCATGAAACAGACCGCCACCACTCACTGTTGACCTCAGTGTCGTATTTACGTGTCCTTTATCCCTGATATAGAATACTTTTACCCATAAATAGAGCTTACCTTAAAACAATGTTTTATATATATATATATATATATATATATATATATATATATATACAATTCAATGAAAAGAGACAACTTTAAGGGTCCATTGGTTATAATTTATTTCCCCAGGGAATTTCTTTTTCCCTGGCTCATCAGAGCACACTTCCAAGGGTGAAAAAATGAATTTAAATTTACATATATTTTTATACACTTTTGAGGGGTAGTATTAAGTTGATGTCATGTGATATAGACAGTGGGAAGAGATGGTGACAGACATGGTTGTAATTATATATATATATATATATATATATATATATATATCTTTTTTAAGATTAATGTTAATAAGTTTATATAAGATTAAGGTTATTATGATCATATAAAATCAAAGTTATTAAGATTATATGAGATTGCGGTTATTAAGATTATTATAATATGAAATTAAGGTTATGATTATATACGTTTACTAAAATTAAAATCCATATTCTGTGCAGACTTTTAAGCCAGCTCCTGCAAGTTTATTTTCCATCCTAGCAAGGTAGCATCTTTGGCTCCAAATGAGGTCATTGAAAAACATTTATTGTAGCTTCTGATGTGCTGGAGGAAGTGTTTTGATTCAGCTGAGATCTTATCCAGAGCTGATAGCAATGGCTCTGCAAAAACTAGTAGATCTTCCAGCTGCATTTAAACTTTGTTACAGCAAATCCCATTTGCTTCATTCTTGAATCTGAGAGCATTACTATGCTTACACTGAATTATCATTGATCCAGTAGCTATCTTTGGATGGTTTGAATAGTCACTGTCACAGCTGTATCTTGGAAAAGCCATCTTGGAAAGCTTAAAAAAAAAGATGCACTCCTATTATCATGATTGTGATAATCACTAACCTGCCTGGCATGTCTTGCATCAGATGTTTCCAAAGATCCTGCTCTTCTATGGTTTGCAGCATCTGTTTCTCTCCTTGAATAAATCTGTCATCTGCAGCTGTTGATATTCTCTTCTTTGCAGCATCTGCTTCTCTCCTTGTCATCTTCCGTAGCTCTTGATCTTCTCTTCCTTGCTGTGCCTGCTTCACTCCTGTCATCTGCTTCTCTCCTTGCTTGCACCTTCTCTGATATTTGAGATGCTCTTGATCTTATCTGTCTTGCAGCATTTGCATCTCTTCTGGCTTATACACCTTCTGATGTTTCAGATGTTCTTGATCTTGCAGCATCTGCTTGTATCCTAGCTTGTACCTCGTTTGGTATTTCTTCTGTTCTTCTCTCCCTTTCCCTAAGAGCTCTGGTTTTTGGATTATTGCATGACATCTTGAAGAAATAAGTTTGAATTTCTCAATTCACTCCATGAAACTTCAAAAGCTCACTTTAACTCTGATTTGGTCTATAAGCCGAATTTGGGCTGAAACTCAGATTTGGGCTGAAATTCCAATTCAGGCCAAAAATTTCAGTTCTTCAAATCACAAATTTTGCGGAACTTCAACTGAGTTGGGTTCTTTAAATCATAAACTCTGATTTGCAAAACCTCTCACTTTAACTCTGATTTGGTCTATAAGCTGAAATTGGGCTAAAACTCAGATTTGGGCTGAAATTCCAATTCAGGCTAAAAATTTCAGTTCTTCAAATCACAAATTCCATGGAACTTCAACTGGGTTGGGTTCTTTAAATCATAAACTCTGCATTACAAAACTTCTCACTTTAACTCCTTGGCAATTTAAGGAAATAAATGTGATTTCCTCAATTTACAAATTTTTGGATATATTTTAAACTGAATTTAAAACAAAAAATTTTAAATTCACAAAGTTTCTGTGCTACTTTAAACTCAATATAAATTTAAAAAATTAAAATCACTAATTGCTTTCAGTTATTTTAGAATTTGAATTTTTAACTGTTCCTTCTTCATCCAGATACAAATCTAAATGCTGGATGTTCAAGCAGCAGACGAAGAGCAGTCTTTTAATCCCGGGATCATCCTGATTCCAAAAAGGTATAAAATGTTTATCTAGAGCAAATTTGACCTGATTACGAGGGGTTTCAGACACACAGACTGATAGACAGAATTTGTCATTTATTTATTTAGAAGTCGTAAATTATATAAGATTAAGGTTATGAAAATTACATAATATTTAAGTTATTATGATTATATAAGACTAAGTTATTATGATTATATATGACAATAGTTATTAACACAGCTACTACCAAGGATCAATTACAAAATCTGATTTTAAATATCAACTTTATAATAGCCAGCTTAGGTAATAAAATATTTTTATGAGTTGATTTATAGCTTCAACTGAAGTCTTAAGATTATTTTCACACTAAAATTATCAATGCAAATAAAATTGTTGGCACCTGCAGAAGAAAATGTGTCAGAAAATGCCAAGCATGAGATAACTCATAGTCGGCATCATAACAAAAACTCAAATTAAGGTTATATGAGATTAATGTTATTATGAATATATAAAATTATAATGGCTGTTGCCTTATAAGGAAACATTCAGCATTTGACACAGCAGCCAGTAATGCTTTTGGTTGAAATTTATAAAATCTTTCTCTTAAAACAATTTTGCAGCAAAACAGGTTTCTCAACTCTAGTAACTGTTATTGCTCCTTCCAGTAGTGATAGGGGTTTTCTTCCTAACCTTTTGTTTAAAGTAGTATGGAATGTCAACATCTTGATTATGTCATTGTTTTCTCTTTGAGTTGCTTGTGCTATTCATTTTAGCTGTTGCTGCTTTTGGAGGGTTATATAAGATTATATAATGTTCAGTTTATTATGATTATATAAGATTATCGTTATTAAGATCATATAATATAAAGTATGTAATGTGTATTTCACATGTGAATTTAAAAACAAACATATTAACCCACAATTCTCAATTGTTTTAAGCAATGACAGACCTAGGAGCAAATGAAAATATTGCGGCACGCTTAGCAAAATTTTTAAAAGTTATATATTTAAATGTTATGAAAGAAAACCATAGATTTAAAAAAATACACACACATATATAAACTTTATTTCAATGTTTCTGTTTAAATATTTGTTCAGTTCATTTAGTGTGAAACCTGTGCCATGTGTTTTTTCATAATTTCTTCAACGTTTGGTCAAATGTGCGATAAGCAGACCCTCATTCCTTCTTCAGTTGAGCGTAGTCTTTCTCGCTTCTTATTTTTGACATTATTTAGTGTTTAGAAGCCTAATTCACATAAATAAGAAGTAGAAAATTGCAATAAAACTGATAAAGCGTTTTTAGTTAGTGTGTAAAATTCCTTTTGTATTGAAATTCAAAATGCATCAGTAGGCACTGTCAAAGTTTTATAAATCCTCAATCACTAGGAATGGTTAAATGGTTTTGAAAAAGTTAAATTAAAAAAATAAAAATAATTTAAAAAAAATTGAATATTAAAACAAAGAATTTAAAATAGCATAATCAAAGAATAGTGAAAAGAACTATTTGAAAAAATGTTTAATAATTATTCATTTATTCAAATACTAATACTGTACCATTACTACTTACACACACTCACACACACACACACACACACACACACACACACACACACACACACACACACACATGTAGGGGCACCTTGAGGCAGTGTAATGGTTAGCAAGCTTGTCTTGCTAGAACAATTATGACTGAGTAGTGAGTTCAATCCTCACTGGGTGTCCCCTACTTTCAGCCTTGTGCCACATCTAAGCTATGCTTGTAAAATCAATACATATATATATATATATATATGAAGAAATATAGTCTTAAAGTGTGCTATATTTATGGGATAAAGTGCTCAATAGCAGAGATAGAGCGTGTGTAAATATAAAAGTGAACATAGAAGTCAACACTTAGAGGCGACAGTCTGTTTCATGCTAGATGTCTGACGATTGCATCTAGCATGAAACAGACATTAGTGTATCATGGCATGTTGGTTGAATATCACTGTATTGACCTACCAAAATCTTTAAATAATGATTTATAAAAGCCAAAACTGCTCAGAAGACTATGGATAATTTCGGTTCAGGCTCTGTTCCGGCAAAAGGAAATGGTCCAAAGAGAAAGAGAAAAAAAAATTAATAATATCATCTTAAACAAAGATCTTTCATTACTCTTCAACCAAACATGTATAAATGAAAAACTTATATTTATATACACATCATACATCCAGCGTTAAATCTTATTAGGCATTCATCAAAGTAATTATGGACAGATTGCAACCCAATTAAGCCCCACTGCTTATCCCCACCCTCAGCAACGTACAAACTTTGTAATTTGTAATTATATGTAATTAATAATTCCTGCTGGCAAGATTTCTTCTCATTCCCACTTCAACATTGGTCTTTACCTAACACAATGAGCAATACGAACTGAGAGATGGGCTTGTAGTATGATAGGTAAAAGATGGGCGTCTGTGTTTGCACTGGTAGAGTGGTGCTTTACAGACGCTTGCAGGATGCGTAGACAGACAGAGAAAGCTACAGCCTTCCCATTTGCACACATCTCAGGATTCAACTTTCCCCTTTCTTTTATCATAATAATGGACATCATCAGTTTCATGACTGAGGGTTGCTGTGCAAATGAACCCCTGTCCATTTCCCTCCAGGTTTGAAAGTCAGAGAAGTATTTATTCATGTATAGAGTGTCTTTGGCAAGTAGACCTGGCTGAGCCCGTCCCTACCCAGGTCAAAGCCACAGCTGATGTCCTCCAACTTTAAGGCTCACCTTGGTCATGGGTATTAGGGGGGATCCCTTCACTTTGGCCTCTGACTTCAGACTAAGAAGCCTTCTGCCCAGCAATGCCATATCATCACCTGACTGGGTGCATACACAGCTATAGTGCCCAATTTACCCCATTGTGACTGATGGTCATTAACCCTGTAAGATTGATCTACTCTTTTATAGACGTTTTAAATCCTACTATGTGTCAAGCTACCTTCTTCACTAGAAAAACCAGGTGGGGGAGCTAGTTTAGTTGCTGATGATCTGACCATGCAGCAGGCATTATTGGGTTACATAGTAGCAGTAGCACTCACTGAGTGAGCTGACATAAAATCATAGTAACATGGGGGTCATTATGGCATCACTGATTTCTTTTTTTATGGCTTATCAACCTGTTACAAGCTATTTAAAATCAGAAAATATTTTTAGATGGTAGTATTTTTTGGAGATAATAATGATTTACTGATACAAGTCCTACTAATTGACCCATAGCTGGGGGAGATGAGGTGGATTCATACCTATCACAAGGATATTGGCATGTAAGTATAACAAACCCAAATGGAACTGGAATTAAACCTCCCAATTTCCAATTCTGAGCCATTATCCATTACACCCACCATACCTCTAAGCTTACAGCACCTGCTATTCTCAAGTGGTCACCCATCTAGGTAGTGACCAGGCTTAACATTGCTTAACATATTGACTTCACTTAATTTGACTTGAACAAGATTGTCCTTTTTCAACTTGTTATAAATATGCAGCCAGCTTGGAAAGGATCCAACTGTATAATATTAAAATAAGTAGTTTACCTACTAATGATAAATTATTCTTCTTCAATGTTCTTTTTATGAGGATCAGTATCAGTTGCATTACAGGAAGGAGAATATGGTGAAAAATAGCCATTTATTTTATGAAAGAAAAACAAATGCTGTTGCCAATATTAATCTATAACTTACACACACACACACATATATATAGATATGGATATATGGCAATAAAATTACAACATATCACATATATAGTGTAGGTGTTAACAAAACAGTGCTCAATGTAAGGGTTATAAAGTTAACAAAAGTAAGTGGGAGAAGAAAAAAATTGTTTGTATTGTTAAGCTGAAAAACTAGTTATTTTAAAAAAATTAGACAACCCTAAATTATTGAACTGGAGGAGTGAATTAATTACTACTTGCAGATATGAAAATAAATAGATAAATACTTAATACCCTACACCAGATTAGCTCTTATAACCATTTTTTTAATTTTTCTACATTTTTTCAATCTTTTTTCTGTTTTTCTAGTATATTATATGTAACTTTTTTTTACCATTGTTTCCTAGTCATTTTAATTACCCCACTTCAACCATTATATTTTTTCTCCTCCATTTTCTTTTTCCATTTTATCATAATTTAATTTTCATATAGTTTTCTTCTCTTCTTTTCTTTTCCCCCACTTATTTTTGTTAACACAATCTTTTATATACCTTTGAAAGAAAAAATCCCACACTGTGAGGTCTGGGGATCTCAGAAGCCAAGCACAAAGAGCAAGGTCTTGTTAAGTGCATGAATAAGGCATAGTCTGTAAGGTTTCAAATGTAGACATCTTCTTAGCACACACCAGATAGTGGATTGAGAGATTGCAAGCTCACGGCTAGTTCGATTTGTGGAGTTCTGTGGACTCCCCTCAAACACAGCATGGATTCTTGCCACTTGTCCCTCCAAAATTCATGGTTGCCCTTGACATTTTCCTTTACACAGACACCCATTCTCTTGAAACTGTTTAAACCAACATCAAAAGGGTTCATGTCGAATTGCCTTCAAAAAGCAAGCGTACCATGACAACCATATTTGTTTTCGTAAACTCGAGAATGCAGAACACCTTTTGCTGAGAACTCACCATTCCAGGTGTAAACAAACAAATGAATATTGCCAGAGCATCCCTGTGGCAGCCATTCAAAACTTAGAAAACTCCTCTTTCTAATGGTCACTGAGTCATTCCATGACGATGCTTGAGAACTGAAGCAATGTATCATGAAATCGGTGCATTCTTTTTCTTTTTGAATAACCCTGTACACACACACACACACACGTATATATATATATATATATATATATATATATATATATATATATATTTTGTTATGGGAACTTACCTATAATGATAATGGACTCTTCCTGATTCTATAAATACTGCGCCTCTCTGAGAGAGAGAGAGAGAGAGAGAGAGGAGGAATGAGTTGAGACCTAACGAGTCAAGACATATTAGTTCACTCTAAACCAGACTGACAGTTAATACTAACACCTTCAACTTCTTGTATTAGATTTCTGTTGTAATATATCTTTGTTATTTACTACTCTTGTGTTCGTGGTGTTCTTTCTTGGTTCTACCTTGGACCATTCCGTGGTGCGAGGATATTGGACCATAACATATATATATATGTGTGTGTGTGTGTGTATAAACAAACACAAATCATTGCTCAGAGGGACTCTGATCCAAATCATAAAACAGAATGACAATCAGCATTGTATAACATGACACTGTTCCTGAGCACTGTAACTATTTTTGTTACTGTTCTGTCTTAGTTTGATTTCTAGAGGCATTGAGCACTTCAGGTTTTTGTGTAGTTTTCTCTTTGTTTTCTTCTTTATTAGACTTGGAACTGAGGCTTTCGACATTGTAAATCATGAAGCACTCTGGAATGTTCTTAAAAAGCTTGGAATCCCTGACAAAATGGCTGAATGTTATAATCTCCTTTCATGAAAGATGCTGTTGTATCTGATGAGGAATTCTCTAACTTCTTTGATGTTACAAATGACACAAAGCAAGGTTCTGTCATAGTCCCTTTTATCTCTACTCTCTTCTTCTGAGTAATGATCAAATATGCCCTTAGTGGTATAAAAACGGGTATTTAATTTAAATTTCAAACCAGTGGTGGCCTTTTCAACCATCAGCAGCTCAAAGCTAAAGCATCTCTTTGAATTAGTGTCATTCATAATCTGCTGTTTGTTGATGATGCTATACTTGTGGCAACATCTCTAATGAAAGCCCAAGAAATTGTCAACTGTTTCTCTGTTGCATGCAAAGCTTTTAGTCTTACCATAGAGCATAATGAAAAACAGAGGTAATCCACCAGCCTCCTTGTCCACAGAAGATTTGGGGTATCAGATAACCTCCACCAGTTCATCAATTTCCTGATATTCCTATACAGTTTTCCTGGGAAGAACTTGAAGTATGTGAAGTCATTTATATTTAGGAAGTAAGATGAATGCAAATGCATTCCATGATGACAAATTATCAAAATGGATCACCATAGTGATAGCATTTGGGGATCATCACCACCACCTATGGAATGAGAGAGGTATCAAACTGGACACCAAAATACAGCTTTATAGAGCAGCCATTTTGACCACACTGATATATGGCTTAGAATTGGGGACCCTATATAGATCCGATATCAATCAGCTGGATGTCTTCCACAAACGTTGTCTCCATGGGATTTTTGGCTATACTACTGATGATAGGTTTTTCCAAATGCCAATCTTCTCACAAAATGCACTATTGCTGGAATTGAGACTTTTCTGATGCAGTAACAACTTTGCTGGGCTTGTCAGGTTGCAAAGATGAGCGATGACAGAATGCCTAACGTCCTCGTGTGTAGCCAGCTTGACAGTGGACAAAGGAATGCTGGACACCTGTGACTCGGGAATAAAGACAAGCTAAAGAGTTATATCTCAGCTGTCAATGTGCATCATACTAACTTCGAGTAAGTTGCTCTGGATAAAGTTAACTGGAGGTATTTGTGCCAGAGTGGTATCAGAACTTTTGAAATCAGTCATATTGACCAGCTAAGAGACAAAAGACAGTGGCAAAAACGTCAGCAAATGTTCCTGTTACTATGTTTCAAGGTCCTTGATGTTGCACAATATGTGGACCTGTATGCAGGTCACTAGCAGGACTGAAGTGTCACATACAACATGAACATAAAACTGAATGAGGTTGCCAGATCCTCATACATCAAAATCAACTGGAGAGTTCATAGTGTGTGTGTGTGTGTGTGTGTGTGTGTGTGCATTTAGGCAGCAATCCTTCTTTTATGCACATTTCATTGAATACGACAGACAAGGTGCTTTTATTTAGTTTTTTATACGAAAAAAGCGCATGGATAAAAAGAACATTCAGACAGATTTTATATAATTTATCATCTGAAAAGAAAAAAAATTATTAGATTGCATGAGAAATTGTATAAAAAACTAAAAAGCACCTTGTCAGTTGTATTCAATGAAATGTGCATATATATATATATATAAGCGGATCGTCAGGGAAAGCTTTCCCTGACGATCCCCTTAGGTGAAACCTTGGTAGGTTTGTCTGGCTCTCTAGGTTTAACTAGGTCTACTCTACTTATTGTATTGAGCATTTTATTTAGTTAGTTGTGTACTCATATCGGGTTTTTTTCTTTGGGCTTTGGACCTGCATGCTGAACGATTGTTTTCGACAGGCGTTCATGTTCTCGGCTCTTTCTTTGTTTTATACCTTTTTTTCTTTCAATATTGATTTGATCATTTGCAAATCAAGAAAAAAAAAAGGTTTTCCGAAACAAGTGTAGTTACTTATATTTATAAGATTACTAATACTACTAATATTATATATATATATATATATATGTGTGTGGGTGTGTGTATGTATGTATCAGATCTCACCAAAAGTAATGATACCAATTAGTGGTATGCGAATAAAGTTTGAACTTTTTTTCTTTTTATGGTAACAATTTGGCAAAATTGTGACTGAAATTTGATTCCTTCAAATGGAAAAAAAAATGACCCACTGATATTTAACAAAATTTATTGAACCTTTCTGGAAACCAAATAATAGATTTAAGAACAGTTATGTAGTGAGTAAGTAGTTTAAGTAGTACTAACAAAAATGTGTGATAAAACAGTTCTTTTTCTCGTTGATCTTCAAAAATTTCAATGCAATGTCAATCGATATCTACTGTCCTCCTGATTACTCTTCTATTATTCTTGCTCCTTAATAATGTTTCTCTTTTTCTTATTTTTTCACACTCAGTTACCCCATGAGTCTTAGTGGCTTTACTGCCTGGGGTGATATGATAAAAAAACAAAAACACAATCCTAAATCATAAAACCTGACTCTAAGCAGATATAAGTAAAGATTTATTTGATTTAATACAATCATAAGGACCGAACTCATAATCCATGGCTCCTAGGATCAGCAAGCTAACAACTGTACTAATGCAATTAGAGAACCAGAACAAGTTCTTGAGCACCATGAAGTCTTAAAACCTTCCCTCTCTCAATAAAACTGACCACATATTGATTGGTTTTCGACCTAACCAGCTAAAGGATCACCAAATTACTGCCAACCTGACTTTTATAGTAATTAATTTATAGCAATGGCTTGTGTCACATTTCTTGTAATTGTCTTAGTAATTGGCTTCAGGCAACAAAGTACAAAAGTTAATGGCAAAATTCCTAGTTCCGAAAATGGACTTGTAAACCAAATTATTATTCTTTTATTATTAATCATTCAAGCATCATTTGACTCAAATACGAAAGCTAGTTCAATACCATTCTAATATTTATGAACCAATATCTATAAGTCCATCATCATCTATTCTCTCTCTTATATATTTCAAGAGAAGAGTATTTGAGTAGACGGTGTGTTTATTTATTAAACATTTCATATATTGTCTTTAATAACATTTCTCAAATATTCAGACCAGCAGACAAAAATAAATAAATATACTGTTTGAAAATAAATAGCCAAAAGCAAAAGATATACAATATTTTGCACACTTTATTCCCAGAAAACAAACTACTTATACAAAAACAAGAAAAATTGAATAAAAAGCTTAACTGTAGTACCTTGTTAGTCATCATTAATGAAACCTGTACAAAAGAAGGATTGCTACCTAAATAGACAATTAAAAGCTGCACTTACTACTCAACTGGATACAAGCAAACAGAGTAAGTACTTACCAATAGTTCTTCTTTGACAACAGTCAACTGGTACAGAAAACATAAAAAGTACTGCTGCAGAAATGGCATACTATCAGGTCATCCCATAAGTTCTGTCTGAATTTTGAATAAAGAAAACAAGTGACCAAATGTTACATTTAATTACATATTCAATCAACAATGTATTTTCCCTGATTATCTATGATTCCTTCCATCTATTAACAAACTTACTAATTCCATTACTGTAAAATTCTTTGGGCTTTGATTCGAAGAACTCACAAATGTCAGTTTTAACCTCTTCCTGTGTTACAAAAGCTGTTCCTTCCAAATGATTCTGTAAGCTATGAAACAAATGGTAGCCTGAAGGAGCAAGGTTGGGAGAATAAGGTGGATGAGGAATTTTCTCCCAACCGATCTTTTGTGATGTGATTCTTGCAGTGTGTGGTCGCGCATTGTCCTGATGAAACATCACCCATTTTCGATTCACTAGAGCAGGTCTTTTTTTTCTCAAAGCTTGGTTCAAACACTCTAATTGCTGACAGTATATTTGAGCATTAATTGTTGCATTAGGTGGTAAGAATTCAAAGTGGATTATTCCTTAGCAATCCCACCAGATTGAAAGAAGAACCTTTTCCCCATGAAGTTCCCTTCTCGGCTGTGGTCCTTCCCCTTTACCAAGCTACTGTCTACAACATTTTGATAAAATCCATTTTTCATCACCACTCACAAGTCTATCCAAAAAAGGTGAAACAAGATGGCGAGAATGGAGAGAAGAGCAGATGTCAACTAGGAATTTGAGGTTGTTTTCAGACAATTCATGAGGCACCCATATTCCAAGTTTAGGAACTTTTCCAAGTTGTTGAAGATGACGATGAATAGTTGTATGGTTCGAACTGAGAACCACTGCCAATTCCTCAACTGATAAAGCAGGATTTTCTTCAAGGGCTGCTTCAAGAAGCTTTTCATCAAACTCAACTGGACGTCCGGTTCGATCTTCATCTTCAAGGGTGAAATCTCCACCTCTGAATTTTGCAAACCATCTTCTGCAAGTTCTTTCATTCACACATTCCTCTCCATAAACTGAGTGAATGTTTCTAGCCGCTTCGGCTTCTGAGTTTCCTTTCTTGAACTCATAAAGAATTATGTGCCTCAAATGATTCTTGGGTACTTACATGTTAGCAGGGTTTTAATCAAACAAAATTTAATTTTATTGTTCTCTGAAATAAAATTTGATCAGTTTAAATGCATCTAAACATAAAAATAATGTTCAGCTCCATTAGGCATTATAAAATACTCTTTAAATTTCGTTCATTTTAAAAAAAAGTTAAAATTCGGACAGAACTTATGGGATGACCTAATATTACACTTACCTCAAGAATTTTTCATAGCCATATACTAAAACAAGAAAAATTCTTCCACATCCACTAAGTATGTTTCACATTAGAAACTTTCATTCACACTTACAAATGTACAGACTCCATTCAACATATTTGCCTCCCAATCTCAACAGCCATACATTTATTTTTTCTTTGACATGATAAAAAAAAGTCATTTGAATGAAGTTACAATGGACATTACAAAGATTTGGAAGAATCAAGAAAGATTCCTTACTATCAACAAGAACAACAAAAGAGGCATTATCTTTACTGACAGGCTAAAACCAGCTTACACTGAAACATCTTCTATTCAACATACCAAAGATGAACCTGTACTAATGCATATAATACATTAATAAGACTAATACTATAATTACAGACACAGACCTTTCATCTTCTACATATAAAAACAAGCTTACAGAAAGTAAATTCAACAACTAGGTCTTTATCTAATTATTATACATATATATATATATATATATATATATATATATATTATACAGTTCTATACATTGCTTTAATTTTCATATAATGCACATTTTCTATAACTTTTTGATATACTTATATCAATCAGGTGGGATTATATTTCTGGAGCCCCATTAAAAACTGTACCAAAATTCAGGAGATTTAAGTAATATCATTAAAATCTCAATTCTATACAAAAATAGGCTCACACAAACATCAACACAATTTTGTGCAAAGCTAGGCGAACACAAATTCTAAATTCAAATTTCCACATTAGCATTTATTAACCAATCAGCAACATAATCTTAAACGTCATTCAAGCCTTCTAAAGGCAGATGACCATTTCTGTGTCATATGCTACAAATTTGAAGGCACACGATTAACAATATTTTTCCTCCTAAAAATAGATATTAAAAATTGTGAAATATATTTATTACCCAATAAACTTCTGAGTTTAGTAAATCTAAATTTTAACTTTGTGTGATCTGATTTTTTCTTAAAAATACTGTAATGTAAATTAATAAAACAGTCTTCAATATAAATCAACCAGGGAATGTGAATAATACTGGATTCCCAAACTAATTTTTCACATATTTAAACTAACTTATTATTTGAGTTTTAAGTCACTTCCGGCAAATATTTTCTCACTTTTTAAGTATTTCATACAATATGAAAAATATACGAGCAAGGTATATAAACAAAGGAAATTGTAGGAGCAGTACAAATAGGATTGACTGATAGCATTTATTTGGCTGACTGCTGAAAATCACATGCATATATAAAACAATGTAAATATGTAAATTTTGCATTAAGCATTCATATATATCCTTTCACTCATACGAATACAATTCATTTCTTTTTGTTGTAAACAGAAAAACAAAACATTTTTTTAAAATTTGTCTGTAAAGAACTTACTAACATATTTCTTTCAACTTAAAAAGAAAACAAGGATTATTTTTATACACAGTATTGAAATTATTTAAATTTGTAAAGTTGTGTTTGAAGATTATTTCTTTTCTTCACTTTTTGTATAATTTTTTTCTATACATATTTCTAAACACACCATAGGTCAGAAGATTGGGACCAACTTCTAGATTTAATGAATAGTATGTTTCATACTTTCTTTCAGTTATATTAACATCTACTAAGCAGGAATGCTGAAACTGTAACCCATTAGTACATGACATGCAATATTTTAGAGAAGTGGTTACCTAGGGGATTACCATTGACCAGTAGGGTTGATTAAGCAAAGACAGCAAAAATTACAAGGAAGCTTTATTTAGTAATGGGTTAATTTTGGTATTATTATTATTATTATTATTATTATTATTATTATTAACACTTCTGAAAGAGAAAGTCCCTTCGGCCCAAAGTGAGCAAGTAAATTAGTCTTAAAAAAGGAACACACCAGGTTTTTTTAATATAACTTTGTGAAAACTGACTAAATTAATTGAAAACAGTTGATTACATGTGAAAACAACTTGATTTTGACTACTTTTTAAGTGTTTTCATGACTTTGCAAATACCAATTTTTTTATATAACTTTATGTAACCTTACTATACTGGATGAAAAACAGTTGATTTCAAGTGAAAACAACTCAATATTGACTACTTTTTAGGTGTTTTTGTGCCTTTTCAAACATCAATTGCATCAATTCTTTGAAATCTAGAGAATATTCCTAAAATTTTGGCCTAAAGTGTATATATATATATATATATATATTTAGTTTACGAAAAACTAGGTAATCCGTATGGGTAGACCCAAGGAGGATAAAATCCAGAGGGCTCAATGTAAATCAGAGCTAATAATTTAAATAAAAACAGACCACTTTAAGGTTCCATATAATAAATTATTTCACCACAGCCCTTTTAAAGGACCGCGGATCATCAGATTTTACTTCCAAAGTTTGAAACGAAAAATGAAAAGAAATTTACACATTTATGACGGGCAGTGCTAAGTATATGTAAGTACTGCCTGTCATAAATGTGTAAATTTCTTTTCATTTTTTGTTTCAACCTTTGGAAGTAAAATCTGATGATCCGCAGTCCTTTAAAAGGGCTGTGGTGAAATAATTTATTATATGGAATCTTAAAGTGTTCTGTTTTTATTTAAAACATATATATATATATATATATATATATATATATATATATATATATATATATATATGCACATTTCATTAAAAACGACTGACAAGGTGCTTTTATTTAGTTTTTTATATAATTTCTCGTGCAATCTAATAAAGGCTAAAAATAATGGAAGCCTTACTAATAAAAACAAACAAACCAACACTTAATAATATTAACTTTGAACATGGACATAATATCTTGACCGTGTTTTGAAACAAAAAAAAAAAAAATGAATCACTTTATAAAACATACATATAACAAACTATTTCTATTTCTAATTCTAACAGTTGAAATATAATCCTTGAAAATGGCTAAATGTATAGCCGAAAGCGCTCGGATAAAAAGAACATTCGGACAGTTTTTATATAATTTATCCTCTGAAAAGAAAAACTTTATTAGATCGCACAAGAAATTATATAAAAAACTAAATAAAAGCACCTTGTCAGTCGTTTTTAATGAAATGTGCATGAAAGAACGATTGCTGCCTAAATACACAAATATATACATATATATATATATATATATGATTGTATTTTAGGTTCAAAATTATATAAAAAATGCTTTAATCATAACAGAGGACCCTTTAAGAGATTTCTAAAGAATTTGTAAAAATAATTTTTAAAAAACAAAAATTAACTTATTGTTAGAGATGTACATATCTCTCAGAATTTTTATTCATAACTTAAATGGATATTCTTAACCGAAAGTATGTTGTCACACTAATATGACAATTTGCCAAGACATGTATGAATACCGCACGCTGCCCCAACATCTAACTTTAATTTAGTTTGACCTTTCTTTTGATTAGTTAAAAAGGACATACCCATGAGATTTTAAAATCTCGATCCCCTCCCACTCCATATTTAATAAGCAAACATATTGTTCTCTATTTCCAGATGTAAATCATTTTCATCAAAAAGTTACCAAACATTTCCTGATGACAAGATAAAAGTTTTAAGTTTTGAAACATAGAAATTTCCATGACGCAATGTAAAATATTTTTAGTAAAAATATCATCAAAATATTATGGTGTATATTTGTATTGAGCACTTTTTAAAAAAAGTAGATCCCTGAGAACTGTGGATTCTAAATCTGTTTGTTCTTGCCCTTCATTTGTGTATATATATATATGTATATATATATATATATATTATATATATATATATATATATATATATATATATATATATATATATATATATTATAAATTTAACTGATTTAAAATATGTTTTTTTTCACTACACAATAATAACCATGTTTCAAAAATGGAAGCTAAAAGCTTCGAATTTAATTTTGTTATTAAATTAAAGACATTAGTTCCATTTCCTCGTCAAGCAAATTTTGTAGTAACTTATTTTTTTAAATTTACAGTTTTAAAGGCACGGCAAAGATTCATAATTGAGTGTTTCCAAGGATACAGAGAAATATTTTTGAAACATGGTTATTACTGTGTAGCAAAAAAAAACATATTTTAAATCAGTTAATTTATAATATTAATGCCCTGTAAATTTACATTGAGCACTATTGTGTAAAAATAAAAATATCTATAAGAACACCGGAATATATATCTTACTGTTCTTTCTTTTTATATATATATATATATATATATATATATATATATATATATATATATATATATATATATATATATAAATATCGGTGACTATACTCGTGTCGAAAAACCTTCGAATTCTTGATTTACCAATAGTTAAATCAATCTCGAAGGGAAAAAAAGGGTTTTAAAAAGAAAGAGCCAGGAACATGAAAGTCTGTCGAAAATAATCACACAGATACAGGTTCAAGGCCCAAAGAAAAAACCCTGATACAAGTAAACAACTAACTAACTAAAGAGCTCGATACAAACGTAGAGCAGACCTAGTCAAACCTAATGAGCCAGACAAACCTATCAAGGTTTCACTTTGGCAGATCGTCAGGGCCAGCTGGCCCTAACAATCTGCCTAAGTGAAACCTTGGTAGGTTTGACTGGCTCATTAGGTTTGACATATATATATATATATATATATATGTATGTATATATATATATATATATATATATACATGTATGTGTCTGTGTCTGTGTGTGTGTTTCACGCAAAACAAAAAAACAATATTGAAGAACCTGTTACTCCCCTTCAATGACTTGTTGACACTTGAGTTGAAATAGAATTTTTCAAGAATTATAAAAAAAGAGTATTATCCTCACATGAATTATTAAGCTGATTACACTTGTCTATCTTTTCATTGTAAAATCCAGTTCCACTAAATCTGGAAGGAGAGACAAAAATTATGGGCAACACCCATTTCCTTCAACCGTCCTCAAATTCTCTAAAAACGCTTCATCCAATTAATCACCGTTTGTCATAATTAGAGAGAAGCTTTATTAACGAATCTGTTTCATTGCCAATTAATGCAATCCCTTTCAGGCCTCTTACAGAACATTCCACTTGTCTTTCATCTTCTGCAACCGTCTTTGCTGAGGAATTAAAGATTTTTGTTACAATTGGCTCACACGCTCTGCCAAAAATGAAAAATAAACATAACAAAACACTCGGCTATTTCAGTAAAGTCTTTAGAATTTTTGATAATGAATCTGAAATACAAAGAAGGAAGACAATTTAAATAGCATCCTGATAATAGGCTTTAAGTTCTGTCACAAGTTCCAACACTGGTGGCTTTCATTATTGCAAATTAACCTAAAAAATATAATTTCAAACTAGCTGAACCAGTTGCTTAAGTTCCATGATAAATACTGCCAGTCTTCACTTATCAACCATGTTAAGGAAGTTGCTTCACTATGTCGTGTTAGACAATTTTTCTCACAAGAAATTATCTTACATATTTTTAAGTCTACCATTCATCCTTGCTTTGAATATTGCTGCCACATTTGGTCTGGTGCTCCTGCTACATATTTAGAGATTCTTGATAAAATTCAAAGAATAATCTGCAATGTCATTTTTCCTAACCTAGCATCTTGGATTCAGTCATTTTCCCACCACTGTATCATAGCTTACCTGTACTTTTTCTATAAATACTTTCATGGTAATTATTCAGATGAACGTTCCTCTAACATACAAATTATACATAGGGCAACTAGTTAGAACTTCATAGAGACTTTGAGGTATTATGGTGGCTGAAGTAAAAATATGCTTGTTTAACTTTTGGAATGTTTCTTTACTTAATCCAATGTGTTTTCGTATCTCAGTGATGCATTTTCCATTTTAAAACGCTTACTACAAATTTAATATAAGAAATGTGCTTAATATGCAGATTTAATATAAGAAAAAATAAAAATTTGCTTGTGATAATATAATATCCTTTTTACACTATTTACATTTTTCGGACTGTTGCCCTAATCTTTACTGTCACATTCACAACATTTCGGCTGTTGTATGCTCTGGCCTTCTTCAGGTGATACACGTTGGATGCTGATGTTTTGTTCAAGATCATTCTGATTTACAGTATTTACATTTTTCAGACTGTTGTCCTCATCTTTACTCTCACATTCATGACATTTCATCCATTGTATGCTCCAGCCTTCTTCAGGTGATATTCATTGGATGCTGATGTTTTGTTCAAGATCATTCTTATATATACTGTCTACATTGTTCGGATTGTTGTCCTCATCTTTACTGTCGCATTCACGATGTTTCAACCATCGTATGCTTTAGCCTTCTTCAGGTAATATAATTTGGATGTTGTGTTCAAGTTCATTCTTATTTACACTATTTACATTCTGCAGACTGTTGTCCTTATCTTTATTGTCATATTCACAATGCTTCAGCAGTTGTACACTCCGTGGACTACATAAAGGGTTTGGTTCGAATTTCCAACAAATATTACCTGAAGAAGGCCAGAGCGTACAACGGCCGAAACAATGTGACAGTAAAGATGTGGACAACCGTATGAACAATGAGGACAAGATGAACAATTTATATAGTGTAAAGAGTTACAATACCTCATCTCAGAAATACAGAAAGGTCATTCTTGTTCCAACTAGGAATACCTATGTCATCAGCATAGCCTCCCCACCCACTCTTCATCTGCAGTACGTTGACTTCGGGAGGAAAAGGACGAACTCTAGAATTATGATAATTTTAATTCCTTTATGAGATTGTCAACCTTTATTTTTTACTTATTTTTTTTGTTCATCTTAATTTTACTAGTTTTATTTTCACTAGTAATTTTAGTAACTATTTACACAATTTACTGTTGTCCTCATCTTTATTGTCATATTCACGATGTTTTGACTTTTGAACCAAGCCTTTATTTCCTCCACTGGGGTAGATTGCTCTAGTTCCACATCTAGTGGATGAAATAAAAGGTTTGATTCCAAATTCCAATGTATAACACCTGAAGAAGGCTGGAGTGTACAAAGGCTGAAACATTGTGAATATGACAAAGATCAGGATAACAGCCCAAGCAATGTAAATAGTGTAAACAGTTACAAACCTCATCTCAGAAATATAGATAAACTAAATAATTATTTTTTCACTTTATTTATTCATTTTATTTTCTGTCTCTATTTCTGAGATGAGGTATTATGTACACTATTTACATTGTTTGGACTATCATCCTCATCTTTGTTGCCATATTTATCACGTTTTGGCTGTTGTACACTCCGGCTTTCTTCAGGTGGTTGGAATGTCAAACTGAAGCATTTTTTTCACTCGCTGGGGTAGACTGTTCTAATTCTACGTGACATGTCTAATGGATATCAGTTATCTCCTGTTAATTCCCCTCTCCAATAATAGAAAGAACTTAAAAGGTGCCATCATTCTGGAAAGCATGGGCAATCTTGCATTAATTTATTAATATTCTATATTATAGCATAAACATAGGATTCTACTGGACATAAATTGGGGGTTGGTTTTGTATTGTTATCAAGTAAAAAAAATGATTCCCCAAAGCGGAGTCAATTCTATCTCATGCTGGTTCATTACCAGGTGAAATGTGTTTCTGGGTCCTTGTGGGTGATGAGTTATTTCCAACCCTAACCCTTTTCCACAGATGAAACCACTCTCTGCTCTATTGCTATTTCCATATAAAATGTTCAGCTAAACAACATTCCTTAATTCCACCAGTCCTAACCTTCATGGCTAAGACTCACCATACCATGCACATTGTAGTGAACCAGTTTCATTTCTTTTGTATTCTATTAGTGAGATGTAAGTTCCACTCAAGCATCTTCTTTCCTTGAATCGCTGCTTTGTGGAACCAACTTCCAAGTCTAGGTTAAACTGTTATCTTCCCTACATAATCCTATAAACTATGTCTCTTACTCTGTAACTGTCTACCTCGAGTGGCTCTTGGGCTTTGTACAGGATGAACATCATTGTAAAAAAAATACTTCCATATTCTAGGAGAGATTAAGCTTAAAAATTTCCAATAGTCAAATTTTTATTGTGACAATATTCATTTACTTCTGGACATATTGAATTTGTGTCATTTATTTTAAAAATTTTCAACTTTTGGATTGGTTCAATATTTTTAATTTTGCGCAATGATTATTTGATCACTCAGTAAATGATCAAAAATACAAAAGAAAAGCCCTGTAAAATACCACAGTCAGTGGAAAAGACAAAAACAAAAAAAACAAAAAAGTGATGAAACCTAGTTGGGTTTCAGCCATATTTTTTCAATCTTAATTTTTTATTTAAAAAAAAATAAGTTAAAATTCAACAAATTTTGAGAGTGTCTTATAATACCCAAAATGTCAGTGTTCAAGATAAAATAGATTGCAAGTTGTGCCCCCAAGTCCTAAACTGATTCCATCTGAAAAAGTTCAACCAAAGAAATCTAAAAGTAAAAATTAAGGATTCTAATTTTAAATGTCTTAATGATAGCTGCAAAAATAAATCCTTTATGAAAAGAAATTTTCATATTGAAGACTTCTGATCCAATGAGTTCATAAGAAATGAAATTTTTTGAGAAACTCCAGTGCCAAATTACCATCCAATAAAAGAATTGTAATGAAGAGAATGATTCTAATTAATATTTAGTTGTTCCATTGTGCTTGAATAGCATCTTTCGGTACAAATTAGGTAGACTAATTTATTCTTGATATTTTTTTACAGTGAATTCGGTAAT
The DNA here is from genome assembly GCA_964036315.1 of Acanthosepion esculentum. NCBI lineage: Eukaryota > Metazoa > Mollusca > Cephalopoda > Sepiida > Sepiidae > Acanthosepion > Acanthosepion esculentum. Next base: position 17,044,774 of record OZ038496.1, on the reverse strand, counting down.
TAGCACCCAAATGACTTCCCTTGAACCTCATTAAAAGATCATTTCAACTTACACAGGACTCTGATGTGTCAACGAAAGTTTTCAAAAGAAAAGTCAGAGGAAATTCCACACCAAATTGCTACAGCTGTTTAAATGGAACTAGTGCCAATGTAAGTAATGGGGCAAGAAATGGTTTGTTAATTTTAACGTTGTTACCTTCCATTAGTATAATTAATGCTAACCTCCAGGAGAGGGACTCATTGTGCCTTCATAGGTTTTCCACCAATATGAAGTGGAAAGAATATATTGCATCAATTACTAGGTTTGCGGCTAGGAAAGTTGGTTCACTGAGTCATGCTTGGTAATTTTCTTTCCAGAATCTTATGCATTTATAAGTTTATCATTCCCCCATGCATTGTATATTTCAGCAACATCTGGTCTTGTGCTTATGTTATGTATTTAGAGATTCTAGATAAAACACAAAGAAGAATGTCATCAGTCCTAACCTGGCATCTCCGCTTCACTCAATTTCCCACTGCAGAATTGCCTGACTGCAAAGGTTGAATAAGTCTGGTGAGAAGGCACATCCTTGTCTTACAACCCTTTCTATTTTTTGAATATTTACTGAACTCATTTTCTGTTCCATTGCAGGTGGTTTGCTGCCAGTATAGGTTATGGATTATTCTGATATCCCTCCCAAATATGTCAAGGCTACTGAGCAGTTCAAACAGTTCTTTGAGTTACAATTTATCAAATACTTTTGCATAATCTATTAAACACACCCTTCTGCATTTGTATTAATCTTTCTGATATCATTCTGAGCATAAATATTACATTCCTTGTTCCAGTGTCTTTAACGAACATGCACAGTTCTTGTCCTATTTCCAGTCTAATTCTGCAGCATGTTCTATTCATCAGAATTTAGATGATGCCTTCTAAAAGCTAAGCAAAGTAATAAGAAACAGAAAAAAACATTAGAAAGGAAGAAAACGTTACTGAACTGTTATGTAGTTTCAGTCCTCCTATATGGCAGTAAATGCTGGATAATCTCCTCGCAGATGAGGAAGAGACTTAAAGCTAAAGAAATTTGATTCTACAGAAGGAGGCGGAGAATACTATGGACCGAACATGTGAGCAACCCCAGTTTTAAAGAAAATGGAATCAAAAAGCATGCTTATACTTAACATCAGGAAGAGAATGTTGAAATTTTTAGGAAAGAGGGTTTGGAAATTCTAATACTCACAGAGTAGATTGAAGGCAAAAGTGACAGATCCAAATTCAATTTCTGGCCCAGCATGTTGCATCCACTTTCACACTAATGCTCTGAGGGAAGGTATGAATCTAAATCATTTCATCTCCCCACCAGCTATAGGTTATATAGTAACAGTAAACCAACACACTGCCTTTTCAATGAAGTCATAATTCACAGAGAATAATGAAAAAGAATTATGATTGCATACATCTTGATAGACCATGGTGCGAGGGAGTATTGCATAAAGTGTATAAATATATATGTGGGAGTGTGTGGGTATGTATATGCATATGTGTTTATATATATATATATATATATATATATATATATATATATATGTGTGTGTGTGTGTGTGTGTGTGTATTTAGGCAGCAATTTTTCATGGATGCATGTTTCATTAAATAATATAGACAAGTTTTGTCTATTTATTTTAAGTAAGTTCCTTTCATATAGTCTGATAAGCTTAATAACATTATCATTTAAAGATGAAAAAAATTCACCATATTGATACATGTTTAAATCCAATCTAAGCTTTCGGCTTACATAAGCCATTACCAAAGATGACAATTACATTTCAATATATTAAACATTACATGGACAAAACAATAACGATAGTCTGTTTTTGTTGCATGAAAAATTTCAATGCAACAACAAACTCGTGTATACAAGACGCGGAAGTGAAACTCACATCGCAGCTTGTGACGTCATACATGACCATGCTAGTGTGAAAACAAGAAGTATTAAGTATGGGAAGCCATTGGTATAAACCAATTGCTTCTGTTATCAATTATAGGCATTTAAGAATATTTGTCGAGATTTCATATTTTATTTTGTTCAGGTTAGGTTTCAACTGTTTTATGTATATAGCCTCAAGAATTTTTAGGACACATGGCACAGTGGATAAAGGCGTTGGTTAGATCCAGTGACAGACCCAAAGAGTGTGAGTTCAATACCCGGTTCAGGCAGTGGAGAACTTTCAGAGGGAAAATTAGCAGGAGATAACTGATAACTGACATCCATCAAACATGGCTCGTGGAACTAGAACAGTCTACCCCAGTGATCGAAATAAAGGGTTCGGTTCGAAATTCCAACCACCTGAAGAAGGCCGGAGCGTACAACGGCCGAAACGTTGCGACAAAAATGGCGACAAAGATGAGGACAATAGTCCGACTAATGTAAATACTGTACATAATACCTCATCTCAGAAATATAGACAGACATTTTAGTTTTTGTTTATTGTTTTCATGTTTAAGTATAGTTGTGTTTTCAACAAGAATTTTCCGGAATTGTGTGTGTAGCCAGGCATGTTGTTATATATAAATATATATATCTATCCAAATGAGAGAAAGAGCAGATGGAGTGTCAATGATGGCCTGTCTATGTTCCAGTTTATCATGACATGAAAAATAACTCACCCACCTCCACCCCTCTGAGCTTACTTTTCTATTTAGTGTAGATCTGACATTTAATTGGTTAATCAAGACACACCCACAAGTTTATTTTTAATTCTGACATTATGTTCCTCCACCTTTAACTTTCGGTAACACTTTGATTTTAAATTTCCTTAAAAATCATTAAATAACAAGTTACTTACCATTGCCTGAAGAAGTACAATCATAGTATTGAAACATGAAAGCTTTTGTGTAGCGATTTCAACATGCTTTTATTATAATTTCTGATAACAAAAATAATAATATGTATATATATATATATATATATATATATATATATATATATATATGTGTGTGTGTGTGTGTGTGTGTGTGTGTGTGTATGTGCAATTATGTAGAAAAATAGGGAAGGACATCTTAGATAAATAATCTGGAGTTCTTTAGTATTTTTGTTTTATTTTTAAAAAACAGTGCTCCATACAAAAGTAGAGCTTATATATATATATATATATATATATATATATATATATATATATATATATATATAAATTTGAATGTATGTAGAAGTCTATACAGAAAAATGGTTATCGGCAAAGAAGGTGGAATCTAGCCTAGGCTGTTGCATTCCCTTTCACATAATGTCCTTTGGAAAGGTATGAATCTAGTTCATATTCCCCAGCTATGGGTTAAGTAGTAAAGCACACTGTGCTCTCTAGACTTAAGCGATAGTCAGTCTAGGAGAAAGACAACCTTGAATTCAAAAACATGGTGAAAGCAATGGGAAAACTCAGTACTATCTTTCCCAGAAATAATAAAGAAAACAAACCTGAAGGGAAAATAGTATTTTAAAAAAACAATTAAAGGATCTATAGATAATACAAGAAATAAACAAAAATATTATTGAACTGCAATGTAATGTCTAATCTCCTTCATAGCATGGAATGCTGGACAAGTTCTTCTGAAATGGAGACTTGAAATGAGATGTAGTTCTACAGACAAATGATGAGAATATCATGGACAGAGCATGTGGCAAATAACGAAGTTTGAAGTGAAAAATGAACTAAGTGAAGTCATAGATTTTTAACAGATATTCTACCGGAAACCTTCCACCATATCCATCCTAGTTATAAACAGGCCAAAGAGGTCTTTGAGAATTTGATATTTCATTACACCAAAATTCATTAACTCACTTAAAATTTGTTTTTTGCATTTTCATTCCTGATAAATTATTTTTACATTCATGCTTTATGCTCTGTAAACGTTGTTGTCCAACTTTTAAAGCCTTTCTAACTATTTTGTTACCTTTTAATTCCTCAAATATTTGTTGTTTATATTTTAATTCCTCTAAAATTTGTTATTCCTCTTTTAATGCCTCCTTATTGATCATCTTTTAATTCCTCCAAAATATGTTATTCAAATTTTACTTCCTCCAATATTTATTATTTACATCTTAATTCTTCCAATATTTGTTTTTGTTTTCTTTAATTCCACCAATACATTTTTACATTTCAATTCCCCCAATATTTATTGTTCATGTTTTCTATTTTGAAAAATTCATTATTCCTATTATTCCTCCCAAATTTGTCATTTATTATTTCCTGGCACACTGCTAAACCCTATTTTTATATAAATAATATCATACTTTTTCAGCCTGTGACATTTTAAAATATGGCAGATACAGTAATTTTTTTTGTTTACCAATGATTCAGACGATGTGCATAATTTTCATGCTTCTGGTTCTCTTAAAAGTATGCATACTTTACTATCATGAAGCAAGCAGCTGTATTAAAAAAAAGTTTTATTTTAAGAACATTATATTATCCTGCTTAGTAAGAAAAGTATTCTCTTATAAAAAATCATGGAAATAAAAGGTGAAATATTAAAAAATATCAAACATGCATTTGATTCTTAAACATGAATTTCATTTTGGCATAATTTTATGAACATTTTGTGACAAACAAAAAAGAATTTCATTAGAAACAAAAAAAAGGTGATCTGAACAAAAATAAAAAGACTTAATGCAGCAGAAATGTGGTTCTACAGAAGGATACTGAGAATACCATGAACAGAACATGTGAGCAATCAGGAAGTTATAAGGAAAATGGAAACAAAAAAACAATTATAAAATCAGAAAGAGACTGTTGTAATTTCTGGAACACTTTCAGAAGAAAGAGACTTGTAATTTCTGGAACACTTTCTGGAGAAAAGAAGGCTCGGAAAATTCAACACTCATAAGATTTAATGAAGGCAAGAAGGACAGAGGAAATCTATAAGTAACCTACATAATAAGCTTGTGTAAAGGGACAGCAGAACAGGGAATGGGATGGATAAAAAAGACAATGATTTTTAAGAGCTATAAAGGTTAGGAAGTTGTGGAGAGCCATGATAGACTCTGTCCTAAAGAGACATAGCACATAGGAAGAATCCTTTCTAGTGCTTACATCTGATGAACATGGCTTTAGTCATTGACTTGCCAAGATCTTGCCAGATAATATATCCATGCAAGATTCACCATCAATCTTTTCTCTTCTAGCATTTACTCCAACAATGGCTGCTATCTTCCATGTCCAGAAACATTCAGTTAACATCTATGAAATGGCTCAATCTTAAATCTTCAGTTACCAGTTTAACAGCCTCAGGTTGAAAAAGCAGCCCATGTTCATCCATATATATCTTCATTTATCAATTCTGTTTCCTCGCAAAATGGTCAGCTGGTGATGTCAGTATTGAACACAAATGTTGTCCACAACATTAGGCCATCATGACAAAGATGTGCTTGCTGAGGTCAGCTTTATCTTTCCTTTACATTGCCTCTACTGTCTGAAACCCAACCCCCTGTACCAATCTTTAATGTCTCCACCATCTGCCCCAGTTGTCGTTAGTGCAGAAGTTGCAGATCTCTCAACTTGCTTGGCATCAATCTCCAAAGACCAGAGGCACCAGGAATGATTAGTTTGCATTAAAATGGCGACAAACTCCAAGAGAAATGGATCCCCCTGTTTCATCTTTTTTCTTTTCTATTCGTCATTTATTTTTTTCATGTCTTCTTTTTGTTTTCTTTCTTTCTTTTTAATCCCCTTACATTTTCTTTTTCTTCCCCTTCCTGAGATTTTTCTTCATTTTTATGATTTTTATTCCCTTTATTTTCTTTAAAAATTTTTCACTTCTTACCAATACTTTTACTATTCTTTTTTTGTTTCTATTTCTTCTTATGGCTTTCCTTCCTTCAATTTTCAAGTTTTCAACTTTTTCTTTCCTCATTGACTTTCTTTCTTTTTTCAACTTTGTTTTATTCCTTTTTCTTTCCTCAATGATTTTCCTCTTTTTTCATTTTTGTTTTTTCCTTTTTCTTTCCTCATTGACTTTCATTCTTTTTTCAACTTTGTTTTTTCTTTTTTCTTTCCTCATTGACTTTCCTTCTTTTTCCAATTTTTTTCTTTTTCCTTTTTCTTTCCTCATTGACCTTCTTTCTTTTTTCAACATTGTTTTTTCCTTTTTCTTTCCTCATTGACTTTCCTCTTTTTTCAACATTGTTTTTTTCCTTTTTCTTTCCTCATTGACTTTCCTTCTTTTTTCAACATTGTTTTTTTCACAATGCAATCTTACATTTTTTGCATTTCCTTAAGTTTTTTCTTTTTCTTTTGTCATTCCATTTTATTTTCTATAATTCTCCATTCATTTCTTATCATTTCTTTTCTTCTCTGTAGCTTTCTTTCTCTTTTTCAACTTTGTACTTTCTTTTTTAATATTTCAGTGCTCTGCCTTTTTTAAACTGTCTTCTTTTTCACAGGACAGTCCCACTTTTTTATTGTTTTTCTTCATTCCTTTTTATTTTTCTTTCATCTATGTATTGTTCTTTCCTTTATTTTCTTCTCTTTGGCTTCCCTTGTTTTCCAATTTTTTTTTCATATTTCAATGCTCTGCTTTTTTCAAACCTTCTTCTTTTTCACAGCACCGTCTTTCCCTTTTATTGCTTCTCCTTCACTCATTCTATTTTTTTAATCATTCTATTATTGTTCTCATCAATGTTTTCTTCTCTTTGGTCTTCCTTCCTTTTTAAACTCTTTTTTTTCATAATACAGTCTCTCTTTTTTATTGATTTTTCTTCAATTCTTTTTTTTCATTCTTCCATTATTCTACTCATTTTATATTCTATAATTCTCGTTCATTTTCTTCCATCTTTTCTCTTCTTCTCTGCCATGTTTTCATTTTTTTTCCAACTTTTGTCATTTCTTTTTACTTTTTTCAATGGAAGCTCAATCTTTCTTTCTAGCTTTTTCCTTTTATACTTTTTATTTATTTCTCTTTCTTCATTCTATTATTCTTCTCATTTTATTTTCAATAATTCTTTGTTTCTTTGTCATCCTCTTTTCTCTTTTTCATCGTTTTATCATTTGTGCTTCATTTTTGTTTAACACTTATTCTGTATTTTTTTATTCTGTTTTCTTCATTTTCTATTTCATTTTGTTTTATTCTTCATTCATCTTTTCTATTTTCGCCTCTAGCTTATCCCAATCTTTCATTTGTCTCTGCTATTTTAAGTTTTCCTTCTTTCTGTTTGTTTTCCTTCCAATCATTTCTACTCATTTCTATTGGTCTTCTGCCTCTGCTTCTTAAATAAATTTATTACATACAACCATTTTTCTCTTACTAATTTTACCTTTGACTTCTTTTATTCCATTCTTTCTGCTTCTATTATTTATTTCCTCCCTAATTTCTCTTTATCCTTCTCTTTCCTTGTGTTTCTTTCTTTGATTTTTTTTTACATTTAATTCCCCCACCTTCTAATTCTGTCTTTCCTTACCACCATTTTGTTTATTTCTTTCATTCATTTTCATTCACTTTCCTTTCATTTCTTACTAATTTCCTTTCTTTCAATTTCTTTCTCTATGTTTCTTTATCTTTCACGTCTTTCCTTTTCTTTCTTTCCTAATGTTTCTCTCCTTACTTGTTTCTTGCCTTGCTTTATCATTTTCTTCCTGTCTCTTTCTTAGTTCTCCTCTTTTTCAACATGCTGAAAAGAATTAATACCCTGTTTATACAAACTTTTGACCAACAGAGCATTTCCAATCAACTTCAAGAATTCTTTAAATAATAAAACTTTACTTCCATTCTTGTAGAAACCATTCTACCCAGCACAAACAAAACCATGACATAAAATATCTCTTTCCAAAAGTGAAAAGAGAAAAAGAAAAAAATAACCCCAAAGATATGCCTCTCCACATCATCTAGGTGGTAGGGGGATGGGTGTATTTTTCAATATCGTTTATCATACTTACAAACGGATGCGATCATACAATGTAGGTAAAACAGAGATGTTATGTCTGGCTGATCAAAAGAGAATTGCACATTACAGTTGCCATGGTAACCGGGCTCAAACATATCGGAAAAACATTGGATACTTAAGTACCCACGAAAAGAAAGAGGTGATCACTCATTGCTCAAGTGCTGGTGGCTGCATCAAGGATTCTTAGAGAGATAGTGGGTGGGGTTCAGCATATGGTGATGATGAAAGTGTTGGGAGGGATAGAGGAGGAGAGGTCAGGGACAGAAAGATGGGCCAAGTCAATGTGTTGAAGCATGCTGAGAAGGGCGAAGGGCGTATTTATTTGCTGGCCTCACAACAAATCTGGCATAATTCCATTAGATTTTAGGAGCCTACAGTGAATAATTATGAGTTTCTGAAACTAGTAAGTTTACCACTTTGCTATGGGGATGCCTGCTGTTTAAAAAGTGAGAGGGGAGATAGCTAGACCTTAAAGGATATAGAGAATATACCAAGCAATAAGGAAGGAGGAGAGAAAGAATGAAGAGAAAGAAAGAAAGAAACTGAAAACTAAAGGACATGGAAAAAGAGTGAGAGAGAGAGAGTTACAATTTTAAAGTTATACAAAGTATATTTGCATAAAGGTAAATTTAAGGAAATAGCTTTATCATCTTGCATAAAAAATTTGACTGTCTAAATTTTTTATGCAGGATGATAAATAAAAAGCCTTTTTTATTTATCATTCATTTTTACCCCATATTTCTTAACCTCTATATTTTTACTGATTTCTGTCAAAATTTCCAGAGAGTGATTTGATTAGTAACTAGTTGTTGTTAGTAGATGTTGTTTGACAGACAAGTAGGGGAATCCTACACTTGCATGAAAACTAACAAGTTTTGTCATTTATGTACATTGCTATTTTACAAACCTCTTCAAAAGACTCCATGTGTATATATATATATATATATAGTAAAAAAAGAAAGAACAGTAAGATATATAATCTGGTGTTCTTATTGATATTTTTATTTTTACAAAACAGTGCTCAATGTAAATTTACAGAGCTTAAATATTATAAATTAACTGATTTAAAAATATGGTTCCTTTGCTACACAGGAATTACAATGTTTCAAAAACCAAAGCTAAAAACTTCAAATTTAATTATATAATTAAATTAAAAGCATTAGTTCTGTTTCATCTTCAAGCGAATTTTGGAATAACTTATTTTTAAATTTACTAAGTTTTAAAAGCACATACATTCATAATTCTTTGTCTCTAAGGATACAGAGAAATTCAATAATTTAGACATGGGCGGTAGCGTGTTCATTTTTATTAACTATTATTGTATCAATTATGAGTTACGTTTGAAAAAGAGGTTAAGCTTAGGGAGGGTAGGGGTGCATTTTTCAACGAATTATGACATCCATTCAATGGATGTCATCTGTTTTTTTATCAATGATAAAAAGTTTTACAGCATTTTTTTCCGTTACATTCATACTTGTATACGTAAACATACTTTCTAAAAGGGGACTAGAATACATTATATTGAACTACAATTCTGAAATATTATTTTTACTTTTAATTACTAATAGACTATATTTCTTTTTAAAACAAATAAATGTAATAGAATTACTTAAATTATTTAAAAATTATTATTACATATCAAATATAAGTATGTATATTACCAGCTCCATATTTTTTTTTAATTATTTTATTTTATAATTTAGTCATCATCATCATTATCATTCTTACAGTTGAGTGTGGTTATAAAGTGGCTACACAGATGAGCAGCTAACTAGTTTCCTAAAAAAAAAAAACCCTTTTAAGCAAAATTTGATTCAAAACTGTGGTGATTACAATAAGAAACCAAGCCACTGTGCTACCCAAGAAGTGACAGCAAATCAAAGATTATGAAGAAATGGAATCTGTGGAGAGCTATAATCACCTAGATCCTGAAGAGATATGGCATTTAAAGAGGAAAGATAACATAGTAAGCAACACTCAATTCAAATCTGTAGAGAAAGAAATGAGAAACCACTCCACTTGTGCTTCCCAAGAAGCCATAGCAAATCAAAGATGATAAAGAAACAGAAACCGTGGAGAGACATGATCACCAACACCCTGAAGTGATATGGCATTTAAAGTGAAAAATACGTTGTAAACAACACCTGATTCAAATCTGTAGAGAAAGCAATGAGAAACCACTTCACTGTCTTTGCTAAGAAGCCATGACAATTTTCATATATTAAAGAAATAGAATCTGTGGAGAGCCATATTTATCAAGATTCTTCATGAACATGGCACTAAAGAAAGATGATTATTATTCTATGAGAGATGCTCTGAAAGCAAAGGCTTTGATTTATAGCAAGCTACCTCAGATATATGGTTTCACCAAAATTCAGAAAGACCCGGCCAAACATAGACATGAATCCAATATGGGAACCAGTAATAAAGATTGCTAGAGAAAAACAACAATAACATCAAAATGTAATATGAGCTCTGGTAAAAAAAAAAGGTTACTGAGACATTAGGTTTATAAGTTCACAACATTCACTCACTAATGATCCCAAGGACACATGGCCAATGGATAAAAGTGTTGGCTGAGTAATCCAAAAAGTGACTTGACACAAAGAATTGTGATGTCAGTAGCAGAGAGAAGAAAAACTTGATGAGTTATCAAGGGGAATTAACTGAAATTGATATATCTAGAAAATGTATGGCACATGGAATTAGAACAATCTACTCCCGTGGACAAAATAAAGGTTTCAATTCGAAATCCTAAAAAATACCACCTGAAGTAGGCCGGAGCGTACAATGGCCGAAATGTTGTGAACATAGCAATAAAGATCAGGACAACATCCCAAACAATTTAAATAGTATAAATAGTTACAAGACCACAACTGTGAAATATGAAAAGACGCCTTTTTTCCCCATATTCACAACAAGTGATGAATAAGAGCTTGCATGCTGTACTCACAAATATAACTCGTCACACAACATCCTGAAATGCCTTACCCAATGTTTGACTCTGTTCACATTCTCTGTTTGGTCTCTGTTAACATTCAGTATGTATAAATGAAGAAACTTTCTCCACATGGAATTACACTCCTACCTGTAATCCGTCCTGGGCATGACGATAAATTACATCCACGTCCTGGGTAAGATGATAAATTACATCCAACAGCAAGACCTCTGATCAAGAGGTTTTGAGGAGCGTGGAACCACCTATTAACTGCTGGTTATCCCAGGTCAACCCTGATCCAGGGTGGTAGAACCTGTTAGGGTCCCAAATATGGACAAATAGTTAACACCCAAACTTGTGTAAAAATAGGTTTTAATACCAGAAATACTTTGTAATAAAAAAATTATTACCATCAATAACTTTTTGAAGGAAAAATTATTATCAGCAATAATTAAAATTTCCACTGAAACATATACTGTTAGAGTGTGTAGATTTTGATCTAGTGTGAACAAAATATTACCAAGGGGGTAATTTATAAAAAAAAACTTATGAAAATAAAACCATCCAAGATTGTAAATTTCCTAAAAGAAATTGGATTGTACTAGAAAATATGAGTAATTGAAAAATGGTTTGAATATATATTGATACATACACATTTTTTTTTCAAACTATCGCTATGAATCTATTTAAAAAATTTTGTTAAATGATACACTGATGTTGATATGCCATAAAACAAAACAAGCAAGCAAGCAACCAACCAACCAGCCTGTACTTTATACTGTTGCATTGCAACTCAGACCAGTAACTAGGTTCATTCTCAGGGTGCAGCATTTTCTAATAAAAAACTTGTGACTTAAAAATAACCCTTTGGTCAAATCATTACCTACAAATTAATACCATGAGAATTTGTAGCAATAAGCAGCTTTTATTCTTGAGTTGTAACCTACTACTGCTATAGATGAGCCATAGGTGAGGGGGGATAGTCTAACAGACAACTTCCCTTTTACATTGTTCTCCATGGGTTCTCTCTTTCTGCTGTTTTTTGTGGGCAGTGACCACTATCTTATAGAGAACATTGATCTTTGTCTTGTCATCTTTGTTTTCACAAGTAATTTATTTTCATTCAGTGACACACTTTGTCTAAGTCATTTACTTGTGAAGTTCACTTCACTTACTGATAAGTGTCCGAATCCATTTTTGTGACAGGTCAGCTGTTTTCCATTTAATAAGACACTGACACTGATATCACTACAATACACACTTTCCTTTCACATGCCATTTTTCCACTCAGCTGCTACCTGTAAAAAGGCTAAAACATCATGGGTTCTTAGTCGGAAGGTTCAACCTCTACTGCTATAATATCAATGACATTTAAAATCATAGACCAGCATAATAAAATATAAGGCATTTTTTTCAGGGTTTTATTCATATATATATATATATATATATATATATATATATATAGTGAGAGAGAGAGAAAGAGAGAGAGAGAGGGAGAGAGAGATTCTGGGGACTGTTGTAATAAAAGAAAAGCAGCCAACATTAAATAAGGTGCCTTTCTCTGTAGGGGACCATATATAAAAGTCTGTTAAATATAATAAAACACAACTACACAGAAAATTTCAGTTTGACAGTTTATATGACATCACCATAGTTCCATTAAGCCACAATTAAAAAATAGTTGCATAACGATACATAGATCAATGCTTGAAAATTAACATTAAAAATATATAAATAATATAAAATGAAAGTTAATATGAATTTTTGGCAAAGTTACTGATAACACAAACCAACTTATTTGGAAATTTGAAGGAGTTAATAAAAGTTGGTTCTCTGTGTCATGCCAGAACGTTTTTCTCACTCGAGTCCATCCTTCAAATCTATAAATCAATCATTCACCTGTGCATGGAATATTTCTGACGTATATGGTCTGCAGACCCCAATGTCCATCCTCAACAAAATCCAGAGATGGATATGCAATATGGTTGGCCCTGATCTGGCATCTTGTTTACAGTTGCTTTCTTACAGACATGCTGTTGCCTCTCTCTGTCTTTTCTACAAATACTTTCATTGTAACTGCTCCAACAAGCTACTTTTGCTAGTTCCTAAACTGCATGAATTTAAATATGTCAGTAGGTCAGCATCTCAGTCCCATCCTTTCACTGTCAAAATGGTTAAATGTAGCCATCTCTTCTACTCCTATATCTTCATTTCTCCCACTTCCCATCTGTGGAATTCCCTTCCTCTTACTTGCTTCCCTGCCAGCTATAATCTCCAACTATTCAAATGCAATGACAGGTGACATCTCCAGGTGCCTTGATCTTCTGTCCTTCTCTTTGTCCTTTCCTATTTCATGCCTCTTTACTCTCACTCCCACGCTCTGTAACCCCTTGCATGCTAGTGACACTCTCACCTTGCTTCATGAAAAGCTTAAAAAAATTGATAGACAGAACTTGTCCATATTATTTAACAAAATATGTTTGAGAGAATTCTTGCTGCCAAAATACACCTTACGCACACACACACACACAGGCACACACACACAAAATCCCTATCCCTGATCTTTCATCAAATGTGGCATTGGTTGTATCAAATCCTTTCTGATGCAATCACAGTTCAGATGCGCTGCTCATGTCATCAGAATGAGTGATGATGAGATGCCAAAAGTTCTCACGTATAGCCAACTTTTTCATGGTAAGTGTAATGTAGGCAGTCCTTGGTTACGCTTCAAGGACAAACTAAAATACAATTTAAAAGCTGCAAGCATCCTTATAGAGGAATTCGAACTCGCTGTTGAAAATCAACCAAACCGAAGAAACACCTGCCACCGAGGTATAACAAACTTTGAACAGATTCGTTTCAACCATCTGGGAGAATTAAGAGCCAACATTAAATCTTGGGCCAATACATCAGTCCATATGACAGTTAACCCTTCAGCATGTCCCTCATGTGGACTTGTTTGCAAATGCCGTGTGGGATTCTTGTCATAAAAACTGAATTGAAAAACACTTATCAGTAAGTGAAGTGAACTTCACAAGTAAATGATTCAGACAAAGAGTGTCACTGAATGAAAATAAATTACTTGTGAAAACAAAGATCAAAACAATGGGAGGAGATTCCTTTATATATATATATATATATATATATATATATATATAGTGCTGGTGTTAATAAAATGAGTTGTTTATCAGTGAGGGATAATATTTATAGATATATATGTTATGGTAATTTACCCATGCATGCATGGACTCTCCCAGCTATAAATAGGAGCAGGTACTGCCTTTTGGAGGGTGAAATTTCCAGCAGTCAGCTCTGACAACTGGACCAAACATTCTTGCTGTAACACTCTCGTTTGTATATGTTTGTATTAATGTTTCTGTTAATATATTTGTTTAACTCAATTCCTCTCTTTTGTCTTTATTTCTGATGCTAACAAGACCACAACTATATGAGAGTTGATCAAAAAGTATTTTGCTATAAAAAGAAAGTTACAACATATATTAATTCAGCATTTAATCTCCTTCAAAGTAGTCCCCTTCTGAAGCCACACACTTTATCCAGCATTGTTTTCATTGATGGAAGCATTCCTGAAATCCTTTTTCGGGATTATGAGCAGCTGCCTCATTGCATTCTCTTTAAGTTCTTTGATGTTATGAAATCATGTTGTGCTTAAGTGGGATTTGATTTATGCAAAGAGGAAAAAGTAAGACCTGGAGAATATGCTGCACTGAATCAGCAGGTGCATTGTCATGGTGGAGTCACTCACTGAACACATGCAATTCTGTCCTTTTCTGTTGATCAGCATCACACAAATGCCAAAGCAGGTCAAGGTAGTACTCCTTGTTTATTGTGTGACCAGGGGAAGTATTGTCATAATGAACAATGCCCTTGTAGTTGATGAAAACTGTCATCAGTGCCTTTATATTGCTTTGACTCATTTGTGTTTTCTTCAGTCTCAGAGAGGTTGGTGTTTCCACTGAAAATACTGAGCCCTGGTTTCGGACTCAAAGCCATAATTGGTCACCTCTTATGACCATTTTAAAAAGTTGTCATGTTTGATACAATCAAAGAGATCCTGCACAAATGAACCTGATTTTCTTGCTGATCAGCTGAGAGCAGTTTTGGTAAAAAGTTGGCAGACACATGTCTCATATCCAAATCTTCAGTAACTGAACTGAACCATAACTAATGTTCACATCCTCACACACAGTGATTTGACGGCCTTTCCAAACAGCTGCATTCACATCTGCAATGTTTTCATCAGTTCTGCTGGTTGTGTGTCTCACAGAATGTGTGTCACTGTCAACATTTTATCGGCCATCTTGGAAACTTTTGAACAAATCATAGACTCATGTCTACCTTGTACAGTCTTTTCCATACACATTCTGCAACTTTGCATGGGTTTCTGCAAAGATATCTCCAAGCTTTTGGCTAAATTTAATGCAAATTCTCTGCTCAATTTTCTCTGCCATCATCACTGACAGAACTCCAAACATTTTCCCTCCAACTTCAAACATTTCCTCTCTCCGTAGTATATTTTTCTCATTTTCTCTAACACACAGCAATTCTACATTATTTACATTATTCAAACTATTGTCCTCATCTCATGCCGCTATATTTATTACAATGTTTCGGCCGTTGTACGCTCTAGCCTTTTTCAGGTGGTTGGAATGTCAAACTGAACCCTTTATTTCCCTCACTGGGGTAGACTGTTCTAGTTCCACGTGTCATGTTTAATGGATATCAGTTATCTCCTGTTAATTTCCCTCTGAAAGTTCTCCACTGCCTTGACACATGGCACAGTGGATAAAGGCGTTAGTTAGATCCAGTGACAGGACCCAAAGAGTGTGAGTTCAATACCCAGTTAAGGCAGTGGAGAACTTTCAGAGGGAAATTAACAGGAGATAACTGACATCCATTAAACATGGCACATGGAACTAGAACAGTCTACCCCAGTGAGTGAAATAAAGGGTTCCGTTCGACATTCCAACCACCTGAAGAAGGCAGGAGCGTACAACAGCCAAATCGTAATAAATATGGCGACAAAGATGAGGACAATAGTCCGAATAATGTAAATAGTGTACATAATACCTCATCACAGAAATATAGACAGATACTCAGTAATTCCCATGAATCTTAGTAGATTTTTTACCTTGATTGTAGTGAAATGATTAAAAAAAAAATTGGATGAAATTTAATATTTCTTAGTAAGAAATTCTTTATTTGGTCTCCAAAGGGATTTTCTGATGAACAGACAGACAGAATTTGCCCTTTATATATAGAGACAGATTTTTTTATTTCTTATCTGCAATGCTAATTAAAAAAAAGTGACCATTCCCAAAGAACTGAAGAACTGTAATAGCCAGAAGAGAATGTATAATTCCACATCTCGGAACAACCTATTTCAAATGCTTAAAAGAAAGTCAACCTACTTTTCTTGAGCGACAAGTCTGTAGACATGCTGTCAACATCAAATATTATGACCATTGGCAAAAAAACGTCAAGAGTAGCACTTCCAAATTTCAGAATACTAATTACAAGTTTAGCAGATATTTAAATTGAATTTTAAAAATTCAGGTGATTAGCATCAAAATGTGCTATCGACTCTGGCAAGATGGCCGAAAGTGAGATCACTTTTGGCAAATATTATCTGCTAAAATGAATTCTATGAATGACGCATTTTTTTTTCCTTGGTGTGCCATCATTTTTTTTTCATGTCATCTAAACTGACAGTACGCTGTGCTAAATTGGAATATAATGTTCTGGGTGAAAAATCAAATTTAAATTTGTAATTATAGAAACATTACATTTATAAAAATGCATCCAATGCAATTACGATTATCATAATTACTAGCCGAAGACATCATTTTTATTTTTAACATTTTGATTTGAATTTTTTAAAATAATTTTCACCATTGACTCAAAGTTAACATAGTTTTTTCTTTTTAACCAAATTTTAAATATTTAAAAGTTAAATATATTTAAAATTTCATGATTCAAAGGGCACTAAAGCTTTTTGGAAATAATTTGTGAAACATTTGCATTCATTAGACTTTCTGTAGTGACGTGTAAATGACTGCGTAATTACCATAGCTAAAGCATAGACTATATAAATGCCCAAGCATTGAGAATTTGCATTTCTCACATTGTAGAACTCTCTTCCAGTTTCTTGCTTCCCAGTCAACTTTGATCTTCAAAATTTTAAATGCAATGTCAATCATTATCTTCTCTCTCCTTAATATTTTTTTTTCATATTCTTTCACACTCAGTAACCCAACTTAATGGCTTTATTGCTTTGCTTGGGGTGAAATGATTAAAAAAGTATTTTTTGGTTAAATGCCATTATAAGGTACCACTTTTAGTTAAACTCCATTAAAATTTAATGCTTTTAAAACATGTATTTTTATCAAATGCCATTAACCGTTAGCCATTAAACATCAGCTCTTTCAGGTTCCATTAAAATCTACATCTAAAGTACTAGGTATTTATTCCGATGTCACTGTAACCAGTTCCTTACCTCTGTGGAGTTACTCCACTTACTTTCCTAAAAAAACTGTCACTAGGGGGCACTCCCTAAGCCTATAAACAGGAAGTGACATTCTTAGTCATTCTCTTCTTTTCCATTAGTCACTTAGAAGGTAAGATGCAGGTTGAATGAGGAAAATGCTTTCCCCACTGAGGAATGCACACACACATACGCACACACGTCAGCACCTTCCTCTTCACTTTCCATTACTAGTTTCTAGGACTCCTTCTACACAACTTCACACACACACACACACACACACACACACACACACACACACACACACACACACACACACACATACACATAAACAATTCCTAAGTTTAAATGTTTTCTTCTTTCATGTCCATTGTTTTGTGTTGTGATGGTATAACCCAACTTCCCCATTCACGATAATGGACGGACGGTTTGCGATTAAGTGCGACCACCACAGGCGGTCGTGAGCGACTTCGTTTGTAATACTATTGAGGTTAGCATACTCTCGACTCTGTCTCTGTACTACATCCGATTATAAACTTATTATTGAAAACCTACATTCGGGTTACTTTGTTTATTATATCTTGCACGAGATATAACATTTTGTCACACACTAACACTCTTCAATTGTCTATGTATACCCTTATTTTGTCAATACATACATTATTGTTTATATATATATATATATATATGTATATGTATAGTTTTGTTGTTACTTCCCATTTTATTACCCAGACTCACATTCCGAATCTGCCACTTTTGTTGTGGCATAAATACACCAAGAGACACATGTTTTCCAACATAAACACAATCAGCATACTCCCATAATACCTCCTAGCTTATTACATGCAATTATATCGAAACTCTTAACTACCAACAATTTCTTTTTGAATGCCATTAAAACCTTTCTGTCAAGGCTCAGGAATATTTTGATACAATTAAAATATGTCTCTTAAATACTGATTTTTTTTTTATGTCATTTAAAACCTTCAAATAGAAGACATTTTTGTTACAATTAAAACTTATCTTTGAAAGATCAGCCTTCTTTGAAGATATTAAAAACTTATTTTAACCAGAAAAGAAAGAAGTAAAAAAAAGTAATCATTAATTATAAGAAAATAGAAAGCATGATTGTCTATGATTTTATGATTTTTTGGATAACCCTAAGGTCACATTATGTTGCAGTTTGTGCCAACTCCTTTCTGTTCACGTCATATACAATGACCTTTTGCTACTATTACTGTAGGCCTTTTTCATTACCAACATAACGCAACATGACCATAAACTATCATAAAGCCCCTCTTTACTCTTAGTCTCACTCTCTGTAACCCCTTGTGTGCTAGTGGCACTCCCGCCTTGCTTGGTTTGTTTTGTTTTACAGCATATTAACCTCAATGAGTTATTAAATTCCGACAAAATCTTTTTTGCTGGTAATATTTTGTTCTGTCAAAAATCTATTTCTGGTAATATTTTTCCTTTAAAAATGTATTGCTGGTAATAGTTTTTTTCTACAAAGATTTATTGCTGGTAATAATTTTTTACAAAGTATTTCTGCTATTAGAACCTATTTTTATACTTACATCGTGTTTTTCCACAGTTTCAGGGTTAACCATTTGCCCACAGGTGGAACCCCAACAGGTGCCACCACCCCGTGTCAGTGTGGACCTGGGAACACCAGCAATTAAGACGTGGGTCCATGCTCCTCAAAACCTGCTCAGAGGCCTTGCTGTTTGATATAGTTTATCATCTTACCCAGGATGGCCCACCTTGCTTGGGGTGATATGCTTGGAAAAAAAACATATATATATATATATATATATATATAGTTAAAGAAAATAATATTAGAATCACTACTGGTTAAATATCCTTATAAAAAGAATAGATTATAAATTTTAATTACCATATTCTCTGGCCTACTGGATGCTGACTTTAACTCAAAAAATTACTCTGCATTTAATACAATAGAATCATTTATGAGATGGACATGAAGACCATGACAAAACTGGGATTCAACAGGAATCAGTGTACGCTTAGCTCTGAAACTAAGACTCCTGGAAATGAACAAACATGATATCAATAAAAATATCCCTGAAAAATTCAACCAGGAAAAAGAAATTAAGAAATTTGTGGAACTGTACAATATTTGGCTGCTTGTTTTGCAGAAATACAAGATTTCACAGAAGTATTTGCTTTGACTGGTATTTTGCTGCTTGCTTTGTGTGTGTTTTTGTTGATATACAGGTATTTGCTTTTCTGCATGTATGGTATGGAACTTCATTTACCGACAAGTACCTTATTAATGATTTTTTGCCTATTACCATATGTACCAATGTTCACTGATATCAGTTGGTTTCTTTGTGGCTATTATGAATTTACTGTATGTGAAGATGTTGTTCCCTGAAAAACAACTAAAACAATTTTCAATAAATGTATGATGAAATGTACTAAAATTTTTCTTCTCCTAAAAATGAACAAACATGATATCAATAAAAATATCCTTGAAAAATGATTTTTTGCCTATTACCATATGTACCAATGTTCACTGATATCAGTTGGTTTCTTTGTGGCTATTATGAATTTACTGTATGTGAAGATGTTGTTCCCTGAAAAACAACTAAAACAATTTTCAATAAATGTATGATGAAATGTACTAAAATTTTTCTTCTCCTAAAAATGAACAAACATGATATCAATAAAAATATCCTTGAAAAATGATTTTTTGCCTATTACCATATGTACCAATGTTCACTGATATCAGTTGGTTTCTTTGTAGCTATTATGAATTTACTGTATGTGAAGATGTTGTTCCCTGAAAAACAACTAAAACAATTTTCAATAAATGTATGATGAAATGTACTAAAATTTTTCTTCTCCTAAAAATGAACAAACATGATATCAATAAAAATATCCTTGAAAAATGATTTTTTGCCTATTACCATATGTACCAATGTTCACTGATATCAGTTGGTTTCTTTGTAGCTATTATGAATTTACTGTATGTGAAGATGTTGTTCCCTGAAAAACAACTAAAACAATTTTCAATAAATGTATGATGAAATGTACTAAAATTTTTCTTCTCCTAAAAATGAACAAACATGATATCAATAAAAATATCCTTGAAAAATGATTTTTTGCCTATTACCATATGTACCAATGTTCACTGATATCAGTTGGTTTCTTTGTAGCTATTATGAATTTACTGTATGTGAAGATGTTGTTCCCTGAAAAACAACTAAAACAATTTTCAATAAATGTATGATGAAATGTACTAAAATTTTTCTTCTCCTAAAAATGAACAAACATGATATCAATAAAAATATCCTTGAAAAATGATTTTTTGCCTATTACCATATGTACCAATGTTCACTGATATCAGTTGGTTTCTTTGTAGCTATTATGAATTTACTGTATGTGAAGATGTTGTTCCCTGAAAAACAACTAAAACAATTTTCAATAAATGTATGATGAAATGTACTAAAATTTTTCTTCTCCTAAAAATGAACAAACATGATATCAATAAAAATATCCTTGAAAAATGATTTTTTGCCTATTACCATATGTACCAATGTTCACTGATATCAGTTGGTTTCTTTGTAGCTATTATGAATTTACTGTATGTGAAGATGTTGTTCCCTGAAAAACAACTAAAACAATTTTCAATAAATGTATGATGAAATGTACTAAAATTTTTCTTCTCCTAAAAATGAACAAACATGATATCAATAAAAATATCCTTGAAAAATGATTTTTTGCCTATTACCATATGTACCAATGTTCACTGATATCAGTTGGTTTCTTTGTAGCTATTATGAATTTACTGTATGTGAAGATGTTGTTCCCTGAAAAACAACTAAAACAATTTTCAATAAATGTATGATGAAATGTACTAAAATTTTTCTTCTCCTAAAAATGAACAAACATGATATCAATAAAAATATCCTTGAAAAATGATTTTTTGCCTATTACCATATGTACCAATGTTCACTGATATCAGTTGGTTTCTTTGTAGCTATTATGAATTTACTGTATGTGAAGATGTTGTTCCCTGAAAAACAACTAAAACAATTTTCAATAAATGTATGATGAAATGTACTAAAATTTTTCTTCTCCTAAAAATGAACAAACATGATATCAATAAAAATATCCTTGAAAAATGATTTTTTGCCTATTACCATATGTACCAATGTTCACTGATATCAGTTGGTTTCTTTGTAGCTATTATGAATTTACTGTATGTGAAGATGTTGTTCCCTGAAAAACAACTAAAACAATTTTCAATAAATGCATGATGAAATGAACTAAAATTCTTCTTTTCCCAAAAATGAACAAACATGATATCAATAAAAATATCCCTGAAAAATCGACCCAGGAAAAAGAAATTTGTGGAATTGTACAATATTTTACTGCTTGTTTTGCAGAAATACCAGATTTCATACAAATATTTGCTTTGACTGGTATATTGCTGCTTGCTTTGTACGTGTTTTTGTTGATATACAGATATTGGAATTTGCTTTTATGTATGCAACTTCATTTACCAACAACTACCATATTTCTGGGGTCTTTTTTGCCTATTACCCTGTGTACCAGTGTTCACTGATGTCAGTAGATTTCTTTGTGGCTATTATGAATTTATTGTATGTGCAGATGTTGCTCCCTGAAAAACAACTAAAACAATTTTCAATAAAAGCATGATGAAATGTACTAAAATCTTTCTTTAAAAAAAAAACGTCCTGGTAATTAAGCCTTCTATCAAAAACGTATAATTTATGCTAATACTTTAAGTGTTTCTTCATGGTTAGTGAGAATGTCATATGAAGATAAGGTTTTCATTTTGATTTTTTTGGTTGTGATGTATGCATTTTTTCTTGAATATTCCATGCTAAAATCTGTGTGCATTCAATGGGCTGGCAAATATGGTAAATTCTATATTTTTCTTAAAACTTAAATATTATCATAATATTATAATCTAGAAATACCTGTGAAAATTTCATGTTTTTCCTACGTGAAATTTCTGATGAATCTTAATTTGTAAGTTAATGACTGAATAAGCTCATGGCGAGTTCTATGACAATAAACATATCTACAGAAATCACCCTATCACATTGTTAAATATTTGAGCTTAACAACTTTAAAATATTGCAATAACAATCATTAAATAAGAAGTAAAGTGGTACAAAGGAAAACATTTGTAATTGACAACTGGCTTAAAGAAAATAATGTTAAAATAGATACTGCTTCATAAAAAAATTATCATAATTTTTATTTTAATATAATTCTATAAATTCTTTAATCACTAAATAATATTAACATAAATTATACTTTAAATCACCCATATCCACTGTTTTCATAGCATCAATATATGATACATTTATTTTAACATTTTTCTGGGTCCAAATCTCATTAATAGTTGACAGATATTTATTTTATCCACAAATATTGAACTAGAACAGTCTACCCCAGTGAGTGAAATAAAGGGTTCAGTTCAGTTCGATATTCCAACCACCTAAAGAAGGCCGGAGTGTACAACGGCCAAAACATTGTGATAAACATGGTGACAACGATGAGGACAATAGTCTGAATAATGTAAATAATGTCCACAAATATTTATTTTTAATTTTATTAACTGTTAATTTTTCTAAAAAATTTCAAATCAACTACAGCCTTTCTTGTTAGCAAAGTTGCCATAGTAATGATTTTTCCTTATTTATTCAGTTGCTCTGAAGATGGAATGAAACATTGAAAGCAGAATAAAAATTTAAGCATTGAAGTGGTTTTTATGAATTCCTTCTTACATTATATATATAGAGAGCATTTATTTATATTGACTTATGCTCTATCTCTGATATATATATATATATATATATATATATATATATATATATATATATATATATGGAGGAGGCATGGTGGAGTAATGGATAGCGGCTTGGATTGAGGAATCGGAGAGCCGAGTTTGAATTCCAGTCAAATTAACTTACATGCTAATACCCTTGGGAAAGGTGTGAATCCTCTTCTTCTCCCTCCAGCTATTGGTAAATAGCAGGACAGACTAGGTTCTATAGGCTTGGATGGCAACTGGTCTAGGAGAAGGACAACTTTGAATTCAAAACCTGAAGCCAGGAAAACCTACCTAGGTTTCACGTAAATGGATCTTCAGGGTAAGCAGAAGATCCATTTAGGTGAAACCTAGGTAGGTTTTCCTGGCTCTTTAGGATTTATTTTAGTTATATATATATATATATATATATATATATATATATATATATATATTATACTAGCTTAAAAGCCACCCTATTGGAGGAGGACTCTTGATTGGGCCTTCATCACAATAGGTAGGGAGGAGTAGATGCAATAATAAACTACAGAAGAACTGTATATTGATTTGCTGTATTTAATTATTGCATTAATATTAAAATTTGCCTTTTAAAAGCTCAACAATAATTCTTCTTCTGCCACTTAATTTAAAGACAATTTGATGTATGTAGGTCCTTACTTTCCATACAAACAATAATTTTTATTTCATAAGAGACTTTCACTGAATTTTTCATTGTTTCAAATTTATTTCCAAGTTATAAAAATTGTTATTGTACAAAAAAAAATTTGTCGCAAAAAATCACATAAAAAAATTCATGTAATTCATGTAGTTTTCATTACTGTGATTGTTTTGATGATTTCATCAAAACAATCACAGTAATGAAAACTTGAGAATCTAAAATTTCAGGATTTCAGGTCCAGATCCAGCCTGGAATGTTTTTAATTTGCTCACAGAGTCAGCCTGATTCCAAAATGGTATGATATGTTGGGCTACGACCTGTAGAGTAAAGTTGAAAACATGGACAATTTTATTTTGAAACACTGTAATTTGAGAATTTTTTCATTTGAAATGAGCTATTGAAAGTTAGAGAGTTGTGTCCCTTTAATTGTTTTTATCAGCAGAAGCAAAGATGACAGTATCTGAAAACAATAGCAGTAATGAAAACTTGGGAATCCAAAATTTCAGGATTGCAGGTCTGGATCCAGACTGGAATGTTTTTAATTTGTTCACAAAGTTGGCTTGATTCCAAAATGGTATGATATATTGGGCTACAGCCTCTAGGAGTAAAGAAGAAAAAGTGTGACACAGTGTCACACTAAAATTCACATTTATTATATATGTATATATATATATATATATATATATATATATATATGGTAGAAAATTTATATATTAGATTATGTACTCACAAAAATGGTTTTAGTAAGCAATTATTCCTCCAAATCAATGTTCCATTTCACCTAAATTCAATATAGGTGCCTGCATATGGTTAGAGATAATTGGATATTATCTCAGATGCCTGGGTTCAATAGATACAATCCAGTAAATCTAGTAAAGCCACAGATCTTCACTGGAAATAGAACCCTATCTTCAGATGGATCTAACATTTCTTTGAAGAGCATGTACACTTCATGTGAAACTTAGACTCACAGTAACAATTACTGTTTCTATCATTTTTGTTTTTATGCTTGTTTGATTGAGGCTTGATTGATGTTTGATTGTACGCATATTGGTTGATTGATATTGGCTTGTATGCTTCATTGTTTGATTGTAACTTGACTGATATTTGATTGTCCACTTGATTGTTTGATTAATGTTTGATTGTATGCCTGATTGATGTCGGATGTTTGATTGTATGATTGATAGTTTGATTGATGTTTAACTGTGTTCCTGATTGATGTTTGATTGTATGCTGGATTGATTGATGATTGATGTTTGTTCATATGTTAGCTTGATGCTTGATTGATGTTTGATTGATGTTTGATTGTATGCTTCAATGTTTGATTAATATTTAATTGATGTTTGATTGCTGCTTGATTGATTGTTTGATGTTTGATTGTATAGTTGATTGTTTGATGATTGATGTTTGTTCGTATGTTAGCTTGATGCTTGATTGATGTTTGATTGATGCTTGAATGTTTGATTAATATTTAATTGATGTTTGATTGCTGCTTGACCGTTTGATTGTATATTTGATTGATTGATGCTTCATTAATGTTTCATATTTTATTACATGCTGGCTTGATT
Organism: Acanthosepion esculentum; assembly: GCA_964036315.1. NCBI lineage: Eukaryota > Metazoa > Mollusca > Cephalopoda > Sepiida > Sepiidae > Acanthosepion > Acanthosepion esculentum. Next base: position 17,019,363 of record OZ038496.1, on the reverse strand, counting down.
AATGTTTGATTGTATGGTTGATTGATGTTCGATTGATGCCGAACTGATGTTTGATTGTATGCTTGTTTGGTTGATGTTTGATTTTAGTTTAACGTTTGATAGTTCATTGATCTTTAATTCTATGCTGGATTGTTTGACTGATTGTACGCTTGAATGATGTTTTCATACTTGATTGAGTGATGCTGGATTGATGTTTCATTGTATGTTTGATTGATTATTGATGCTTGATTGATGTTTCATTGTTTGATGCTTGATTGATGTTTAATTCTAAGCTTGACCGATTGATGCTTAATTGACTCTTGAGTGTAAGCTTGATCATTTAATTGATGTTTGATTGTATGCTTGAATGATGTTTGATTGATGCTTTTTTGTGTAGTTGATTGGTTAATTGACTGTTGATTCATGTTTCATTGTATGCTTGATTGATGTTTGTTTGGTTGATATTTGTTTGCTTTATTATTTCACAGATGCTTGACTGAATTTTGATTGAATTTTGATTGATTGATGTTTGATCGATGCTTGATTTATGTTTGGGTGTATGCTTGATTGATTGAATGATGCTTGATTGATGTTTGATTGTATGTTTGATTGATTGTATGCTTGTTTGATTGTTGTTTCTCTGATTTTTGCTTGTATATTTGATTGATGATAATTGTATGCTTCATTGTTTGATTGATGCTTCACTGATTGATGTTTATTGTTTGATTTATGTTTTATTGAAGTTTGATCACAGGCTTGATTTTTTGATTGATGCTTTATTCTTTGATGTTTAATTGCATGTCACATTATTTAATTGTTTGATATTGTTTTATGTTTCATTTATATTTGATTCTATGCTTTCAGAAATTAGATTTTTCTGTCTTGTCAATATTTTCTTTGTTCAAATTAGGTTTTCTTGTTTCTTGCCTTTTTCTCATACACATACATACAGGGTGCAATAAGTAAATTATCGCCATTTTATATTTTTTCATTTCATGCATGCATGTTGATTGTTTTTGATTTTGTTGACTGAACAGTATAGTAGGGTCAGTTGGGCACCATCAGTGAGAAAAAGAGCACCACGACACAATTCACTCTGCCAGAAATTTGAAAGATGCATGCTGTACTGCTTGGCATTCATGCCAGAAGCTCCAATACAAACATTTCAGAGTGTTTGGGTGTCAATCAGAAGACAGTGTAAAGGATTCAAAAGCGTTCAATGATATACCCAATCAACATCATGGTGTTTGGAGTAATCATCAGTGATTGCAAAGTTATGCCTCCACTGATCTTCTCACAAGGCATCAGACACAACATGAAGGTCTATATCAAGTGCCTTCCGGAGGTAGTGCTGCTCTGGGTCAAGAGGGTGGCTGATGGATGACCCTATGTCTAGCAACAGGACTCTGCACCATGTCACACAAGCAGGAGAACTCGGTGATGGCTGTCAGACAATTTCTGCAACTACATCGCCCGTTACATCTGGCCACCTAACTCCCCAGACTGCAACTCACTTGATTATTATGTGTGAGGCACAGTTCATCGAGAGACCAACAAAATTCCTTATAACACCAAAGATGAACTGAAGACAAGGATTATGGCAGCATTCACCAACTTCAACAAGCAGACCATCCAGAAGGGATCCAGGGGTTTTCTATGTCGTCTGGAGACCATGGTTGAAGACAATGGCAATTTTATTGAATAAATTTACTTTTTAGTATTTCAAGATATTTTTGTGTAATTTTGGTAAATATATCAGTTAAAATGAGATGTCAGTGTTATTTTCATTTTTGCATAATTTAGATGACAATTTATCCATCGCATAATTTAGATGACAATTTATCCATCGCATAATTTAGATGACAATTTATCCATTGCATATTGTATACATTGACAGTAAAATTATTTAGTAGTCATTATTTAGCAGCTTCATATTTAATAGTCATGTGTATTTGTTAACTTTCAATATACTTTAAATTGTAATTTTTTATTGAATCTAATTAACATATTGATTACCAACAATGAGTTGATTCATGGTTTAAAGTTTTTATTATGACATCGAATATGAGTTATCTAGTGTTTGGCATATTTCGAGAAATTTTCATCTGTAGACAAAAAACAATGACTTTATTCCTGTTATACATTTTAACCTTTCTGCTCTCCTGATCTTCTATGTGCCATGTCCTTTCAGAATACGAGTGATCATGGCTCTCCACAATTTCCTATCCTTTGTATCTCTTAATAAATTTTGTCTCTTCACTGTCACTCCTAATCTCTGTTCTGCCAACCATTCACACAAGTTCATTGATTTCCTCTGCACCTCTTCCCATCTTTTAATATGTCCCATCAACGCCAAATTCTCCAAGCCTTCTTTCCTCGTGTACCCTAGAAATATCAACTCTTTCTGATTTAAAGTCTAAGCATTATATTTGTTTCCATCTTCTCTAAAATTTCATCATTGCTCACATGATCAGTCCATGATATTCTCAACACCTGAAGAGCCATGTTTCTATTGCTTCAATTCTCTTCATCTATAATGAGATTGTCCAGCATTCTTTCTATGTCTTCACTTATTCTTTGTCTGCTTCTATCTATTCAATTGTATATATAATAACACTAGTTTATTGGTCAGTAATATTTCCATTAATTTTTCTCTACGGAAAAGTTCTTGGTTTGGTTTGATTTGGTTTGTTTTGTTTTACGGCATATCAACTTTCAATGGGTCATTTAATGCCGACAACTTGTTTTTTTTCCTGGTAATATTTTTGTTTTGTCAAAAATCTATTTCTGCTAATATTTTTTTTCTCAAAAATGTATAGCTGGTAATATTATTTTTTCGAAAATGTATAGCTGGCAATAGTTTTTTTTCAAAAACGTATTGCTGGTAATAGTTTTTTTCCTTCAAAAACTTATTGCTGGTAATATTTTATAATGCTTTTTACCTCAGTTTCAGGGTTAACTATTTACCCATAGCTGGGACCCTAACAGGTACTACCAGCAATTAAGAGGTTGTTCCACACTCCTCAAAATCCCTGATCAGAGGCCTTGCTATTGGACGTAGCTTATCGCCTTACCCAGGACACGGATGTAGTTTATCGTCATATCCAGGATGCAAAAACTTCTTGTTTTCACTTCTTGATTACAATGTATAACATACACATTCAAAAAAAGACTATATCAGACTAATAGTGGGTAATTGAATAACAAAATGGAAAAATTCCCGTGATGCATTTTGACCTTTCAAACTAAATATTGTTTTATCATTGGAATCATATATATGCAGGAGGAGATAATGAAATACAGCAAACAGGTTATAATTCCACATCAAGTGAAATGCTGAAGACATAGGCATACTTAACTTTAAATCTAAACACACAACCTAGCTAACTTCAATCAATTCTCTACTGCTTTTGTTTTTGTGTTTATCACTGATTTTTTTAATACATTGCCTGCCAACCATAAATTAACTTGTGGTCATGCAGTTTTTTATTATGTTGCCAACTATGAGTGATCTTGTGCCAACTAGCAGGTATTTCACATTTGACATATTCTGATATATTTTCTTCTGCGGGCACAAACAACAAGTTTATTCTCAATGATACTTTTAGTATGAAAACAATATTAAGACTTCAGTTGAAGCTATAAATCAACTCATAAAATATTTATTGCCAAATTTGGTTATCATAAAGCTTGTTTTTAAAGAAAGATTACCTAATTAAACTCTGGCAGTCAACGTGTTAATCAAATGTCTAAAAAAAGGTAGTGAGCCATTATTTTCTGTTTCAAAAGTAATTGGTTCAATCTGGTTGAGTTAGCTAAGAATATTTTTTATATCAATGTTTTTGGGTAAATTATTAAGACATCATTGATATAGTTGGGATATAACAGATTTTGCAGGAGGAAATGCTGAAACAGGCCTGATTCTAAGATTTCTACAAATAAGCATGCTCCATCCCCAGTTAGAGGGGTACCCATAAGGAGTCCAACATGTGTCTACTGACTAGATGAGATAGTTGCATTTATCTTTGGTGTAAGCTCTCATTGAAAACCAGGGTAATAGAATCTTCTTCTCCATAGTAGACAGTAAATTATCATCATTATTATTTCTTCTTCATCTTTTTCTATATCCCTTCAAGATATAGGTGATCAAGTCTTGCTACAACTTTCTATGTCATGTGCTTCTAAGCAATTTTTAACCATCCGCTCACTCGACATCTATACACACAAGTGCTATGGTAATTTACCCACACATGCATGGACTCTCCTAGCTATAAATAGGAGCAGGTACTGCCTTTTGGAGAGGGAAGTTTCCAGCAGTCAGCTCTGACAGTCGGACTGAACATTCTTGCTGTAACACTCTCGTTTGTATTACTGTTTCTGTTAATATATTTGTTTAACTCGATTCCTCTCTTTGTGTCTTTATTTCTGGCCCTAACAAGACTACAACAACAAGCTTGTCATGTAAGTGTCGCACTGGCTTCTCCTATCTCTCATTTATTCAATATGCCCTATGAGGGTTGTTTTCCAAGCTCTCCTTATTATATGTCCAAGGAATTTCTGCTAGATTTTCCTTATTCTGGGTTAAAGTGTTCTTTCTGTTGGAATTTTCTTTAAGACTTGTTGCTTACTCATTTTGTCCATGGAATTTTCAATATCCTTCTTTAGAATCCGATTTCTTCTGACTTTACTTTTTTCCTTATCCTTAGGGAAATTGTCCAACATTCTCTGACATACAGAAGGATGCATACCATACAGCAATCCAGCACCCTTTTCTTTCTTTCTAACGAAATGCTCCTGTCAAGTTTAGTTATATGTAAGCGTAAAAGCAGTTTCCTACCACTAACAAATAAGTTAATTGTGGAAGCATTTTTTATCCATACATTTCTCCATTAACTATTGTGGCATGCCAGTCATTGGACATTCTATCAAGCAATATGGCAATGGAACAGAGCAGAAGGAGAAGTGGATTCATGCCTTTCCCAGAAAAATTAGTATAAGAGGAACAGAAGCTGTGTCAGCTGAAACTGATTTGCTAATTGCATTTTCCATGTAGCTTCAAGCACTCTTTCATATACTAGTAGGGCAGAAATCTTTTTAACAGCCTTCATATATATATATATATATATATATATATATATATATATATATATATATATATATATTGATAAAATTCAGATATAAGTAAAACATATGTAAAATACAAAAGGAAAGCTTTACTTTACCAATGCACATTGTCTTCTCAGAGACTTTATCAAGGTAATTTATATATATATTTGTTTAGTACTGTTTATTACTGTTTTGGCAGGTTTCTATGTTTTGGACAGTTTTGTTAGTTTATGTTTTATTTTCCAGTTTTTCTATTGTTTTTTTTACTGGTTGTTATTTTATCTTTTTATTAAGTTTTCTTCTGATCACTTGATAGGATTGCGTGTATATATATATATATATATATATACACACACACACACATATATATATATATATATATATATATATATATATATATATATATAAAGGCTTTAACACTAATATTCCATGGTCATAATTTATTCCATTGGAATCGTAAATACGATCCAATTCATCAAACCTACAAATTCAAAAAACAGAAAAAACAACTCCAGGAATAAAAAATAAAATATAATTTAGTGAGAGTGTATGTATGAGAGTGTGGGACGAATGCTAGAGTAAATGAAAGATATAGGGAGGGGTAACAGATGAGAGACGGACAGGAAGGTCTAAAGATGAACGGGGGATTAAAATTTAACAGAGAGAAGTTTTAAAGATGGGAGTCAAAGACGGTTTAAGTGAGAGAAATATGAATATTTTGAAATGTCTAATACATTTAAAGATACACCGGAAAAGAGTATACCTTTTATGGTGACATACACACACAATAGATGATATAATCTTAAAGCTCAGAAGATGAAAGAGGTAGAAAAAAAGAAAAAGGGGCGGGGGGGGGGGGAGAGTGTGGTGGAACTAAAACCGAAGGGCATTTATAAAAGGGCCACTGTGTAATCAAGAAAATTTGACAACTACATGTTACAAATCTAATATAAACATATAAAAATAAGATTATCTAATCCAGCAAGGACCTATATTTCTATGTTCAAAAACACATACGTATACACACATACACAACAACATATTTATATTTTCACGTACATACATACATATAAGTGTGTACACACACCCATACATATACATACATACATACATACGTACATACATACATACATACATACATACATATATATATATATATATATATATATATATATATATATATATACATACACATTTGTGTGAATTGATTGGACGGTTTTTGAAATATTAGAAAAAAGTTATCTCGATAATAGTTTGGCACGCAGTGTATATCATCCTCACATATCCTCATAAACTGTGCCCCTTTACTCGGTAGGCTTATGATCTGTATGATTACCAAAGTTAAGCAATGTAAGTGTGAGGAACGAGAAGATTTACCTCCTGCAAAGCGAGTTTGCCTGGCATGTCAGGTCCTGTTGAAAGATCGCGACAGGCATTAAAAGAGAAATGGATTATTCCGAAATTCCCATATCACAGGCAGACGTACAAAGGAAAAAATTAATAATAAAAAAGACTAAGAATTCAAACCAGCTTGAATTTATAAAACCAGAAGTCTTGGGCGAACAAGAATTAAGTCCCGTATGCAAATTTTAGTTGGCCCCAATGCGGGCATAAATAGCGAGTCTGGGAAAAAAAACGACAGAGCGCATTATTGGCGTGATGGTGTACTAACAAGACCGAGAGAATAAGAGGTCACTAGCGATAGCTCAGTTGGTAGACCGGAGGACTGGACGAAAGCAAGCACTTTAATCCATTTCAGTCATCATAAACAATGGGCGAACTGAATTACCCACAGTAAGCGTGGTCAGTACGTAGATGGGTAACTGCTCAGGAATACCAGGTGCAGTAAGCTGGGACATGTGGGTGGTGTAATGGATAATGACTCAGAATTGTTAATCTTACTCTGTAATCTTCTACCTCGAGTGGCTCTTGGAACTTACTTGTGCAGGGTGAACATTATTGTAAAAAAAAAGTTGCTGCTCTTGAAGCCTTGCTGAAGTTTACAGAGATCAACAAGCACTTAAGTCGGACAGAGGGTACAACACCAAAAAGTTTGTGAGAATAACAATAAAGATGAGGATATTAGTGTGAATGCAGATAATTTAAATAGTGATAACTCTTCATCTTAGAAATTCAGATAGAAGGCTATCAGGTGATAATAACAAGAAAGATAAGGATATTAGTCCACATGTAAATAATATAAATAATGATAACTCCCCATTCCAGAAATTAAGACAGAAATATTTTGTTATAGTTTTGCCTTTTTAGATTATGAAATATAAATTTATATTAATGTTTAATTATTATGGGAAAATAAAAATGGGAATGACCAATCAAAACGTTCAGGCAACACTCTTCTCTTTGGATTGGAATCATTTTTATTTTTCTCATATTATTCTGACAAAGACAAAGCAATTATTCTTGTGAGAATATTTCATTCAGTGAGAATATTTCATTCAGTGCAGAGAAGTATGCCTATAAGCAACTATCTCATGTTACAAGATAAGTGGGTGGAATCTTGAATAAAAATATGTGTATTTCTTAATGTTGTTCCAATTTAAGAAAAAAAATCAGTGCAAAATATTTCTCATTCTTTCTTTCCCCTATCCATAATACTTTCAGCCATTAAAATCAATTATTACTTCTATTCAAGAAAAGCAGACAACAAATTTAACATACAAAAAAGAAGTTGCTTTTTTGCTTTGGTGGTAGGGGTTATAGACAATTGCTTCGTATTTGGTTTCTGGAGAAAAATTTCAGTGAAAAAAAATTTGAGAACTTGTAAAAAAGTTTAAGACAAATCCTTATATTCATTGTGGACAAATATTTCATTCAGGTGGAACTTGGCTTCTTGAATAAATGAAAGAAAGAATTGAGCATGATACAGAAGACAAAAAGAAGAATGAGACAGTCAGTGGAAAAGGATAGTTTTTGTTATGACTTTCATGCCCCCCAAATTAATAATGGTAAAGAGTTAAGGACAGAAATGTTGGCAAATGATCATCATTGGTAGACTTCATAAGCAAAGATTTTTTACAAGGATTTTCTACATTTGTCCTGCTTTCTTCATACCCTGGCCTTTGGGCATCGCTTCTCGGCCTTTTGGCTAAGATCAAAGTGTAGTATCTGTTCTCAGATTACTCGCTGAATGATCGCCTTTAGGCTGGGAGCGGTCACCGATACAGGCCGGTCGCAGGGATTCGTCCCTGCGCTGGTAGTATCATAGCTAGATTAGCTAAAGCCAAAGCTAAAGACCAGCTTGGACAAGCTATGACCAGCTAAAGCCAAAGCACTGCGGCCCGGGTGAAAACTCGGGTCCATTCCCCCTCCCGTCCCACGTTAAACCCCGACCTTGTGTCACAACCTGACCCTGTGGGAGGTCAAGTAAATCCTGCTTCTCGGCCTTTTGGCTAAGATCAAAGTGTAGTATCTGTTCTCAGATTACTCGCTGAATGATCGCCTTTAGGCTGGGAGCGGTCACCGATACAGGCCGGTCGCAGGGATTCGTCCCTGTGCTGGTAGTATCATAGCTAGACTAGCTAAAGCCAAAGCTAAAGACCAGCTTGGACAAGCTATGACCAGCTAAAGCCAAAGCACTGCGGCCCGGGTGAAAACTCGGGTCCACTCCCCCTCCCGTCCCACGTTAAACCCCGACCTTGTGTCACAACCTGACCGTGTGGGAGGTCAAGTAAATCCCCGGCCTTTTGGCTAAGATCAAAGTGTAGTATCTGTTCGCAGATTACTCGCTGAATGATCGCCTTTAGGCCGGGATCGATCACTGATACTGGCCGGTCGCAGGGATTCCTCCCTGCGCTGGTAGTATCACGGCTACGTCTGACAAGCTCTGACCAGCTTGGACAAGCTATGACCAGCTAAGACCAGCCATGACCAGCTATGACCAGTTCTGACCAGCTTGGACAAGCTAAGACCAGCTAAAGCCAAAGCCCTGCGGCCCGGGTGAAAACTCGGGTCCACTCTCCTCCCTTCTCACGTTAAACAACCGACCTTGTGTCACATCCTGGCCCTGTGGGAGGTCAAGTAAATCCCTACCCTGGCCTTTGGGCAGGGATCAAAGTGTAGTATCTGCAGTCAGGTGGCTAAACTGTATTTTATCTCTCAATTGTGTCTCTGTCTGTGGACACAGTGCAACTGAAAATATTACTGAGAAGACAGCTGCCTCGTTGCACTAAAAAGTGGGGAACAGTAGTGTGCGTGCTCCTGACATTAAACTGAGTGCCGTGGTACATCCAGCCAGCAAGGAGCAGCAAGTAAATACAAAGTTTAGTATCTACCGTCAGGCAGACAAACTACATTTTATCTCTCAGTGGTGTATCTGTCTTCAAGGAGAGAAAAACTAAAAATAGTGAGAGGTACCTAATCCCTGGGAACAGCTGCTGGTGGCAATATCTCCCTCATTGTACTAAAGATTGGTAGTAATACCAATGCCAGTGAAAACAGTTGCAGAGGCTGGGCTATTTTGGGACCTAGCCCGGGTGCATATACTCAATCTCCCCACATTAAAATGACCTTGTGTCACATCCTGTCAGCATGAAGGACAAGAAAATACAATCTGTTCTCTGCATTTCTAATGGTAACATTAGCTGCTTTATTATAAGGAAACCATCAGCATTCATTGACAGAACAGCCAGAACTTCTCAGGTTACAGTTTTTTCCCTCCCTAGCTACTGGGGTGGGGTTGTTATAAATGCATGTATGGTAACATGAGAGAAGAAAAAATACATCAAGTCCCACTTGTGAGGTAGAAAGAAGACAAGAATGGTTAAGATAAAATCCTTTGTATCCCTAATATAGAAGATCAAGGCAGAGTGTCTTTTTGTGGGCAAGGGAAGCAATCTGGGGGATGGAGATAATCGTTAAGACCTGGGCTTGATGCATGTGTCAGGTCAGTTGTTGTGAGCAGTGTTCTTAAAAGCAGATGGGGTAGATCATGACTCAGTGTTTTTGGTCATACCTTTTGCTTTAGCATCAATGTTCATGGTTGGCTACATTTATGTTGTTATTTTTTGTGAGGGATTTGTTTTGTGAGTCAGATGTGATACTCGGGGCCCCTGTGCAGAAAGCGACATTTGTTTTATTTTTAGTTTTGCTTTCTTTGAGTTCATATCTGGCTAACTGGTTTTGATGTAGAGTGAATCGGAAGAGATCTAGTTTGAAGTAGAGTATAACAAGATCAAAGTTTAGTATCTGTTCTCTTCATCCCTAATGTTAATAGCAATATTAACTGTTTCTTTATATGGACACTTTCAACATTCAGTCAGTGCTACTTGTGTTATGCATTCTTGCATTCTCTGTCCATTGGCCTGGCACCAAAGTGTGCTATCTGTTCTCCTCATCTGTAACGCTAATGATAATATTAATCGTTTCCATAAAATATTAAGCATTCATTGACCGAGCAGCCAGTGCTACTTTTGGTTGAAACTTATAAAATCTCTGATTCTAGTATTGATGAGGAATTCCTTCTTAACATTTTATTTGAAGTAATATGAAATGTCAACATGTTGATGATGTCATTATTTTCTCTACAAGTGACATGTGCTATTCATTCTAGTTGTTGCTGATGTTGAAAGTCCTCACTGATGACTGGTTGACAATCAAGACCTGAAAGCCCTATCTACCCTACAATTTAACCAATAGCTGGAGGGAGAAATGACAGATTGATGCTATTTGTGAAAAGGTGAACAAAAATGACTAAGCCAGAATTTGAACTTGCCATTTTTTTTGCAAATAAACACTATGCTATGTGTATATCCATTGATGTTAGAGAGTCTTAATGGCAAAAGAAATAAAATGGCTAGCTAAGAAAGGTATAGGTTTTTACCAATCACCTTTATGTTTTCTTTATATTCTCAATGAGACCTTTATATATTTCATCATTTCCTGTAGTTCCTTATGTAAAAAAAGGTGTATGATCCTTTTTTCTGTTAAATAGATATAGATACACAGGTATACTCCTCATGTATCTGGATAAGAAATGTATGTCAAGTAACCTGTAACCATTATGATCTTTACATAAAAATCTTTTTTTGTTTTTCTTTTTTAGTGTTCACCCCAAGCAAGGCAGTAAAGTCACTAAGACACGAAGATTAAAGGGTGTGGAGGAATTAGAAAACAGAAACTATACTAAGAAGCAAGTACATAAGAAAAGTAATCAGGAGGACAGTAGATAGCGATTGACACTGTATTTAAATTTTTGAAGATTAAAATTGGCTGGAAAACATGGAGTCAGAAGGGAGTTCCACAAATGAGAAGTGCAATACTGCAAGCAGAGAACTTACAGTTACATACAGCCAACTGAACTGTAAATTGATGAGACTAGTACTGTGCTTAAATCTACAAAGTCTTGGCACCATAGCGAAAGTATTTATAGAAAAGACACAGAGTGGGAAAGTAACTGTAACCGAGATACCAGATCAGGACAAATAATATTGCTGATTTGTCACTGGATTTTATAAAGAATCTCCAAATATATAGCAGGAGCACCAGACCATATATAGCAGCAATATTCTGAGCATGGATGAATGGTAGACTTATAGATATCTAGGATACATTCTGGAGAGAAAAATTGTCTAGTACATCATAATGAATCAACTCTCTTCACAGCTGACCTAGCAATGGATTCAATAGAATCCAGTTCATGTCAGGAGAGAATGATAGCCCAAGAAGGCATAACGATTCACTCTTGAGGTCAACATCAGCCATGCTTATGGAAGACAGAAAGGAGTCTTACAGATGATTAATAGAGAACAGTTTTGTTTTGGAGGCATGACAATGAAGAAACCATTCCTACCCTCAGTTAACAACAGCTACTCATTTGATCTTATTAAACGGAGCAGACTTACTATCAAGACAGGAGTAAATGGTTGTGTCATCAGACATATATACCAAATTGAGAGCCAATGCCAACAAGAAGGTCATTAATGAAAATTAAAAACAAAGTAAGAGTAAAGATGGAACCCTGTGGTAAACCTGCATCAGTATGAGAGGATCTAGAAGAGTGGCAATTTCATGATTATCTATCTATCTATATATATATATATATATATATATATAATATTAGTGGTCAATATATATATATATACATAAAATATATATATATATACACAGTTGCATTCCATATCACGTGACGTATATATATATATATATATATATATATATATATATATATAGACAGTTGCATTCCATATCACGTGATGTATATATATATATATAGACAGTTGCATTCCATATCACGTGACATACATATATATATATATATATATATATATATATAGACAGTTGCATTCCATATCACGTGACGTACATATATATATATATATATATATATATGTATATATATATATACACAGTTGCATTCCATATCACGTGACGTCTGCGTCTCGTGACAAACGCTACTTAATGTAAACAAACTTCTGAAAACAGTCATTTCTGACGTCAGATCGGGGCCAATAAGAAAGATCAAATATATAAAATATAAATAAATACTTTCACAAAAAAAACATTCAATTTTTTTTTTTTTAATTTGCATCTTTTCAGTTGTTTTTTCTATCTTATTTATATATATATATATATATATATATATAAATAAGTTGCCAAGAGGATAGAATCCAGGTAGAACTCAATGTCCAGGACAGAGTAAGAATATAATATAAAAGGCTCAAACACTAAGTGTTTGAGCGTTTTATATTACACACACACACACACACATATATATATATATATATATATATATATATATATAGAGAGAGAGAGAGAGAGAGAGAGAAGACTGAATCAGTTGAAAAATTCGTCCAGAGACACCTTAATTTTTCAACTTGTGAAGAAGACCAGTATGCCAGACTTTGTTGAACGATTAAATCATGATTCTGTCCACTCACTTTGCTGACAGACCATTTTTTTGTTCCAAAATATATGCTGGAAATAAATGATTAAATTTTAAGCCTTTTTTTTAGTTCATGATGTGATGATGGTGATTTGGGTCATGGAAGACATCATACCAGATATATTTGCTTTAGTGGAAATCAGCTTATATGAGTAAAGCATCTCAGATTTGATCCTTTGTTCTCTGAATATGTTGAAGAAATCACAGTCTTCTAATTCATAGTGATTCTCTCACACTTTGGAATTGTCTGTAGAGCACTTTGTATATTCTGTGCTCTTTCCACAAGACACTACTAGCATCCTTGTATATACTAACAGCATGTAATAATTGTCCATCCCTCAAAATGTTTAATATCTAAAAAACCACTAAACTAATTGAGTTTCTTTTTTCTAGGTTTTTAGAGAAGACATTTAGCCATCTTGACACCATTTGTCATAAGAATTGCTGAAAAATCCTTAGAGTTATTCAGCTAGAAAGAGAACAGGTTAAAACTGAGAAGGATATATAAAGGAAGGATTATATATGAAGGAAAATTATGTAAAGATTATAATTTATCATATAAATTAATTCAATATATTAATAAAAAATAATAATATTAATTTTATATATTAATAAAATATTAATATAAATTAATTAATATAGTAATAGACTTTTAAAATGGTTTATTATGAGTTATTTTACGAGTGTAAAAAATCTTTATGTTTCATTGACTTTCCCTAAAACATTTGTTTCATAGAATTTAGTTGTTAAATACAAGGTTATTTTCATTAAATTAGTTTTACTTCAAAATAAAGCATATACATTTACTATTTCTATAATAAAATTCATAAACTTATCTATTAGTAAAAATTAACAAAATTTTTTTTTTTATTTAATTTTTTTAGGTGAGTGGGGGTCCACCAAAAAAAAAAATCTGGTCAATGAACAAGAAAAGATTTCCAGAGGCAAGAAGTCTAAGAAAAGAAACTGTCAGAACAAAACATGGTTACATTTAGCAATTTCAAGAGTAAAATGATGAGACCTATCTGCCAATCTAGTAATAAGTTTAAATTCATGTGGTTGAGGTACCAGGGAGGAGAGTTTATTCGAAGAATTGGCATAAAAATATTTACAGAAAATATAGAAGGAAGTCACATGACAGTGGTGAGAAGGTAACTGAAGTTGAGATACTAAGTCAAGACGGATAACATTACAGGCCCTTTTTTGGATTTTGTCGATAAACTCACAATATATAGCAGGAGCACCAGATGTGAGTAAATTGATGTTGATCAGATTGTAAGGTTTCCTATTCAACCATTCAGCACATTTCAGACAACAAGGATGTATTGCTCAAGACCTTATGCAATCACTGATGATTAATGACTGTCGTTGCAAAAAACACAAAATGTCAAACTAGAAACGACCACAAATTAAATAAAAAAATATCCCCCTTCTTCTGTTTCGATCGAACATTATTGACGAGATTCTTCAAATCATTTATCCTACAATCTTCACTAGTTCTCCCACAAGAGTTATTAACAGACCTTCTTTCTTCCTCCTAATGGGCCACCATACTCTATTCATTTTGTTTAAAACCTGCCAGTTTCTCTCCTATAATCTTCATTAGTTCTCCCCTCCTTAAACCTCTGTCATTTCTTAGTTGGTCTCTATCTCTTCTCTTTACTATGTTTAGGTTCTTCCTACTTTCAAATCTGTCTGATGAATTGTGGTCTTCTAATCTATAGTGACTCCATCACACATTGCAGTATTTCACAGTGAACTTTGTTTGTTTTGGGGCTTTTTCTAAGGTATCCAAAGTATAGCTCTGAGCATCCTTGTATATGTTCCATCAAGCCGATCACTCATCATATTTGACAAAGTCCAGCTTTCAACACCAGACAGCAGCACACTTTTCTCGAAACAAACCTATTTTCAGATGGCTTTGATGATTCAACTTCCATACACTTTCTATTTTGTTTTCACCCCCACCCCTAACTTGCCCAGTTCTGATCTTCATGTCATTTTCACTTTAGTGAATCTAAGCTGAAATGTACTTGAATTCATTGACTTGTATCAGCTTATTTCCTTGTAATATGATAATTTCACCCTCAGGGTGATTGTATAACATAGACTAAACCTTCCTAGAAATTTACATGTAATCCTACCAGCAAATTCTTGTTGGAAAGGAAGGAGTTATGACTGATAAATGCAAGATAGTTTGCTATGTCTGTATCCATGATGCATGTGGATGGTGATCATAGTAGTGGCTCTGACTTGCTGTTAGGGTGAATCCAATGTCTGTTTTTCATGTTTCTTTCAGTGCATATTCCAGAACTATGATGAACAAGAATAGTACATATTTAATAATGTATATTACATGAAATATTTAATATTTAACATATTTAATAATGTATATTACATGAAATATTTAATAATATTTAACATATTTAATAATGTATATTACATGAAATATTTAATAATATTTAATATATTTAATAATATATATTACATGAAATATTTAATAATATTTAACATATTTAATTATATATATTACATGAAATATTTAATAATATTTAATATATTTAATATATTTAATAATGTATATTACATGAAATATTTAATATTTAACATATTTAATAATGTATATTACATGAAATGTTTAATAATATTTAACATATTTAATAATGTATATTTCTTACATGAAATATGTTGTGCATGATTATTTTTGTTATTGAAATGTACATATGTTTCAAGATTGATTTCAGTTAAAATATGTGGTTTAATTCACTGAATTCATTGCTATTTTGATCTTTGTATTTATACTGGACAATCCCAAGTCTATAATTAATTCAGAAAATCTTGCACATTTAGAAATCTACCATTTATCCATCCACTGACTGTTGCTGCCCTATCTGATCTGGTACTCTTGCTGTCCATCTTGAGGTTCTTGACAAAATCCAAAGAAGGATCTGCAATGTAATTGATCCTGACCAGACATCTCGACTTCAATCACTTTCCCACTGACATGGTGTGGTTTCTGTCTCTCTTTTCTACAAATATTTTCATGGCAACTGCTCTGACGAGCTTCTTCCCTGGTACTGACATGCATGAATTTAAGCGTACTAATAGATTGGCATCTAGGCCTCACCCTTTTACTGTTGGATTAGTTAAATGTAACCCCCACTTCTACTTCAGCAGTTTCTTTCCTCACACTTGAACTCCCTTTTGTTTACTTGCTTCCCTGAGAACAACAATCTTCAAAAATTTAAATGCAATGTTAATTGCCATCTTCTATCTTCTTGAAGCCCATTTGTCTTTTGTCTTTTCCTCAATCCTGCCTATTCTCAGTATTTTCTCTTACTTTCACTATCTGTAGTCCCCTTCATACTAGTGGCATTCCTGTCTTGCATGCTGTGAAATGATTAAAAAAAAATTGTTTTTTTTTTTTCTGATATTCATGGAACTATTAGATTGGAACAAAAGTTAGTATTTTTCAATTGGTGTTGTTTGAACATGTGATTTTGTTTATATACATATTCTGAAAAGTAACATTTCAATGCATTTTTCTATATGGTTCCTATATGGATTATGAATTTTAAATATTTTTGTTATTGTTAAGAGAGAAAATGGAGAAAAATGAGAGGAATTTCCATGATTTAATGCTTGTTTACTTCTGGAGAGGAAAAAAAATGTACAAACAACAAAAGATATATGTGCCATTTATGGAGATGGTGCCATAGCTGAGTGTAATGTTTGTAAGTGGTTTGCAAGGTTTAGATGTAGAAATTTTTGATCTGAAAGACCAAGAACATTCTGGCAGGGCTGCAGTCACTGATGGTGACCAAAATAAAAATAATCCAAGTCGCATGACATGGGACATCGCAGAGACACTCCAAATATTTTGTATGAGATTTGTAAAGCATTTGAAAACATTTGGCTATGTGAATCATTGCAATGTGAATAGCTTCCCAGATCACACTCTCCAGCCTTAATAGAATCCAAAAGTATGACAAATTATTTTCCATCCTCCAGCCTCTCTCTCACAAGTGGGATGTGCCAAGCACCTCACTACTTCCACAGACAGTGCTCAGACAAACTACATTCTTTGATTCCACCAGTTCTAACCTTCATGACAGGGACCCACCATGCCACCTGCATTGTCAAAATGACCCACATTCCCTCTGCATTCCATCAGTGAGAAATAACAAAGCTTCATCCTGTGAACCACAGCTCTGTGGAACCGACTCCCAAGTTTACATCTAAGATTAACCATTATCTTTCTCTCTTATCCATACAAATCGCCCCCTAACATAACCCTCTGTCTTGTGTGGCCCAGACTTTGTACAGGGTGAACTTTAATGTTAAAAAAACCCGAAAAACTATAATGTATGGGGGCCTTATAGTTTAATGGACTTGCTTTTCATCAGCGATCATCTGATCAAAGGCAATAGAAACAAATTCATCTTTGAAAAGAATGATCACAAGCAATGAAAAATGGATTGGTTACAAAAATTTCAAGTAGAAAACGTTTGGGGGGGAAAAAACCCCTCTATGTCGAAAGAAGCTGATGCTGTTCATCTTGTTGGATTGGAAATGCTTTATATATTTTGAGCTCTTTCCACAAAATCTGACATTGAATTCAAACAAGTTCCATTCGAATTGAACTGATTAAAGACAGCAGTTGATGAAAAGCATCCAGAAATGGGCAATCCAAATGGCATCATCTTTCATCAGAACAATGGCAGACCTTATGTCTCTTTACAAACCCAGTATAAAGTGATACAGCTTGGCTTGGCTGGGATGTCCTACTACACCCAGCAAATGCACCTGACCTTGAACTCTCAGATTAAAACTTATTTTGTGTTGTACCTGCTACGGCTGGTGCAACACAAAATAAGAACCAGATTCGTAGGAATTAAAGTTGAAGAAAAAAGATTACATCTAATAACGAAAAGCGGGTTTTATTTAACATTTAATACAATATTTTTTAAACAATATAAGATAGGAAATGCTAACAAGTTACTAAGCGTGTGTAAGTTACTAAGGGCTTTTTGTTGGAACTTAGATTTTTTTTTTTCTTCTTCTTCTTCTTCTATACGAGGGAGTGGGAGAGGAAATCCAATACAGTTAAGATTAAGACGATTGATGGGAATTTGTCGCTAGTCAAAGAATCAAATTATTTACTTAAAAAAAAAATAGTTAGATATTCACATGTATATAAAATAAAGGAGTTTGGTCAATAATATCAAGGAAAAAAGGGGAAGTATTTACCGATAGTCTTTTCTTTTCGATGACTGTTGGAACTTAGATTCTTTCAGTCAGAGCTTTGTTCTTGAATCAACAGGACCGGAGTCGACCTCAATAGTCATGGATGTGGGTTCAGGAAGCAAACTGGTTAATTGGTACAAACTCCTGTTTATATATGTTTTTTGTACCCTCTAGAACCCAGTAGAAGTTTTCAGAGACTTCTAGAAAGTTCCATTCTATTATGAAATCTAAAGGGTCTGGTAAATGGGAGCTTTTTGTATGGTAAAAAAGGGCATCTAGTAGCTACAGATTTAAGTCATCATTTTAAGTTAGATTTTGTATTTTAGTATAAGTGTAAGGAAGTAGGACAAAATGGGGCCTTGTAACATAACCAAGAAAGTGTTCTTGAATGAGGAATAACCAAAACAGAGGTTGGAAATGAAATGGTAATCTATATAACATCACCATAATACAATACTCGCCAGCGGCATGAAGTAGGTAAACCACTGCTAGTGGTGGACTACTTAGACATCATATTACACCCACTTACAATAGTATCCTACATATTTATGAGAACTGGGACATACCCATTAGTGTTCATAGGTATAGTATATAACATTATGAGATCTTCAATTCTCTGGACGCCTGTAAAATCACTTAGATAAGTTCTTCATCCAGAAAGATGCCAATTCCGGAATTATGAAGCTGCTTCAAAGATGGTGAAAGGTAGTGGAACAAAATGGCACATATATGGTTGAATAAAATTATGTGAAAATATCTATTGTCTTTGAAAGTCACTTTAAAAACAATACAAACTTTTGTTCTGGTCAAATATTTTCTCTTAATGACACAATGAATCAATTATTGTCTTCAGGATATTCAGGAAATAAAGCATCACAAAGTGGAAAAATGTTTTGATGATAATAAAATCAGACATCACAAGACAAGCAATAATGGTTTAAAGGACAGTTTTATTAGTCAATCGTCCTGAGTATGACGATAAAATACATCCATGTCCTGGGTAAGACGATAAATGGGGTCAAAACACTATGAAAGTATAAAAATAGGTTTTAATACCAGTAAAAGTTTTTTGCAAAATTTTTTACCAGTAGTACATTTTTGAAAAAAAAATATTACCAGTAATATATTTTTGAAAAAAATAAAAATATTATCAGCAATAAAAATCTTGTTGGCATAAAATAACCCATTGAGGTTGGTATGCTATAAAAACAAACCAAACCAAACCAATTTATTAACCAAGCCAACATCTTTAGATCAGTTTTTTTTTTATTACACTAAAGTTCACCCAATACAAGGCTCAAGAATTGCTCTGTTTAGAAAGTTACTGATGAATGAGTGATGTGATATGGATGAAAGAGGAAGTGGTAGGAAGTGAATTTCATGAAGATAAGGAGGATAGATAACAATTGCCCCTTGAATTGAAGTGGTTAAGATTGTTGTGTTGATAAAAACATCCATGTGACAGTTTGTTCAAAAACACAACAGTTTTTGAGAAACATTTTTCTGAGTGAAACTTTCTACTTAGATTTAGAAATACAGGGGGAATGAGGATGATTCCATTCTGTTGAAGTGGCATGGTGTGTCCTAGTTATAAAGGTCTGAATTAGCGTAAGTAAAGAATGGAACTCATCTGCAGTTGGCATAATAATTCATGGCATAAAAAACAGTGAATAAAGTTCAAACTCTGCATGCAACAGCTTGCGTTCACTTTACACAAATGTCCTCAAGAAAGGCATGATTCTACTATTCATTCCTTTATTCCCAAATAGTAGAATAGTTTGAGCCTTTTTATACTGTAAAGCTGTCTATCATGTAAGCAACCTAATGAAAAATTCACTTGTTACTGAACTGTAACAACGTATCTTGACGAGGTTATAGCCCTCACTATGCTTCAAAAGAATTTCACAACAATAAACACTATTTTTAGATATCAAAAGCCCAAACTAGTAATGTTGCATCATCACCGAGTAGGCCCCAGATTTTTGTTTATCACAATGAATAGGTGTTCTCTTAAGGAGGGCCCTTGCCTTGAATGCCTATGGGGGACATAGGCTCATCCTAGACCTCAAGTGGAACTCATATGATACCTTGCTAAAGATGCTGGAAAAATGGTCAATTCCTTGTATCGCTCCAGTGAGTACCTGACTCCTTCTACTATCCTCTACCTTTACAAGAGCCAGATCAGGCTGAAAATGGAGTATCTGGATATCTGGACTGAAACTATGCAGTCTTCCCTTGCCAGTCTTGATAAAGTCTTGGAAAGTTTGTGGGTGATGAATTATTTTCCACCTAACTATCCCTTGCCTTGGGATGAAATGTTGCAAGCCGCACGTTACTCTATGACTATTTCCATGAGAAATGTTCCAATGCACTATATTCCTTAGTACCTCCAGTTCTAACCTCAATTTCTTCATATTCTGTTAGTAAGAAGTAAGACCTACTTGAACAGTTTCTTGCCACAAACCTCCATTTTTGTGCAACCGACTCCCAAGAGGATGTTTCACCAATCACTATAATCTTAACCTGTTGAAGTCTAGGGTTAAAAATTATCTTTCCTACATATTTTCATAAGCTGTGATTCCTAGTACTTAATGTTCTGCTCGTACCAAAAAATCTTTCAGTAATCCTCTACCTTGAGTGGCTCTTAGGTCTTGTATAGTGATTTTCCAAGCATAGCTTAGATGTGGCACAAGGCCCAAATTCGGGGGCACCGATTGAGGATCGACTCAGTACTCAGTCGTAATTGTTCTAGCGAGAAAAGCTTGCTGACTATTACACTATCTTGAGGTGCCCAAATGATTTTCTAAGCATAGCTTAGATGTGGCACAAGGTCAAAAAGTATGGGGCACCCAGTGAGGATCAAACTCACTACTCAGTCATAACTGACCGAGTGAAACAAGCTTGGTAACTCTTACACCATACTGAAGTGACCGTATATTGATTTTCTAAGCGTAGCTTAGATGTGGCACTCGGTCAAAAGTATGGGGCACCTAGTGAGAATCAAACTCACTATCCAGTTGTAACTGACCTAGCGAGATAAGATTGCTAACCATTACACCACACTGAAGTGCCCATATATTCATTTTCTAAGTGTAGCGTAACTTAGGCAGAATGTATGAGGTTCCCAGTGAGGATCAAACTCACTATGGAGTCATAAATATTTTAGCAAGATAAGCTTGCTAACCATTACAGCAAGCCGAGGTGCACCACTTAGGTATTGTATACAGTGAACATTCATAAAAAAATAAGTAATTTTTTTTTTTTGATCTCTCTTAGCATATATCATGAAGCCGAACATCTCTATCACTTTTCAATCAAAGTGTCGCACATAGCCAGAATAGATTCTAAATGTTATTTTTACAAGAATAAATATGCATTTAAATAAAGCACTAATAATTAACACACATTTGTATATGGTTTAAAGAATCAGAGTTCAAGAATATAGCCTTGCCGCCATCGTCTTACCAACAGCACTTATTGATTGGATAGCCATTGGCACCAGCTCACAGACAATGCTTATGCGGAATTTCAATTTCCTTTGCAGACAACCGATTCCTTAATTCTCTTTCCTGTCTGATTGTTTTTTTTCTTTTCTTTTCTCCCCTTTATATTCACCTCCTCTTTCTCTCCATTTCTCTCCCCATCTCTCTCTCTCTTTTTTCTTCTTTTCTTTCTCTCTATCTATCGATTTCTCTTTCTTTATACTTTTCTTTCTCCCCCTCTCTTTATTTCTCTCCTCCTCTCACTGTCTCTCTCTCTCTCTCTCTTTTCTCCTTCTGTCCCTCTTATTGTCCCTTTCACCTTCTTGCTTTCACATCTACTCCTCCTTTAATATTTACTTTATCCCCGTCTCTCGTCATTGTCTGTCAGATAACATCATCTGATTTTATTTTTTAATAAGCGACTTAGGATTTTGGCCCGGACTCAGATTGCTTAATTTTATATTCTCCTTCTCTTTCGCTCTCTTTCTCTCTCCCTCTCTTTGCTTATCTCCCTCTTTTTCCTTCTTTTCTTTCTCTCCATCTCTCACTTTTTCTCTTTATTTATGCCTTCGTTAATCTTTTTTTTTTTCCTCTAGCTGTCTGTCTGTCTCTCTCTTTCTTTCTTTCTTTCTTTCTCACCTTTTTACTTTCACTTCTCTCCCTTTAATATTCTCTCTCTCTCTCTCTCTCTCTCTCTCTCTCTCTCTCTCAAATAACATCACATAATTTTATTTTTTATAAGCAACTTAAGATTTTGACCCGGACTCAGATTGCTTAATTTTATATTCTTCTTCTCTTTCTTTCTCTCTCTCTCTCTCTCTCTCTCTCTCTCTCTCTCTCTCTCTCTCTCTCTCTCTCCCTCCCTCCCTCCCTCCCTCCCTTTGCTTATCTCCCTCTTTTTCCTTCTTTTCTTCCTCTCCATCTCTCACTTTTTCTCTTTCTTTATCCCCCTCTTTTTTCTTTCTCTTTTTCCTCTCCCTTTCTTTCTCTCTTTCTTTCTTTCTTTTTCATCTTTTTACTTCCACTTCTCCTCCCCCTTTAATATTTACTTTCTCTCTCTCCTCATTATCTCTCAAATAACATTACATGGTTTTATTTTTTGTAAGCAACTTAGTATTTTGACCAATACTCGCACTGCTTAATTTTTTACTCAAGAATTCAGATTACAGCCATATAAAAATGAAACACTGGTTCTCATCTGATTGCCAGTTAAGCATTATTGAACCTAGTCAGCATCTAGATGGGTGACCACTTGGGAATACCAGGTACTGTAAGCTTGGATGTGTGCATGGTGCAATGGATAAAGACTCAGAATGAAAACTCAGAGAGTTGGGTTCAAATTCCAGTTGGGTTTGTTATATTCACTTACGTCCAAATACCCTTTGGAAAGGCATGAACACACTGCTTCTCCCCCAGCTATGGGTTAATTAGTAAGACTTGTATCACTAAATCATTATTATCTAAAAAAAATCTTAAAATCTAAAAATATTTTCTGGCTTTAAATAACCTGAAAAGTGTTGATAAATCATAAAAAATGAATGAATCAATCAATCAACAGAAACAAAGAACACTTATAAACAAAATCAGGAAAAAGATACCTTTGGAAAGGTATGAATCCACCTCATTGTAACATACCAATAGACGAAATACGACATTTGCAAGACTAGCTGGTGACCTTAGATAGCTACTACATTTGAATACATACATACATATAGATATTTTTTTTTTTTTTTTTTTTTTAAGCGTATCACCCCGAGCAAGGCCGGTGGCCACTATCACGCAAGGGGTTACAGAAGGGTTGGAGGAAGAGCAGATAGGAGTGGTAAAGGAAGGGATGTGGAGAAAGAGAAGGACGGAGGGCCGATCGAGGTGGGGAGGTTACGGGAGATATAGAGCGAGAGCAGATAGGAATGGAAGATGTCAGGAAGTGGATAGATCAAGGCAACTGGAGATGACGATTGACGCTACACTTAAACCGTTGGAGATTGTATTTGTCAGGGAAACAGTAATAGGGAAGGGAGTTCCATAGGCGAGATGTGCGTGACATGAAGCTATTGGAGTAGAAAAGACGTCTACACCTAACAGTTTCAACGGTGAAGGGGTGGGAACGGGATGCCAGCCTCGTAGGACGCTTGAATTCACGAGGCTTAGGGACAAGTGAAAGCAACTCCTCAGAGCAATTACCGTGGAAGTACTTGTAGAAAAGGCAGAGTGATGCAACATTGCGTCTGTGAGAGAGCGACTGCAGACGAGATGACAGATCAGGGCCAATCACATTGCATATCCGTCTCTGGATCTTATCAAGAACCCCGAGGCAACACGCAGGGGCCCCAGACCATAAATGGCAGCAATACTCCATGCAAGGTCGAATGGTAGACTTATAGACCTGGAGGATCGATTCAGGGGAGAAGAATTTCCTGGCTCGGCACAGGGAACCAACTTTTCTAGCGGTGGATGATGCAATTGACTCAATGTATTTGTTCCATCTCAGATCAGCGGACAGCGTGAGACCGAGCAGCCGCAGAGAGGAACTCTCGAGAAGTTGGTCCTCAGACATTCTGATGGGATGCAGGGATGTGTCCTTGTGGTGGTTAATGGAGAGCAATTTTGTTTTAGAGGCATTAAAGTTGACCATCCATTTCTCTCCCCAGTCCACAACCGATTGGAGGTCCTTTTCAATTTGAGCTGCCAGGTTAATTTTGTCCGCCTCAGTAGATTTGTGCTTGAGGCAGGAGTAAATAGTAGTGTCGTCAGCATAGATACCGACTTGAGATATACATATTTATTAGGTTGGTGCAAAAATAATGTCGTTTTTTGACGTTCAACTTCATGTGAGAAAACGACATTATTTTTGCACCAACCTAATACTTTCTCATGAACTGTTTCTCTTTCTTTATCTCTTTTACGCACTAGGGCTTTTACGCTTGAACTTTTGAAACATGACCTTTCACCTTATCCTTCGGTATTATTATATTGTGTTATGTATAGATTTATTTTGTAATAAGGGCAACATTGAGTCACCCTGCTTAGGTATTATTTTAATTTTTTTGTGTTATGGGAACTTACCCATAATATTAATAGACTGTTCCATACCTCATAGATACTGCGCCTCAAGAGGGAGCAGCAGACACTGAGTCAGTGTTGGAACAGTCGTTTAGACTGTTCTTTGCTGTCGAACTCTCTGCCTCAGAACTCAGACGAGGCTTTGCCGCAGGGCAAAGTTTCGTCTGGGGAGGTAGACAGTCCCTGAACCTGTTTATACGGGTTCTAATGGGCATATTTTTGGCCGAACCTATGGGCTCGGTAAGCCCACGTTAATCCGGCCTTGTGCCACATTCAACCCATGGAATGCAGTAGTGTGAGTCAGACACAGAGTCAGTGTGAGTCAGTGAGAGGCAGAGTCGCATCAGACGATTACTGTAAGACATTGGAATAGTGATACTTGTCGAGACAACATCGTTCTCTCTAACCTAACCTGATTCATACAAATCTATCCTAAAAATGTAGTCAGTATTAAATAACCCATTGAGGTTTATATGCCATAAAACTAAATAAATCAAACCAATCTAAACCTTAGAATACATATTCTATTCATACAGATCTATCCTAAAAATGTAGTCAACATTAAATAACCCATTGAGGTTTATATGCCGTAAAACTAAATAAACCAAACCAATCTAAACCTTAGAATACATATTCTATTCATACGAATCTATCCTAAAAATGTAGTCAGCATTAAATAACCCATTGAGGTTGATATGCCATAAAACTAAATAAACCAAACCAATCTAAACCAAAAAATACATATTCTATTCATACGAATCTATCCTAAAAATGTTGTCGGCATTAAACAGCCCATTGAGGTTGATATACCGTAAAACTAAATAAACCAAACCAATCTAAACCAAAGAATACATATTCTATTCATACGAATCTATCCTAAAAATGTAGTCAGCATTAAATAACCCATTGAGGTTGATATGCCATAAAACTAAATAAACCAAACCAATCTAAACCAAAGAATACATATTCTATTCATACGAATCTATCCTAAAAATGTAGTCAGCATTAAATAACCCATTGAGGTTGATATGCCATAAAACTAAATAAACCAAACCAATCTAATGTGTCAGGACTTTTACACTTGAAATCTTGGAACTTCAACTTTCACCTTCTCCTTCTGCATTATTATTATATTGTGATATATAAAGATTTATTTTGTATTTTTCAACACTTTTTGTGTTTTCTTTTAGTCATCACACAAGGCCAAAATAAATCCAAATCGATTATACTGATATATGGTGGGAACGGACACTGTCTTAAGATAAACAACTCATCCAGAAAAGATAACTTCCTAACCCCCATAAAATCTCAAATTAGAAAAAATAGAAATAACTATCTTTATATTCATGTCCATTTTTCTGCGTTCATTCACATCATCTACTAAGACTAAATAAAAATAAAATAAAATTTGAAATCATGATGGAAAAAAGCAAAGACAAAAAATTGCCATATTTGGTTGGCTAATTTAACAATATCTCAACAGTCTTCTTCTATGTGCTCCAGCTCTTCAGGGCATAAGCAATCATGGCTCTACACAACTTCCTACCTCTTATT
>OZ038496.1:16970532-16988032 GCA_964036315.1 Acanthosepion esculentum | reverse complement strand
TTTTAAATTTAGAATTTTTTTTTAATATGTCTTGGATAAATAATCTGTCCAATTTCATTTAGATTCTTTTTCTTTTTCTTTCCATCATCTTTGTCAATAAATATCCTACATTGTGATAACAGAAGATCTGCCAAGAATCATGAAATGTAAGAAACTGGATGCAAATTTAATGTGAATGAACTAACAAATACAACACTTCTTAAACATTTTCATTTTAATGAATTATTTTCTCTTTCAGTTAGAGTAGCATTGTTTATGTCAGAATAGTGGTCAGTCTTGTTACAGTAAGGAATGTGTTTAATGTGTTGTTTTTTAAAATGTCTCTTTTGTGTTGATATAACCTTTTATTTAAATTTCTTGAGGTTTCTCCAATATATTCTTTCTAGCAATCTTTGCTGGTGATAGAGTAAATTACTCTTTCAAATTTTGTCTTTTCTTTTGTTTTGCATTGATATATATATATATATATATATATATATATATATGTATTGTTGTAATGGAATGTTCCACACTCCCTATTGCATATGTGGACTGATTATATCAGTAGATATATATAGTAAGCACAGGATATACCTAGCAGACTTGTTTTGGGAATTACTAGCTTGCTAACTGATTCCCTGTCTTTCAGTAGTTTTTTCTCTTTTACAATAAACCTCACTTTCTTTCATCTACACTTTGTCTGTTTGTAACCTATTTAAGGATACAATATATATATATATATATATATATATATATATATATATATTAATTAATTTCTGAGGAAGGACCGAGGTGGTCTGAAATATCAATATATAAAAACATATAAATAAATACTTACACAAAAAAACAAATAAAAACACCCAATTTTTTTCTTTTAATTTGCAACTTTTCAGTTGTTTTATATATATATATATATATATATATATATATATATATATATATATAGATAGATAGATAGATAGATAGATAGATAGATATATATATATATTGGGATCATTTAATCACTAGTTACTTACCATCATCTGAAGTACAATAATAGTATTGAAACATAAAAGCTTTTGTGTAGCACAGTATTTACATTAGTCGGACTATTGTCCTCATCTTTGTCACCATATTTGTCACAACGTTTCGGCCGTTGTACGCTCCGGCCTTCTTCAGGTGGTTGGAATTTCGAACCGAACCCTTTATTTCGATCACTGGGGTAGACTGTTCTAGTTCCACGTGCCATGTTTGATGGATGTCAGTTATCAGTTATCTCCTGGTAATTTTCCCTCTGAAAGTTCTCCACTGCCTGAACCGGGTATTGAACTCACACTCTTTTGGGTCTGTCACTGGATCTAACCAACGCCTTTATCCACTGTGCAATGTGTCCTTGAGGACACATGGCACAGTGTTTTGTGTAGCAATTTCAACATGTTTTTATTATAATCTCATATTAAAAATAATAATCAAATATTGCTCTACTTTTTATTGAGCACTTTATAAAAGTAAATGCTCTGAAAAGTAGAATTTTACTACATCTGCTCTTTCTCTCATTTGGATATATATATATATATATATATATATATATATATATATATATATATATATATATATATATAATTGAGCACTGAGGAGGTCAATACCCAGTAGCGACAGTCTATTTCATGCTGCTTAAACACAACCTTCAGGCTATTCCATGATAAGTTATAAATGTAGGGAAAGTAATCTACCGTTTATCAGGAGTTAAATATGATATTTTTAAGGTATGCTATATTTAAAAGTTAAAATGCTGAGTGTCAAGAATAGTGCATATGTAAATATAAAAGTGGACACTGAGGCTTGCACCCAGGGGCGACAGTTTGCTTCATGCTTAAACGTAATCTTGGCCTGTAGATTGTATTTAAGCAGGAAACAGTTTTAAATTTCAGCATCACCTGCCCTTCATGCAGATGTGTAGTTACTTTAATGTAAGCATCACTTTTGTCTGATAAAGTTCTGAAGGACAAAATTTGTTACACAAAAGTTATTTCCAATTTGTCATTAATACTTCAAACATTGTTCTAGCATGTAAAAATATATATATTGTCTTCTCCCATAGAAATATATATATATATATATATATGAAGAAATATAGTATTAAAGTGTGCTATATTTATGGGATAAAGTGCTCAATATCAGAGATAGAGCATGTGTAAATATAAAAGTGAACATAGAAGTCAACACTTAGAGGCGACAGTCTGTTTCATGCCAGTGCAATCGTTGCCTGACGATTGCACTGGCATGAAACAGACTGTCGCCTCTAAGTGTTGACTTCTATGTTCACTTTTATATTTATATATATATATATATATAAAAGGAAGGTGTCATAGTTTTTCCAGGCTCAGGTTAAATAGATAAATAGATAGATACAAAGAAACAGATTGAGGATAGATAGATAGATAGATAGATCGATATGGAAAGGACTCAGATAGATAGATAGATAGATAGATAGATAGATAGATAGATAGATAGATATGGAAAGGACTCAGATAGATAGATAGATAGATAGATAGATAGATATGGAAAGGACTCAGATAGATAGATAGATAGATAGATAGATAGATAGATAGATAGATAGATATGGAAAGGACTCAGATAGATAGATAGATAGATAGATAGATAGATAGATAGATAGATAGATAGATAGATATGGAAAGGACTCAGATAGATAGATAAATAGATATGGAAAGGACTCAGATAGATAGATAGATAGATAGATATGAAAAGGACTCAGATAGATAGATAGATAGATAGATAGATATGAAAAGGACATAGATAGATAGATAGATAGATAGATAGATAGATAGAACCATCATCCTTAACAATATATGCAACCCCATGCAAGTCAGTAAAGCCACTAAGACACGAGGGGTTACAAGGTGTAGAAGAATTAGGAACAGAAACATTAACAATGAGCCAGAAGAAGAAAGAGTAATCAGGAGGATAGTAGATAGCGATTGACATTGCATTTAAATTTTTGCAGATTAAAGTTGGCTGAAAAGTATGGAGCCAGAAGTGATTTCCACAAGCGAGAAATGCAAGAAAAGAAACTGTTAGCATAGAACATATGGCTACATCTATCCATGTCAACTGTAAATCGATAATATCTTGACACCAGTCTCTTACTGTCCTTAAATTCAAAAAGTCTTTTGTACCATAGTGAATAGTTCATCTGAACAATTACCATGAAAGTATTTATAGAAAAGACACAGAGAGGCAACCTTACATTAGTGGGAAAGTGATTGAAACCAAGCGGCCAGATCAGGACTAACAATATAACTGATTCTTTTTTAGATTTTATCATGGAGATCAACGTAAATAGCAGGGACACCGGACCATATGTGGCAACAAAATTCTAAACTTGGGCGAATGGTAGATTTATAGATATGCAAGATAGATTCCAGAGAGAAAAATTGTTTTGCCTGACACAGTGAATAATAATTAGATAAATACTTGTTTTATATTCTCTATATCATCTTCTATTTTGAAGGTAGATTTTATCTCCTAAATTCACACCAAGTGATTTGGTTCCTTCAATTTATGTACAGCAAGTTTTTAATGAAACTAACTTTAATTCATTCCTTCTCTCTCTTTTTCAACCTTTTTATTCCATCATCATAGTTTTGTTAAAAAATTGTTAACTCCGTTCTCTATTTTACTCTTTAGGCTTCAATTTTTTATATTGCACAGGAGAGCTGACCTTGTGTGATCCACCTCGGAAATCTTTGGGAAGGTAAGCTCAAAACAAAATGATGAACGTCTGATCCTTGAAAAAATCCAGTGTCTACATTTTAGAAAATGTAGACAAATATAACAGGTGAGAAATTTCACAAGACAAGAGCCGTCCATTAATCAGTCAGTGAGAGCTTTGTACTTTTGTGGTGCAGTAGAAGATGTCAGTGTGAGATATAAAAAGGGTTAAAATAAATAAAAGAATACTGGTCGTGTGCCTATGACAGGAAGAACAAAATCACCAGACAAGTTCAATTAATTACTTCCAATGCAAGACAATGCATTAAATATTTATTCACATAAAATTGTGTGTCCTGAAGGATTACGGTCATATATCATTAAAACATTGGTTCCCATACTGTTATATAGGAATAAAGTGTCACTTCCGACACTCGAGTTTGAACATAGATCACCAGTGAGTAAACACAGACAATCCCATTATTGAATTAAGTAGACCATGTGACCATAGAAGAAATGCATATATGGGAGGTAGCATGTATCTAATTGATCGCTATTTCTAGTCTATCCTCTATACTATACGGATCACTATTTCTAGTCTATCCTCTATTACTATACTGACCGCTATTCTCTACTCTATTCCCTATACCATTTATCTATTCAGATCACTATATGAATTAATATTCGAGCAAGGAATTATCAAGCAAGTACTATTAGTGTGAGTGATATTTGAAGGCATCTGACACCAACTGTTCAACAGCGTACTATAGTTGTATCTGTGATTACAAAGTCTCTACTACAACGAGCATTACGAAAGTGACAACGTGTATTCGTTGACATCACAAAGTTGGCAACGAGTGTTTGTTGACATCACAAAACATACAACCATCAAAGTTAAGCAACATGAAGCCTAGCCATTAACTAGATCGGTGACTGCTGAAAAATACTAAGGGCTGTAAGATAATGGCTCAGAATGGGAAATCGGAGAGAAAATTCACTTACATGCAAATTCCCTTGAAAAATGTATGAATCTACTTCTTCTCCCCCAATTATGGGTTAAATAGTTAGACTTTTATCACTAAACCATTATTATCTCCCCATCCACCAAAAAACTATTTGTACAATCTAAAAATATTTTCTGGCTTTAAATAACCTGCAGTAGGTTGGTAAGCTGTTGAAAATGAATGAATAAATCAATTAATGTTTTTGGATACAAACTATTCTTCTTTATGTGCCATGTCCATTCAGGATGTAGGCAATCATGGCTCTCCACAATTTCCTGCCCTTTGTAGCTTTTAATGAAGTTTGTCTTTTTGTTATTTCTCCAAAATCTTGTTTCGCCATCCATTTACTCAAGTTCACTAAATATGTTCTTTCCTCCCACCTGCCTACAACCCGCCCTCTGAGTATCAGATTTTCCAAGCCCTCATTATGTACCCAAGTAATTTCAACTGTTTCTTTCTGATGTTAGGTATCAGTGCCCTTTTTGTTTCCATTTTCTCTAAAACTTTGTCGTTGCTCACATATTCAGTCCATGGTATTGTCAACATCCTCCTGAAGAAAAACTTTTCTGTCGCTTCAAACCTCTTCTTTATCTTTAAGGAAATTGTCCAGCATTCAGTGCCACATAGGAAAAGAAAGAAAACACATAACAATTCTGTACTCTTTTCTTTGCTTCTAATCAAGTTATTTGGTTTCTTACAGGAATTCAAAACAGTATTCATTTTCCGAATCATAGAAAAATTGTAAGAAACATTTTTTTTCCTTTGGAATTGATGTGAAGAAAATGTTTACTTTATAATTTAATAGAAATATTTTTATCGGTTAGGGCTAGTTTTAGGGTTGGTTTAAATAATTTTATCTGGATATTAGCAATAAGGTAACAAACAATCTGTTCTGATGCTTCTTCTATGTATTTAGAGACCCTTGATAAAATCCAAAGAAGAATCTTTTTTTTTTTTCTAAGCGTTTCACCAAAAGCAAGGCAGGAAGCCAATAGCACGTAAAGGGTTACAGAGAGTTGAAGCGAGAGCGAATAGGAGTGATAGAGGAAAGGATGAAAAGAAGGATAAGGGATAGATCAAGGTATCTGGAGATGTCAATTGACATTACATTTGAATAGTTGGAGATTATAGCTATCAGGGGAAACAAGAAATGGGGAGGGAGTTCCACAGGCTAGAAGTGCGAGACATGAAGCTATTGGGGTAGAAGAGATGGCTACATTTAACAGTTTCAACAGTGAACTCAATTTCAGTCACTTTTCCACCCTCATAACATTAATGCAGGTGTCTCCCAAGGCTCTGTCCTTGGACCTCTGTTATTCCGAATTTTCATCAAAGACATCATTAGTATCTATGCTGATGGGACAACTATTTGCTTCTGGTAAGGCTGAGCCATTCGATAAAGTCAAATTGGTAGATGAGCTCAAAAACAGCTTACAGTCTATTGTTAACTGGGGCAAGGAATGGCTTGTTAATTTTAATGCCTGTAAAACATAACTGCTCTCTTTTAATCATCTGAGAGAACCCATTTTGCCTTCCATCAGTATGGCAGATGCTAACCTCCAGGAGAGTCACACTTTGCAACTTCTTATGCTAACTGTTTTTCTTGCCAGAATTTATCTTACCCATTTATACATCTACCATTTCTCCATGTGCTAAATATTGCTGCCACATAGTCTGGTGATCCTGCTATGTATTTGGAGATTCTTGATAATATACAGAGAACTTACAATGTTAATGTACCTGACCTGGCATCTCATCTTCAATCAATTTTTTCACCACCTTAACATAGCTTTCCCTTTTCTAGAAATATATTTGTAGTAATTGTTCTGATGAGCTTTCCACTTTGGTACCCCATCTTTTTGAATTTAAGCTTAATTTCTAAATTGGTGGAAAGGTCACATCATTTTATATTTGAAATGGCTAGATGTAACCATAAGTTTATAAAAAATATAGGTTAACTCCCTTTGGTAGATAATAACTGCTGATAGTAAGAATAGTCTGTTTAACTGATAATAATGGGTAAGACCCAAAATTAGGTGCCAAATTGAATTTAGGCAGCAAAGCAGAGGCCGAGACGACAACCACAAACAGGATAGACATGTTTTCAGCTTACTCCAAGAATGGATGAAGCTAGCCACAAGCAAACCTGAATGATGCAAGGACACAGAAATTATTGGAAGAAAACACCACAGTACAGATAAGTGTTTTATCTATTTCAACAGACACATGCATTTGGATATCGTCCCTGATGTCGTGAATTTTAACTGCTAAAAAAATGTTTTTAGCAATTCTTTATTCTCATTGTATAATGTATTTCTTATATAAAGTATGTTTTTTAAACTGTTCAATTGTCTGATTTTTGTTCATCAAGCCACAACTCAATTTGGAGTGTCGTCAAATTTCCCACTTGTTCTCTTTTAATCATTTCTTCTCTTGCACTTCTCCCTTGTGGAACTCTCTTCCAGTTTCTTCCTTGCCTGTCAACTATGATCTTCAAAAATTTATATGCAATATCAATCGTCACCTTCCACTTCCTTGAATATTCTACCTGTTATTGACGTTTCTCCACTCTAATGTCTTCTCATTTTCCATCACTCTCAACTTTGATCTTCAAAAATTTAAATGCAATGTCAATGCTTATCTTCTTAATTCCTGTTCTTTTATTGTTATCCTTGACAATGTTTCCTTTTTCTCCTATTCTCTCACATCTAGTAACCCTTTGTGTCTTAGTGACTTTATTGCCCTTTGCTTGGGGTGAAACATTTTTTTAAAAAAATGGAATGACACAGGTTTTTCAGTAACACGCACATCACTCATTTCAAAGTCAGTTGATTTGCAACTGAAATGATGAGAATCCTTGGTGAGTAATCACAAGCAAATTGTCAGAAAATTAGGGAACAATTTACAGACTCAGCCATAGGTAGCATCACTGAATAACCCACTGGCTCTGTTACATAACTGGGATCAGTTACAGAGTCATGAACCACGGATCAATCTAACAGTTCTCTCACATGATCCTGAACATGCTTCATGTTCCTGCAAAGTTTGTCTAAGGCTCTTGCAGATTGTTCAGATTGCTATGTATGTAACCAAGGTGGGGTTTGAACAAGATCTTAGCCAAATTTAAATTGTAAGTATATATTTTGGTGGGGATATGAAGGTTCTATGAGAATATTGAGGGCAGGGAACAAGATTGTTGACTAAAATAAAACCACCTTTCTTATTATCATTGAGAAATCATGTTTCATCAACAGTAAACGTGCAGATAATCTGGCTATCATGCTGCAGTTTTTCAGTTCATTAACTGATTCCTTTTTTAGGATTTATCAACCCTTTGCAGGTTATTTATAGCCAGAAAATGTTTTATTTTTAGATTGTAAGAATTTTGTCTATATTTCTGAGATGAGGTATTATGTACATTATTTACTTTATTCGGACTATTGTCCTCATCTTTGTCACCATATTTATTACAACATTTCGGCCGTTGTATGCTCCGGCATTCATCAGGTGGTTGGAATGTCAAACTGAACCCTTTATTTTGCTCACTGGGGTAGACTGTTCTAGTTCCTTGTGCCATGTTTAATAGATGCCAGTTATCAGTTATCTCCTGTTAATTTCCCTCTGAAAGTTCTCCACTGCCTTAACCATGTATTGAACTCACATTCTGTTCTAGGAACATTCCAACCACCTGAAGAAGGCTGGAGTGTACAACACCCGAAACATTGTAATAAATATGGCAACAAAGATGAGGACAATAGTCCAAATGATGTAAATAATATAAGAATTTTTTAGATAATAATGATTTAGTGATTCAAGTCTTACTAATTAATCCATAGCTGGGGGAGAAAAGGTGGATTCATACTTTTCCCAAGGATATTTCCTCATCAGTTAATATAACTGGAATTGGAACTGGGCTCTCCAATTAACAATACTGAGCTATTATCTATTACAACACCGACATATCCAAGTTTACAGCACCTGGTAATCCCCAGGAGTTACCCATCTAGATACTGACAAGGTTCAACATTGCTTAACTTTGGTGATCATCCAGGAATGGTGTTTTTAATGTGATAGGGCCATAAGCCAGCAGCTATTCAAGTTGCAGATCCTGTCCTGGGTATGATGATAAACTACATCCGCATCCTGGGTAAGACGATAAACTACGTCCAACAGCAAGGCCTCTGATCAGGAGGTTTTGAGGAGCGTGGAACCACCTCTAAATTGCTGGTGTTCCCAGCTCCACCCTCACCCAGGGTGGTAACACCTGTTAGGGTCCCAACTACGGGCAAATAGTTTGTGGCGGACATCACCACATTAATTTAACTTTAGATTAGGAAACAGGGCTGACGCAGAAAAGGATAAGCAAAAGACATCATTACACATAAAATATGTATTTAACAAGATGTACAATATCAAACAACGATGTGAAAGAAAGCATGCATTTAAGAAACGGTTGAATAAAACAAGAGTTGTCTCTCTTTATCTATTATTTTAGTATTTCAAAGTTCACTGGAAGAATGTTCTTGAAAGTCTCTTATGATGACTGTTCTTAAAAGATTTGCCGTGTTAGAAAAGCTTATGGGAGTGTATACAAGGAATGTTCAGCATGTGAGTGGTGTGGGTGAGTGAGAAGGTTGGCGCAGGGTTTCAACTGCCGTGGATTCGTTTGGCAGCTGAATTCTCACTAATTAGCTAAGAAAAATTCTTGCTTAATAAGCGACTATAGGCTCCATATTGCTGCACGGGAAGAATTATTCTTCACGTGCAGACGATCTGATTGGTTGGCATAGACTTGTAAATTTTGTCTATAATAACGTAATGGTGATTAATTAACCAATGAATGCTTGGCATTGTATATGATTTGTATTTTTGTCTGTATGTATGTATGTATCAGGTCATCCCATAAGTTCTGTCTGAATTTTGAATTCTGAAACAAGTGACCCAATGTTACATTTAATTACAGATTCAATCAACAATGTATTTTCCCTGATTATCTATGATTCCTTCCATCTATTAACAAGCTTACTAATTCCATTACTG
This sequence comes from Acanthosepion esculentum, assembly GCA_964036315.1. NCBI lineage: Eukaryota > Metazoa > Mollusca > Cephalopoda > Sepiida > Sepiidae > Acanthosepion > Acanthosepion esculentum. The sequence continues at coordinate 16,978,298 of OZ038496.1, read as the reverse complement.
TAAAATTCTTTTGACTTTGATTCGAGAAACTCACAAATGTCAGTTTTAACCTCTTCCTGTGTTACAAAAGCTGTTTCTTCCAAATGATTCTGTAAGCTACGAAACAAATGGTAGTCTGAAGGAGCAAGGTTGGGAGAATAAGGTGGATGAGGAATTTTCTCCCAACCAATTTCTTCGATCTTTTGTGACATGATTCTTGATGTGTGTGGTCATGCATTGTCCTGATGAAACATCACCCATTTTTGATTCACTAGAGCAGGTCTTTTTTTTCTCAAAGTTTGGTTCAAACGCTTTAATTGCTGACAGTATATTTGAGCATTAATTGTTGCATTAGGTGGTAAGAATTCAAAGTGGATCATTCCTTGGCAATCCCATCAGATTGAAAGAAGAACCTTTTGCCCATGAAGTTCCCTTCTCGGCTGTGGCTGGGGTCCTTCCCCTTTACCAAGCCACTGTCTACGGCGCTTAACATTTCGATAAAAGATCTATTTTTCGTTGCCAGTCACAAGTCTATCCAAAAAAGGTGAAACGAGTTGGCAATAATGGAGAGAAGAGCAGATGTCAACTGGGGATTTGAGGTTGTTTTCAGACAATTCATGAGACACCCATTTTCCAAGTTTAGGAACTTTTCCAAGTTGTTGAAGATGACGATGAACAGTTGTATGGTTTGAACTGAGAACCACTGCCAATTCCTCAAGTGATAAAGCAGGATTTTCTTCAAGGGCTGCTTCAAGAAGCTTTTGATCAAATTCAACTGGACGTCCGGTTCGATCTTCATCTTCAAGGGTGAAATCTCCACCTCTGAATTTTGCAAACCATCTTCTGCAAGTTCTTTCATTCACACATTCCTCTCCATAAACTGAGTGAATGTTTCTAGCCGCTTTGGCTGCTGAGTTTCCTTTCTTGAACTCATAAAGCATTATGTGCCTCAAATGATTCTTGGGTACTTCCATGTTAGCAGGGTTTTAATCAAACAAAATTTAATTTTATTGTTCTCTGAAATAAAATTTGATCAGTTTAAATGCATCTAAACATAAAAATAATGTTCAGCTCAATTAGACATTATAAAATACTCTTTAAATTTTGTTCATTTTAACAAAAAGTTAAAATTCGGACAGAACTTATGGAATGACCTAATATGTATGTGCGTAATAGACCAGCACAAGTCAATCCCCAAACTGGGGTCAAAACACTGGGGTGTAAATGTAAAAATAGGTTTTAATACCAGAAATACTTTGTAAAAAATATTTATTACCAGCAATACATTTTTTAAAAAAAAAGATATTACCAGCTATACATTTCTGAAGAAAAAATATTACCAGAAATAAAAATTTTGTCGGCATTAAATAACTATAATCTTAACCTGTTCAAATCTAGAGTTAACCGTTATTGTCCCCTTATAAACTGTTTCTTACTCTGTAAATCTCTACCTCGAGTGGCTCTTGGGCCTTGTACAGGGTGCATAATTGTAAAATAAAAAGCATATATATTGCCTTCCTTGTTCCAGCATCTTCAAAAAACCAGCACTGCTTGCATCTTATTTCCAAGCTAATTCTCCTGCATGTTCTATTCATCAGAATTCAAACGATTCCTTCCTAAAGCTAAGTAAATAATTAAGAAGCAGAAAAATTTAATTCAAAATGAAAAAAAAATTATGAACTGTTATGTAGTACGAGTCTTCCTCTATGACATTAAATGCTGGGCAATCTCCTCACAGTTGAAGAAGAATCTTCAAGCAACAGAAATGTAGTTCTACAGAAGGATGCTGAAGATACCATGGAATGGACATGCGAGCAATAATGGAGTCATAGACAAAATGGAAGCAAAAAAGAAACTTATACTTAGAAAGAGATAGTTGAAATTTTTTGGGTACATAATGAGAAAAGAGGGCTTGGAAAATTTGAAACTCACAAGAAAGATTGAAGGGGAGAGAGGAAAACAACACATGACCTACCTAGTGAGCTTGAGCAAATGGATGGCAGAACAAGATTTAGGAGAGATAACAAAAAGACAAAATTTATTAATAGCTTCAAAGTACTGGAAATTGTGGAGAGCCACGATGACCAGAGTCCTAAAGGATAAATCAGATAGAAGAAAAAGATTAATAATGTCCTGCCAACACTAATCATTTAGTTACACTGAAATGTCTTTTTTTAATATTTATTAGACTAAAAATTTAAGCAACATCAGTACTAATTCTTGTGTAAAAATTAAATCCTGGTCAAAATCCTTAGTTGCTTGTAAAAATGTCACCTACTTTATCAATTGAGAGTATCTACTGTGCATGAAGAGCCTTAATAAAAAAAAGGATGTTACAAGTCTGACCAAAGATAAAAAAAACTCAATCAATCAATTTTACAATCAATCAAAAAAAACTCACCCCACACACATATTACTATGAAAAACCAAAATAATTTTTGTCCATAATTATCACGGGCTGATGGAAATGATTGATTAAGGCCACTGCAGTGAAGGACATCTGCCACTGATTAAGTTACCAGTAATTAAAGAAGACCTTGTCCTTCTCTACCTAACAAACAAATACATCCCAAGAAGATGATCAATGTATAATTCACTGTCAAAGTTAATACTGACAAAATCAGTCAAAGATATGCAAATTGCATGATAGTGCATGATAACTTAGGGATAAAATACCAAGTTATTAATAAATTTTAACAGTCGCAAATGCAAGTAGTTACAATTCAAAATGGTCACTAATCAGAGTACATGCAAATCCAAGTACTGTCAATATCCAACTAGTTGTAAAATCCAAACAGTTGGAAATCTAAGGAGTCACAAATGTGAATTATTCCTATGTATATATTATCAAATCATATTATCGATTAATAATTATCAAATTATTCATATATATATAATCTAATCATATTATTTAATCAACTCATTCATGTATATAAAAATATATATATATATAAATATATATATATGTGTGCGTATGTGTGTTTATACATTATATAATATATGTATATATATCTAATAATAATTATTGAATTATTCATATATATTATCTACTCATATGCAATATCAATTATTAATTCATTCATATATATATATATATATATATACAGTGTAAGCTGGATATAAGAGAGTTGTTCGGACCGGATAATAAGTATCTTATATCCGGGTTTCTCTTATATCCGGGTTTGGTTTATTATATATACATTAACACAGGCTCTAATTTGGGACCATATAAAATATATCTTATATCCGGGTTTCTCTTATATCCGGGTCTCTTATATCCGGGTTACACTGTATATATATATATATATACTATCTAATCTAATTATCTAATATTATCAAATCTTCATATATATGTAACTGATATTAGATAATATGATTTGACAATGTATGTGTATATATATATATATATATATATATATATATATATATATATATATATATATGTGGCCCGACGATTGCATCTAGCATGAAACAGACTGTCACCTCTAAGTGTTGACTTCTATGTTCATTTTTATATTTATATATATATATATATATATATATATATACATATATATTATCTAATCATATTATATAACATCATTTATCAAATTATATATAACATAATTCATTCCCTCCCCCTTATTTCATACTTCATGAAATTTTTATATATTTTTGTATTTAGACATTTTGAAATTTTTATATCATGTCAGGTGGGGGGGTTGTAGGTTCCCCCGGTGAGTATGTGGTATTGTGGTATATGTAGGAATGAATGGCGATGAATGAGTTCTTGTGGTAAATGGAGCAATTGTATTGGATGAATGGGTCATGATTGTGATTAACTAGGAATAGAATAGTTAGCGAAGACCAGCCTCTCTCCACTTCCCCTTTCGACCATGTGCTACAATTATTGTATATTATATACAGTAATAAATAAATCATCAAATCAGATATATATATATATATATATATATATATATATATATATATGTAAAGAGGACATTGATGTCAATGCCCAGAAGTGACAGTCTGTTTCATGCTAAATACAATCATCAGGTGTTGACTTCAATGTCCACTTTTATATTTCCATATACTCTATCCCTGATATTGAGCACTTTAACTCATAGATATAGCATAACTTAAAACTATATTTTATCATATATTTATAAATTATCTAATCATATTATCTAATATCAATTACCAAACTATTTATATATATATATATATATATATATATATATATATATATATATAGTCAAAACCTACCTACCATGTGAAACCTTGGTAGGTTTGTCTGGTTCATTAGGATTGACTAGGTTCGCTCTACGCTTGTATTGAGCTCTTTAGTTAGTTGTTTACTCGTATCATTTTTTTTTCTTTGGGCCTTGAACCTGTATCTGTGTGATTATTTTCGACAGACTTTCATGTTCCTGGCTCTTTCTTTTTTAAAACCTTTTTTCCCTTTGAGATTGATTTGGCTATTGTTAAATCAAGAATTCGAAGGTTTTTCGACATGAGTATATTCACCTATATTTATATATATATATATATATATATATATATATATATATATATATATATTATGAAATGGACAAAGTTTGACAATTTTTAAGATATTTTATGTTTATACATTCTTTTTTATAGATACAAATATTTAAGTAAATGCTCCGTTTATAATAAACAGTATTAATAACATTCAGGTGAGTAAATGTTGTTAATACTGTTTATTATAAACAGAGCATTTACTTAAATATTTGTAGCTATAAAAAAGAATTTATAAACATAAAAATATCTTAAAATATATATGTACATATATATGTAAATACTCTCAGATATAATGTATCGGAAGAACAGACAAAATGAATAAAAAAGACAAGATGTAATGATTTTATTTTGTAACAAGTATCTATTTGTCAGTTACTCAAAATTTTAAAATTTAAAGACGTTCATGAATATTCATCAGGTTAACTGAAATGTTTAGGTATTAGACAATAAATTACATCACTTAGCATCCTAGAAAAGATTTTTTTTTCTTTCATTCTCTCTTTCCTTTTGTTCTTTTTTCATTCTTCTCTTTCCTTTTCTTTATTTTAGCAACTGATACTTTTTGCAGAATAAAAGCATTCTATTTGCCTTGATAGAGTCTGTCAAGTGACGAAATGTGTCAGCTAATACTAAGTATAGTTTTCCTCTTGTCTTTTATATATATATATATATATATATATATATATATATATATATATAAGTATAAATATAAATATAAAAGTGGACATTGAAGTCAACACTCAGAGGCTACAGGCTGTTTCATGCTAGATGCAATCGTCACACCTATCTCTGATATTGAGCAATTTATCCCATTAATATAGCACACCATAAAACTATATTTCTTCATATATATATACGTATATATATATACTTCTTAATATATATATATATATATATATACTTCTTAATATATATATATATATATATATATATACTTCTTAATATATATATATATATATATATATACTTCTTAATATATATATATATATATATATATATATATATACTTCTTAATATATATATATATATATATATATATATATATATACATCTTAATATATATATATATATATATACTTCTTAATATATATATATATATATATATATATATATACTTCTTAATATATATATATATATATATATATATACTTCTTAATATATATATATATATATATATATATATATATATATATATTAAGAAGTATATATATATATATATATATATATTAAGAAGTATATATATATATATATATATATATATATTAAGAAGTATATATATATATATATATTAAGATGTATATATATATATATATATATATATATATATATATTAAGAAGTATATATATATATATATATATATATATATATATTAAGAAGTATATATATATATATATATATATATTAAGATATTAGTATTGAGCACTCTTTAAAGAATATTGATTGTTGGTTATTGGATTTCATTCCGTATATACCAATCCTAAACTTGTGTATATATATATATATATATATATATACTATGTTATTGTGTGGCATTTAGGCTAGCTCCTGTGGAGGGATCTTGATTGGGCCATCACAATAGGTAGGGAGGAGTAGATATGATAGGCAACAATAAACTACAGAAGAACTCAAAATTGATCGCTGCATTTAAGTATTGCATTAATATTTAAGCTTACCTTTTAAATTTTCAACATTAATACCTTCTACCTTAATTTAAAGATAATTTGATGGACGTAGATCCTTACTTTCTGTACAAACGATGCCAGGTTAGGACCAATAATGCTGCAGATTCTTCTTTGGATTTTATCAAGAATTTCTAGATATATAGCAGATGCACCAGAGCAGATGTGACTGCAATATTTGATACATGGATAAATATATATATATATATATATATATATATAATCCATGCACATTGAATTTGTTTCTTTTGAGAGTGTTAAAATCTACCAAATTCTGTTAGGGGCTTCTTGGTTAATCCAAACAGGGCCCCAACTAAATATCAACATTGTGTTCCCTTTTATTTCACATAGCTTCTGAACTGAAATGATACAAGCAGATTTCCTCAATACTTCTATCATGTATGTGTGATATGAACTTGTGTTTGCACCTTATACTGTCACCGACGCCTACACTTCCCTTCAAAAAGTATAAATGTAAATGTATCACAGTAAAATTGATTGATTGATTGATTTGTTCTTTACAGCTTATCGACCCTTTGCTGGTTATTTAAAGCCAGAAAATATTTCTAGATTGATTTCATGGTTATTTCATTGGTGACTTTCACTAGGTTTTGCAATTAATTTTGATTATTCCTAAACTTATTTCCAAGTTATAAAAATTTTCAGTGTATAAAAAAATTTGTTGCAAAAAATCACGTAAAAAAATCACCCAAAACAATTGCAGTACCGAAAATTTGTGAATCCCAAATTTCAGGACTGTGGGCCCAGATCCAGCCCAGAATGCTTTTAATTTGTTCATGGAGTTGGCTTGATACCAAAATGGTTTGATATTTTGGGCTACGGCCTCTAGGAGTAAAGTTGTAAAAGTGTGACACAGTGACACACTGACATTTGCATTTATTATCTCGTTCATCTAATCCTATTATATAATAAAAATTGCTGAATTATTCTGATATATGCAGATATCTGATTGTATATCTGGAAAGAAAACATTTATCAGAATTTCCATTATACAAATGGTGTATGAATAGATATAGCAAATATAAGATCCATTCCCAAAAGAGTTGATCATTCAATTAAATTGCACCATCAGAACAAGTGATGTCTGCCTCCCAGAGCAGTCAATAAAAGGAACGAGAGGGCACCAAAAACGTGCAAGCTGTCAGGACTGTTTTCGTTTATCCTTCTTCAAACTGCCAAAACATTCAACAGAATCCTTGCCTTTGTGTAAATACAGATGATGATTGCTGGCAATTTCCTTCAGCCAAATCCTCAACAGCATACCCAATGAAGATACTAGCAACTCCCAATGCCACACAACTACTGGTGATGATCATTCGTCTCTGGCAAGCACATTAGATTCTCACAAGAATCCCCATGACTGCTCATATAACAGATGTGGACACATTCTCCTCTAATCAATAATTCTAATTCTTGGTAGTGTCTCCACAATTTTGCTTTTGTCTCACACTGTCTATCTGATGAAGATTTCAAAACCAACAACAGAGGTAAATTATCCAAATGTAATGAAGAACATCAAAACCTTCATCGAGCAGAAATAGGAATTCTTGGAGTAATGATTG
>OZ038496.1:16770532-16968032 GCA_964036315.1 Acanthosepion esculentum | reverse complement strand
ATTAACAGACTCTTGATCTTGAACTACCTAATGTCACATCTCATGGCATGCATGTTCATTTAATTTATAAGTGTTATGGGATCTCTGTTCATCTCTCTTATCAATAATTCATGTATTTCAAGGAAAACTATAAGAAAATATACTAAAAATTTGTTAACAGGTCTGTCGGAGTGCTGAAAAGTCCGTGATCTGACCAGGAAGTGATTAAAAAAAAATAAAAACAATGTTAATGCTTGATCATTTAAAAAGATACTAGGAACTAGGGTTGGGTTGAGAAATATTTTCTGTATCTGTCTCCCTCTCTATCTTTCTCACTGTCTATCCCCACTATATATATATATATATATATATATCTCTCTCTCTCTCTATATATATATATATATATATATATATATATATATATATATATGTGTGTGTGTGTGTATATATATATTATGAAATGGACAAAGTCTGACAATTATTTTAAGACATTTTTATGTTTATACATTCTTTTTATACATAAAAATATTTAAGTAAATGCTCTGTTTATAATAAAGTGTATTAATAGCATTTACTGGCTTGAATGTCTGAGAAATTTTCATAGGATACAGGTTCAATTCCTGTCGGAGGACAAATATTTTCTATGAAAATTTTTGGGACATTCAGGCCGGTAAATGCTATTAATACTGTTTATTATAAAACAGAGCATTTACTTAAATATTTGCATCTATATAAAGAATGTATAAACTTAAAAATGTCTTAAAATATATATATATATGTAAATATATTATATTGGGCAGCATATATTTTATATTATAAAGAGGTAATCATACAATGAATTAATTAGCAATATTAATGTAATTAATAGCAAATTCTCTTCGCTAACAGACTTAATATAAGCATTAACTTACTAATAATCCACTGAATGACATTTTCCTTATCTATAAAATTGTTGTCAGATGGATCTGGTGTATTTTTATAGCAGCAAGTACTTTTGAAAACTTCATCTTCTCATTTTCAGGCTGCAATTTTTTCATTAGAAATAAAACTCCAAGACGAAATAAATGTATAGTAGGCTGAAAGATGTTTTTTTAAGAATGTGTTATTTATTAACAGTTATACAATATTGGAATGTGCAAGACGCAACACCAGAGTTCAAATATTTCAAGTGAGAATCTTTTGTATGAATTTTGTAATGTGGTAAATCCACCAATTCTTTTGTTGTGTTTTCCAGTTAAGTATATAGTTCAATTAATATATATATATATATATATATATATATATATATATATATATATATATATCCAGTTAAAATGACAACATATGGAGTATAATTCCACTGTATGTAACATTTAATTTAAAAGAGGGCTCAGTACAGAGTAGACCTAAATGTTATTTTAGGATATTAAAACAAGAACATGTTAAAAATCATTCCACCTCATAATAATAATAATAATATATATATATATATATATATATATATATATATATATATATGATAAAATATACTTTTAAAGTATATTATAAGTAAAAGATCTCAATATCATGAATAGAGCATATATAAATATAAAAGTGGACACTGTCATCAACACTAAGTGGTGAAAGCATGTTTTATATATATATATATATATATATATATATATATATGGAGGTAGACTGAAGATAGTTCTGCCCAGCTTTCCTGCAAGAGTTACCAGAGGTGAGCCACACTTGTGGATTGTTTAGCTCTGACTTTTTGGTCAAATTCATCCCACACCAATTCAATAGGATTTAAGTCCACTGATTGCACTGGCCCAGGCATCAGTTGAAGGATTTGCTGTTCCTCTTTTCTTTTAATGTACCTCTGGCAGAGTTTACTAGTATACTTTGGGTCATTATCTTGCATGAGTACAAATCCTTGACCCACAAGCCAGATGGGATCGAGTGATGCTGCAGTATGTTGTGATAGCCAGTCAGATTCATTTTGCCCTTCAACTGATGCAAATCCCTGACTTTTCAATTGGCAAAAGCCCCCTAAGACCATAACAAACCTTTCCTCCATGCTTTACAGTTGGTGTAATATAGGGGATTGCAGCTCTTTGACCAACTTTTAGCCACACATAGACCTTCCTATTTGACTCAAAAATTTCAAACTTTGAATTGCCAGTCCAAAGGACTTTATTCCACTGCTCTATTGTCCAGTCTTTGTGCGCCTTGGCCCACTGGAGCCATTTTGTCATCGTTTTGATTTCTCAACAGTGGTTTCTTGACATCAATTCTGCCATATAGGCTAATTTCACAGAGTTTTCTCCTCACAATGGATACTGACACATTTTTTTCACAACACTGGTTCCTTGAATATTCACAGATAATAAAAAGAAGGATCTATGAAAAACCATGATTACTTCAATAGGGACAGCTTCTTGAGTAACAAGCAGTATGGGTTTCAATTGGCCTGGTCCACTGCTGATATCCTAATTATCATTAATCACAGAATCATTGAGGCATGGGACAATGGTGTAATATTAACATCATATAATAATTGTGCTTGTCCCTCCCTCCCCTCATTCATTTGTACAACCTTTACAGCCTGTCAATACTTCATAAATAATGGACTATTTCCATTTTGATCACATGGAAATCATAGACATATCATAGATGCTACTTGGTTTCAGTTAAAAATAAAGAAGGAAAGCTAGAAGTGTTTAATGTCTCCTCCTAATACCTCAGACATAATGGACTATTCCCTTTTGATTGCTTGAGAAGACAAAGATATCAAAACACTATTTGGTTTCAGTCAGAAAATGAAAGAAAAAAGGGAAGGTGGAAGAGTTTAATGTCTCCTGCTCATACCTCAGACATAATGGACTATTCCCTTTTGATCGCTTGAGAAGACAAAGATATCAAAACACTATTTGGTTTCAGTCAGAAAATGAAAGAAAAAAGGGAAGGTGGAAGAGTTTAATGTCTCCTGCTCATACCTCAGACATAATGGACTATTCCCTTTTGATTGCTTGAGAAGACAAAGATATCAAAACACTATTTGGTTTCAGTCAGAAAATGGAAGAAAAAAGGGAAGGTGGAAGAGTTTAATGTCTCCTGCTCATACCTCAGACATAATGGACTATTCCCTTTTTATTGCTTAAGACAAAAGTTATCAAAGTCACTATTTGGTTTCAGTCAGAAAATGAAAGATTTGCTTCCCTCTGTCTTTTCTACAGTTACATTCATGGTAACTGCTCCGATGAGCTACTTTGGATGGTTCGCAAACTACATGAATTTAAGCTTGCTACTAGGTTGGCATTTCAGTCCTGCCATTTCACTGTTATAACTGTTAAATGTAGCTGTCTCTTCTACTCCAATAGTTTCATATCTCACACTTCCCATCTGTGTAACTCTCTTCCTCTGGTAGCTATAATCTTCAATTATTCAAATGCAATGTCAATCGACATCTTCAGATGACTTAATCTAATTCTGTCATTCACGTTATCCTTTCCTCTATCACACCTCTTTACTTTTGCTCCCGCTCTCTGTAACCCTTTGTGTGCTAGTGACACTCCCGCCTTGCTTGTGGTGAAATGCTTAGAAAAAATTTTTTTCTACAGACATTTTATTATCATAGAACTTGCCATGAGCTTATTCAATCATTAACTTAAAAATTAAGATTCATCGGAAATTTAAAATAGGAAAACTGAGGTTTTCAAGGATTAAAATTAGTTATTATTATTTTGGTAATATTAACAAAAAATTTGTGTTTTGACCTATGGACATTTCTCTACCACTTGAGACAACTCCATGAATCCTTTGCATTTACATTCAAATTGTCATGCATCTAAGTGTTCCATTAATGCAAAATTTAATCTAACATCACAAAAGTGTTTGACATTTTCTGAGTATAGAAAGGCAAATATTGATTTGTTTTCTTTGTAAAATAATCAATTATTTTCAGTCTTCAGGAAAAAATGGTTTAAACATTTTTTTTTTCAGTTCTCAAGAGAAATCATTTTAAGTTACCAAATATTTCTGTCAAATATTTAAATTTTTTGACAAATACGTTTGTTACCATCAGATTTTGTATTTTCTGCTGGAATGAAGTATCTCTTGAAACGTTTAAGAAAGCTTTAAAAATAAACTGATTAATTTAAATTAGAATTTGAAAAAACAAAAAATCTTTGAGCCTCAGTCAGAAGATCTAAGAATCATTTTTTATTTCTTGTCTAATCTAGAATTCCATTCTGTGAACTTAAATATACTCAGAATGATATCAGAGCAAGCAATACAAATGCAAAACATGTATATCTTTTTTTATAGATTATGTGAAAGCATTTAATAATGTATGATACAAAGAAATGCTATTTTTACCATAATGTCCACCCTGAACAAGGCCCAAGTGCCACAAGGTAGAGGGTTACAGAATAAGAGGTAAGGGCACAGTGTATGGGGAAGATAAAATTTAAAATTTCAGTTTTCCGATGAACTACATTCAGTTCATCGGAAAACTTTCCATGGAGATTGTGATAGAGTAGTGTTGAGATGTTGAGTGTTTCCACGTGAGTATATGGTAATAACGAACAAACACAGTCGTAGGGAAAAATACTGGTATATTCAGAGAGGTATTTACATCAGAGAGATTAGTAGTAGAATGAACGTAGGTTAGTAGTAACAATAAGTAATAGTAATAAAGTCCAACGGTATCTTCCGGTTGAGAAACGGAAGTGTAACTGATCACTACAGAAGTCTCACTCTGCACTGCACTACACGGCTACACTACTCACCGTCTCTAGAACTAACGTTCTTATTTATAATAATAGGATCAGTCTATTGTGGTTGTGAAGGTGGGTGCGCCCCAACAAGTAGTGAGAGACTTGCAACATTTTGTCTGTGGGAAAGAAATTGTAAACGGGAAAATAATTCATCACCCACAGGGCCATTTAGATACTTTTGAACTCTAGCATGGATGGAAGATAAAGATTGGGCACTTCCTGCTCATATTTGGCAGCAAAAATTCATTTTCTAAATAAAGGCAGAGTCAAGTTCTTACTGAAGCCATACAGAGAACCAACCATTTTTCCCGCCTATTAAGTGATGGGTCATATGTATGAGTTCAACGTGAGGACTGGGTTGAGCTTAAGTCCAAAGTTTCACTCAAAGTAGAACACTCATTCATCATGATAGGCAATAATTCTTGGTTCATTCAATGAAACATCACAACTTTGGTTTTCAAGGCATAGAATGTGACCAGCCAGTTTTCCTCCAACTGAGTTGTTAGAGTAAGGTCAGAGGAGACATCAGGCTGTGATCATCTAGTGTTTGGAGATGCACTCCTATACCATTATATTGTCAGTAGATTCACAAAAGACTGGAGTATACTTTTAGGCAGATCATTAATAATAAAAAGAGAGTTGGACTGAGAAGCAAGTCTTGGAGGATGTCTTTGTTGATCACCTGGGCCTCAGAGGACAGGCCACTAACAACTATCTTCAGAGACCTTTTTATTAGGAAGGTCTTGATAACTGAGAAGACTCTTCCAGTGATTACATAACTGGAGAACTTGTACAGCAATCATCTATGCCACACCTTGTCAAAAGCCTTCAAAATATCCAATGTAATTATCCTTGAGATGTATTTCCACTAGGGAAAATTAGTATTTCATCCCCTGCTGATTTTCTGAGTTTGCCTCCTTACGAAAATGTAGTGCCTGCAAGCTCCCCCCCATGTCTGTAATTTTCAGGGTATGTCCGTCATGAAAGTGAGAGAGAGAATATCAAAACAATTCTAGAAAATCACATTATATTAATTTTTGAACATTTTTTTTTTTATTGGAAAAAATATGTATTTCCCCCCCATAGCAAAACATAACTCAAAATTTGGTGAAGAAACCCTTGTTGGCAAGCACAGCAACCAGATGTTTCCTGTAATTGGTTACCAAGTTTTACAGATCCAAGGGGGGATTTTAGCCCACTCCTCTTTGCAGATCCTCTCCAAATCCTTAAGGTTTGTAGGTTGTCATTGGGCAACTCAAGGCTTCAGCTCCCTCTACAGATTCTCTAAAGGATTAAGGTCCAGAGACTGACTAGGCTACTCCATTACCTTCATGTGCTTCTTCTTGAGCCACTCTTTTGTTGCTTTAGCCATATGCTTTGGGTCATTGTCATGCTGGAACACCCATCCATGACCCATCTTCAGTGTCCTGGCTGAGGCAAGGAGGTTTACACTCAAGATTTCCCTGTACTTGGCCCCATGCATCTTTCCCTTGACCCGGTGTAGTCAACCCTTAGCAGAGAAACAGCACCAATGTATAATGTTTCCACCACTATGCTTAATGGTTGGGATGGTGATCTTGGTCCAATTGAGCTTTCTTTTCTCCTCCAAACATGGTGGGTCAACTTGATACCAAAAAGCTCAATTTTTGTCTCGTTTGACCACAGCACTTTCTCTCAGCCCTCCTCTGAATCATCCAGATGCTCATTTGTAAACTTCTGACAGGCCATTACATGTGATTTTGAGTAGGGGGGGCAGGCTTTGCAGGCACTACATGATTTCAGTCCACTACGACGTTGTGTGTTACTAATGGTCATCTTGGTGACTGTGGTCGCAGCTGCCTTGCGATCCTCAACAAGCTCTTGCCATGTAGTTCTGGGTTGTTTCCTCATGTCTTTCATCATCAGGTTCACTGCACATTGGGAGATCTTACGTGGAACTCCCGACCAAGAGAGACTGATAGTCAATTGGTGTTTCTTCCATTTTCTTATTATCACACCAACAGTTGATTCCTTCTCACCTAGCTGCTTACCAATTGTCTTGTAGCCCATTCCAGTCTTGTACAGGTATAAAATTTCGTCCCGGATGTCCTAAGACAATTCTTTCGTCTTACTCATTATGGAGAGATTAGATTCTGATTCATTGAGGGATTCTGTCAACTAGTATCTTTTATACAGGTAATGAGTGCTTGATTAGGAGTAATAATTGAGTTATAGAACTAGTCTATATGCCTCCTGATCACATAACGGGTCTGTGGGGCCTGAATCATTGCTGGTTGGTAGAGGGGAAATATTTATATTTTTCAATAAAAAAGAAATGTTCAAAAATTAATATAATGTGATTTTCTAGAATTTTTTTATATTCTATCTCTCACTTTCAAGACAGACCTACCCTGAAAATTATAGACCATTCCCATTTTTGTAAGGTGGCAAACTCAGAAAATCAGCAGGGGATGAAATACTTATTTTCCTCACTGTATTATTGTGTGTGTCATTCAATCTGTGAGTAACAACAGTTAGGATATCAGCAGTGGATACTGCTTGTTGCTCAAGAGGCTGTCTCGATGGGGATAATCAACAACTTTCTTGTTGATTATATCTTCAGAAGTTTGCTAATGACACTTAGGAGGCTGATGGTTCAATACTGACACAGGGATATCTGTTTGAACTTAAAGGAAATCATGATTTATTTCGGAAAGATATTAGAATAATCCCAACTCATACTGGTGCAAACTGCCTGCATATCAATAAAAAATGAATTCAGTAAATGCACAACAATAGATAGGAGTGTCAGACAAGGATGTATCTTCTCGCCAGACTTTACAGTAAGGCAAACCATGAGAGAACTAGAAGCCCTCCCAGGATTTATTATTGGTGTACATTATTCTTAACAACATAAAATATTAAGATGACACAGTGGTGATAGCAGACATAAAAAGAAAACTGCAGAAACTCTTACAGATGTTAGTAAAGGAAAGTAAGAAGAAAGGTCGGAACATCAATTGTTATGGTATTGGTATGACCAATATTAGTCGTTACCCTACAAGGAAACATTTGACATTCATTAACCAAACGACCAGTACTCTTTCTTGAAACTCTTTTTTTTAGGAAAACAGATTTCTCAAATCCAGTAGCTTTTATCGCTCTTGATGGGGGTTTCCTTCCAAGCTTTCTATTTGAAGTAGTGTGGAATGTTAGCATCTTGATTATATCATTATTTTCTCTTCAAGATACATGTGTTATCCATTTTAGTTGTTGGTAGTCCTCAAGTGGCAACCGCTGTAGAAGAATATATATATATATATGAATATATGAATTAAAAAGAGATGGACTTTGTCCAGCAATATTGGCCAAGACACATCACGGCTACTACGGCTAAAGAACATGTGGCACCCTAATGGATTATGGGACTCAAACGAAACTAAAAAAAATACATATAATGATTTCTATAATAAATGTGATTCTGAAGAACATGCTTAACATTAATGAAAGCTACATTAAAATGATTTTTAACAACTCCATAATTATTATATAGGATGTGTACGTAACATTGCAATTATTGGTGTGCAAGTGGGATTTGCATGTCAGATTCAAATTCCAGCTGGGGATGTGACATTAACTTTTGCACAAATTGTAGTAGTAATGGTAATATTAGCCGTTTCCTTATAAGGAAACATATGGCTTTCATTGATTGAGCTGAGAGTACTCCTATCACTTAAAATTTATAAAATCTTTCTCTTAAAACAATGTTTTGGGAAAATAGGTTTCTCAATTCTGGTAGTTGTTATCGATCATTCCGTTACTGTTAATGTGATATCCATTTTAGCTTTAGCTAGTCCTCGTGATGTGGTTTCTGTTATTTGGTACAGGTCTTTGTTAGTGATACTGTAGCACCAGTCCACAATGTTTAAAGAAGGACGATCTTTGCCAAGACCATCAGGTTTTACTTGCTCAAAGACGTTCTTCACCACTGATCTTAGGAAGTGATAGTAAACAGCTGAGAGAAGACAGAAGACATTTCAAATGTTTTTTAGTTCTACCAGTTCAAACATTAACATCTAGGATATATCATACTACTTCCATTGATTTAAATCACCCACATTTTCCCCATATTCCAAATCTAAGGAGAAAGTTCCAATCATACAGCTTCTATCCAAGTTTCTGCACATTACAATCTAAACCTCTTCAAGTTGAGGGTCAATCTTTATCTATCCTCCTTATCTTCACATCCTACCACCTCCTTTTCATTTCTATTACACACTTTATTCATCAACACTATTTTAACAGTAGTCCTCTACCTTGAGAGTCTCTTCGAGCTTTGTATAATATATATATGTTTGGTATAAAAAATATAAAATATATATAATATATTTAGTATTAAAAAAAATTACCATCAGACAATTTTGTAAGAAATTTCAGAAAAATATTTTGAAATTCCTTTATTTCCTGCAACTACATTTATTTTTTATTTCTTAGTTTTTCTCTGATTCTGGCCACCACACTCTTTAAATTCCATTGGTAAAAAATGATTTCAGATTTATGCCATCCTTCTTTGAGAAATCAGGAATCTTTGAAAGAACTGTCAAAAAAATAAAAGAAGCATTTTTATGACTCACTAAATCCATGTGTGACATCTGTTGGCTGCAAATGTCACATGACTACCATTTGTATCATGTGACTAAGACTGTCTTTGTGTGCATGTTGATATTTGCCATTTACCACCTTAAAGAAGCACTTAATCATGTAACACGTGTTCGTTGTCATGGCATTGAAGATGAGAACTTCCCAAAGTAGTTGCACATGTCTCTTTTGTGGTTTTTGTCATCCGAGTGTTAGTGAGATCACAAGAAATCATTTCGATAATTGGTACCTCGAGTCAAGAAAAAGAGAGAACCTTCTGGTTGTGTCCAACCAACTACCCACAATACAAACCTTTATCTGTCGACTTCTTTGTCCTCTTGGCTACATAATTTCTTTATACCAAATGACATCTTGAATTCCTTCTCTAACATGTACATTTTTGATACTTTCTTTGTTTTTAGATTTTTTAAAGATTTTTTTTATTTTGACAAATCATTTTCAGACAGTTTGCAATTGGAAGAGATGATAGGTATTTACTTAGCTTTGTTAAGTCTGGCACAAGGGCAAATGTTGTAGAGGGAATAGGAAAAAGAAAAATCATTGCAACTTTTCTTGACATGAAGTGGAAAGATTATACTGAAACAACTGCTAAGTCTGCTCCGAAAAGAAAGTAAATTCACTGTGTCATGCTAGAAAATTTTTCTCGACAGAATCTATCTTACACATTTATACTATTTCTTCATGCTTTGAATATTGCTGCCACATCTGGCTTGTGCTTCTGCTATGTATTTAGAGATTCTTGATAAAATCCAAACAAAAATCTGCATTGTTATTAGCATTTCGGCTTCAGTCTTTTTCCCAATGTTGTTATGTAGCTTCCCTGCGTCTTTTCTATAAATTCTTTCCTCTATGGTACCTAGACTTTATGAATTTAAATGCAGTACTAGATTGATGGTAAGGTCTCATCATTTTGCACTTAAAATGGTTAGACATAAGCATAAGATCTATGCTAACAGTTTTTTGATTTTCAAAAATTTACATGTAGTTTCAATCATTACCTAGTATCTTAATAATTCCTATTCTTTTATTATTCACTCTTCTTAATAGTGTTTTATTGTTCTCATATTCTCTACACACAGTAAATCACTTGCATCTTAGTGGCTTTATTGTCTTTCTTGGAATGAAATGATTAAAAAAATGAGGCTGAGCATAATAAATTTCTAATTTAATTTAGAGGAGGTCCAGTAATTTCTTTTCTGAGTCAGCCATCAACACAGTGTCATCTACATATCTTATATTGTTAGAATTACATTCCCTGATAAAAAATCCTGGGAGGGTCTACAATTTGCCGAGGATAGAATCACTGTAGATGTTGAATAAATCTGGGGAGAAGATGCGTTTTGTGTATCTATCAGAGTCCTAAGAAAATGTTACTGGAAACAAAGATAAGAGTACTAAACTGTTATGCTATACCAGACCTCTTGTATGGCAGGGAGTGCTGGACAATCTCCTCAAAGATGAAGAAGAGACTTGGAGCCACGGAAATGTGTTTCTACAGAAGGATGCTGAGGATGCCAAGGACCAAACATGTGAGCAACGACCAAGTTTTATGGAAAATGGAATCAAAAAGGTAACTTATACCTAACATCAGGAAGAGACAGCTGAAATTTTTAGGGAATATAATGAGGAAAGAGAGCTTAGAAAATTTGATACTCAAAGGACAGATTGAAGTCAAGCAGGACAGAGGAAAACAGTGCATATCATACTTAGTGAGTAAATGGATAGCGGAAAACAGTGTAGGAGAAATAACGAAAAGACAAAGTTTATTAAGAGGTACAAAGAACAGGAAGTTGTAGAGGGCTATGATCGCCTATGTTTTGAGGGGACACAGTACATAAAGAAAAAGTAACTTACATGCTTCATTAAAAAAAGAATTGTTGGCATATTTCTTCAGATTCTTTCTTCAAATTCCATTGCTTTTCTCTCAATTTTGGGTTAAAAATTATTTCCAAACTCATAATAAAAAAATTCTCATTTATTTAACTACTTTTGCTGTTTTTATCATGCTTTCATCTCTTTCTCTCTCTCTCTCATGGGCGGGATCTGGCAAGTTTCTCACTGCTCTATCGCAACTACCATGGAAAGTGCTTGGACAAACTGCATCTCCACATTCCACCAAGTCTGATCTTCATGGCTAGGACCCACCATGTCACTTACATAGTAGCAAACCACCCACATTCCCTCTGTATTCCATCAGCAAGAAGTAAGCTCCGCTCAAACAGCTTCTTCCTGCAAACCACTGCCCTTTGAAACTGTTGTGTCGGAAACCTACCACCCCTCTTGAAGATGAACTTGTCTGCGTCTAAAGACTTTAAATAGTGGCACGTCGAGAGACAGAGGGCGCGAGAAAGTTCTTGGCTGAGCTAGTTATAGACTACTCAGGCGATTTCTGTACTTTTTACCAACCAATAAAACCCTTTTTATTGTTACGTGTTATTTGTCGTTTGTCTCTACAAACCCCAAACCAACATCATAACAGAAACGAACTCCCATGAGGATGTTTCCCTAATCACTACAATCTTAACCTTTTCAACTCTGGCATCCTGAGTAAGACGTTAAACTACATCCCCGTCCTGGGTAAAAGGATAAACTATGTCCTGCTGAAAGCCCTCTGATCAGGAGATTTTGAGGAGCATGGAACCACCTCTTAATCGCTGGTGTTCTCAGGTTCACCCTGACCCGGGGTGGTAGCACCTGTTGGGGTCCCGGCTATGGGCAAATAGTTAACTATTATCAGCAATACATTTTTGAAAAAATTATTACCAGCAATACAATTTTGAAGGAAAAATATTATCAGAAACAGATTTTTGACAAAACAATATTACCAGCAATAAAAAATGTTGTCAGCATTAAATAACCCATTGAGGTTGATATGCAATAAAACAAAATAAACCAAAATTTTCAAGTCTGGAGTCAACCCCTATCTTCCCCTCCTATCAATATAAACTATCCCTTAACATAACCCTCTACCTCGAGTGGCTCCCAAGCCTTGTACGGAATGAACCTTACTGTTAAAAAAAAAATGAGTAAATTATTTTATTAAAATAAATTCTACATTAGAATAAATTCAATCACTTTATGACTGGACACTCTTTTATTTAAGAAGAAGAATTCTTTAAAAAAGGTAGAAAAGAAAAAGAATCTCTAATTATAGATAAAAGACAAAAAATTAAAAAAATACAATTCTAATTCCCCCAAAATAATACGTAAAAAAAAATAACTTATTTGAATTTTTACTAAAAGACAGATTTCAATCTCAGATACAAATCAATTCAATTTAAATGAAAAAATGCTTCAATCTTAAATTACTGAAAAACTTCAAACATAACTTAAAAAATTCCCAATATTAAATTATAAAAAAAAAATAACTTCGATCTTAAATTAAAAATCATTTCAATCTTAACTTTAATAAAGATTTTTAATTTAAAAAGCACTTCTATCTTAAATTTTTTTTAAATGTTCTTAAATTAAAACATTTCAAGCTTAAATGAAAAGAGTTTAAATATTAATTTAAGAAAATAACAATCTTAAGTTTTGGAACTTTAAACTTAAATTAAAAAAAATTTAAAAACACTTCAGTCTGAAATATGAATGTCTTTTAAAAAATATGTCAGTCTTAAATTGAAAGAACTCTTCAAATTAAAATTACTTTAATCTTCAATTAAAAGATAGTTTGATCTCCAGTTAACACTTCTATTTTAAATTAGAAACACTTCAATCTTAAATGTCAAAAAACAGTTCCATTTTGAAAAATATCTTTAATCATATATTGAAAAAACAATTCTTTATCAAATAACTTTAACAAACCTCAAAAAGCAAAATGAAAGTTCTTAATTGGATGATGAACAACAGATTTATTCTTAGATGAACTTGTTAATTTGGAAAGCTCCGAAATGAAACTGCTCACTTTTAATCATCATGGCGAACCCTGTTTTTTTCCGTCAGCATGGTCGATGCTAACATCCAGGAGAGCAACTCATTGCCCTTTCTTGGTCTCACATTTTCCATTGACATGAAGCAAAGTGACTATATTGAATCAATTGCTTTGTCTGCTTGAATATAATAATATAATATAGAATTTACACTATTTACATCTTTGTCGCCATATTTATTACAATGTTTTGGGTTGTTGTATGCTCCGGCCTTCTTCAGGTGGTCGGAATGTCGAACTGAACACTTTATTTTGCTCACTGGGGTAGACTGTTCTACTTCCACATGCCATATTTAATGGATGTCAGTTATCAGTTATCTCCTGTTAATTCCCTTCTCCAAGTTCTTCACCATCTTAACCAGGTATTGAACTCACACTCTTTGGGTCCTGTCACTGGATCTAACTAAGAGTGTGAGTTCAATACCTGGTTAAGGCAGTGGAGAACTTGGAGAGGGGAATTAATAGGAGATAACTGATAACTAACATCCATTAGACATGGCACTTGGAACTAGAACAGTCTACCCCAGTGAGCAAAATAAAGTGTTCAGTTCGACATTCCAACCACCTGAAGAAGGCCAGAGTGTACAGCGGCCAAAACATTGTAAAAAATATGGCAACAAAGATGAGGACAATAGTCCAAATAATGTAAATAGTGTATATAATACCTCATCTCAGAAATATAGACAAATATAGAATTTATATATATTATTATCGTTTATATGATTTTATTTTGTTTCACAGTGTGTAAGCAAAGGCAATCCAACTGTAGTCTTGACAAAACAATATTGTTTTTTGCAATTACCTCTTGTAATTAAAAAGAATTGCTCTGATAACGGCTTTGTATCTGAAAACAGCCATTTTCTGGTTTTTATCTACAGGAGTGCTATTAAAAGAGAGACATTTTTTCCTTCTGGCCAGTGGGTGAGACACAATAATCTCTCTATTCTAAAGTTCTGGTTGCTATTTATTTTCCTGTAATTGCGAAAGTCCAGACAACTTGGCACCAGTATCTTAAACTCTTCCCTTGATTGGTTTCCTGTCTACTGACTTGCCACTCAATGCAACCAATCATTATGTACCACATACTGCTGAGGTCACCTTGCACTTTTTCCAAATTAAATCCTTACCTTTTTTTTATGCCTACGCCCACCCGAGTAAAGTGACCAGGTTGTATTCTGTGATTTTCTGATTCCTAATTTTGTTAGAAACAAAAGCAAGAGGTGGATTGTGTGGCAATGTTGTATGAGTGCTGGACAATATCCCCAAAGAGGACAAAGAGACAGAAATGTGGTTCTACAGAAGGATGCTAAGGATACTATGGAGTGATGATGTGAGCAACGATGAAATTTTAGAGAAAATTGCAACAAAAAGGAAAGTTATATTTAACATCAGGAAGAGACAGCTGAGATTTCTAAAGCACATAACGAGGAAAGAGGGCTTGGAAAATCTGATACTCACAGAACAGATAGAAGGCAAGAAGGCCAGCAGAAGACCACGCATAAAATACTAAGTGAGTTTGTGTAAATGGATGTTGGAACAGGGTTTAGAAGAAATAACAGAAAGACATTTATTAAGAGCTTGGCACCTATGTTATTCTCTTTGTATCTGGCTTCCCTGATGGTTATAATCTTCAAATATTCAAATGTAATGTCAATCGACATCTTCTGATGCCAGAGCTATGTCTGCATGCATCCTTCGCAAAGAGAAAACAGGTGAAAAATGTTAACAATGTTTCAAGGGGTCATGTCATATCAGGTTATAAGTCCTGTAACCAATGGGGGTCACAGGAGCACTGCATGTATGGTAGCTATAGCAGCTGTGAAATGTCTAGAGCAAGACAGACTGTTTTTGTGATGCAGATTGTGTTTCTTTTTCCTAGAATCATTGCCACTTCAAGGCAAGTGTTCCCAGTCAATCCTGCCATTTAACCCATAGCTGGGGGCAGGAAGAGATTTATTTATACCACTTCAATTTACAAACCTAAATTTTGTTTTATTTCCCGTTTCCTTTATTTAATTAATGGCTGGCCAATAGTATTCGCGGATGCTTGCCTACCAGGGCAGCTAGCTAAACTTTATTGCAGATACTTGCTCAGGTGCATTTTGTGTTTGTTCAAAACCCACAGAGCCCACCTGTGGTTTATACTGCAACTATACTGAGCAGACCTTAGTTACAGTTTCTGGGAGAGAAACATGTTATCTAGTGTGATCAACAATCTGAACAAGGCCAGCACACTCAATATGGCGACAAAGATGAGGACAATAGTCCAAGTAATGTAAATAATGAAAATCATTCTTGTATATTTATAAGTCTACCATTCGTCTGTGCATTGAATATTGCTGCCATATCTGGTCTGCTGCTCCTGCTATTTATTGTGAAATTCTCAGCAAAATCCAATGAACAGTTTGTAATATTATTAGTCATGACCTGGCATGTTGACTTCAGAAACTTTCCCACTACTGTGATATGGCTTCTCTCCGTTTTTCTATAACTATTTTCATGGCAATTGTTCTAATGAGCTTTCCTCCTTTCTTTAAGTTTAATTCCCCATACCCCCCTCGTTAGGTGGTTAGTGACATCAGTTCACAGGTAGGATGTGGGGCCCTTTTCGTTTCGCGCGAGTGTTTTCGTATTTGTTGTTGTGTTTCAATGAGTGCGTGTCAGTGTGTGTGCTTGGGATGAATGAATGTTTTATACTATTATAGTCCCGCATTGATTTCGGCCAGTGAACTGGTATTTCTGCCACATTTAGTGATTGTGGGGGGGTTTATTTACTAATATTATTTTTCTTTAGTTTCTTGTAAATATTTTGTATTCATATTGTAAATACTCAATTGGGGTTAGTTTTTAGAATTGTTATTTTATTCCCCTCCCCCCCACAGACACTGAATTGTAAATATGGGGACTAGCTAGTATTTTCATAGAGACAGTGAGGTATTATGGTGATTGTAGTAAGAAAGGTACATATGAATGTGGTGTTTTGGTGTAAGGAATATTGTTCGTACGATTGGGTCAGTGTTTGCGGCCAGCTAAGTTATAGTTAAGACAGAAGAAGACCGTCCATTCCCCAATCCCCCCTTCAGCCTTGTGCCACATTTCTGTAATTTATACAGAATAAATATCGCTTTCCTCCTTGGTACTTTGACCGCATGAATTCAAGTGTACTACTAAATTGGCAATTAGATTTTACTGTTGAAATAGCTGGATATAACTGAAAGTTCTCTTTTGATAATTTCTTTTCACTTCTTACCTGTGGAACTCTCTTCCAGTTTTTTGATTCCTTGCCATCTAGGATCTTTAAAAAATTTAAATGCGATATCAATCGCCATTCTCCTGTCTTCCTGAAACTTATTCTTTTATTGTCCTTTCTCCTTCTCATTCTCTTTTACACTTAATAACCCCCTGCATCTTAGTGGTGTTATCACCTTGCTTGGTGGTAAAATGATTTAAAAAAAATGTATTTTAGCTGCCAATGACATTTATAAAAGGGATTATTATGAAGGGAATCAACTCAGAAGCAACATTCACAGATGAATATAAACAGATATCAACAGTGATTAGCTTCCTGATCTCACAAGCCACTGGTACAAAGTTTGATCTTTACAAAGTTCTTTTCTAATAAAACCTTGTGCCAAATTTATTGATATCAAATATCATGTCTGAAAGCGTTGATATAAAAAAAAACCCTCATTAAGATTCATTTCACAGATCGTAGTACTTAATACAATGGAATATACAGAGCATTTTATTTTAAGCATTACTTCTTATTGCATTCCAATCAGTTCTTGCAAATAGAGAATGCTCTACGAATAATGGCTTTCTAACCTCCTTTCTCTTGGTACAATTTTTTTAGAATGGAATTGGTTTGATGCCAACAACAAGAGGCACTCGATATATTCCTCTCACAGAATACCAAAAGTAACACTGATTTCTTCAGACAATTCTGATTACAATATCTGTAAATTCATGAACACACCACTGCACACAACGGACAAAATAATTTTTTTCTCTTTTCTTACATTGCTTATATTTTCTGAATATATATATATATATATATATATATATATATATTTATTTTTAATTACTTCACCTTATGTAAGGCATTAAAGTCACTAAGATGCAAGGGGTTACTAAGAGTGAATAAAACCGAGAAAACGTTACTGCAGAGAAGTTTATAATAAAATGAACGGGATTCAAAGTGAACGAAGATGGCATCTGACATTTCACTCCATGTATGATATCCAGATGAAAGTCTTGATCTGACAAGACTATTTAAGTACATCACCTGACTTTTTAGGTTAAAAAAGATAAGGATCAAAACTACTACTATGTTTCTCTCCTGTACTAAAGTTTTATAAGTACTGGACAGTTATCACTCACCCTGTTCCCACTGAACTAACTGGCATAGCCAGGGATTTGGACTAACAGTAACTCTGACTCCAGAACCAATTCTTTATGCTATAAAGTGGTACATGGAACAAATATATATACACACACATCTATATATATATATATATATATATATATATATATATATATATATATGGAACAAATATATATATATATATATATATATATATATATATGGAACAAATATATATATATATATATATATATATATATATATGGAACAAATATATATATATATATATATATATATATATATGGAACAAATATATATATATATATATATATATATATATATATGGAACAAATATATATATATATATATATATGGAACAAATATATATATATATATATATATATATATGGAACAAATATATATATATATATATATATTAGTGGTGAAGGGTGAATGGATTCAGATCATGTAATCATAAATATTTTAACATATATGGTCTACCATAATATTTCTGACATCTGTCATCAAGCAATAAGAAACTTATTGAAACATTTTTTTAAAATTTAAATTAAAATGTCTATATCTTATTAAAACAGAAAACAAGATTAAACCAGAATTACTTACTTTTTTCTTAAAAAGCAGTGAAAAATAATTTTTTTCCATGAGTCGGGGGGGTCTCATTTTCTTACACAGCTGTTGAAGTAGCAGGTAGTTTGTAGAGTTGATAGACAAACAGTAAATGATGAAATATTATGGTAGGTTGTATATGACAAAATATTCTGCATGCCCTGGAACAAGTCACCCTTTGCCACTAATATATATATATATATATATGTATATGAAGAAATATAGTCTTAAAGTGTGCTATATTTATGGGATAAAGTGCTCAATATCAGAGATAGAGTGTGTGTAAATATAAAAGTGGACATGGAAGTCAGCACTTAGAGGCGACAGTCTGTTTCATGCTAGTACAATCGTCAGGCAACTAGTGCTGTTATTTTTCTTGGCTATTTATATATAAGGGTCAGTGGTGCATTATGGGTAGTCTATTTTGGCGGTTACTTTTACCGGAAGTTGCTTATTTGTTTATTTATTTATGTCAAATTATTTTGCTTGTTTTTTTGTTTGTTTTTTTTAATTTTATTTTTATTTTTTATCTTATATATTTATTTTTTATTTTGATCGGTGTTTTTTGTTAACGTAGTAAAAATTTGTTTATATAGCTTATTGTTGGTAGTCTATTATGGCGGTAATTTACCGGAAGTCGCTTGTTTGCTTATTTATTTGGGTCAAATTGTTTTGCTTGTTTTTATTTATTTTCATTTTTATTTTTTATCTTATATATTTGTTTATTTGTCATTGATTAAATCTATTTGTTGAATTTTGGGGTGGGATGTTGTGGTTTGTTCTTACTATTATTTTGGTCGGAAGAGACATGCGAAATCGTAGGTATTTACTTACTACACGAACTAAGCAAAATAATAGATAGAAATGACACAGGGCTCTTCAGGGATGACGGTCTCATAATCTTAAGAAACTGCAACAAACAAAACACAGATAAAACTAGAAAAGCAATAATTAAAATTTTCAAAAATAACGGATTCGAGATAGATATAAAAACTAATATGTAATTTCACAATTACATAATTTAACCAAAAGAAAAAAAAATGAAAATTGTTGAGTGTCAAAAAAAAGCAAAATTACAATGGAGAACTGAATCTGTATTTTGTGGCAAAAGTGAAAAAGTTTCCTGATAGTGCCTGCATTTAAGAAATTGCACATAAATTTTGCTTTTTTTTAAAGATTGTAGACATGGTGGAGTAATGGATAGTGGCTCAGATTGAGGAATCGGAGAGCCGAGTTCAAATTCCATTCAAATCCATTACATTCACTTACATGCTAATACCCTTGGGAAAGGTATGAATCCTCTTCTTCTCCCCCCCCCCGCTATGGGTAAATAGCAGGACAGACCGGGTTCTATAGTCTTGGATGACTGACTTAATAAACAGAAATAGCTGTAATACATATAACATCTTGCCTCCCTGTACCCCATCTTTCACAATTCCTTTCACACAAACTTACCAACTGATTTCAGCTTTGGAGAACCATAGCTCCGTGGTTGCAAACATGTTCATATGCGGTCTGTGAACTCCATAAGGCCTGTGGTACCCTGCTCCTAACACAATGCACTGCTCTCTCAGCACATAGAGGCCCTTTTGTCACCTAGATTATATTTTCAAAACTTCCCTTATTAGTCATGATAATTTGATAATATTTTAATTCCACGTGATTCTTCGCCTCAGACACTTCTTGTGGTCAGCTTTTTCCAAACCTATGTGGTTTAATTAACCAATGAGAGACCACCTCATATATATATATATATATATATATATATATATATATATATATATATATATATGTATGTATGTAAGCAAATATGTGGATGTAGATCCGACGGTATGATGAAAAATATGGAAAAGAAAAATTGTTCTGTTTCTGACTAGTCTTGTGTCTATCGTCTAATCCTAAGTATGTTTCTAATAACCATGTCCTGAAGATGGTCTACTAGACTGAAACGTCTGACGTCGTGAGTAAAACAACATTAAAACAGTAAACTTGCATATTCGGATTTTGTTTTGTCTTTTCCATATTATATATATATAATATATATATATATATATATATATATATATGGCTGATTCAAACAAAGACTATTCCCAATTAGACTGAGTGCAGTAATTCAGAATTAGTGAAAACAAAGAACCTCAAATTTGAAACTAGAGAAAGTTTGTTCATTTTTAAATTTTTTAATTATATCACCCAAAGCAAGGCAACAAAGTCATTATTATGCAGAGGGTAATGCAGTGGGAAAGAATATAAGAAAAACATTATTAATGTGTAAGAACAATAAAAGAAGAGAATTTAAGAGGTGTTATATATGAATAAAGTGTCGCTATTGACACTTAAGTTTGAACATAGATCACCAGTGAGTAAACACTGGCAATCCCATTATTGAATTAAGTAAACCATGTGACCATAGAGGAAATTTATATATGTAGGATGTAGCTGACAACTAACAATCTCATTCTTATTCTATTTCTATTATGATACACATCACATTTCTCTTCTCTGTACTATTTCACTATACAAATTACTATTAGTGTGAGTGATATTCAAAGGCGCCTGACACCAGTATTGTTCAATGGTGTACTATAAGTTGTATCTGTGATTACAAAGTCTCTACTACAACAAGCATTATGAAAGTCACAACAAGTATTCGTTGACATCCAAAAAGTGGCAACGAGTGTTCGTTTCAGTCACAAAAAGAGGACAGTAGTTTATGACACCTGCAAGAAATAGATTACCTCAATAAAAATTTAATTCATGAATGAACAATGAATAAAAACACTGAGGGTTCAATCTCTCAAAAGGATGTTGTATATGGAAGACTGAAATCAACAAAAAAGATTTCTAAAAAGAAGAAATAATTTTTGTCTATAACTTTAAGAAGAGTCATTAACACTGCAAATAATGTGTCATAGTCAATCTGTTCTTCAGCCTTTCTTATGGAGAAGCCCTTCTTTTCTAGGGAAAATCAATCCAGAATTGATATTCTGGTTTTGAAAAATATTCTGATGCATGACAAAAAGTTAGTATTCGGCTGGCTCATAAGTAATTTCTGTTTTTGGGAACCATTTATAATGACAAATATATCAACATAACCATTTTTTTTACAATCATGTTCACCCTGTACAAGGCCCAAGAGCCACTCGAGGTAGAGGTTATAGTATAAGAGTCACAGTTTATGTGGATATATGGGCAAGATTAGAGTTAACCCAAGATCTGAATAGGCAAAGATTGCAGTGATCAGTGTAGCATCACCTTAGGAGTCAGTTCCACAAAGCAGCAACTTGAGTGAATCTTATAACTCAATAATAAAATATGAAAGGAATCAGGGTGATTCACTGAAATGTTCATGGCATAGCTGGTCATAGTTGTGAAAGTTAGACCTGGTGAAACTAAGGAATGATGTTTGTCTGAGAACTCTACACGGAAATATCGATAGAGCAGTGAGAATCTTGTGATGTTTTGTCCGTGAGAAAGGGTGGAAGATATTCACCTGACATTCCACTAACTGCTTATTACCTTTTTTGATCACTGCCAAATGCTTTCTTAAGGAAAACCTTTTCCTATGAAAACCATATTCAAGTGTTTATGGAAAGATTTGTCACATCAAACCCTTTGGTATTTTACTTAAAATATATCAAAGATCTATCTGATAACTGGCAGTAAGTCACTGCAAATAATGGTGAATTGAATAAAATATAATTGTACTTGATTTTTTGAAGAATAAAGTTGATAAACAAAAATGGTAATTATTTATGACTCAACCTAATAATTCCAGTGACATGTAGAAATAGTTGGCATCACCAAGCATGCCTTAAAATTTCCATTAACCTGGGCATATAGCTGTGTGGTTCGAGAAAACATTAGTATTCACACCAACAGACACTGGCTCAAATCTCACTAGGGTTTAATGCAAAAGGCAGTGAATTGACAAGGATAAATCTCTGCAACCAACCCCAAAAGCTGAACTGCTTGGAAGAAAGATAATATTGTGTGTGCAGCGGAATATTATTATGAAACACTAAATGCATATTTATAATTCCTGCAGCTGCAACATGTCCATAAAAATTTGGTTGTAAAGTGTCCTGTGCTCATCAATAGGAACATGATCTTCTCCATAACAATGTAAGACTGTATACAAAAAGAATAATACAGGAAAAAATCTTGAAATCTACTTACCAACCATATTCACCTGACCTTGCACCAACCAATTATTACCTTTTTTGATTGCAAAATACTTTGATGAAGAAAACTTTCTCTAATGAAAACCAGATTCAAGATTTTATTGAAAACCTTTTCACTTCAAAACCTGCAGAATTTTACTCAAACGGTATCAAAGATCTATCTGGTAAGTGGCAATAAGTCACTGCGAATAATGGTGAATATATAATTGAATAAAATATAATTGTACTTGATTTTTTGAAGAATAAAGTTGATAAACAGAAATGGTAATTATTTATGACTCAACCTAATAATTCCAGTGACATGTAGAAATAGTTGGCATCACCAAGCATGCCTTAAAATTTCCATTAACCTGGGCATATAGCTGTGTGGTTCAAGAAAACATTAGTATTCACACCAACAGACACTGGCTCAAATCTCACTAGGGTTTAATGCAAAAGGCAGTGAATTGACAAGGATAAATCTCTGCAACCAACCCCAAAAGCTGAACTGCTTGGAAGAAAGATAATATTGTGTGTGCAGTGGAATATTATTATGAAACACTAAATGCATATTTATAATTCCTGCAGCTGCAACATGTCCATAAAAATTTGGTTGTAAAGTGTCCTGTGCTCATCAATAGGAACATGATCTTCTCCATAACAATGTAAGACCGTATACAAAAAGAATAATGCAGGAAAAAATCTTGAAATCTACTTACCAACCATATTCACCTGACCTTGCACCAACCAATTATTACCTTTTTTGATTGCAAAATACTTTGATGAAGAAAACTTTCTCTAATGAAAACCAGATTCAAGATTTTATTGAAAACCTTTTCACTTCAAAACCTGCAGAATTTTACTCAAACGGTATCAAAGATCTATCTGGTAAGTGGCAATAAGTCACTGCAAATAATGGTGAATAGATAATTGAATAAAATATAATTGTACTTGATTTTTTGAAGAATAAAGTTGATAAACAGAAATGGTAATTATTTATGACTCAACCTAATAATTCCAGTGACATGTAGAAATAGTTGGCATCACCAAGCATGCCTTAAAATTTCCATTAACCTGGGCATATAGCTGTGTGGTTAGAAGAACATTAGTATTCACACCAACAGACACTGGCTCAAATCTCACTAGGGTTGATTTATCAAGAAGGTAACTTCTTGATAAGATCAGCCAGGGTGAGATGATGCTAGTATGTGGCACTAGTGGGGAAAAGCCTGAAAGCCATACCATGAGTTGACCCAAGCTTTGTGGGTGACAAAACTCTTCACAAGCCATCAATGGTTGTGCTAGCACAAAGTCACAATTCATCATGACTGAGTGTTCGAGTGAAACTCGCCTTGTTCAACTGCTGATCATGCCAGTTAATGTGCTCTTTACAAGAAAATAATAATAATAAAATATAATTGTACTTTATTTTTCAAAGAATAAAGCTGATAAACAGAAATAGTAATTATTTATGACTCAACCTAATAATTCCAGTGACTTACAAGAGAATATATTCCATTCTTTTTTCTAAGGTCAAAGAGTTTTCACTTTTACTGGTACCCTATACCCTAGTACTATTATGTTAAGTCATAAGTTATTTCCATTTTTGAAAACTAATTATAATGATGAATCGTTTCTTAAATATACCATAACAGGTGATGAAAAATGCATTACATACAATAGTGTTTAATGCAAAAGGCAGTGGATTGACAAGAATAAATCTCTGCAACCAACCCCAACTGCTTGGAAGAAAGATAATATTGTGTGTGTAGTGGAATAAATATTATTATGAAACACTAAATGCACATTTATAATTCCTGCAGCTGCAACATGTCCATAAAAATTTGGTTGTAAAGTGTCCTGTGCTCATCAATAGGAACATGATCTTCTCCATAACAATGTAAGACCGTATACAAAAAGAATAATACAGGAAAAAATCTTGAAATCTACTTACCAACCATATTCACCCGACCTTGCACCAACCAATTATTACCTTTTTTGATTGCAAAATACTTTGATGATTAACTTTCTCTAATGAAAACCAGATTCAAGATTTTATTGAAAACCTTTTCACTTCAAAACCTGCAGAATTTTACTCAAACGGTATCAAAGATCTATCTGGTAAGTGGCAATAAGTCACTGCAAATAATGGTGAATAGATAATTGAATAAAATGTAATTGTACTTGATTTTTCGAAGAATAAAGTTGATAAACAAAAAATTGAAATTATTTATAACTCAACCTAATGTTATTTCAAAGTTTATTTATTATATAGGGTATCATTAAATGGTATTCTGACAGTGATGGATCGCCATTTTTTTTTATTATGGATACTAAACCAAAACAGTGCAAAGTCAGAAGAGGGCTACAAGAATTTTCAAGAGTTGACATACTTTCTGCACACAGATTCCATAGAGAGGCTAGGACGCACATGGCCGAATGACAAGCCAATAAGTGAGCATACATTCCTCAAAAGTTCTTCCTATCTCTACCTCCTAGAATAGATGCTACAATATTTATCCTTTCACATAATAAAACAAAAAAATCTTCCCTTGATACAGTCTATGAAGTCGTATTGAGGCCTGACAGACTGAAGCTAGTGATGACACACAATGTAACAGGGTGAGGGACAAAAATCGCCCAGTATCCACAACTAATACAATGCTGCAATTTTGAAGAATGGGGGATAACCAAAAAAGCAGAAATTATTTATAATTCAACCTAATGTTATCTCCCAGTTGAATCATTACATATGGCATCTTTAAAGCCATTAGATTATTATTTACCTGACCTGAGGCAAGATGTGACACAAGGCCTTTTTTAATTAGGTGAAAACATACATATATATATAGGCTGTTACAGAATGCAGAGGCTAGGCCAGGATGGTGAAAATTTCTCAGAATATGTTTTGGGCATGGTAATTTGACATTGGTGGGTAACAAATAGTTTTCAAATATTTGCAAATAATGGTGAATATATAATTGTACTTGATTTTTTGAAGAATAATTTGATAAACAAAAAGAGGACGATGATTACTGTGAAAGCGAGGGATCAAGAAAGATAGAACAAGACAGAAAACAATTGAAATACGCATACTCTTCAAATGAGAGGTCAACAGACATTGATACAAAGAGAGAATGATATAGAGAAGGCAAGAGAAGGATAAATGCCATAAACGTGACAGATTAAGAAAGATATAGTGAGTGGATTGGAGGGAGAGAGGGAGAAAAGAGAAAGACAATTGCCATGAAAGAAGTGGGATCAAGAAAGATAGAACAGGAGAGAAGAAAATTGGAAAAAATGTATGCTGTTTAAACAAGAGATCAGGATAGATAGATATATAAAATGAGAGAAAAATAATATATATATATATATATATATATATATATATATGTGTGTGTGTGTGTGTGTGTGTGTGTGTGTGTGTGTGTTAACTGTGAAAGTTATAGATTAAGAAAGATTTAGAGAGTGGATTAGAGAGAGAGGAGAGAGAAAGACAATTACCATGAAAGACAGCGTTCAAGAAAGGTAGAACAAGAGAAAAGGCAATTGAAAAAAATGCATGTTGTCCAAATGAGAGATCAGCTGAGATAGATATAAAAAGAGTATGATAGAGAGAAGACAGACAAATGATAAATACAATGAAAGTGATAGATTGAGAAAGATATAGAGAGTGGATTAGAGAGAGAGAGAGAAAAGAGAAAAACAATTATCATGAATGAGGGATCAAGAAAGATATAATAAAAAATAAGACAATTGAAAAAAGAGAAATCAAGGGAGATAAGAGGTAGAAAAAGAGAACTGAAATCAAGGAAATAAAATACATCTTTCTGACATGACTGATTTATTGCAGACATTTTTCTTAGAAGTTTTCAGAATGTCTGCATTCACAAGATAAAGAAATTTTGCTCAAGAGGACATTTTCTTCTTTTTTTTTTCTTCAGTGGGTATATAGGGATTAGGGATCGGGTGGTGTTGGTTACAGATCTCCAGGAAAATTTCTATCAACAATAGTAAAAGCAACTTTGGTATTAGTGTAAACAATAAAAGTCTTGAGGAAAGCGAAGTTGTAGTAGATCAGTAGGAATGGTAAATTCAATGAGACGGAAGCATCTCTTTGGCTGCATGTTGTCTGTGGAAGGAATGGTGAACGGGGGATGGGAATACTGGTTGCAATGTCCTCTCTTAGAAAAGTAACTTTAAGTATAAGAAAGAAAGAGAGTTGTATTTATCCAAAGATGTTTCATTTACTGTCATGACTGCTTTTAAGGGAATGGCATTGATATATATTAATGTTTTCTGTCATTTAAAACATGTTAACACTGGAAAAAGCATTCTAGTATTTTACAAGCATGCAAATATAAATGCCTGAATTAAATCTTTTTTTATACTTCTTGTATAATACTTCATGACAATTAAATTAATTATATACATACTTCTAAAATCCTTTACAGAGAAATGAATATTAAAAACCAACCAATGTGCCCAGATTTTTTCCTGTATTATTCTTGTTCTGTGTAGACTTGCATTGGCATAGAGGAAAACATTTCCTTTAATCCACTGTGTATGCTGCCATTGCCAACACAAAAAAATGCTGTATAAAAAGTAAAGTATGTTCATGCACTCTGAATTTATGATTAGTGCTTAGAATTCATTGGCACTACTTAAATTGACGGGTCCGCTCATAAAAAGAATAGCAAGAATTTTGGGGAAAGAATAATCCCGTGGAATAGAATTAATTAAGCCTTCCTCAAGATACATCATTTGTCATTTTTTTTAAAAATTTAGAATGCTAGTTCCTGTGCATAATATAAATACATTGTCTAGCTTTATAAAGAGTTATCTGTACTTTGTTTTTATTTACAAATGTAAAGTCTGAAACTTAGACAAAGGCAAAATAAGTGCCTTCTCTATATCATTCTCTCTTTGTATCAATGTCTGTTGATCTCTCATTTGAAGAGTATGCATATTTCAATTGTTTTGTCTTGTTCTATCTTTCTTGATCCCTCGCTTTCACAGTAATCGTCGTCCTCCTT
This sequence comes from Acanthosepion esculentum, assembly GCA_964036315.1. Lineage (NCBI taxonomy): Eukaryota > Metazoa > Mollusca > Cephalopoda > Sepiida > Sepiidae > Acanthosepion > Acanthosepion esculentum. Next base: position 16,940,553 of record OZ038496.1, on the reverse strand, counting down.
TCTCTTTCCCCAATCTTCTCTCTATATCCTTCTTAATCTATCACTTTCATAGTTAGCATACATATTTCCCTTTTCTTCTCTCTCTCATTCTCTCTATATATCTATCTCTCCAAATTTCTTATTTGAGCCGCATGCATTTTTTTCAGTTGTCCTTTCTTGAGCCCTCTCTTTCACAGTAACCATGGTTCTCTTTTCTTTCTCTAACCCTCTCTCTATATCTTTCTTAATCTATCACTTTGGAAGTCAGCATTTACCTTTCTCATTTTCTTGTTCTCTCAATTTCACAGTTTCCTTTTTGAAAGCGTCTTTTTCTTCCTTTCTTTTTTCTTGATACCTCATTTCCATGGCATTGGTCACTCAGGTTTCTTCCTATATATATCTTTCTGAATTCGCACACACACACACACACACACACACATATATATATGCTAGGAAAGTTGGTTCATATTATTGTTCTAGACAATTTTTCTCACCAGAATCTATCCTATCCTGGCCACGATGGTAAACTACATCTGTGTCCTGGGTAACACAATAGACTAAATCCAACAGCAAGGCCTTTGATTAGGAGGTTTTGAGGAGCATGGAACCACCTCTTAATTATTGGTGTTCCCAGGTCCACTCTGACCTGGGGTGCTAACACTTGTCAGAGTCCCAGCTATGAGCAAATAGTTACTCCCCAAAAAGTGGTCAAAACACTATGAAAGTATAAAAACTGTTTTTAATACTAGCAATACATTTTTTGAAAATTTTTTACCAGCAATACATTTTTGAAAAAAAAAATTACCAGCCATAAAAATCTTGTTGGCATTAAATGACCCATTGAGGCTGATATGCAATAAAACAAACCAAACCAAACCAAACCAGAATCTATCTTCTACATTTATAAGTCTACTATTCAACCATGCACTGAATATTGCTGCCACATCTGGCCAGATGCTTCTGCCATATATTTATTGATTCTTGATAAAATACACAAAGTATCTGCAATGTTATCAGTCCTAAACAGGCATCTTAGTTTCAGTCACCTTCCCATCACTGTAATGAAGCTTCTCTGTGCCTTTTCTATAAATATTTCCACAGTATTTGTTCCAGTTAGCTTTTCTTCTTTTCTTCATCACACACCTCATTAATTATAACCATTTTAATAGTAATGACCCACCTTAAGTGGCTCACGAGCCTTGTATTGGGTGAGCTTTAGTATTAAAATGTTCAATTTACAATATCTTCACACACAAAGAAGAAACTTGAGGCAAAAAAAATGTGGTTCTACAGAAGGATGCTGAGAATACTATATGAATAATGAGGATGTTTTACGAAAAATGGAAACAAAAAGGACACATATATAGAATCATAAAGAGACAATTGAAATTTCGAGGTCACATAATGAGGAAAGAGGGCTTGGAGAATTTCTCACACCCAGGACATATTGAAAGCAAGTGGGACACAGGAAAGTCATGCATAAGCTACCTAATTATCTTGTCTAAATGGTTAGGAGAACAAGGACTATGAAGGTTAGCAGAAAGGCAAACCTTACTCATATCTACAAAAAGCAAGAAGTTGTGGAGGTCCTTGATCACTAACGTCCTGAAGGGACCTGACACAAAGAGTAATAAGTTGCACCAGGGAATGTCAGTGCAACATGCTTGTAATAACAACGTTGAAGAAGAAAAATGCTGAAAGTCTAGCTGAAATATTGTCGTTCTTCAAATCTTTTACTGAGGTTAAAAAAGATCCATTCATTGAAGAGAAAGAAGAACTCGTACTTAAAGAAAGCATCAAATGAAAAAGAGCGCTTCAAAATTAGCTTCATTTTTTCTATTTGTGATTTCAAACCGCAATCACTGAATAATGGATGAAGAAAGCGTTCAGCAAATAACAAAGGTCATTGCATGTCTTTATATAAACAAGAAAATAGTTGCAGGCTAAAATGGTAAGAAGAGTTAATAATAAATGCTAATATTGAAGCTGGGGTTCGAATAATTGATTTTAAAAAGTAAGAATGGAAATAAAAAATGAAACAAATAATGAACAGTGTTCTATATTCAAAAGATTTACAACGAAAGTTAAACTCATACAGAAGAAATGATATAAGCATTTATGTAGAAATCACACAATGAGAATTATCTGGATCTTTAGACTCAAACAGGAGAATGCGTACTTTGGACAATCAGCTTTATGACAATATGATTACTAAAACCATTATAGATCATTGTAAGCATACATGATTCTAAAGCTGCCTTAAATAAACATACAAGTAAAATAAGCATCAAATTGAGTGTTAATTTTATAGTGTTGAATTGGCCTAATACACTAGTTTTATGAGCCAAGCCCTTGATTCTAAAGTGTTCTTCAATAAAAATACAAGTACAATGAACATCAAATTGAGTGTTAATTTTATAGTGCTGAATCGACATAAAGTGACACTATTGTGGCACTGTCAGTATGAAATTTGTGTTCATGTGAAAACCTTATATACAATTGGAGAATTGGAAGGGTTGAAAATATTAAAAATATTAAGGCAAAAACATGAATTGAAATATGGCGCAAGGAAGTAAAAAGAGAAATGATTTTTTCCTTTCTGATAAACAGAAACAGTGAATGGAATGATGAGTCCAAAATATGGTTTGGTGAAAATATAAACTAAAACAAGCAGAGAAAATTCTTGTCATTTGAAATCAATTTCAAAGTGCAAAAAGTTATTGGGAAAAGTCATTGTTTTGAATAGTTGACTGTTTTGGTATTTGGAGATCATTGATTTTCGGGGTGTGAATTTGGGTAAAGCCAAAATAATTTGCAAAGCTGGGTTTTGTAAACATGCAACAAGGCAGGAAATTATTTGCATCGTATTGGGAAATTCACAAAGAAAATTCTTTGACAATTTGAAATAAATTATTAACACAAAAATTTGTTAACAGGAAAAATTCAATTATGGCACAGCCAAGTGGAAAAAAAGGAATGTGAAGACAAAGTTTATTGTTTTGAAATAGCTGACTGCTTTGTTTGAGAGTCAATGAAAATAATTAATTGATGAATAATCAATGAGTTTTCAGGTGTGGTAGAAGTTGGGCAAAATACATATAAACTGAACACTTAGTTAAAGCTGGCAATTGAAGCAAAGGATGTAGATAGGACTAACAACAGCAAACAAGGTGCTGCTGGACTCCACATGACCTGCTGACAACAGAATTCCCAACCTAATTCCTATGTATGTTTAATCCACTCCAAGTTTTAGAAAGAGGAGGAACAGTATAGAGAGTTTAACAGGAAGGGTTCATTTTGTTGCATCAATGATTATATAAACCAAATGAAAATTAACCCAGCTACCCTCTCCATTATTTTTTTATAATTATATTTTCACCAGTAGAAGCATTCTTTGTCCTTTTTGTAGCACTGTTCTGCCACAACTTGATCCAGTGCTTAAGTACAGATGAAAATTCAATCTTCACTATGCTGTGATCAAAGAACACAATATAGGAAATGTGGATGAGGGAAAAAAGCAGTCAACAGATAACCATTGTGAAGAAAGGGAAGGACCCTGGATCAAGCCAGGATGGCCGTGTTATAATAATTATGTTATAATAATAAATTACACACTTAGTTTTATGAGCCAAGCCCTTGATTCTAAAGCTTTCTTAAATAAATATACAGGTACAATGAGCATTAAATTGATTCTTAATTTTATAGTGCTGAATTGCCATAATACACTACACTCCTTATTTTAGGTAAATAAAAACATTCAGTAAGCAAGAACTAGAGATGAGTGTGTTTTTTTTTTTTGTAAAAGATCACTTTTATGTTCATATATTTTATTTGAATTCCTCAAGATTTCTCCTGTGTATCACTTGTGGCAAACATTGCTTTTATAGGATATGGAATAAATTCCCTCTTCAAGTTTTAGCTTATTTTGTTTTGTATTATTAAGTCTCTTACTGTTTTAAAAATAGTTGTAACCAATTTTTTGTTAAGCTAAAATAAATTCTTTTCAATTGGATTTGTGATAGAGTTATTAGGTATCTTCTTCCATTGGATTTGCTTGAAAGCATCATTATTATTCTGAAATATTTAACGAGCCTTCTGTATCACACTGAATATGAAATAATTAGGGTATTGGATGAACTTTCTCCTCATCTTATAAATATTGAAAGCTACAAATTCTAAGTGCTCATGAATGTGAATGGATCTTTTAAAAACAACATTAACTCACTGTAAAAAGTTAGACCACAATTTAGATTTTAAAAATACTACTTTAATTGAAAGAGGAATCAATTTACTAAAGCGGAAATTTATAGAAAGTGCTATGATTACTATAGCTGCTTCACGGTAAATTTGGTTTTACATCAGGTTTTTTTACATCATTTCACCATTCTTCTATTATCACAATGCGGGGTGCTTAATAATAAAAGTGATAAAAACAAAAGAATAGGGAAAAAGAATGAGATTGACTTGACTATATATTGAGACATAAAAAATTAAATTAAAAAATATAAATTCAAGCATTCCTACATATTCAGTGTCTCCTGTCAACACTCACATTTTTATATCTCTTCTTGCCCCTGCCACACACATATAATTCCATCAACAAAAACATTATTTATAAGGAAGTCCTTCTAGAAAACAAAATGTGTTACATACATACAAAATGTGTTATGTATATATATATATATATATATATATATATATATATATATATATATACTAGCAGCATGGCCCGGCATTGCCTGTGCTTGATTCAAAAATCGTACGACTCACACAGCAATTGCTATCACTTGACTTAAAATATTTTTGCCCTTCCTTGCCTTTAAAGGAGTGCCCTTTGCCATGCTGATGTTGCTACATTCCTTACTTCTTGCCTATCTCACACTGCAAATTTTTTCTAAGCTCTATACTAAACATTAAATCTGTTACGAAAAAAAAACTAAACAAAATGAACACAAAACGATCAGCTTTAAAAGGGACTCGTAACTGGAAAAACTGAATGAATAAAGAATGTTAACAACAAATACTTTTTTACACCCAACACAGTTCTGCGGAATCAGAATCAACGTTAAGTTTAAGCAAACAAATGAGCCAAGTGGAGTAAAGTGCCATGCAGATTTAAATTTTTCCCCCTTGTGATGAATGCAGCTATCGATTTTTTTTTTAATGCTAGCATGCTAGTTAACATTCATTGTCAGTCAGCTGTTGGCTCTCACATTGGCCAATAGAATCATCCTGCCTATTCATGGCAGCCAGCTATAGACTCTCACTCTGGCCAGTAGAAAATGGCCGCAAACTACATGAAAACTGCCGTAGAAGCATGAAAAAATCGATTATTTCCACTATCGATGGAAGTTGGGAAATGCAAAGTCAGTCTTGGCCTTTCTACTAACTTGGATGTGCATGTGCATGTAAATTTTGGTGCAAATCTGTCGAACATTGCAGATGTGCATTCATTACACACACACACATCATTCCTTATATATATATATATATATATATATGTATGTGAGTGGGGTTCATCTTGAATTTGCTAAAAAAACATCTCTAAAGATCCTATAAAAAAGCATGCATTTTTCTCCCGAGTCTCTTTTTCTCTTTTCCAGCTTTTCAACTTTGGCTATAAGATGAAGTTTATATGTGGGTAAAGTGCCTCTCACCGAGGCACATTCATTTCATGGTTTTCTCTCCTGACTTTCATATTCCCATGTACAAATGATTGTTATGCACACACAGAGAAAAATGATGCAACTACTTTAGTTCAAATGTTTTCTATGTAATTAATCTTCAAATGTTTTCTTTTATTATAATTGTAATTCTTGTGTTAATACATGTGTTGTCATTTGTTTTTGTGTTAATAGTTTTTTACCTGGCCTCACATTGAGTCTGGCAATATTTTTGTGGGATAGATTTTCTATGAGAAATCAGCAAAATTTTTCAAGTAGATAAATGCAAAATGAAATCAGCAAAATTTTTCCAAGTAGAAAAATATAAGAAAAATTCAGCAAAATCTTTCAAGAAAAAAACCTAAAAAGAAATCAACAATGTTTTCCCAGGATAAAATAAAAACAAATCAACAACATTTTCAAATATAAACACAAAAAGATATCAGCAGAGCCTGCGCTATATAAAAAATATCTAAAGATATCAGCAAAGCCTGCGCTATATAAAAAATATCTAAAGATATCAGCAAGTGCAAAAGAATTATTTGTTGATTCTGGTCAAAATCACTTTTGAGAAGAAAAATAATTTTCTTACCAATTTTACTGAAGTGAAAATAAAAAACATCAAGATTTGGAAGGACTTACCTGAAATAAGAAGAAAAAGAGAAAAAATATTAGAATTTTCTAAAGAAAAAAATTTCATGAAATATATATTTAAAGATAACAGGCTAATTAACAGGTTTGATAATTTCAAACCAAATAGCTAAAAAAGCAACACATATGAGGTTTGGTTGAAAAGTTCATAGGTTGAATAAGGTATAAAGGTAAGTAGACATGCTGTTTGGCAGAATAAAAATATGCAAGTGTATCACAGAATACAACAGCTGGCCAACCAGCTGAATTTACTAGCCAACACCTGTATACTCATTACCTCAAAGATCGACACAATTAACATCTAGTGTATTTGAGGAAGGTGCAAGAACACACTGATTGAAACAAAAAATTAAAAAATCAAAATAATTAATTGAAGTTTAATTCTTTTTATAATTCATATCACAGATTGACACACATAAAAATGGTACTGTATCAAAATATTTTTCCAAAAAAAAAGAAATGTCTAAAACTAAAAATAAAAAAAAACTTATTATTGTTGCTTTCATCACTATTACCTTCTTTAAAAGCTTATGGTATTGTAACTTGAAGATAGTTCAGTCAGTCAGTTATGTCCCATGTGGGATACACATGTAGGCAATCATGTACCTTTTCATACATGACAGACAAGGTAGATTTTTTCCTGCAGTCGGTTGCCATTTCTTTCTGTGGTAGACCAGTTGCCATCCAAGGTTATAGTACCCAGTCTGTCCTGCTATCCCATAGCTAGGGGAAGAAGAAGAGGATTCATACCTGTTGTGGTGGAATCCACCTAATCTGCATAGGTGACTACCAACTATATAAATAATGGTTGATACCGGAAGACGAGGAGAGAAGGAGATAGAATCACGAGATCCAACTAGAGACTCTGATCGACTGCGACTAGTCAACACATTCTCCAGGAATGTCTTCCCAGAAATATACAGAAATACTATATGTACTTATTGTGTACACTTTCTTGTTATAATACATTCTTGTTCCAAGTACATTTTGTGTTGCATTATTATTCCATGCAATAGGCGAGATTCAACATTGAGTCAAGACTCAACAATACCCTTTCCAAGGTTATTAGCACATAAGTGAATGTAATGGATTTTAACTGGAATTTGAACTCGGCTCTCCGGTTCCTCAATCTGAGCCGCTATCCATTACTCCTTGAAGATAGTTACAATACCATAAACTGATTAAAAGTTTAAATAAGTACAAAATTTAATTTATATTTCTCTAAGTCCAAACCAAAATCCAACTTACAAGTATGTACAACATACAAGGTGTGTTAAAAAAGTATCCGACATTTGGGCATAAAAAATCAATTTTGTACATTTTTACAAATTTTATTTAATCACCTTTAAAATGCTCTTCATAGGAGTTCACAGACTTCTCCCATCTGATCTGCCACTCCTGGTAACACATCTGAAATGCCTTCTCAGTAATGCTATGGATCGCCACTTTTGCTTTTCTCATAATTTCCTATTAGAACTCAAATTTCTCCACATTCAGTGTGGTATTCAGTTTGGTGAAGAACCAGATGTCACACATTGCCAAGCCAGGAGAATAGGGAGCCTGTTGTACAAGTGGTCTGTTGTTCTTGACCAGGAAAGCTTGGATTATTTGAGCATAACAAACACTTGAATTTCACTGTCACTCTCTGCATGCACAAATCCTCTGTTAAAATGGAATGCCCTGATCCTGTAATTATTCCTACTTCATGAAGAATTTCTTGGACTGTTACGCAGTGGTCTTCTATGATTATTTGTCAAAGCTTTTCAATTGGCCCCTCATTTTGACTTGTGGTGGTTGTTCTATTTGAAGCAGTTGTACCACTCCTTGATATGAGTTTTGCCCAAGGCATCATCACCAAAATCCTGCTGAATCTTCTGAATGGTTTGAGCTGGAGTATCACAAAGCTTTAGGCAAAACTTGATGCAATATCTCTGCTTGATGACTTCAATCATCTTGCATGAAAATGAAAATCTGATGAGCATGCATTGCACATCTGTACTTTGGGAACTGATGCATGCATAGGAAAAGGTTGTGTCACCTTGCACCTAAAGGATTTTGCCTATAGAGCATTAGTTTTAGCAGGAAAAACTAAAGTTGGATACTTTTTGAACACACCTTATATCTATAACATGTATCAAAAATACAATTCTCAGACTACTGCAGCAGCAATGATGATAGCTTATAAAACAAGGGACAATTTAAAACAGGATCCTTTTGCTCTATCAATAATTACTTGTTTGATAGAAAAGTTTGAAATCACAAAGACACTGCACAATATTCCTTCAAGTGGGAGACATTCCTTAGAAGCTGAGTGCATGCCTTAAGTTATAGATAATCTGTCAATAATCTGATCAAACATGCAACCTTATTTATGCAGCAAAATGGAAGAACAATTGTAAATTTGTAGTAATTTTATAAACCCTATTTCATACGCATTTGTTTCAAAATAAATGTTGTTGTTTCATAATTGTTTACTTTGCATTATAATGGGTTTAAAACTTGTGTTAATTTATTTTTACCCCTGTATATATGTTAATACCCTTGGGAAAGATATGAATTTGCTTCTTCTTCCCTCAGCTATGGGTAAATAGTAGGACAGACTGGGTTCTATAGCCTTGGGTGGCAACTGGTCTACTGCAGAAAGAAATGGCAACCTACTGTGGGGAAAGAATTTGCCTCATCAGTCATGTATTGAAAGATACATGATCACCTAAGCGTTTATCACACGTGGCACGTAAATGATATGTTTGTGTGTATATGTGTGTGTGTGTATCAGCTGGGCAAGTGGCTAGAATGTTTTCCCAACCATGAGACCTGGGTTCAAATCTCAGCACGATTGATTTGCTAGGGAGGTGACCTTAATGCTATTGGCCTGGTGAAGTGATTTCAGTATGTAGCATTTTTGGAAAGTGACTGTAAGCCATATCACAAGTTCACCCAACACTTCAGTGGGAAAATGGGTTGATGGAAATCTTTGGAAACCATCAATGGTTGGGCAGAGTTGCAGTATAAACCACAGGTGGACTGTTTAGAACAAACACATGTACCTGATCAGGCATCTGTAACAGAAACAAGGAGCTTGTTGTTGTTGTTGTTATCGTATGTATGTATGTATTTATATATTTTGATTTCTGGTATATACTGATTTCTTTCCAGGTCCCAACTTAAGGTCAGAGATGGCATTATGACATTTTCAACCAATCATTTTTGGGGGAAAAAAAAGAAGAAAAAACTACGATCATACACATTTTACATAGATAAAACACTTTGTAAGGTGTGGGTTGTAGTTGTGAGTACAATTTTTTGTATTTCTTTAATTCTTGGGCTACTAGGGATCCCTTCAATGAGTCTATCAGAACCTTGTATTTTGATAGATTTTTAAGATCTTCAAAGATACATTGCAGTCTGCAGGGACTGCCATGTCAATAAGAAGACATATTTTGTTTTTGCAGTCTCTAATCATGGTGTCTGGGCAATTAGCTTTGATTGTTCTTTGTGTAAAGTCCCATAAAATTGTTTCATGTCCCATGTCTGCAACCAATACCAATTTCCTGCAGTTTCCTTTCCATAAAAGCTGCATATTTTCCAAAGCAGATATTGGCCCACTCTGTCATGCTAGCTTTTCTATTCAGTGGGTGCCAATGCCATGCAGCCTGACACAGTTTTTCAGTATGTGAGATTGGTAATTTCTAGTTAGCCAGTATTGGTTCTGTTCAGCAAGGATAAAACATTCAGATTCAGCTTTTAACTGTGCAATATATAACATCTGATGTGTATGGAGCTGTCAGCTTATTTGGTATGGCTAGAGTATTGATAATGAAGGGGCTTGTCTTGTCATCGTTTCTGCATCTTGAACATTGCATTTGCTTTTGTTTTCTTTTTTAGGTTCTTTGCCAATACAGGAGGTGTATTAAAGTTTATTTGCAATTCTTTACTCACTTCAAATTCTCTTTTGAATTTGTTGGCTTTCTTTATTACTGAATAAAGTTTCTTTATCATTATCATTGTTATTATTATTTTCTCTGTTCCAAGAAATAGCACTCAAGATAAAGTTTTCCAAAACATACTATGATCTAGAATTGGAATGAAGGCAGTAATGGGATGCACCCTGAATAAAAATGCAGGATATGGAATCAATAAAAACAAAACAGTACAAATAACTCATTGTATGGATCAGTTATAACAAATTTAGTATAAGAGATAAGAAAATTGTACTTAGAAAAGGCTGTTTGGAGTAATTTTGTCAAACACCCTGAATGTTCACCAATTGCAATGAACAGATGTTCCCTCAGGGAGACCCCATGCCTTGACTACCTATTGGGATTAAAAATCAAACCAGACCTCAAGTGGAGCATCGTATATAGGATTCATGGCTAAAGATGCTGGAATAATGGTTGGTTCCCTGCACCACTCCAGCAAGTATCTCTCTCCTCATGCTATCTGCTAACTTTGCAAGAGCCAGATCAGACTAAAAATGGATTAATGCTGCCATATATGGGCAGGGGTTGTCTAGTCTTTCCACTCTCAATAGATCCCAAAAGCATCTCCATGTCCTTGTAGGTGACATAATATTTTCCACTCACAACACCTTTCTCACAGATGTCATAAGCACTTCAGTTTCATGTAAAGCGTTCAGATGAACTACACACCTTAGTTCCACCAGCTTTAACCTTCACAGCCTAGACCCACCATGCCAAACACATTGTAGTGAACTACCATTATTCCTTCCGTATTCCATCAGTGAGAAGTAAGTTCTATTCAAACAGCTTTTTCTCATGAAACTGTCTCCTAAGAGGTTACTTCCCGAATCACTACAATCTTCAAGTCTAGGGTTAATCATTATCTTCCATGCATATCTATATAAGCTGTTCCTCTAACTCTGCAACTCTCTACCTCAAGTGACCTTTGAGCTTTGTACAGGATGAAGATCACTGTAAAAAAAAAAAAATCAAGACATTAATCTAAATTTTTGTGTCATGTTCTTAAATAGCCTTGTTAGATTGCCTCTTTCATATGAATGTCATCAATGGTGCCAAAGTCATTCAGAAATATCTAAACTGTCAACTGTATACAATGACTTTCTAAGATCAATGGCTAAAAATGGCTTTGAGCAAATGTAGCCTATAGATCTTAGCAAGAACCATACTTCTTTGAAATTTGTAGGCTGGCGCTGCAGAAGCACAAAGAACTTTGCCAAATAAAAAAACACACATCACTTGAGGACTTTCAACAGCAGCAACAACTAAAATGGATAGCACATGTAACCCAAAGACAAAATAATTATATAATCAAGAAGTTGATGTCTATATTTCTGAGATGAGGTATTATGTACACTATTTACATTATTCAGACTATTGTCCTCATCTTTGTCGCCATATTTATTACAACATTTCGGCTGTTGTACGCTCTGGCCTTCATCAGGTAGATAGAATGTCAAACTGAACCCTTTATTTTGCTCACTGGGGTAGACTGTTCTAGTTCCACATATTATATTTAATGGATGTCAGTTATCAGTTATCTTGTGTTAATTCCCCTCTCCAAGTTCTCCACTGCCTTAACCGGGTATTGAACTCACACTCTTTGGGTCCTGTCACTGGATCTAACCAACACCTTTATCCAGTGTGCCATGTGTCCTTGAGGCAGTGGAGAACTTGGAGAGGGGAATTAACAGGAGAGAACTGATAACTGACATCATGTATCCACCCTGACTGCTTAAAAGGACCTCCTTGGCAATATTCAAAGCAATATAAAACATAGTTCAGGAAGTCACCAGCAGCCTCAACCAATCTGACACAAGCTTCAGCATAATGTAGCTTCCATGTGCCTTTTTCCTTTCTTTCCTTGATTCCACATTTCTACAGCATTTATCTTTCATGTTTCTTTCCATAGACTTTTCTGAATCAGCACACACAAACGCATATCTCTATCTATAAAAGGCAGGATGTGTGTGTGTGTGTGTAACGAATGTGCGGGCGCAATTTTCGATGGATTTGCACCAAAATTTACATGCACATGCTCCAAGTTAGTAAGAAGGCCAAGACTGACTTTGCATTTCCCAACTCCCATTGATAGTGCAAATAATCGATTTTTTCATGCTTCTACGGCAGTTTTCATGTAGTTTGTGGTCATTTTCTACTGGCCAGAGTGAGAGCCTATAGCTGCCTGCCATGAATAGGCAGGAAGATTCTATTGGCCAGCATGAGAACCAACAGCTGACTGACACGAATGTTAACTAGCATTAAAAAAAAAAATTGATAGCTGCATTCAACACTAGGGGGAAAAATTTTAATCGGCATGGCACTTTACTCCAATTGGCTCATTCGCTTGCTTAAACTCAATGTTGATTCTGATTCCGCAGAACTGGGTTGGGTGTGAAAAAGTATTTGCTGTTAACATTCTTTTTTCATTTGGTTTTTCCCGTTATGAGTCCTTTTTTAAAGCTGATCATTTTGTGTTCATTTTGTTTAGTTTTTTTTTGTAACAGATTTAATGTTTAGTATAGAGCTTAGAAAAAATTTGCAGTGTGAGATAGGCAAGAAGTAAGGCATGTAGCAACATCAGCACGGCAAAGGGCACTCCTTTAAAGGCAAGGAAGGGTAAAAATATTTTAAGTCAAGTGATAGCGATTGCTGTATATATATATTGTAGGAAAGTTGGTTTATTGTGTTGTTCTAAATAATTTTTCTCACCAGAATCTATCATACACATTTGTAGGTCTACCATGCCTCCATGCATTGAATATTGTTGCTACATATGGTATGGTGCTTCTGTTATATATTTAGGGATTTTTGATAAAATACAAAGAATCAGCAATATTATCGATTCTAACCTTGCATCTCAGCTTCATTTGCTTTCCCATCACTTTAATGTAGCTTCCCTGTGGCTTTTCCATAAATATTTTCATTGTCCTGATAAATTTTCTTCTTTGGTGCCTAGACTTTATAAATTTAAGCACAGTACTTGATTGCCAGCAAGGTCTCATCATTTTACAGTTGAAATGGCTGGATGTAGCCGTAAGTTCTATGCTAACAGTTTCTTCTATCACATGTCTCACTTATGAAACTCTCTTTTGGATTCTTGCTTTATCTTCAAAAATTTAAATGCAATGTCAATCATTATCTTCTGCCTTCTTAATTATTGTTCTTTTATTGTTCTTTCGCCTTAATAATGTTTTTGTTTTTCTCATATTCTCTTACATTTAATAACCCCCCCTTGTATCTTCGTGGCTTTATTGCCTTTCTTAGGATGAAATGATTAGTTCAAATAGGTAATAATAGTGTAATGCTCTATTAAATGCTTTTGCATAGTCTTTGAAAGATAAGTATACATTCTTTTGATTTTATGTTGCCCATACTGATATCATTTGGATCATAAATATTGCATTTCTTGTTCCAGTATTCAGTTAAAAATATCCACATCTCTTTTGGAATTAGCTAATGCCAGTCTATCAAACAGGAAAGCATGAGGACATAAATTCTTCAAGGCAGTTCCTCTACCTGAAATGAATCACAGAGTTAAGAAGAGAAGCGGCAATGCCATAAATATAGACTTCTCTGGAGCTGTCAGACCTTCTCCAGCAGCCACTGTGAAAAAATTGCTTATCTATTGCAAATATTGCTGACCACCTGTAGAAAAGCAATAAATATATATAAATTTTTTACAAATCCAATTCCAGATTAATATGTGTGTTTCCATATTACTTTTAAAACCGGTAGGTGATTATAATTGTAATTTATTTTTGCTTGTCTTATTCTGAATACAGTTTATGTCTTATGTAAATTATTACAAACAATTACTTGCAATATTTTTCTAAAATTATAACTTCAATCTCCATAACAGCTTTCAATATTTTATTATTGTTAATGCTGTTATTTTCATTTATTTTGTATATTTTCACAATGTTTTCTCAGTTGCCATGGATACAATTTTTTTTTATCTTTCTTTTGTTTCTTATAATTTTCTTTACATTAAAAAAGGAAAAAAAAACTCAAAATTTATTTTCTTGATAACTCTGTAGATTCTGTTTCCATATCATTAAATATATGCTAAGTCAGCCATTTTTAAAAAAGCTGTATATTATTTTAATTCTTCCAAAAAGAAAGCAGTGAAGAAAGAATTCAAGATAGGAAGGAAAAAAGAGAAGGACAAGTTAAAGAGAGCTAAAAAGTGAGAAGACTAAATGATTACAAAAGGAATGAAAAAGAAAGGAAAAAAGTATAAGATTTAATAGAAAGCAGAAAGAAAAGAAAAAGAGAGAGAAAAAAAGAGAGGAACAAAGCAGAAAAAAGGAAGCAAAAAAAAATGGGAACAGAAGAAAAAAGAAAAGGAGACAGGTGAAAATGAAAGAAAAGAAAAGAGAAAGAATAGAGTAAAAAAAGAGAAAGGCAAAACAGAAGAGAAACAAAAAAAGAGAGAGAAAAAGTGGAAGGAGAAAAAACAGAAAAAGAGGAAGAAGAAAAACAGAAAAAAAGAAAAAATAGAATGAAAAAAGCAAAAGAAAAAACAAAAGATAAAGAAAAAGAAGTAAATGAAACAGAGTAAGAAAAAGAAAAACAGGAGAAAATAAGAAAAATAAGAAACAGGTGATAATGAGAAAGAGGAGAAAGAAAAAGATATCAAAAAAGAAAAAAGAAAACAACAAAAAAAGGAGATAAAGAAAGAAATGAAAGAAGAGAAAAAAGAAAGGAAAAAGTGATGAATGAGAAAGAAATAATAATAAAGAAATAGAAAAACAGAGAAAAAGAAGCAAAATGAAATTTGATTGATTTTTTATGGCTTATCAACCCATTGTAGGTTATTTAAAGCCAGAAAATATTTTTACATTGTAAGAATTTCTTTTTCTTTCAAAATAATAATGGTTACAATGATACAAGTCTTCCTAATTAACCCATAACTGGGGGGAGAAGAGATGGATTCATAACTTTCCCAAAGGTATTTGCATGAATATAACAAACCCATCAGGAATTGTAACTCAGCTCTTCAATTAACAATTCTGAGCCATTATCCATTACAAAAATCCAAGTTTACAGCACCTGATATTCCCAAGTGGTCACCTATCTAGGTACTGACCAGACTAAATGCTGCTTAACTTTGTTGATTGTAAGGGAAGTGGTGTTTGAACATGATGTTGCCGTAAGCCATAAAATGAAAGGAAAAACAAATAAATAAAAGATAAAATAAATAATAATAATAATAAAAATAAATAAATAAACAAATATTATTATTATTATGATGATGATGATGATGATGATGATGATGATGATGAACAACACCACCCAGACCCGGTTACGGAGATAAGACCTGTTACAATTTTATGGGACTACACAATACACACACGGAACAACCAAAGCTAACCACTCAGGCATTGTTATTAGAGACCGCAAAAAAGTGCCTCCTTATTGATATGGCAGTCCCTGAAGACTGCAATGTATCCTTGAAGATCTTCAAAAAGCTATCAAAATACAAGGACCTTGAAATCGAAATCTCAAAAATGTGGCACATGGGAACATCAACTATCCCTGTTGTAGTTGGAGCCCTAGGATTGGTTGGAAAATATTCCAGAAGACTAATTGAAGGGATTCCTGGAAGCACATGCCTTAATGAAATACAAAAAATTGTTCTTACAAGTACAGCCCGCACCTTATGAAGGGCTTTATCTATGTAAAATATTTCTTTTTGTGTCAGTGGAAAATGTACTGATGCCATTTCTAACCTTAGGTCTCTGAGCAGGACCCAGAACAAAATGTGTCCACACCAGAAATCAAAGGAAATAAAATAATAATAATAATAATAAATAATTAATAAAAGCCAGGGAAAATGACAACTACCCCCAAAAATACAGGAATTTAAAGAGATAAAGAAGGAAAAAGATCTGAATAAGAAAATAATTGTGAATGCAAAAAAGAAGGATTTCTACTGATTTCTACAAGATGAATTCTTTGCTTTTTTCTTCCAAACTCAGCCCTATTTTTCTTGGATAATTTCCATTTTGCAATTCTTGCGAAAGAGGTGCTTCATTTATCTTCATTTTCGCCGAGTGAATGCAGATGTCTTCCATTTTCTATAAATCCTGATGCAACCGTTTCATAAATTTCTCTAGATTTCCCACCTTTATTTTCACTTCCACAAAACCAAAACAACTTTTTCTTTCACTCTCCAAGCAAACATCTCACCACCGTAAATCTTACCAGTAGGTAAGCAGGCCTGACACTGCAAATCTTTACTTGTCAGAGACAAACATTAACCATACACTTCATGTTCAAATTTAGCTCTGTTTTTATATAATGTTCATCCAATTGCAGTTATTAACTGTTGGGAGTTGGTATATAGCAATGAATGCTGAAGAATTTCCTTGCAGATGAAGAGGAGACTTGAGGCAACAGACATGTTACTCTACAGAAGGATACTGATAAACTATGGATGGAATATATGAGTAATCAGTTAAGCAATACACGTTTGAGTTATGTCTTCTTCAATTCATCTCAGACTAGACAGAAGATTTTCTTGTAGGAGATTGTGATTTCTTTCTGCACTGGACTGGCTGCTAACCAAGGCTATAGGACTGTCCTTGTATTCAGCCCATAGATGAGTGAAGAAGAGATGGATCCATACCTTTCCCAAGAATATTAGGATATTTGTTTGGAAGTGAACATAATGAACTCAACAGGAATTCAAACATGGCTCTCTGATTCTTTATATTATTCATTACCACACTGTACATCAGATCTGAGCAGTAAGAAAGTTTTAAGGAAAATAGGAAGAAAAAACATTTGTACTTAGAATTATATATATATATATATATAATTCTAAGTACAAATGTTTTTTCTTCCTATAAGAAAAAACATTTGTACTTAGAATTATATATATATATATATATATATATAATTCTAAGTACAAATATTTTTTCTTCCTATATATATATATATGATGATGAAGGACTCTCCCATTGTTTTTTGATGTATGAGTGTCTTTCAGTTCAGTTTTTATGTTTATGTTTCATATGACACAGCAATCCTATACGGGATTTGCAAACAAGTTCACACGAGGGACATGCTGAAGGGTTGACTGTCATATTGGCCCAAGATTTAGTGTTGGTTCTTAATTCTCTCAGATGGTTGAGACGATTCTTTTCAAAGTTAATTATACCTCGGTAGCAAGTGTTTCTCCAGTTTGTTTGGTTTTCAACAGAAAGTTTGAAATCCTCTGTAGGGATGTTTTCAGCATTTAAATTGGATTTGAAGCGTAATCAAGGATGACCTACATTATGCTTACCATGAAAAAGTTGGCAATACATGAGGATTTTCAGCATCCGATCATCACTCATTCTTATGACATGACCAACCCATCTGAACTGTGATTGCATCAGAAAGGATTATATATATATATATATATAAATATATATATATATTTTGAATTGGACATAGTCCGACAATTTATTAAAGACATTTTTGATATGTTTAACGTTCTTTTTATAGATACAAGTATTTATGTCGGAGAATGAAAATTTTCTATGAAAATTTCTCGGACATTCAGGCCGGTAAATGTTATTTAATACTGTTTATTATAAACAGAGCATTTACTTAAATACTTGTATCTATAAAAAGAATGTTAAACATATCAAAAATGTTTTTTATATATATATATATATATATATATATATATATATATATATATATATATATATATTTGTGTATTTAGGCAGCATTAAGGAAATGTATTCCTGATCAATCAAAATTCATAAATAATTATATAGGCCACACTACAACATGTTTGGCATGCAGACTCACTCTACACCTTTCTGACCATAGCTCAATTAGATATTTAAATATTCATGGAGACCTACCGAACACTATTCATAACATAATTTTTGACAACACAAATATGATAGCATCATCTGCATGCAAAAAAAAAGCTAAAAATAATGGAAGCCTTATTAATAAAAGCAAAAAGAAAAACCAACACTTACTAATATTAACTTTGAGCATGGACACAATATCTTGACTATGTTTTGAAAAATGAAAACATTATATAAATACATACACGCAACAAACTATTTCTTATTTAACAGTTAAAATATTTAATCCTTGAAAATGGCTAAATGTATGGCCAAAAGCGCTCGGATGAAAAGAACATTCGGACAATTTTTATATAATTCATCAGCTGAAAAGATAAAAAATTATTATATTGTATGAGAAATTGTATAAAAAACTAAATAAAATCACCTTGTCTGTCGTATTCAATCAAATGTGCACATATATATATATATATATATATATATATATATGTATATATATATGTATATATGTATATATATATATATATATATATATATGTATATATATATGTATATATGTATATATATATATATATATATATATATATATGTATATATATATGTATATATATATATATATATATATATATATATATATATATGTATATATATATATATATATATATATATATATATATATATATATGTATATATATATGTATATATGTATATATATATATATATATATATATATATATATATATATATATATATATATATATATATATATATATATATATTTTATCCCTGAAATCGATCCTTCAAATCTACAAATCAACCATTCATCCTTCCATGGAGTATTGCTGCAATATATGGTCCGGAGCCCGTTCTGTTTGTCTCGGGGTTTTTGATAAGATCCAGAGACAGATATGCAATGTAATTGGCCCTGATCTGGCATCTCATCTGCAGTCGCACTCTCACAGATGTGCCTTTGCCTCGCTCTCTCTTTTTTACAAATACTTTCATGGTAATTGCTCCAATGAGTTGCTTTCGCTGGTTCCCAGACTTCATGAAATCAAGCATCCTATAAGGCTGGCATTCCGCTCTCACCCTTTCACTGTTGAAACTGTTAAATGTAGCCGTGGCTTCTACTCCAATAGCTTCATATCTCACACCTCTCGCCTGTGGAACTCCCTTCCATTTTCCTGTTTCCCTGATAGCTATAATCTCCAACTATTCAAATGTAATGTCAATCGACATCTCCAGTTGCCTTGATCTATCCACTATCCTTCTCATCCTTCTCATCCTTTCCTCTATCACTCCTATCTGCTCTCACTCCAAAACCTCTGTAACCCGTTGCTAGTGGCTTCCCGCCTTGCTTGGGATGAAATGCTTAAAAAAAAAATATATATATATATATATATATATAGGTAACTATACTCACCTCGAAAAACCTTTGGTTTCTTGAATTGCCAATAATCAAATCAATATCGAAGAAAAAAAAGGTTTTAAAAAAAGAAAGAGCCAGGAACATGAACGTCTGTCGAAAGTAATCGTACAGCTTACAGGTTCAAAGCCCAAAGAAAAAAACCTCGACACGAGTAAACAACTAACTAAAAAAGTGCTCAATACAAAAGTAGAGCAGACCTAGTCAAACTTAGAGAGCCAGACAAACCTACCAAGGTTTCACCTAAGCGGATCTGCTTAGGTGAAACCTTGGTAGGTTTGTCTGGCTCTCTAGGTTTGACTATATATATATATATATATATATATATATATATATATATATATATATAATTATTTATTTGAATATTACAACATAAATATGTTATAAAATCACAACAAAAGTAGCCATTTTGTTTCAACACTTCTTGTGTCTTGTCAATATATATATATATATATATATATATATATGTATTATATGAAAACATTACTTAACTTTTAAAATATCAATTTTTATCTCGACAGTGATGTTTCTTAGTAAAAATTCCAGTCATCAGAGGTAGTTGTTTTGAATGGTATTTCCAAATTTTTTCACTTTGTTCTGCATCTCTTTTGATCTGCTTTTCACTCTGTTTTGTACTCATATATTCATGAATTTAATGTTCTTTTACGCACTCACATTCATGAAATTTTGCTTTTGTTTGTCTTTCATTTTTTCAGCTGTAGATTATTCATCTAGTCGTAAATTTGTTTTTTTATATGGAAGTTGTTATCTTATGTTATATTATTAATTAAATTTTAATATTTGTTAATTTTTATTATTAATTATATTATTAAATATATATATAAAATATCTGCTGTTTCTTAAATCTTGAATCTTATATATATATATATATATATATATATATATATATATATATATATATATATATATATTTAAAGACATTTTTATGTTTAACATTGTTTTTATAAATAACATTTACCGGCCTGACGGTCCGAGAAAATTTTCATAGAAAATATTCGTCTTCCGACAGGATTCGAACCTGTATCCTATACAGAACCGTCATATAGCCTGACATGCTTTAACCGTTTCGGCCACTAAGGATCGTTCGGTTGGCAAGATCGAATTTACTGCTTATAAAATTCAATCTTCCATGAATCTCTCATGTACATTCATATCTGCTCATGGCGTATCAAATGTAAACAAATGACATCACACATTATGAAATGGACAAAGTCCGACAATTATTTAAAGACATTTTTATATTTAATATTCTTTTTATAGATACAAGTATTTAAATAAATGCTCTGTTTATAATAAACAGTATTAAATAACATTTACCGTCCTGAATGTATAGGATACGGGTTCGAATCCTGTCAAGGACGAATATTTTCTATGAAAATTTCTTGGACATTCAGGCCGGTAAATGTTATTTAATACTGTTTATTATAAACAGAGAATTTTCTAGAATTTGTATCTATAAAAAGAATGTTAAACATAAAAATGTCTTTAAATAATTGTTAGACTTTGTCCATTTCATTATATATATATATATATATATATATTGAACAACAAAAAATATTAATAAATTAAAATCTTCAGACACATTGGGTTGTATATTAATATTCCTTTGTTTTTATTATTATTTCATTTAGATTCCTTGAGTAGTTTTGGCCGACATGGCCATCATCAGGAGAAAAATAATTTTCTGCTTGCTGGTAGCAGTGAACTACAGAAATGAATGTCTTGATGGAGAAAATGAACTTTTGTTTGTAGTTTTCATTTGTTTTTTTTAATTTTTTTTAACATGAATTTTGGTCAGTCTTTGTGTTGGTCAAACAGTCTCTTTTAAGTTGTTATTTGAGATAAGAGCTGGATGGATTCATGTTACTCCGAATTCCCTTGGTCATTTTGACAGATTTATTGGTTCCTGGAAAGGGGATATGTCTCTGTTAAGTGTGTGTGTGTTATTTGGTTCTTAGGGAGTGAGTGAGCATGATGTGTGTAAGTGTGTATATTATTATGGGTGTGTGTTATCATTTGCCTCATTAGGGAGTGAGTGAGTATGATGTATGTAAGTGTGTATATTTGTGTGGGTGTGTGTATAAGTGTGAGACCTCAACACTTCCATAAGCATGTCTGTCTTGTGTGGATGAGAAATGTGGGTAGGTTTTGATTTGTAGGGTTGTATATTAATACTATCTATATTGTTAAATTTATGATTAATATATATACAAATGTAATGATGTAATGAGAATGAAAAGAATATAAATTCAAATGTTCATAACATTAATTTAAAAGCGGGCTCAATACTAAAAGTAGAACAATAGTTATTTATTATAAGTTGTTACATACGAACAAACAAGTAATCACTACAAAGATGCATTTTTGTTTCGATGCCTAAACATAAGCATCTCATCAGGTGGTGATCAAAGATGGTTATAAACGATTTTAATTTAAAATGCTACTTATGAAACATCACTTCTTTTTACATTTTTAAAAGTTTAGGAGGACATAAGAAAAATTTCCATAAAAGGAAAAGAAAAAATAATTATAATATATGCAGGTTAAAACAGAAAAATGAAGAGAATAAGAAATCAACAAAATGAAAAAAAAAAAGAAAGAGAAATAGAAAGCGTTAAGAAAAGAAAAGCCTAAAAAATAATGCCATCTTCAAAGAAAAGAAAGAAAAAAGGAAAGAAGATAAAAAGAAAGAGAAGTAATATATCAAAATTAAGTAAAACATAGAAAAGGAAAAGGAAAAGAAAAAAGAGAAAGATAAGAAGGAAGGCAATAGAAGTCGTTGATAACAATTCAGCCAATGAAAAAAAACATTAACATTAAAATAGAAGTCATACAGAAAGAGTCAAGTTTTACTGGATATGATTGCGACAGAGTAGAAAATTGATATATCTTCCATTTAACTTTAGGTGTCTTGTTTTCTTCTTTCAATTTCCAAAAATACTGAGAAAGTGAAGTCATATTGTATTTATTAGTATTAGTAAAAGAAGATAGATGGTTATAGAACCGTTTTTAAAAACATTCTTAGTGCTACCAATATACAACCTAATAGTTCTGGATTCCATTAAACATTTGTTTGATAATGGACATTGGTTAGATCTCCTACAATTACATAGGTTAATTACACAAGACATATTAGAATTGGTGCCACCATTACAGTTATTATTGTTATAATATTTTAGTGTTTTATTGTTGTGTGATTTAGTCATTTCTCCAGATTGTTAGTACAATTATAGCTAATTTTTAGAGTATTTCAATTGAAAATTTGACTTAATGGATTAATTTTAGGAAAATGTCTATCAATTAAGTTTAAAAACTTGTGTCCCAATTAGGTAGAAATTAACTTATTGAATGGAGTGTATACCAGATAATCTTTCTGTTTCTATTCTTCTTCCTAGAACAACTATAATGTTCTACAAACTTAATTTCAGATCTGTATCCGTTATCATTAAGAACTTTATTATAGACAGTTTTATGTTTCTTGAAGACATCTTTCTTAGAGGAGTGTTGGTTAATACGATGTTCAACAGATGATGTGATATGTTGAATAACAGATGGTGGGTGATTAGTGTTAGGGTTGATATAAATTGAGTTAGCATTGTATTTCATATAAGGTTGACAATTATTAAGGACTAAATTTTAAGTTACATCAAGGAAATCAATTTGTTTGATATTAGAAATAATTTTAATGTTAAGATGTAAAGACTTAAATACTGTATGAATTAATTTCATAAGTTTATCCACTTCACTTCCAGTAGAGTTTTTTACTATCATCTCTATAGCACCCTATATTATTTAAATTAATTTCATCATAGGCTGTAAGGTTGTACAATATAAACAGTCTGACGAAATCAGAGGACTCTGCAGAATCTAATGATCCCACTGATATGTCAAAATTTTCATCCAAATCTTTACCCGCCACCCAAAAAAAATTCTATACGATCATTGTTTACTCTTCTTGTCTATCCATATTTATTATACATTCACTTTCCCTACTTTACTACTATATGGACTATGATTGTCTTCTTATCATTATACTAACTGGCAATTACTACTTGAACAAGTATTACTGGTGTGGACATTATTGAATGGTGTCACTACTAGTACCAGTCTCTACAAAGTCTCGAATATAACAAGCATTTTTGGAAGGGTTAACAAGCTTTTGTTTGACATAGCAAAAGTGAAAAGCGAAGCCATCCAACATCACAAAACACAGTCAGTAACCACTTGTGTCTTAGTGGCTTTACTGCCTTGCTTGGGCTGAAATGATTTAAAAAACACAATATTTGCTTAGAAAAATTTTTGTCAAATTTTAAACAATTATTTTCGGCTTAAAAACAAAGCTTGAGTTAAATTTTTAGGTAGTCTCAACATGTTTATTAAATTCATTGGATTTATTATAAAAACTACTGTCTAAAATTATTGTTCAGATTAAACTAATATTAGTTTAAGTTCTCAGAAATCTAATCAAAATATTCTTTCTTTTTTCCATAATATATGTTGAACATGTGTAATGGAAAGGATCTAAAAATTGCTGAAAAACAGAATATAACAAAGTTATTGAATGAGGGAATGTCCTCATTGGAGATTTCAAAAGAGCTTCACAGAGATCATTGAATGATAAAGAGGACCGTTGAAAATACAACCAAGTTGAGAAGCAAAAGAAAAACTTCAAGTACTTGTCTTCTCAAGTGGATTGTAAACTGAAGTGAGTTCTAGTCAAACAACCACTTTTGACCAGTGCTCAGATCTTTGAACAGACTGAAATTGAGTGAGCCAAAAGGGAAAAAAAGGGTGTAGAATACTTCACAACTAATAACTTCAGATGGATTGTATATAATTCCATCAGTAAGAACATTATTTTAATCCGATGAAGTCATTTAGAAGGACGAAATGCATTACAGAGAATTTTTCCATTTTGTCTTTTGATTTACCTAAGAATAAGGGAGTTTTATCTATGAATTTGAGGCATTTGGTAAGCTAATATTATCCAGATATCACTGGCTAGGAATAATTAGTCATTTTGTTTAATCATTTTGCCTCAAGCAAGACAGGAATGCAGAGGATTACAGGGAGTGAAAGTGAAAGAGAAGACTGAGAATAGGGAGGATTGAGGAAAGGACAAAAGATGAAAGGGAATGCCACTAGTAAGCAGGGGGTTACATGGAGTGAAAGTGAAAGAGAAGACTGAGAATAGGGAGGATTGAGGAAAGGACAACAGATGAAAGGGAATGCCACTAGTACGCAGGGGGTTACATGGAGTGAAAGTGAAAGAGAAAACTGAGAATAGGGAGGATTGAGGAAAGGACAAAAGATGAAAGGGAATGCCACTAGTACGCAGGGGGTTACATGGAGTGAAAGTGAAAGAGAAAACTGAGAATAGGGAGGATTGAGGAAAGGACAAAAGATGAAAGGGAATGCCACTAGTAAGCAGGGGGTTACATGGAGTGAAAGTGAAAGAGAAGACTGAGAATAGGGAGGATTGAGGAAAGGACAAATGATGAAAGGGAATGCCACTAGTACGCAGGGGGTTACATGGAGTGAAAGTGAAAGAGAAAACTGAGAATAGGGAGGATTGAGGAAAGGACAAAAGATGAAAGGGAATGCCACTAGTAAGCAGGGGGTTACATGGAGTGAAAGTGAAAGAGAAGACTGAGAATAGGGAGGATTGAGGAAAGGACAAAAGATGAAAGGGAATGCCACTAGTACGCAGGGGGTTACATGGAGTGAAAGTGAAAGAGAAGACTGAGAATAGGGAGGATTGAGGAAAGGACAAAAGATGAAAGGGAATGCCACTAGTAAGCAGGGGGTTACAGGGAGTGAAAGTGAAAGAGAAGACTGAGAATAGGGAGGATTGAGGAAAGGACAAAAGATGAAAGGGAATGCCACTAGTACGCAGGGGGTTACATGGAGTGAAAGTGAAAGAGAAGACTGAGAATAGGGAGGATTGAGGAAAGGACAAAAGATGAAAGGGAATGCCACTAGTAAGCAGGGGGTTACAGGGAGTGAAAGTGAAAGAGAAGACTGAGAATAGGGAGGATTGAGGAAAGGACAACAGATGAAAGGGAATGCCACTAGTAAGCAGGGGGTTACAGGGAGTGAAAGTGAAAGAGAAGACTGAGAATAGGGAGGATTGAGGAAAGGACAAAAGATGAAAGGGAAGGCCACTAGTACGGAGGGGGTTACAGCGAGTGAAAGTGAAAGAGAAGACTGAGAATAGGGAGGATTGAGGAAAGGACAAAAGATGAAAGGGAATGCCACTAGTAAGCAGGGGGTTACAGGGAGTGAAAGTGAAAGAGAAGACTGAGAATAGGGAGGATTGAGGAAAGGACAAAAGATGAAAGGGAATGCCACTAGTAAGCAGGGGGTTACAGGGAGTGAAAGTGAAAGAGAAGACTGAGAATAGGGAGGATTGAGGAAAGGACAACAGATGAAAGGGAATGCCACTAGTAAGCAGGGGGTTACAGGGAGTGAAAGTGAAAGAGAAGACTGAGAATAGGGAGGATTGAGGAAAGGACAACAGATGAAAGGGAATGCCACTAGTAAGCAGGGGGTTACAGGGAGTGAAAGTGAAAGAGAAGACTGAGAATAGGGAGGATTGAGGAAAGGACAACAGATGAAAGGGAATGCCACTAGTAAGCAGGGGGTTACAGGGAGTGAAAGTGAAAGAGAAGACTGAGAATAGGGAGGATTGAGGAAAGGACAAAAGATGAAAGGGAATGCCACTAGTACGCAGGGGGTTACATGGAGTGAAAGTGAAAGAGAAGACTGAGAATAGGGAGGATTGAGGAAAGGACAAAAGATGAAAGGGAATGCCACTAGTAAGCAGGGGGTTACAGGGAGTGAAAGTGAAAGAGAAGACTGAGAATAGGGAGGATTGAGGAAAGGACAACAGATGAAAGGGAATGCCACTAGTAAGCAGGGGGTTACAGGGAGTGAAAGTGAAAGAGAAGACTGAGAATAGGGAGGATTGAGGAAAGGACAAAAGATGAAAGGGAAGGCCACTAGTACGGAGGGGGTTACAGGGAGTGAAAGTGAAAGAGAAGACTGAGAATAGGGAGGATTGAGGAAAGGACAAAAGATGAAAGGGAATGCCACTAGTACGCAGGGGGTTACATGGAGTGAAAGTGAAAGAGAAGACTGAGAATAGGGAGGATTGAGGAAAGGACAAAAGATGAAAGGGAATGCCACTAGTAAGCAGGGGGTTACAGGGAGTGAAAGTGAAAGAGAAGACTGAGAATAGGGAGGATTGAGGAAAGGACAACAGATGAAAGGGAATGCCACTAGTAAGCAGGGGGTTACAGGGAGTGAAAGTGAAAGAGAAGACTGAGAATAGGGAGGATTGAGGAAAGGACAAAAGATGAAAGGGAAGGCCACTAGTACGGAGGGGGTTACAGGGAGTGAAAGTGAAAGAGAAGACTGAGAATAGGGAGGATTGAGGAAAGGACAACAGATGAAAGGGAATGCCACTAGTACGCAGGGGGTTACATGGAGTGAAAGTGAAAGAGAAAACTGAGAATAGGGAGGATTGAGGAAAGGACAACAGATGAAAGGGAATGCCACTAGTAAGCAGGGGGTTACATGGAGTGAAAGTGAAAGAGAAGACTGAGAATAGGGAGGATTGAGGAAAGGACAAAAGATGAAAGGGAATGCCACTAGTACGCAGGGGGTTACATGGAGTGAAAGTGAAAGAGAAGACTGAGAATAGGGAGGATTGAGGAAAGGACAAAAGATGAAAGGGAATGCCACTAGTAAGCAGGGGGTTACAGGGAGTGAAAGTGAAAGAGAAGACTGAGAATAGGGAGGATTGAGGAAAGGACAACAGATGAAAGGGAATGCCACTAGTAAGCAGGGGGTTACAGGGAGTGAAAGTGAAAGAGAAGACTGAGAATAGGGAGGATTGAGGAAAGGACAAAAGATGAAAGGGAAGGCCACTAGTACGGAGGGGGTTACAGGGAGTGAAAGTGAAAGAGAAGACTGAGAATAGGGAGGATTGAGGAAAGGACAAAAGATGAAAGGGAATGCCACTAGTAAGCAGGGGGTTACAGGGAGTGAAAGTGAAAGAGAAGACTGAGAATAGGGAGGATTGAGGAAAGGACAAAAGATGAAAGGGAATGCCACTAGTAAGCAGGGGGTTACAGGGAGTGAAAGTGAAAGAGAAGACTGAGAATAGGGAGGATTGAGGAAAGGACAACAGATGAAAGGGAATGCCACTAGTAAGCAGGGGGTTACAGGGAGTGAAAGTGAAAGAGAAGACTGAGAATAGGGAGGATTGAGGAAAGGACAACAGATGAAAGGGAATGCCACTAGTAAGCAGGGGGTTACAGGGAGTGAAAGTGAAAGAGAAGACTGAGAATAGGGAGGATTGAGGAAAGGACAACAGATGAAAGGGAATGCCACTAGTAAGCAGGGGGTTACAGGGAGTGAAAGTGAAAGAGAAGACTGAGAATAGGGAGGATTGAGGAAAGGACAACAGATGAAAGGGAATGCCACTAGTAAGCAGGGGGTTACAGGGAGTGAAAGTGAAAGAGAAGACTGAGAATAGGGAGGATTGAGGAAAGGACAACAGATGAAAGGGAATGCCACTAGTAAGCAGGGGGTTACAGGGAGTGAAAGTGAAAGAGAAGACTGAGAATAGGGAGGATTGAGGAAAGGACAACAGATGAAAGGGAATGCCACTAGTAAGCAGGGGGTTACAGGGAGTGAAAGTGAAAGAGAAGACTGAGAATAGGGAGGATTGAGGAAAGGACAACAGATGAAAGGGAATGCCACTAGTAAGCAGGGGGTTACAGGGAGTGAAAGTGAAAGAGAAGACTGAGAATAGGGAGGATTGAGGAAAGGACAAAAGATGAAAGGGAATGCCACTAGTAAGCAGGGGGTTACAGGGAGTGAAAGTGAAAGAGAAGACTGAGAATAGGGAGGATTGAGGAAAGGACAAAAGATGAAAGGGAATGCCACTAGTAAGCAGGGGGTTACAGGGAGTGAAAGTGAAAGAGAAGACTGAGAATAGGGAGGATTGAGGAAAGGACAAAAGATGAAAGGGAATGCCACTAGTAAGCAGGGGGTTACAGGGAGTGAAAGTGAAAGAGAAGACTGAGAATAGGGAGGATTGAGGAAAGGACAAAAGATGAAAGGGAATGCCACTAGTAAGCAGGGGGTTACAGGGAGTGAAAGTGAAAGAGAAGACTGAGAATAGGGAGGATTGAGGAAAGGACAAAAGATGAAAGGGAATGCCACTAGTAAGCAGGGGGTTACAGGGAGTGAAAGTGAAAGAGAAGACTGAGAATAGGGAGGATTGAGGAAAGGACAACAGATGAAAGGGAATGCCACTAGTAAGCAGGGGGTTACAGGGAGTGAAAGTGAAAGAGAAGACTGAGAATAGGGAGGATTGAGGAAAGGACAACAGATGAAAGGGAATGCCACTAGTACGGAGGGGGTTACAGGGAGTGAAAGTGAAAGAGAAGACTGAGAATAGGGAGGATTGAGGAAAGGACAAAAGATGAAAGGGAATGCCACTAGTACGCAGGGGGTTACAGGGAGTGAAAGTGAAAGAGAAGACTGAGAATAGGGAGGATTGAGGAAAGGACAAAAGATGAAAGGGAAGGCCACTAGTACGGAGGGGGTTACAGGGAGTGAAAGTGAAAGAGAAGACTGAGAATAGGGAGGATTGAGGAAAGGACAAAAGATGAAAGGGAATGCCACTAGTAAGCAGGGGGTTACAGGGAGTGAAAGTGAAAGAGAAGACTGAGAATAGGGAGGATTGAGGAAAGGACAAAAGATGAAAGGGAATGCCACTAGTACGCAGGCGGGTTACAGGGAGTGAAAGTGAAAGAGAAGACTGAGAATAGGGAGGATTGAGGAAAGGACAAAAGATGAAAGGGAATGCCACTAGTACGCAGGCGGGTTACAGGGAGTGAAAGTGAAAGAGAAGACTGAGAATAGGGAGGATTGAGGAAAGGACAAAAGATGAAAGGGAAGGCCACTAGTACGCAGGGGGTTACAGGGAGTGAAAGTGAAAGAGAAGACTGAGAATAGGGAGGATTGAGGAAAGGACAACAGATGAAAGGGAATGCCACTAGTAAGCAGGGGGTTACAGGGAGTGAAAGTGAAAGAGAAGACTGAGAATAGGGAGGATTGAGGAAAGGACAACAGATGAAAGGGAATGCCACTAGTAAGCAGGGGGTTACAGGGAGTGAAAGTGAAAGAGAAGACTGAGAATAGGGAGGATTGAGGAAAGGACAACAGATGAAAGGGAATGCCACTAGTACGGAGGGGGTTACAGGGAGTGAAAGTGAAAGAGAAGACTGAGAATAGGGAGGATTGAGGAAAGGACAAAAGATGAAAGGGAATGCCACTAGTACGCAGGGGGTTACAGGGAGTGAAAGTGAAAGAGAAGACTGAGAATAGGGAGGATTGAGGAAAGGACAAAAGATGAAAGGGAAGGCCACTAGTACGGAGGGGGTTACAGGGAGTGAAAGTGAAAGAGAAGACTGAGAATAGGGAGGATTGAGGAAAGGACAAAAGATGAAAGGGAATGCCACTAGTAAGCAGGGGGTTACAGGGAGTGAAAGTGAAAGAGAAGACTGAGAATAGGGAGGATTGAGGAAAGGACAAAAGATGAAAGGGAATGCCACTAGTACGCAGGCGGGTTACAGGGAGTGAAAGTGAAAGAGAAGACTGAGAATAGGGAGGATTGAGGAAAGGACAAAAGATGAAAGGGAATGCCACTAGTAAGCAGGGGGTTACAGGGAGTGAAAGTGAAAGAGAAGACTGAGAATAGGGAGGATTGAGGAAAGGACAAAAGATGAAAGGGAAGGCCACTAGTACGCAGGGGGTTACAGGGAGTGAAAGTGAAAGAGAAGACTGAGAATAGGGAGGATTGAGGAAAGGACAACAGATGAAAGGGAATGCCACTAGTACGCAGGGGGTTACAGGGAGTGAAAGTGAAAGAGAAGACTGAGAATAGGGAGGATTGAGGAAAGGACAAAAGATGAAAGGGAAGGCCACTCGTACGCAGGGGGTTACAGGGAGTGAAAGTGAAAGAGAAGACTGAGAATAGGGAGGATTGAGGAAAGGACAAAAGATGAAAGGGAATGCCACTAGTACGCAGGCGGGTTACAGGGAGTGAAAGTGAAAGAGAAGACTGAGAATAGGGAGGATTGAGGAAAGGACAAAAGATGAAAGGGAATGCCACTAGTACGCAGGGGGTTACAGGGAGTGAAAGTGAAAGAGAAGACTGAGAATAGGGAGGATTGAGGAAAGGACAAAAGATGAAAGGGAAGGCCACTAGTACGGAGGGGGTTACAGGTAGTGAAAGTGAAAGAGAAGACTGAGAATATGGAGGATTGAGGAAAGGACAACAGATGAACGGGAATGCCACTAGTATGCAGGGGGTTACAGGAAGTGAAAGAGAAGACTGAGAACAAGAAGGATTGGGGAAAGGACAAAAGATGAATGGTGTTCAAGAAGATAGAAGATGACAATTGAAATTGCATTTAAATTTTTGAAGATTATATTAATCAGGAGGCAAGTAAATGGAATAGAGTTCCACAGGTGGGAAGTACGAGAAAAGAAATTGCTGGAGTTGAAGCAGCAGTTGCATTTAGCTATTTCATTAGTAACACAGTGGGACCTAGTTGCCAATCTAGTAGCACACTTAAATTCATGTAGTTGGGGCACCAACGAAAATAGCTTGTCAGATAAGTTGCCATGAAAATATTTGTAGAAAAGACAGAGGGAAGTCACATCATGTCAGTGAGAAAGTGCCTGATCAAGTCAGGATCAATTATATGACAGATCCTTCTTTGAATTTTGTCAAGAATCTTGAGATATATAGCAGGAGCACTAGACCAGATATGGAACTAGGATTCCATGCATAGATAAATGGTAGATTTGCAAGTGTGCAAGATAGATTGTGACGAGAAAAATCTTCTGGCACAACACAGTGACCCAACTTTCCTTGCAGTAGATGCAGCTATTGATTCATATAATTGGAAATCATGAGGCCAAGAAGGTGCAGTGGCAAGCAGAAAAGGTTTTCTGTCATGGTTAAATTAAAGCAGTTTTGTTTTAGAGGTAATAAAATTTACAAGCCATTTCCTGCCCCAGTTAGCCACAGATTGGAGGTCCTTTTCTAGAGCAGCTGCCAGGTTTAAATTATCAGATCTGACAGATTTTCTTTTGAGACAGGAGTAAATGGTAGTGTCATCTAGTTGGGAACTGTGACTTAGCTTAATTGTATGATACTGGAATGCAAAAATAGAAATGCAAATAGATATTAAATGCCAACAGAAGTTCATTCCTTTCATTTTCTGTTAGTAAAAAGGAAGTTCCATTTGGACAACTTCTTCCCAAGAACCACTTATTTGCAGAAAGAACTGCTGAGAGGGTTGCATCACTAGAGTCTTAACCTCTTCAAATCTAAATTTAACCATTGTCTTTCCTAGATATCCTCATAAACTGTACTTCTTACCTCTTCTTCTGACACCGATACAACAATTTCATTCAGTAGCCCTTTACACAGAGTGGCTGTTGGGCCTATTAGTAAAGAAAAAAATGCAAAGCATCTAACTAAAATTAAAGAATCTTTTGTAATTATATTTTAAAAACCCATAAAAACTACAATCTCCATTTTATAAAAAGAAAAAAGAAACATGGCTTTTCAGGTTTTAAAAGTAAAGTTGAGTTAGATGGCTGGCTAATATTACCCAGCTATCTTTCACTATCAATACTCATACCTAGATTAGTGGGGATCATATATGCAATCAAATAAAATATTTGACACACAGAAGCTATTTTTAAAGAAACTAAAAATGGAAGAAAAAGGTGGGAAGAGAATAAATTAATTTCTTTGGTGAGTTTCATTTGAGTCAATAACAAGGAATTTCTATAAAATGACACTAGAACCAATTGGGTTAATTGAGTCTGCTACCTTTCTCAGACTTCTCATGTCAGACACATTCCTCACATTAAATAAACCTTTTCTTGTATAAAACACACTAAGTTTATTGGAACTGGAATAAAGAATAAACAGTTTGAATATTTATTCACTCTTCTACCTAACATCTGTGGCTGAATGGGCACTGTATCCAGAAATTAGCCCCCAATAAAAGATGCAAAACAAAAAAACTGTTCCATTTAAGTCAGACATGTCAGATTGTGTCCGTTGAGATCAAGGGAGATAACTGTGATGACAACTTTCATCTCCCAAGTTGAAATTGAAAGATCCGGTTTTATATTTTCTTTTTAGTTATGGTTACTTTTTTGTTTGTCTCATATTAATAGAAGGCAAAAGAAATTTAACAGCATTAATAGTTTCTCCTGTATTATGGGCAAACAATAAATGAAAATTGTAAGCAAAAAAAAAAGGTAAAAGAAATTACAAAATCTCCTACAGAAGGTAGCGATGGAGAGTGAGAAGAAGGGACTAAGGATAAACTACAAGAAGATGGAATGCATGGTCATCAGTAAAAGGATGAGCCCAAAATGTGATTTGCAGGTTGAGAACACTAGAATCAAGCAGATGTGGAATTTTAAACATCTGGGAAGCATTTTGACAGAGGATGGTTAGTGAGACACTGAGATCCGTAGATGTATTCTGATGACCAAGGACACATTCCAAAAGCTGAGCAGAATATTGCGAGACAGGAAGATTTCTCTGGTAACAAAGAAAAGAATATCTGTCTATATTTCTGAGATGAGGTATTATGTATATTATTTACATTATTCGAACTATTGTCCTCATCTTTGTCGCCATATTTATTACGTTTCGGCTGTTGTATGCTCCAGCCTTCTTCAGGTAGTTGGAATGTTGAACTGAACCATTTATTTTGCTCACTGGGGTAGACTGTTCTACTTCCACGTGCCATGTTTAATAGATGTCAGTTATCAGTTATCTCTTGTTAAATTTCCCTCTGAAAGTTCTCCACTCCCTTAACTGGGTATTGAACTCACACTCTTTGGGTCCTGTCACTGGATCTAACCACTGTGCCATGTGTCCTTGAGGACACATGGCACAGTGGATAAAGGCATTGGTTTATAACATAAATATATTATAAAATCACTACAAAAATAGCCATTTTGTTTCAACACTTCTGGTGTCTTATCAAGTGATGATGTTGAATGTAGAATAAAGGGTTTTAAAAGGTTCAAATCAATCAAACAACTCTCTCTAAGGAGAAACACTGTTACATATGCTGGAATGACCAATCAAAATATAAGTATACAAGAATTCAAAAAACTTGACAACAAACTAAGGTTAGTAATATATATATATATATATATATATATATATATATATATATATACATATATTACTTTGGAAATCATCATTAATCATTGGTATCTGCATATAGATTTCTGCATGTTAGGAAATAAACACATATGATCTTTAATGAGGGTCTTTTTAAAAGGTGACTGGTCTGGGGGAGGATTCCATCCCTGAGGCAACACCTGTTCATTTTTTTCTTTTCTGTTTTATATGAGACAAATATTATAGCATCTTTTCTAGCAGATACTGTGAGGAAGAACTTCAGAGGAATGTATACTCACTTATTGGCTTGGGCACCTCGAGGTGGTGTAAAGGTTAGCAAGCTTGTCTTGCTAGAACTATTACGACTGAGTAGTGAGTTCGATCCTTACTGGGTGCCCCATAATTTCGGCCTTGTGCCACATCTGAGCTATGCTTGGAAAATCACTACTCACTTATTGGCTTAGCATTCTGCCATGTGCGGCCCAACCTCTCTGTGGTATCTGTGTGCTGAAAGCATGTCAACCTTTCAAATTTCTTGTGGGCCACGACTGACTTTGCACTGTTTTAGTTTTAGTTATTAGTTTTATATCCAAAACTTAAACAAAGGCAATCCAACAAATGTCAAAATACTATGCCCAATAGATATTCTGACCAATTGCTTGCCATCCTGGCCCAGACTCTGCATTCTATACCTGCCCTTGGCTTCATAAAGATTTATCTGTACTTTGTTTTTATTTACTGATATTTTCTTTTTTCTGAATTTCTGATACTGAAACTAATGCAAGGTTTGAGTAGATCTTCCTGTTTTTCTTAAATCTACACTACATAAGAATAACAGCCTAAAAGAAAGTATCAAACAGTAAATAAACTAATAAAAATAATCTCATAAATAGCTCTGGATTTTTATTTATTATTTTTACCTTGATAATACATAGGTTCACATATCTTCCATTTCACACTCCTCCCCTATCTTTTGAAGATGAGTAGAGATTTATCCCTCGTTTCAAGTTTAGGATTGGGTCTCCTGCTCCTTCTAAAGTATTTTCCTTCTCGTTCACTCTCCTGTGGCCCCTTGCCTTATCACTTTTCTTGGGGTGGTACTTCTTACTCTGTAACCCTCTACCTCGAGTGACTCTTAGGCGTCGTACTGGCTGAGTATCAATGTAAAACTAAGATTTCTAACCATAATGACAAAATAATGACTAAAATCTTGAAATAAGTTTATATCAAAGGATGGTAATCCACTGTAAATAAAATTTGTTTCAAATGAAATGTGCACAATCTAAAATACCTGTGAACAGTAAGGCAATACTAAAATCTATTATATTCTATTCTAATATCTATTCTATTCTATATCCTTTATATATATATATATATATATTTTTTTTTAAGCGTATCACCCCAAGCAAGGCTGGAGGCCACTATCACGCATGGGGTTACAGAAGGGTTGGAGGAAGAGCAGATAGGAGTGGTAAAGGAGAGGATGTGGAGAAAGAGAAAGACAGTGGCTCGATCAAGGCAAGAGGGTTACAGAAGATTTGGAGCGAAAGCAGATAGGAATGAAAGATGAAAGGATGTGGAGAAGGGAAGTGGATAGATCAAGGCAACTGGAGATGTCGATTGACGCTACACTTAAACCGTTGGAGATTGTATTTGTCAGAGAAACAGTAATAGGGAAGGGAGTTCCATAGGCGAGATGTGCGAGACATGAAGCTATTGGAGTAGAAGAGACGTCTACATCTAACAGTTTCAACGGTGAAGGGGTGGGAACAGGATGCCAGCCTCGTAGGACGTTTAAATTCACGAGGCCTAGGGACAAGCGAAAGCAACTCCTCGGAGCAATTACCGTGAAAGTACTTGTAAAAAAGGCAGAGCGATGCAACATCGCGTCTGTGAGAGAGCAACTGCAAACGAGATGACAGATCAGGGCCAATCACATTGCATATCCGTCTCTGGATCCTATCAAGAACCCTGAGGCAAACAGCAGGGGTCCCAGACCATATATGGCAGCAATACTCCATGCAAGGGCAAATGGTCAATTTATAGACTTGGAGGATCGATTCCGGGGAGAAAAATTTCCTGGCTCGGCACAGGGAACCAACTTTTCTTGCGGTGGATGATGCAACCGACTCGATGTATTTGTTCCATCTCAGATCAGCAGACAGTGTGAGACCGAGCAGCCGCAGAGAGGAGCTCTGGAGAAGTTGGTCTTCAGACATTCTAATGGGATGCAGGGA
This sequence comes from Acanthosepion esculentum, assembly GCA_964036315.1. Lineage (NCBI taxonomy): Eukaryota > Metazoa > Mollusca > Cephalopoda > Sepiida > Sepiidae > Acanthosepion > Acanthosepion esculentum. The sequence goes on along the minus strand of OZ038496.1, from coordinate 16,904,534 downwards.
TGGATCTTTGTGGTGGTTAATAGAGAGAAGTTTTGTTTTAGAGGCGTTAAAGTTGACCATCCATCTCTCGCCCCAGTTCACAACCGATTGGAGGTCCTTTTCAATTTGAGCTGCCAGGTTAACTTTGTCAGCATCACTAGATTTGTGTTTGAGGCAGGAGTAAATTGTGGTGCTATCAGCGTAGATGCTGACTTGGGAGTCTATGGCGTCAGGAAGGTAGTTTATAATTATGAGTAACAGAGTAGGGCCTAGGATGGAGCCTTGAGGAACACCTGCGTTAGTGGGATAGGAGCTGGAGATGAATCCACTGAGAACGACCTTCAATTCACGGTATGACAGGAATGATTTTATCAGGTCAAACAATCTACCTGTGATACCATAACCCTGGAGCTTGTGAAGAAGGCCGGCATGCCAAACTCTATCAAACACTTTGGAGATGTCAAGGGCCACGGCACGAGCTTCACCGTTATTGTGGATAGCTTGGTAGACAAATTCAGTGATGGCCGTAAGCACATTGGCAGTAGATATATATATATATATATATATATATATATATATATATATATATATATATATATATTCTAAAATCTATTCTAAAATCTTGAAATAAGTTTATATCAAAGGATGGTTATCCACTGTAAATAAAATTTGTTTCAAATGAAATGTGCACAATCTAAAATTATATGAATAGCCATAATCCATTCTACCAAAAGACAGGACATGAACTCCTACCATTTGTCCCTTCTTTGAATACTGCTGCCATATCTGGTCTAGTGCTCAAAATTCATAGAAGGGTTAGTAATGTAATTGATTCTGACTTGGCATCTTGACTTCAGTCACTTTCTCATCATCATGATGTGGTTTCTCTCTATCAGTACTGTGTCATATCTGCATATCTTATGTTGTAGAGATTGTGGCAACCAATAATAAATCCTCGTAGAACTTCTAATTCTCTCAGGCAGACAATTTTTCTAGACAGAATCCTTCTTGCACATTTATAAATCTACTCTTCATCCAAGCATTGGATACTGTTGCCATATCTGGTTTGATGCTCCTGTTGTACATCTTGAGACTCTTGACAAAATCCAAAGAAAGATCTGTAATGTAATCAATCCTGCCTTGGCATACCAACTCCTGTCACTGTCTCACTGATGTCATATGGCTTTCCTCTGTTTTTCCTACAAACATTTGCATGGAAATCATTCTGATGAGTTTTTTCCATGACTACATGAAGTTAAGCATGACTCTAGATTGGCAACTAGGTCTCACTGTTTTACTGTTGAATTTGCTAGATGCAATCACTACTTCACTTCTACTTTCTTTTATCGCACTTCCCACCTGTGGAACTCTCTTCCAATTTTTTGCTCCCCTTATAACTACAAACTTCAAAAATTTAAATGCAACATCAATCGCCATCTTCTGTCTTCTTGAACCCTGTTCTTTCATTGTCCTTTTCTACATCCTTCCCATTCTCAGTTTTCTCATTCATAGTCACTCCCTTTTACCCTATTGCGTTCTCGGGGCATTATCACCTTACTTGAGGTGAAACAATTGAAAAAAGAACTATTTCAAACTTTGAATCATTAACAATATAAACACTACACTGGCTATATCATTATTTTTAAACATCATCCCTTGAAAGCAATCAATGAATATCTAAAATATTTGGAAAATGTTATAATTTTACTAAGTTCTTTTCCAAGTTTTCACTTAGTGAGTTTATGATGTCAAGTGGGAATGGTTGTTAAGCCTCTTAGTGAGTTTATGATGTCAAGTGGGAATGGTTGTTAAGCCTCTTAGTGAGTTTATGATGTCAAGTGGGAATGGTTGTTAAGCCTCTTAGTGAGTTTATGATGTCAAGTGGGAATGGTTGTTAAGCCTCTTAGTGAGTTTATGATGTCAAGTGGGAATGGTTGTTAAGCCTCTTAGTGAGTTTATGATGTCAAGTGGGAATGGTTGTTAAGCCTCTTAGTGAGTTTATGATGTCAAGTGGGAATGGTTGTTAAGCCTCTTAGTGAGTTTATGATGTCAAGTGGGAATGGTTGTTAAGCCTCTTAGTGAGTTTATGATGTCAAGTGGGAATGGTTGTTAAGCCTCTTAGTGAGTTTATGATGTCAAGTGGGAATGGTTGTTAAGCCTCTTAGTGAGTTTATGATGCCAATAGCCATTCCCTGTCCATTCTCTTTAACGCTTTCACTGCTACTCATTTTCCCAGTGCAATTAGATACGAAACTACCATGACGTAGAGAAAAATCAAGGCTGACTAATAATTTGCATGATAAAACAATTAGAATTTTCCGTATCTTATGATAGATGGCGCAACGGGACACTCATACCAGCGGTATGCAAAAAACGTAGGTTTCCGTACTTAGCCAGCTGGAGCAAGATAAGAAAAACGAAGATCTCCGTACTTAGCAGTGGAAGGGTTAATAGAACATATTTAACCCTACATTAGTCATATAGTGTGTTTTGTTACCCAACAATTTTTAAAGTGCTCATAATTCCTAATTTTTTTTAAAAACTTTTCACCCCAAGCAAGGTGGAAGTGCCACTAGCATGCAAAGGGTTACAGAAAGTGTGAGCAAGAACAAAAGAGGCATGAAAGAGGAAAGGATGAAGAGAAGGACGGGGAATAGATCAAGGCATCTGGAGATGTCGATTGACATTGCATTTGAATAGTTTGAGATTATAACTATCAAGGAAGTAAGTAAGAGGAAGGGAGTTCCACAGACGGGAAGTGCGAGACATGAAGCTATTGGAGTAGAAGAGATGGCTACATTTAACCATTTCAACAGTGAAACCTAGTGGCACATTTAAATTCATGCAGTTTGGGAACTAATGAAAGTAGTTTGTTGGAGCAGTTACCATGAAAGTATTTGTAGAAAAGACAGAGCAATGGCATGTCTGTGAGAGAGCGACTGTAAATGAGATGCCAGATCAGGGCCCACTACATTGCATATCCATCTCTCGTTTATGTCGAGGATCCTATGACAAACAGTGGGGCTCCAAACTATGTATGACAGCAATATTCCATGTAAGGGCGGCTTGAATGGTTGATTTATAGATTTGAAGGATGGACTTGGACGAGAAAAACTTTCTAGCATGACACAGAGAACCAACTTTCCTTGCGGTAGATGAAGCTATTGATTCAATGTAATTGTTCCATCTGAGATCTGCGGAGAGTGTGAGACCAAGCAGTCTTTCTTTTTCTGTCTTAACTCAGTGAAGGTGTGCAGCATAGGTGTATCTCATGTTGTGGGAGGCAAATATCAGGGGACTATCATCTTTTCAGAAATCCAAGGTGACAAATGCAGGGTTAAAAATAAGATTACTGCCTGAATATACAATGTTTAAAAATATCGATACATAGTTCTACAAAAGGATTCTGGGAGTACCATGGAATGAAAATGTGATCAAACAGTTATAGGAATGTTTTATTGGTCAGCACATTGTGGGCATGTTCATAGTTGATATTATTAAGCGTTGGGTTCTTTCTTTTTTATTAATAATGCTTTCATTATTTTTAGCCTTTTTTTAAAAGTGGATGAGGTTATTATATTTGTATTACCAACAAATATCTTGTGGATGGAGTTTGGTAGGTCTCCTGTGTATCTAAATGAGATCTAATTGAACTATAGCCAGAAAGATATAATGTAAGTCTTCTTATTATGCATGTTGTAGGATATATTTAATTAAACTTTTATATATATATATATATATATATATATATATATTAAATAGTGCAGTAGAATTATTATGAAAAAAGTAGTTGTCATACAAAGAATAAATCAGTAAAGTTAATGTAATTTATGGTGAAGTCACTTCACTAACAGATTTAATAAAGCATTAACCTACTAACCACTCACTGAATGATGCAATCCTTGCTTTTAAAAACTGTATAATGGATTGCTGGTGTTAAGTAGAAATTTCCTTTTTGTTTCCACTTTCTCTAAAATTCTGACATTGTTCACATGTTTAGTCCATGGTATCCTCAGCATCCTTCTGTAGAACCATATTTCTGCTGCTTAAAGTCTCTTCTTCATCTTTGAGAAGATTGTCCAGCACTTACTGCTATATAAGAGGACAGATATCATGTGGGTACACGTTTTCTTGTTTCTAGTGAAGTTTTTCTATTTCTTAGTACTCTGCTTTTGGAATGGATCTTTGGCTATCTGATACATCTTCAGAATCCTGTTTCAATCTTTTCATCCTCTGATAAAACCCTGATTTCCACAACTTCCATAAACCTTTCTGAGTGAGAGAGAGAGTGTGAGTGAACAAGTGAGTTGGAGCAAAAGAAACAAATTTTTTTAAAAATATTATTTTCCTCACAGAATTAGAAATACTATGCAGAAAGACAAGCATGGGAGATGTGTCTTACAGGACACAGTTTGGCTATGACCACTTTAAAATAATGACAGTTGATATTGGAAAGTATTAAAATAGGCATCTTTAAACTAAACTGAATAAATGAATATCTTTACAATTTTGATGGACATTTATTGCAATCATTTCTGTTACCATTTTTAGAAAAGGTATTAACTTATTTTTATGTTTTTTTTATGTTGGTTCCAACCTCCTTGTATTTTGGTCAATGTCGTATCCAACTGCTAACAGCCATACATTCTGTTTTCTTACAGTTTATGTTTCAACCTTTTTTCTCGCTTTCCTTCATTATCTTCTGTAAGATATTTTGTTGCTTTCTTTCTGTGTCTGCTATATCATACTTGATCCAGGAGTCGCAGGTAACTTGATTGTTCACATAACTGTTGTGGATTCCGGGATGAAATCCGCTATCAAATAATAACAAATGCCAAGAATGAATATAGGAAAATAAATGTATTTTTTTTTTTTTTTTTTTTTTTTTTAAGCGTATCACCCCGAGCAAGGCTGGTGGCCACTATCACGCAAAGGGTTACAGAAGGGTTGGAGGAAGAGCAGATAGGAGTGGTAAAGGAAGGGATGTGGAGAAAGAGAAGGACGGAGGGCCGATCGAGGTAGGGAGGTTACGGGAGATATAGAGCGAGAGCAGATAGGAATGGAAGATGTCAGGAAGTGGATAGATCAAGGCAACTGGAGATGATGATTGATGCTACACTTAAACCGTTGGAGATTGTATTAACATAATAATACAAACTGGTAATACAGGTTAGTAGTTCCAGGAATGCGGGCTAGTAGGAAAATATATATATAGTCTTTGGTAACAACGTATCGCTGTATGACTTCTTACTGAGTCTACGGTCTCGTTACTGTGACTCTTGCTGCTACATTATTCTACTCGACCGACTCTATGTTCTACTACTACTATTTGACTCAACGTACAACCGGGTATTCACTGGCAGTAGTATATGTATACCTTGGGTGAGTCCATTTGTGCAAAAAGGGGAGATCCCTCAACAATAACAAAAGACTTCTTTGGGCAGAATCAATTATTCTACACTGATAGGTTTTATAAAACAGTGAAATTACCAGAATGCGTGCTTGGAACCCCTGATATCACAATGTGGGGGTACCACAATGACATATCACAAGGACATTCCTAGAGCAATAATAAAGAGTAACAATGAAATGTCGAGAGGGGAATGGGACATACTCCATAACAGCAGTAAAAGACCAATCTAGTTTGTTACTGTGATGTATATAACAGCTCTTGTTTAAGAAGTTCTGTGATATGATGCATTCAAAGTCAAACAGCTGCCAGTAAAGCGTCCCAAAGCAGTCAAAGCAAATGATGCATACATAGGAGGCACGCATAAAAATGACAATACTTCAAAAATGTAGGTGCCATTACAAGTGGACAAAATACTTGATGCTGAAGATATTTATATAGATGGCCTACAATACCTAGGTACTAAGGAACTTCACCAAGTCTCATGTTCAACAGGGTGAAAAGAACAAACACCTTTCATTCATTTTTTTGGAGAACCTCACTGAAATCCTTGCAGGGGGCTTAAGAAATACACTTAGTTCATTTAGCACCTGTCAGTCTAAACTGTTCCTTGGCATCAAACGGTTAAAAGTGGATACCTACTGTAAACATATAACAAGCATGCTGTTTGTAGAAAAAATTTGTTGCCATAAAATAAAATAATAATAAAAACCCAGGTGCACAAGACATGGACTTAATTAAAGGTAAAAAAATATATGTACAATGAAATTTTTTTTATAGAGGCGCCGATCTTCTTGTATTTTGATCAATGTTTTATCCAATGACAAACTAATTCACTGATATATTTGATTAAAATTCAATTCCATTTCACATCAATCTCTCGGAAGGGTTAAGTTTATATGAAAAAAAAAAAATATCTTTCTTGTATAGAGTAAAAATTAATATGAACGCTTCTGTTGTAGTATCCCAAGAGACAATAATGGGTTATGCCCCCATTCCCATAACTACATTAGTGAATGCTGTACATGGTGAGAGTTAGAGATTCATTGTGGAATTCACTTGACTAATTTCTAGCAGCTGACTACTTCTTCTACTTAACAACAGTCAGCAAGAAAATGACTGACCATAATCAAGAGCTATGCTACTGCAGTTTAGGGGCTTCCATATACAGTGGAAATGGAAGTAATATTAATGAATAATTCAGAGAGTAAGAGATTCAATGCATATTAATGTGCACAATCAATACACAAATTTGAGAATGTCTTGCCTATGTTCTACGAAACTTCTTGGCAGAGAAGCATATCATATTGAATCTTGTACAGTCACCAAAGTTAAGCAACATCATGTCTGGTCAATACCTAGTGTTTGCTTGGAAATACTAGGTGTTGTAAGCTTGAATGTGCAGGTGGTGTAATGGATAATGGCTCAGAATCGGAAATAGAAGAGCTAAGTACCAGTTTCTATTGGATTTGTTATATTTACTTATAAGCAAATACACTTGGAAAAGGCATGAATCCTATTCTCTCTCTAACTTAAGCAACATCATGTCTGGTCAATACCTAGTGTTTGCTTGGAAATACTAGGTGTTGTAAGCTTGAATGTGCAGGTGGTGTAATGGATAATGGCTCAGAATCGGAAATAGAAGAGCTAAGTACCAGTTTCTATTGGATTTGTTATATTTACTTATAAGCAAATACACTTGGAAAAGGCATGAATCCTATTCTCTCTCTAACTATTGGTAAATTAATAAGACATGTATCAGTAAATCATTATTATCTACAAAACATTCTTACAATTTAAAATATTTTATGGCTTTGAATAACCTATAAAAAGGTTGATAAACCATAAAAAAAACAAATCAATATTATTGGAGAGAGCTTTTTGCCTTGAAAAAATTATCATTTGAAATCTTGTTTTTTATTTTTTATTTTCATGCTTAAACATGGCCACCAAGTACTAATGCATCCAATGGGGACATCAGCTTATATATTTAAACAGATGTGACAACATTGGACATCTCTTGTAATCATACAAAAATGCAAAAGCAGTGTTGTAGCATACCTACAGATGATAATGGGTATGCAGCCAATCCGATAAATAAAGTAGTGAATACTGTACATGGTCTAGAGTTGGAGATTCGTCTCCAGCTGTGCTGGTCAAACTCTATGCCTCTGGACACAGATGATCCACAGACAAGGCTATGTCAAAGGGCAGTCATTGTCAATGTATACAATCAATGTCATGTATACATAAATATATTAATATATTTATCTATAATGTTAATTAATATATATATATATATATTATTGTTGTAGCATACCTACATGATGATAATGGATATGTCTCCATTCACATAAATACAGTAGTAAATACTGTATGTTGGTCTGCAGTTGGAGATTCATTGTGGAACTCACCTGACTCACTTCTAGCAGTTGACTACTTCTATGCGCTGCTGGCAAATCTTATATGTGCTGTTCTTGTCCTAAGTATTATTGTTCATTACCAACCTTTGTGTGATTATTCTATTCAGTAACCTTCCCTAGGTTGCAACAGTTTCTCATTTCTAAAGTGAAAGATGTCTATGCATATGAATAATCCTTAATGAAAATTGTCAATGGTTTAAAATCCTGAAAAAATTTTCCTTCAATGAATAGTTACAAAATATAAGAATTATTATGAAACATTTAATTATCATTGTGTATGTGGTTTTGTCAAACTGTACCCACCATGCTTCTTTAAAAATACCTGCTGGGCTGTTCTCAGGGAAATACTGCAATGCTATGCCACCGAGCGCAGGACGGACTTTCAACTGAAACTACTGCGACTGTGTATGCCTGTCCTGCATTGGACTTATTAGTCACAAACGTGCCCGCAATCAACATGAACAGACTCCCTCTTGGACTTCGTTTTGTGAAGCCAAGCCATGATGACGATGACCCACAAGGCAGCAAACATTAATAAGTAAGGAATGTTAGTGGGGCATTTATAGTTATTTCCCTTACAAAAATGTTTCTTTACAGAGGTGTGGAAATTCAGTGATCAAGACAGTATTTCGTTTTTTAATCAAGGTCACCCCAAGCAAGGCAGTAAAGCCACTAAGACACAAGGGGTTACTGGGTGTGGAAGAATTAGAAACAGAAACATTACTAAGGAGCAAGAACAAAACAAGTGTAATCAGGAGGATAGTAAATAGCAATTGACATTGCATTTAAACTTTTGAAGACTAAAGTTGACTGGAAAGCATAGAGCCAGAAGAGATTTCCACCGGCGAGAAGTGCAATAGAAGAAACACTTAGTATATAACTCACTCCTAACAAATAATATTATGTCTTGCTTAGGCTATTCGCCATGATGTCTGTTAGAAATTCTCCATATTGACTCTAACGGGCTGGTATTTACCAGTCGCCTCACTGCAGACTAGATGTGAAACCAGATCAAGTTTACTATGAGAAACCTAGGCCACTGGTTAAAATTTACCCAGTCCCCACCAAAGCAGGCTTGAGTACAGTACTGGTCTGTTATTCTCAGACAAATCTCCATCTAAACTGACCTTTCAATTAAACTTTGTTGTTTCTGGAGTTCTAACAACTGCTGTTGTTGCTGTTGTTGTATTTTTATCACTTGGGCTAATAATTCTTCCATACTGAAAGAATATGTTTTTTGTTCCTCTTTCACTTTTTCTTTTTTATACACACCAAAGAGAAAACATTAAACGACTGTGGTTCTAATTTCTCATTGTCACTGTTATCTTGTGCTCTGAAGCAAAAAGTACTTTCTCCTTCTCTGTATGAGTTTTGATCCCTCATCACTACTATTATAACTCACTCCTAACAGTTATAATATTATATCTTGCTTAGACTACTCACCATGACGTCTATTAGAAATTCCTCTGACTGACACCAATGGACTTCTCTGACTTACTTGTTCTTTATTTAAGGTGTCTTGCCTAGTTCATTTGTGTTACTTACTCCACAACAGCATAAAAGTTGCAGTTGCATCTAGCCAACTCAACTTTAAATTGCTGAGCTTGTCACCAGTCTAGTACAGTTAAGATATCATAGAACAAAGCTCAGTAGTACAATTACCATGAAACTATTTAAAGAAAAAGCAGAGAGAGGCAACTTTATGGCACTGGGAAAGTGTATGAAGATGACATGCCAGATCAGTACCAATAATATTGTTGATTTTTCTTTGGATTTTATCAAGCATCTTTAGATATATAGAGGAGCACCAGACCATTCTTTTTTTTTAATCATTTCGACCCACACAAGGTGGTGATGTCACAAAGTTACAAGAGATTACTGAGAGTGAAAGAGAATGAGAAAACTTTAGTGAGGAGAAGTGTAAGAAAAGACAATAAAAGAATAGTATGCAGGAAGACCGAAAATGGTGATTGGCATTGCATTTATATTTTTGAAGTTTGTAGGTGGCAGATAGCACTAAAAATAATGTTTGAATTCATAAAAATATGTTGGATAAAATATAAAATTCATAAATTCTTTGGAAAATACTAAACTTTGTAAATATCTAATTGTTTTTCTTTTTTAAATGTTATATTCCTTCAAATCAATTTAAATAAAATTTAGTATCAAATTACTTGAAATATTTTGAGATCATTGCTATTTTTCTAATTTCATTTCTAAGGAAATACTTTTGAAATTTGTGATATTATATAAACAGTTTATTTCTGAAAGAAAAGTATGACAGGATTCCAAGCTAGATCATTTGAACATTTTTATCAATATAAAAAAAAAACTTTTTCTTTTTCTTTGGATTAGTTTATATAACAGTATATTCAAATATAAATGTATTGCTACCTTCACAAATAATTATATATCTTTAACTGGACAAATGTGTGTTCTATATGAGAAAAGCTTAATAGTCTAAACAATTCTTGAAAGGATAATGAAAATATTCAGCTGAGACAAAATAAAGGGAATAAGTAATCTGAAGAACTCTTGGAATGATAATAACCCATTCTTATAATAAAAAGGTACTATAGACAAAATGAATGAAATCAATAGTCTGAATAAGATTTGGAATAATAATGACTAAATCTGGTAATAAAAAGGTACTTTAGACAAAAAGAATGAAAGGAATCAGTAATCTGAACAAGTCTGGGAATAATAATGATTAATTCTGGTAATAAAAAGGTACCTTAGACAAAATGAATGAAGTCAGTAGTCAGAACAATTCTAATATTAAAGAATCTTTTCATGTTACAAATTTTCTAGTTTAACCCTAATGTTTATTAAAACCTCACAGCATTAAGCTGAATGGGTAACGACAAAGATTTTGATAAAATTAGTGTAGTTGTCTTTATACTTAGTCCCAGAACAAAATGACTTGTGGATATTAGAAAAAAAAAACATTATTTACCAGATGAGCTATGTCATGAACCCAAAATTTAGTAGTCATAAGTTAAAACCTTCACCTGAAATAGAAAAGAATTTGATAGAAAAATGATAATAATCATTTCACAGATTTTATCCTGCTCTGTTGTCATGGAAACCAGACTTTAGCAAATATGTCACAGAGAGACAGCCATCTGTCTTGGGGAACTGTAGAAAGATAAGAATCATTAAAATATGGACGTTGTTGATTTACGACCAGAACCGTTTCTTCTTGAGTCATCATCTATTTTTGAGGAGGTCTTTTGCTGTCTGACACTGAAGGCAGAACAAAACCAATTATTCCAGAGAAAATATGGTGGAACCAATAAAAATAACAATAAAAGGAGCTAAAAGTCTAACAGATTCCGTTGAAGTCATTATAGATATGAACAGGGGTTTGCAGGGAGGGCCAAAAAAAGAATGAAAAAAGTGTTATGTGCAAAGAGGGAAATTAAAATAACATGAAAATATGGTTTATTACAATACAAATCAAAATCAAACTTGATATAATTTGTAAAAAATTTGTAAAAAATTTGTAAAAAATTTTCTATTTGATTCTTCATATTTAGTTTCATGTGAGTTTTGTAAATTTTTTATTAATTTACATTTTGATTAATATATATATATATATATGTACAGGTTTCATTAAATATGATAGACAAGGTGCTTTGATTAAGTTTTTAATGCAATTTCTCATATGATCTTATAATTTTTTTCTTTTCCATAGATGAATTATACAAATCTGTCCAAATGTTTTATTTTTCCAATCACTTTCAACTATACCTTTAGACATTATCAAGGATGAATTATATTTACTGTTAACTTGTTGATAATACCAATATAATAGCATCGTCTCCATGTAAAAATAGGCTAAAAATAGTGGAAGCCTTATTAATAAAAACCAAAAACCAACTCTCACTAATATCAACTATGAACATGCACACAATATTAAAATAAAACATTCTATAATGCGAAATACATAGATAGAACAATCCATTTCCTGTTAACAATAAATATAATTCATCCTAATGAAGCTTGCATGAAAGAAATACACAATATATATATATATATATATATATATATATATAGCCTAAGAAGAATTTGGTAATCCCAATAGGTAGTCCCAAAAAGGATGAAATCCTGAGAGCTCAATGTAAATCCAGAGCTAATAATTTAAAGGAAAAACAGGCCCCTTTAAGGCTCCATGTAATAATTTATTTCGCCAAGCCCTTTATTAAAGGACACTGGCTCATCAGACTCCACTTCCAAACGGTGAAACGAAAAATGATAAATGAAAATTGAAATGAACCTATACACTTTTGATGGGTAGTATTAAGTTTATGGAATTTAACAGAGAGGGTAATGAGGTGTAGAGTGAGAGACATGATCGAATTTAGAGAGGGTTTACTTTTATATATATATATATGCAGAAATATAGTCTTAAAGTGTGCTATATTTATGGGGTAAAGTGCTCAATATCAGAGATAGAGCGTGTGTAAATATAAAAGTGGACATGGAAGTCAGCACTTAGAGGCGACAGTCTGTTTCATGCTAGTGCAATCGCCTGACGATTGCACTAGCATGAAACAGACTGTCGCCTCTAAGTGCTGACTTCCATGTCCACTTTTATATATATATATATATATATATATATATATATATATATATGATAAAAATATAGTTTAAATGTCTGCTATATTCTTGGAGAAAAGTGCACACTACTGTTCAGCATTGAGTGGTGACTGTCTCTTGTATGCTTGAATGCAATCTCTGGGCCATGTGTGCTGTCTACTGATCAATGTTGCATTATCGGTCATTACGTCAGCTGTTTCTAGTTTTATTGCATTATCAGTTTGTAGGTTTGTGATTGTGGTGGGATAGGTACGTTCTCATGAGAGCAGTCAAATTTAAATTTGTCAAAGTCTATATTAGGTTATAAATGTAGCAAAAGTGTACTAGTGTTTACCAGGAACTAAATATGATATAAATATAGTTTTAAGTTATGTTATATTTATGGGTAAACATACTCAATGTCAGCAATAGAGCTTACGTAAATATAAAAGTGGACACTGAGGTAAGCACTGAGTGGTGACATTCTGTTTTCCTGCTCCATGTATGTTGGCTGTCGCTTGACTATTTACATATGGTGGCCAATAGTGCATTATGGGTATCAAGGTATTTCTGGTTTATTGTATTATTCTAGCAGTTTTTGGGAAGGTGGCAACAGCTATATTTAAAATTAATCTCAAAGCTAATGAGTAAAACTAATTGTGGATTCAAATGGGGTTATTTGTAGCTAGTGTATAGGGTTGTTTGCAAACTTATCACTCATTATTCATTCTTATTGATTACTTAGGATATTTTTTATTTGTTCATTAATTATTTGTTGTTTATTATTATTAAATTTACTTGTGTATATGCATGTATCTGTATTTTGTTAAATTGCTTTTATTATTTAATTAATTTGTTAATTAATTTATTTATTTGTTTATTTAGTATTTTTTTATTAGTTCAAAGGAGCCTCATTAAAGCTGAAAATAAACAAATATCCCCTGTTCTTATATCCATGCTTTTTTAGTTTTGTCAGAGGCACAAGACAAGAGGACCCATGGGGACCCTTCTAGTCTTAGGGTTCTGGTTAACAGTCCATACTAGCCCATATGTAAATCTGGCAGTAGTGGCTCCTACTGCTATTAATGCATTTCTCTTCAAGTACAAATTGAGTTCTCTGGGCCACTGGCATATTTCACATAGAAAAACAAAAAAATTTCCCTTCTTCTCTGCCATGTGACAATAACCTAGGACCTCTGATTGATGTTAAATTGGTTGTGTTTTGATCCTGGCTTGAAGCAATCAGACATCTAGCCACACTGAGGTGCTGTGATACAGCAAAACAGTCTGTCTGTGGATTACACTATATATATATATATATATGTTTAACGTTCAATTTGAATATGAATTTCAATATGAAAATTTCTCGGACATTCAGGCCGGTAAATGTTATTTAATACTGTTTATTATAAAACAGAGCATTTGCTTAAATATATATATATATATATATATATATATATATATATATATATTATTTGGGAAAAATAATTTTTTTTTTTTCATCGGCATGTAAGGGAAAGTGCGATTCTAGGGCTAATTCTCAGAGATAGAAAGAGGTTAATATGGGTCAGAGAAGAGATCAATATTAAGTAGAAGTGATGAAGACATAAAAATGAAAGTGGATATGATATATCAAGGGCAAAGGATAATAGATGGAGCAAAAGGTTAGCCGAACGCTGCCCAATAGATAGCAAATTCAGTATAAAGGAAACAGTTGGAAGACAAAGAGTTGACTAGATGGTTTTGGTGTTAGGATTGAGTCAAAAATGTCATAATCACAGTCATCATGAAATGAGATGCGAAAGACTTTTAATTTGCAATGACTGCAGCTAATGAAATATGTATATAGAAATGCGGTTCTACATTAGGATGCTGAGAATACCATGGACTGAATATGTGGGCAATGACAAAGTTTTAGAGGAAATGGAAACAAAAAGGACACTTTTACTTAACATCAGAAAGCCATCATTAAAATTTCTAGAGTACATAATGAGGAAAGAGTGCTAATAAAATTTAACACTCACAGGACAGATTGAAGATAAAAGAGAAATCTGTGCATAACCAACCTAATATGTTTATGTAAATGGTTGGCAGAACAGAGGTTAGGAGAAATAGTGAAAAGATAAAAGTTACTAAGAGCTACAAATGACAGGAAATTGTGGAGAGCCATGATTGCTTATGTCCATAGAAGAAGTCCAATCTGGTTACCCTACTTTAGATAAACAATCATTTTTCTTGCAAGAATTTATCTTGCATATTTACAAGTCTACTATTCATTTGTGCATCAAATATTGCTGCCATAATTGGGCTGGTGCTTCTGCAATCTGTCTTGAGGTACTTAACACAATCCAAAATTCATGGTCAACATGATTGGTCCTGATCCGACTGTTGACTTAATCTAATATACCGTATATACCCGCATATTATGTGACTTTCGAAGACCTAATTTTGAAGCTACTTTGAGTTCAGTAAATAGATATATAGTTTGGTCAACAGCATAGCTAAGGCCAGGAGTACATCTGATAAAATTAAGTCTTCAAAAATCGCATGATACGCAAGTTTATATGGTATATGGATTATGTGCAAGCAAGCATTAGGTCTTAATTTAAATGTGAAAAAAAAATCTCTTCAATCCTTTTGAGATTCTTGCCTTGCTTGGGGTGAAATGCTTAAAAAAAAACAAAAACTTTTCTTTATGAGTGCATATGCACGGTTGTACATGAAAAATGGATTGATGGTCCGCAAATCCAGAAGATAGTAGGCAATATCATTACATCTCCATTTTTCCAAAACAAACATCATAATACCAGATCTGTAAAAGCAAAACAAACTTAGACAAATAAACAGAAAGTCTAGTTCAGGGTTGACGGCCTGAACAGCTGCAATGAAGCAGGGGATTATTCTGCCCCATGAGGCACTTACTGTGAGGGTATGAGCATATGTTCATAAGGTCATCTTTGATGATTTTTGCACCATCCTACCCACTACAGGTACACTTTTGAGAGTCATGTTATGGTTGGGATTGCACACACAGGGGGACCGACAAAAGGTCCACATTTCTGCAATGCCGCTTTCAAGATATCTTGTGACACATGGTTGAGCTGGCATCATTGGAATACTCCTTATGTGTTGGTGTTTTTTTTTGTTTTTTTTTGCAGAACATACTCATTGATGATCTTCAGGTGATAAGAAGGATGACCATCTGCTTGGGATACTACAGTCGCTGTGTCCCAGCTTCCAGACACAGGGTTTTATACTCTTACTTTTTGGCGAGGGTACTGGGGATGTAGTTCCTCCTTGAGTGCCTGTTGGTGGAAGTACCTCTTTTGGTTTTGTTGTTGTTGTTGTATAGCACTATATATTTGGTCCTGTTCTTGGTGATCACTTGTAATTTTTGTTGTAAGCAGAGATTGGATCGGGCTACCCATGAGTAGTTGTGCAGGACTTGCTATGACGTTTGGAGTACAGCATCAGTGCAGCAATGCAACTTTGGGTGTTGTCCCAGATTGCTTGGCATTCTTGAAGATGGTTTTAACTATTTATCTGATGCTCTAAGAAGCCATTTCCCTGTGGTCTCCGAGCTGAAGTGCTCTCATGGTTGAAACCCCATTCTTTAGGAAATCCATGCTAGAGGGCACTTGTGGAGTGTGGTCCATTATCACTGACTACTTTTGATAGTATACGAAAATCTGCAAAGACTTAGTGTGTGATATTCACTATAAAACTGCTTGGTAAATGAGCAGGTAAGTGTTTGACTACCGTGTACTTGAAGTAGTAGTTGGATATCATCGACCACTGATAACCATGGAGATTGAACAAATGTGTCAACTACATCCCATGGCATTTTTGGAATGTTGTGTTGCATAAGCGGCTCTCATATTTGAGATAGCCGATGCTGTTGGCAGATGCTGCATGACTTCGTTAACTGATGTCTCTGTTTATATTTAAACAGCAGACAGTGTCCTTGGCAAGGAGTTTGGTTTTCTCCTGTCCTAAGTGAGTGGTATGAAGATGTCTTATTATGTCTTCTTGGAGAGTCTGAAGAATGACAATTTGTTGTCCTTTCAGGATAAGACCACCATCAATTAGACACCAGAACACGCTGATATCAGTTGGTATCTGCTTGATTATCTCAGGCCATTCTGTGATAATTGTATCTCTTAGCTGGTTAAGAAAGGGTTGGCTATTGTACAGTTTCTCAGTTGTTCAGTGTTAGTGGAGAAATGGATATCAAGCCCAAATGTGTTGGGCAGGTACATTCTAATCAAGTGGACTAACCCACCTGCTGTATTAGGTACTCTCCTATAAATGAGGTAGATTAGCTGACCTGCCTTTATAAGGAGACACAAGGAGGCAGCCATGTTAAAAGGTAAGTTATTTAACTTCTACCATCAACCAAGACGTCAGATCCCTTGTTATAGGTAAGTTTGAAGTTATACCCCTCGAGTCATATGAGCATTCATTGTAGGCATGCCAGGGCTGAGGTGAGCAGTTTTTTGATTAACATGTTGAGAGGTTTATAGATGGTGATAACTTGGGAACCATGGACATATAGATATGTGTGGAATCTCTGTGTGCCAAATATGATGGTCAGTAGCTCACACTCAATACATGCGTATCTTTATTCTGTTTGTGTTAAGCTCTTGCTTAGCATATGCGAAAGGAGATAGATTGCCAGCTGAATCCGGTTGTAGTAGAGCTGTGCCTACCTATTCCATGTAGACTCACATCACAGTGCATGTTAAGTGGGAGTTTGGAGTCAAAGTAGTGAAGGACATTTCAGAGACTTCACCCTTTTGGTCTTTGAACACTGTCTGATTGTGTGGCTCCTAATGAAATTCAGAGTTCTTGTGTAATAGGTCACTTAACACGGTGGTTTTAGAGCTGACATCCTTGATGAAACAAGATAGGTATGTCATCACATCTAAGAACTGTTGCACTTCTCTTTTGTTACATGGTTCAGATATCTTCCGTCAGTCTCATACTTTGCTGGGTTCGACTTCTCCCCAGTATGGATGTACAGATTTCCAACGAGAAGATTTCTTAGCATTTTATTTTGCATTTTTTTTTGGTTCAAGGTAAGGCCCTCTTGGGTAGCGACCTCCATAAAATGCCGTAAGTTTTGATTGTGCTTGTGTTATGTTGACCCGTGATGTCATCAAGCAATACCACATGCTCTAGTGCACTTCTCAACTATCCTGTCAATCTCCGAGAAGCGTTTCAGTTAGCAAAGTCGATTTTACTGTTTTTAAACTACAATTCATATCTGCTCAATACTTTACATTTTATTGTTTACATTTGGATGCACATCAAGCAGATATGAATGTACAAGAGAAAATCATGGAGAATTGTAATTTAAAATAGTAAAATTGACCTTGCTAACTGAAACGCTCCTTTATGACTAAATCAGTAATGCACATCAGGCTATAATGATAGTTCTGTATAGGATACAGGTTCAATTCCTGTTGGAGGACGCATATTTTCTATGAAAATTTCTCTGACATTCAGGCCGGTAAATGTCGTTAATACTGTTTATTATAAACAGAGAATTTACCTAAATATTTGTATCTATAAAAAGAACATATAAACATGAAAATGTCTTAATATATATATATATATATATATATATATATATAATATCTGGATAAAATAAATGAAACTAAATTGGGTGTGTTATGCTATATATATATATATATATATATATATATATATATATATATATATATATGTATATATATGTATATATATTTATGTATGTATATGTATATATATATGTATATATATTTATGTATGTATATGTATATATATATGTATATATATGTATGTATGTATATATATATATATATGTATATATGTATGTATATATATATATGTATGTATATATATATATGTGTATGTATATATATATATGTGTATGTATGTATATATATATGTATGTATGTATATATATATATATATATATATATATATGTATGTATGTATATATATATATATGTATGTATGTATATATATATATTTTATATATGTATATATATATATATATGTATGTATGTATATATATATATATATATATATGTATGTATATATATATATTTTATATATGTATATATATATATATATATATATATATATATATATATATATATATATGTATGTATATATATATATGTATGTATGTATATATATATATGTATGTATATATATATATGTATGTATGTATATATATATATGTATGTATATATATATATGTATGTATGTATATATATATATGTATGTATGTATATATATATATGTATGTATGTATATATATATATGTATGTATATATATATATATATGTATGTATATATATATATTTTATATATGTATATATATATATATATATATATGCAGAAATATAGTCTTAAAGTGTGCTATATTTATGGGGTAAAGTGCTCAATATCAAAGATAGAGCGTGTGTAAATATAAAAGTGGACATGGAAGTCAGCACTTAGAGGCGACAGTCTGTTTCATGCTAGTGCAATCGCCTGACGATTGCACTAGCATGAAACAGACTGTCGCCTCTAAGTGCTGACTTTCATGTCCACTTTTATATTTATATATATATATATATATATATATATATATATGTATGTATGTCTATATTTCTGAGATGAAGTATTATGTACAGTATTTACATTAGTCGGACTATTGTCCTCATCTTTGTCGCCATATTTGTCACAACGTTTCAAGGACACATGGCACAGTGGATAAAGGCATTGGTTAGATCCAGTGACACACCCAAAGAGTGTGAGTTCAATACCCAGTTCAGACAGTGGAGAACATTCAGAGGGACAATTAGCAGGAGATAATTGATAACTGACATCCATCAAACATGGCTCGTGGAACTAGAACAGTCTACCCCAGTGATCGAAATAAAGGTTCGGTTCGAAATTCCAACCACCTGAAGAAGGCCGGAGCGTACAATGGCCGAAACGTTGAGACAAATATGGCGACAAAGATGAGGACAATAGTCCGACTAATGTAAATACTGTATATGTATGTATATATGTGTATATATATATATATATATATATATATGTATGTATATAAATATATATATGTATATATATATATGTATATAAATATATATATGTGTATATATATATATATATGTATATATATATATGTGTATATATATATATATATATGTATATATATATATATGTATATATATATATATGTATATATATGTATGTATATATATATATATATGTATATATATATCTATATATGTATATATATCTGTATATATGTATATATATCTATATATGGATATATATCTATATATATGGATATATATATCTATATATATGTATATATATATCTATATATATATATATATATATTTATATATATATATATATGTGTATGTATATATATATATATATATATATATGTATGTATATATATATATATGTATGTATATATATGTATGTATATATATATGTATGTATATATATATATATATGTATGTATGTATATATATATATATATGTATGTATGTATATATATGATTGACTCTCCCGTCGAACTCAACGTATGAGGGTCAGGCAGATCAGTTCCTAGAAACTGAAAGCCCGAATCCGACACATGAGATTTGATTATAGTGGTGAAGGCCTTGTGCAGAGCCATCCACACTTTTTGGAGGGACGAATACAGGCACCTGGTGCAGCGAATGCCACAAGGTCCCCAAACGATCCTCCACAGGTTTTGAATTCAGAGTTGTCCTTCTCCTAGACCAGTTGCCGTCCAAGGCTATAGAACCCAGTCTGTCCTGCTATTTACCCATAGTTGGAGGGAGAAGAAGAGGATTCACACCTTTCCCAAGGGTATTAGCACGTAAGTGAATGTAATGGATTCGAATGGAATTCAAACTCGGTTCTCCACTTCCTCAATCCAAGCCATTATTCATTACTCCACCATGTGTATATATATATATATGTATGTATATATATGTATCTATATATGTATCTATGTATATATATATATATATATATATATATATAAATATATATGTACATATATATATATATGTATATATATATTTATATATAAATATATATGTACATATATATATATATACATGTATATATATATATTTATATATAAATATATATGTACATATATATATATATACATGTATATATATATATTTATATATAAATATATATGTACATATATATATATACATGTATATATATATATTTATATATAAATATATATGTACATATATATATATACATGTATATATATATATTTATATATAAATATATATGTACATATATATATATACATGTATATATATATATTTATATATAAATATATATGTACATATATATATATACATGTATATATATATATTTATATATAAATATATATGTACATATTTATATATAAATATATATGTACATATATATATATATACATGTATATATATATATGTATATATATATTTATATGTATATTTATATATATATGAATAAAGAAGTAATGGTTTTTGTTTATTAACCAAACAGATTTTCATCACTTTAATCATTATTTTTAGTGGATACTCATTTATTTTTGTCTACCAGTCTGAATATTCAAGAAATCCTATTAAAGAAAAAATGACGGTTTCTCCTCCGAAGGGAAATGCCGGTTCAAATGCTGCTGGAATGTGCATTTTTTCTTTAATTCAGTTTCTCAAATATTCACGGTCGTAGATGAAAATAAATACACTGTTTAAAAACTAAGTGAAGCACCTACTCAAATTTACATATTCACTAAAAATAACCTTGAAATTAACAATATATAAATATCGTTAATACACACACACACACACACATGTAAAGCTGACGGTAGTATTTTGAAAGCAGCATAAGAAGTGGCTTGTACTCCTGACTCTTGTTTGAATTGATGGCTAAAAAACAACTTATTACATAGAAAACCAATATTTTCTGGGAATTCACAGCTCCATCCAATAATGAGAAAGTCAAGAATGCTGACCTAACACCATCGACCCTAAATACGGCTACAATTTATCGGAAAAATGCTAATTCTTCCACAAGGGAAAAGAAGAACCACATAATAATGGTAAATTGGTTGCATCTTTTTCTACTGTAAAGAAAGAAATGCAACTAAGAAAGGAATAAGAATAATAATTAAATACTGAGACAGTAACAGACACAAAAAAATAAAAAATAGAATAAAAAATAAATGAATAAAAAGTACAAATTTAATATGTCCTGTACTTTTTCATTGGTTTATTCAATTCCATATTTATTTGTCTTCTGCTATTTTTTTACAATGATTTTCACCCAAGGCCACGAGCCACTCAATGTCAATCATCACACTTCTTTTGCTTTGAAACCTGTTCTTTTATTGTCCTTTCTGTTTCTTTCACTTTCAGTAACTCCTTGCATCTTAGTACCTTTATTGCCTTGATTGGGGTAAAAAGATTTTTTTTAAATTAAGTGGAGGATCAGTTTTCCTTTCAAACGTAGTAATAAAATGATCACCCACTTTTTCCAAAGTAAATTCCTTACATTTCTTTGATAATGAAAACATACTTGGAGGCAACCCTGCTTTAGATTTATTTTTTACAATGATTTTCACCCTGTACAAGGCTCAAAAGTCACTCAAAGTAGAGAATTACAGATCAAGGGGCATGATTTATGGGGATATGTGGGGAAAATGATGGTTAACCCTTTCAGAAGATAACTGTTGACCCTTGCTTGAACAGAGTAAGATTGTATGGATCAGGGAAGCATCCTCTTGGAATTTGGTCCCACAAAGCAGTGGTTTGTGGGAAGACGCTGCTGATGTGGATTAAGAATTTTTGATGACGCCTCCATAAATGTAGAAAGAAAACAAAACAAAAAAAAGAGAATGAGGAATTGTATACTATTTACATTGCTTGGACTATCATCCTCATCTTTGTTGCCATATTTATCACAACATTTCGGCCGTTGTACACTCCAGCCTTCTTCAGGTGGTTGAAATGTTGAACTGAACCTTTTATCCACTGTGGCACAGTGGATAAAGGCATTAGTTAGATCCAGTGACAGGACCCAAAGAGTGTGAGTTCAATACCCAGTTAAGGCAGTGGAGAACTTGGAGAGGGGAATTAACAGGAGATAACTGACATTCATTAGACATGACATGTGGAACTAGAACAGTCTACCCCAGCTAGCGAAATAAAGGTTTCAGTTCGATGTTCCAACCACCTGAAGAAGGCCAGACAGAGTGTACAACAGCTGAAACGTGATAAATATAGTAACGAAAATGAGGATGATAGTCTGAGCAATGTAAATAGTGTACATATTATATCTTCTCAGAAATATAGACAGATACTGAGGAATTGTATGTTACTTTGACTCCCTAAGCAATATTTATTTTTTAAATGATGTTCTCCCAGTACAAGGCCCAAGAGCCACTCAAGGTAGAGGGTTACAGAGTAAGAAGCACAGTTTATAGGAATATGTGGAAAAGGTCAAGAGTTAACCTAATGGTTAACTCTTGACTTGAAAAGATTATGTTTGTAGTGTTCAGTAAAGCATCCTCTTGGGAGTTGCTTCTACAAAGCAGCTGTTTGTGGGAAGAAGATGTGAATGGAACTTACATCTCACCAATGAAATATGAAGGGAATGAGAGTGGTTTGCAACAATGGGTGTGACAGGGCAGGTCTTGGTTGTGAAGGTTAGGACTGGTGTAATGTAGCTCGTCAGAAAACTTTCCGTGGAAATACCAACAGAGCAGCGAGAGGCTTGTAACGTTTTGTCTGTAGGAAAGGAATTGTAGGATGGAAAATAATTTGTCATCCACAAGGAGATTCTTTTGGACCCAAGAATGGAAAATGAAAACTGGACAGTTTCTGCCAATATTTAGCAACAGTAACCCATTTATCTTCTGTCATTTGCCAAGAAATTTTCCCAAGCATTAAAAGAATCATGAGCTTTTTTTTTCATTTTTTTTTCTGTTAGAAGTTACAGTATTCTCTCTCTCTCTCTCTCTCTCGCTCTCTCATAACACTATTTTTCTCTCTCTCTCTCTCTCATAACACTATTTCTCTCTCTCTCTCTCTCTCTCATAACACTATTTCTCTATCTGTCTCTCTCTCATAACACTATTTCTCTCTCTCTCTCTCTCTCTCTCATAACACTATTTCTCTCTCTCTCTCTCTCTCTCTCTCTCTCATAACACTATTTCTCTATCTGTCTCTCTCTCATAACACTATTTCTCTCTCTCTCTCTCTTTCTCTCATAACACTATTTCTCTCTTTCTCTCTCTCTCTTTCTCTCTCTCGCTTTCTCTCTCTCTCTCATAACACTATTTCTCTCTCTCTCTTTCTCTCTCTTTCTCTCTCTCTCTCTACCTCTCTCTGTCTCTCTCTCATAACACTATTTCTCTCTCTCTCATAACATTATTTCTCTCTCTCTCTCTCTCTCTCTCATAACACTATTTCTCTCTCTCTCTCTCTCTCTCTCTCTATCTCTCTCTCATAACACTAATCTCAGACTAAAGACCCATACACACCAACTGTGGAGACTGAGGCCAAGCATCAATACATTAAGCATTGCTACTGCAGCTTTTATAGCAAATAAGTTTTTCATTAGATATAGTTGCTAGTCAGATGCCCAAAGGGATACTGAATTCAGATTTGTCCTTCTCCTAGTTAGCAACCAAGCTGAATAGATCATTCTGTCTTACTATTTAACCCATAACAGAGGGAAGAGATCGATTCATACCTTTCCCAAGGGTATTTGAGTGAAAATGAATAAACCTGACTGAAATTTGAACAGAGCTTGCTAATTTTTCCCCAAGTTACAAGTCATTACACCACCACACATCCAAAATGTATAAATCCATTTTGTTACTATTATATAATGATTATTTTAAAGAAATTTAATCATCTTTGTTGCTTTTATGCCTACCCTTCAGCTTCCCTATGATTTCCTATAAATATTTCCATGGCAAATGTTCTGAGGAACTTTCCTCATTGGGGCTAGTTTTTTAGAATTGTTATTTATTCCCCTCCCCCCACAGACACTGAATTGTAAATATGGGGACTAGTCAGTATTTTCATAGAGACAGTGAGGTATTACGGTGGTTGTAGTAAGAAAGGTACGTATGAATGTGGTGTTTTGGTGTAAGGAATATTGTTCGTACGATTGGGTCAGTGTTTGCGGCTAGCTAAGTTATATTTAAGACAGAAGAAGACTGTCCTTTCCCCAATCCCCACTTCAGCCTTGTGCCACATTTCTGTGTATTAAACAGAATAAATATCACTTTCCTCTATGGTACCTAGACTTTATGAATTTAAATGCAGTACTAGATTGGCAGCAAGGTCTCATCATTTTATAGTTGAAATAGCTAGATGTAACTGCATGCTAACAGTTTCTTTTCTCACACTTCTTGCTTGCAGAAATCTCTTCCCACTTCTTGCTACCCATTCAACTTTGATCTTCAAAAATTTAAATACAATGTCAATCATTATCTTCTGTCTTTTTAATTCCTGTTTGTGTATTGTTCTTGCTCTTTAATAATGTTTTTTTATATTCTTTCATGCTCAATACCCCCCCCCTGCATATTAGTGGCTTTGTTGCCTTGCTTATGGTGACATGATTAAAAAAATACCTTATATAAGTCAAAGAGAAAATAATGACATAATCAAGATGTTAAGATTCAACACTTCTTCAAGCATAAAAGAAACATGTCAATACTAAAAAGAGCAATAACTACTACTCTATTTTAAGAAAAAAATGTTATAAACTTCAACAGTCTGTAGTATTGACTTCTTGGTCAATGTATTCCAAATAGTTCCTTATAAGGAAACAATATTATCATCACCATTATTATCAAGAACACCTCAGTAATTTTTGTCAGGACATATATTTTAATGTTTTTTTAATTTAAAAATTTAAATGACATGTCAATTGTAATTATCTTATTAAATTCTATCCATTTATTGTTTTTGCTACTCGATAATGTTTTTTTAATATTCTTTCACACTCAGTATCCCTACTTAATCTTTGTGGCTTTGATGCCTTGCTTTGGGTGAAATGATAAAAAATGGAGGACTCAGATACTTCTTGGAGTGGCACAAGGAACTGGCCATTTTCTAGCCTCTTTAGCAATGGTTTCTATATATAAGTCCAACTTATGATCCAAGGAGAACTTTATTACCAATAGTCATCCAATACGTGCCTCATTGTCACTATGTTCTTTCAACGGTATATGCTGTCAAAACAATAAAGAGAAACAGCTACATTTTCTTTAAGTTTTATTACCAAGGGATTTAATCGAACATCTAGAAAGAGGACTTAGTCCTTTTGATATCCATAAATGGCACCTCTTACTATTCATACATCCTTGTTCAGTAACCTTCTACACTGATTGAGTTTTATGGCTTATCAACCCCTTGCAGGTTATTTAAAGCCAAGAAATATTTTGGGAGGGACTGTAAGAGTATTTTTTTCAGATAATAATGATTTAGTGATACAAGTCTTACTAATTAACCCATAGCTGGAGTGAGAAGTGGTGGAGTCATAGCTTTGCCAGTGTATTTGCATGTGAGGGAATATAATGAACCCAGCAGGAATTGAACTCAGTTCTCCGATTAACAATTCCAATTGTCCATTATACCACCTGCAAATTCAAGTTTGTATTCCCAAATGGTCAGCCATCTAAGTACTGACCAGGCCCAACATTGCTTAACTTCAGTGATCATACACTCATAAATTTTCATCACGTTAAATGAAAAGTCTAGGTAAATTATTGTTGTGGAGTTATTTCCACAATAGAACTTGTAGTCGGACTAAATGCGTCCTAATAGGTTAAACGTACTGAAATGTTAGGAACTTGTAATAAAGGGTTACGGAGAGTAATCGAGTTGTGGTCGCTGAACACTACTCCATCTCTCAACTACTACTGACTCCTACTTATAATAGATGGGAGAGTCTATTACCTATAGACTAGGTGTCTTTCACTATAACAATTATAAAAGATATAATTTAATGTCTAATAAGCAACAGTAAGTAAATGATGCTGAATTGTTTTTTTTAGGCAATTAATATTTAGTTTATTTTAGTATGCAATCAATTTAATTAAGAGAAGTAATTAATTTATTTGGTTTCTTTTGATTTTTTAACATTTTGATAGTTATGCACGAGTGTCTCTTAAATTTAAAAATGATGAAAAACTAACAATATTTTTACCTTTGTTTATAAATACTTGTTGCAAAATAATATTTGCCTAGATAAAGTCCATCAGAGGATGAAATGCATTGGCTAAAGCAAGTTTTACTTTTGTCTTTATTCATATATATATATATAATTTATTCAAAAATTATAACATAAATATGTTATAAAATCACTACAAAAATAGACATTTTGTTTCAACAATTCTGGTGTTTTATCAAGTGATGGAGTTGAATGTAAAATAAAGAGTTTTATACACCAATCCTATACTTTGGTATATATATATATATATATATATATATATATATATATATATATATATATATATACTTGGGTATAAAAAGAACATTAAACATATCATAAATGTCTTTAAATAAATTGTCAGACTTTGTCCAATTCAAAAATATATACTTGGGATATATATATATATGTGTATATATATATATATATATATATAGAGAGAGAGAGAGAGAGAGAGAGAGAGATATAGATATGTTATGGTCCAGGTTAGGACCAAGGAAGAACAACATGAACACAAGAGTAGAAATAACAAAGATATATTACACGGAATAATAAAATAAGATGTGGAAGGTGTTAGCATGACTGTCAGTCTGGTTTGGAGTGAACTACTCAACTCAATTCGTCTCTCTCTCTTGCAAGGCGTAGTATACATAGTGTTAGGAAGAGTTCATTCTGTAGTTATAGGTAAGGACCAATAACAATATATATATACATATATATTACATAAAAAGGAAAGAGGTAAAATACTGTATACTACCATTACACTTCAACTGCTACATCTCCTCAGGTGGCTGGGTAACAAATATTCCTCAAACCACACCACACTACTATTATCATGCTATGGCACTGGAAGTCAAGAAGGGGAAAAGGTGCGAGCAAAGAAAGTAAAAAAAAATGTTTTTCTTCATCTGTGGGTAAGTATATTCAATCATTTCACCCCAAGCAAGGCAATGAAAGCCACTAAGATGCAAGAGGTTACTGATAGTCGAAGAAAAAGGGAAGACAATAAAAGAACAGACAGGAGACAGCATTTGACAATTGACGTTGCTTCTAAAATTTTGTAGAATGAAGTTGACAGCAAAGCAAGAAACTAGAAGAGAGATCCACAAACGAGAAGTGAAAGAGAAGAAGCTACTAGCATAGAATTTACGGTTGCATCTAACAATTTCAGCTCAACAATTGCTTGATTATTCTAGTATCCTTCTCAAATATTTAATAGTTGCTGAGCAGTTTATATAGATTTTTGTGGCATCAATGATCTTAAATTATCTTTGAGATTATCTTTGGATCTCAGAAGAGGTTTTCCCAGTATTGAACTGACCATCAAGAAGATGACATTAGGAATTTTGGAAGTCAACAAGTTCATATTTCTATTACATGACCTCCCCATCTTAGTTGACATGGCAACAAGATGGCTTCTATGCTTTTCAAGTCATACTTCATGAACAGTTCCTCATTAGGAATTTTATCTTTCCATGTGTACCCATACATGTAATGCAAGCATCATTCATGAAATTTGTCCAATTTGCTGATGTACATTCAGTAAGAAGTATATATATATATATATATATATATATATATATATATATATATATATATATATATATATATATAATTTAGTGATACCAAATTTCAAGATAGTTGTAATTAACAGATGCATTTTTCATTTATTTTTTTTCTCCCTTCAAGCCTTTTTGGTTGACAATTATCTGAGAAAAATGTCAAAAATAATTTGAAGCAGAACAGGTGCAACACACGGCATACCAAATACAAAGGTGTCATTAATGCATTGCAAGCAACCAAGTATTTGATCAGGGTTAGAGAGAGAGAAAATAAAGGAGGAGCTCAAGAGCCAATATTGTTCATAGTTTCCAGTGAAAAAAAACCAAGCTGTTTTTACTTGAGCCAATCCTTAATCAGAGACTTCTAGATGGTGCTCATCTTCATGCTAGGTCTACTGAGGAAGTTTTCAGTGCCTAATATATGCACTAATTCTTTCAACCATCTGATCCTCTAGTGGTGTTCTGTTTTACCTTTACTTAATTCCACAAGGGTTAACTTCATATCTGATCAGCAGGGCCTGATATAAATATCTTTCAATGTTCTTTAACCCTTAACTTTATGGAGCAGATGGCCTTAATTTTACTATTCCTAATTTTTATTATTCCTTGACTCAACTTCATGGGATTGAATACATGCAGTCCTTGGTTATGCTCTCTTCCAAGAGGACTTGGCTCAAGTAGTTCATCAGCAGAATGGAGGTTTTGAGGAGCATTAAACCACCTCTCAAATTCTGTTCTTCCCAGATCCACCTTGACCCGGAGTAGTAGCACCTGTTCGGGTTCCAGCTATGGGCAAATAGCAAAACACTATGAATGTATAAAAATACATTTTTATAGTAAAAATACCAGCATGTAAAAATAATTTAGTAACAATACCTATTTATAGTAAAATTAGCAACAATACATTTTTAAAGCAACATGACCAGCAATACATATGTATGTATGTATGTACAATATATAGAGAGTTAATTTAGGTAACAGGTTTTTGTCTATATAATACCAAACCACTGTGAAATCAGCAGATAATGAATAAAAATACATAGGAGTAACTGAAGGACTCTGAAAACAGAAAAATTACATATACAAAACATCCTTTACAAATAACAGATGTGCAAACAGTACAATGCTTTCTAAGCATGTATGGGAAATCAAAAACAAAAAACAAATTACAAAAAATATCATGAAAAATATGGAAAACATCATCAGCCGACAACAATAAATCCAAAAACGGTAGACTCTGTCCAAAGTAGAAAATAGCTATAATTACCTTCTCGGGTCAACATAAACTACTAAATAAATGATTAGAACTTATCTCAAAATGCAACCACTAAAAAAAGTTTTACTATGTTACTTAAAAATCAGAAACTAACAACAAATATCTTATAAAGTAATCAGACACACAACCAAACAGATAAGTACAAAATTCATGTTGTTTTTAGTACCCAGCAAGTGGATATATGTGAATCTTGTATTAAGAATTTTGAATATAAAATATATATACAAGTGTTTTTATATGAAGACTTGTGTGTTTTCTTTGAACTTTTCATATATTTATGTTGTCATATGTTTCATATACTTGAAACGAGGTCTATGCTACATATCCCCACACAACAAACCTAAACAAATAAGATAACCAACCTCTAAAATAAATAAAATAAAATAAACAAAAATTCTAAATAAATAAACAGATGAAGTAAATAATAAAAAAATTAACAAACTATGAATGCAAATATAAACACAAGTAAATATAATAACAACAAATAATTAAGTAATCAATAATAAATAATGAATAAAAAGTTAACAAGCAACAATATAAAATAGCTACAATAACCACATTTGAATCTACAATTGTTTCTACTCAATCGACTCTAGAATCATTTGAAACATAACTATTACCACCTACCCAATAACTGTTAAGATAATACAACAGACCTTACTACCCATAATGCACTATTAATCACTATATATAAATAGTTGAGCCAAAACATAACACACTTGGCCTGTTCAAGATTGTGAGACAGACTGTTGCTGCATGGTGCTGAATTGAGTATCCTATTTTATATTTAGATACACTCAGTCTCTGACATTTAGCACTTTTGCCCACAGATACAGCATACCTTAAAACTATATATAAAATATATTTTAAACAGTATTCTATCTCCTGGCCTGAACATTTGAAAGATTTTATTAAAGAGAATGCACACTCCAGCAGGAGATAATGACATTTAATCAGACTTGTTTTCACTGCTCAGCTATGAAGAGCTTCACAATCAAGCAAGGTGTTATTTGCCTTTAATTAATGTTGGATTAAATGGTAGTTTCTCCTGTAAAGGAGGACCCAGGTTTGAATCCTCCTGGAGGGTGCACTTTCTCTAAAACGTTTTCTCAAACAGCCATCCCCATAGACTACTGTTTAAAATAAATGTAGGATCTACTCAAATATGGGTATCCTATATATATATATATATATATATGTATATATATGTATATATATATGTGCAGGTATACAGAAAAATAGGAAAGAACACGTTAGGTAAATAATCCGGTGTTCCTTAGTATTTTTGCTTTTATTTTCAAAAAGACAGTGCTCCATACAGAAGTAGAGCTTATATTATAATATTTTTTGTTTTAAAAATATGATTCCTTTGCTACATAAGAGTTCTCATGTTTCAAACATAATTTCAAAAATTATATTAGGGGTCTTGGCTCTCGCTTTTGAAACATGAGAACTCTTATGTAGCGAAGGAATCATATTTTTAAAACAAAAAATATTATAATATATATATATATATATATATATATATATATATATATATTACTTCAAACATTTAGTGGGTTTGACAATAAACTACATATGGCAGCAAGGCCTCAGATGGGGAGGTTTTGAGGAGCATGGAACCACTTTTTAATTGCTGTTGCTCCCAGGTCCATCTTGACGAGGGTGGCAGATATGGGTAAATAGTGAACCCCCAATTTGGGGTCAACACACTAAGAAAGTATAAAAATAGATTTTTATAATAAAAATACATTTTCATAGTAAAAAAATTACCATCAATACATTTTTGTAAAAACAAAAAAATTACCAACAATATATTTTTGAAAATGACTAATACTCCCAAGAAAATTAAATTTCAGCATTAAATGACCCATAAGAAGTTGATATGCCGCTAAACAAACAAATGTATTTAAGTAGAAACCTTGTTTTTTTTTAAACAGTGTATATTATGTCTATGTGTCTGTGCACTTGAGAAAGCATAAGAAAGAAAATGCGACTTGAGTTTTTTGGCATGCACAAGTTGGTACACATAATAGACACTGTTTAGAACAACATGTTATCTACTCAGATATGGGTATCCACTATGTTTGAAATAATCAAAATGTCAGATTCAAAATAAATCCATTAATTCTTTTGAAATTGCTTTATGTTTTGGATATGAAACCATGTAGATGTGGTCATTCGAGAAAATCTTAACAAAGGGATGTGCATTCAATAAAAAAGGGTAAAAGAGTATTGAACTATTACATGATATCTGTCCTCCTGTATGGTAGCGAATGCTGGGCAATGTCCTCAACGACGAAGAAGAGACTTGAAGCAACAGAAATGTGTTTCTTCAGAAATATGCTGGGGCTACCATGGACTGAACATATAAGCAACAGTGAGGTTTTAGACAAAATAGAAACAAAAAGGAAACATATTTAACATCAGGAAGACCATGTGAAATTTCTTGGGCACGTAATTAAGAAGGAGGGCTTGGAACGTCTGATACTCACAGGACAGATAGAATGAAAGAGGGACAGAGGAAAGCAGTGCACAACAAACTTGATGGGCTTCAGCAAATGGATGTTAGAAGAGGGTTTGGAAGAATAACAAAAAGACAAAACTTATTAAGAGCTACAAGGGACAGGAAGATGTGGAGAGCCATGATCACCTACGTCCTGAAGGAACATGACACATAAAAGAAGAATAAGAAATAGAAACTAGCTGGGCTGCGACACTCTCCGGGACTGAGTGATCTAAAACACATTAAATCATACAGTTGTTTCTCTTACAAAGGTGTACACAGGTTTGTCCTCTGCTAGAGGCATATTTTATTTATTAAGTTTTCTTGAGTGTGCTGACCAGTAGACATAATATATACTGTTTCAAATCTAAACATCTACTCAAATAGTAGTATGTTGGACCATTAATTCTTATCGAATAAATTTGAGTTTTTTTTTTTTAAATTACTATTCAAAAAATTACAAAAATAAATCAAATAATAAAATATAGAAAATCGATATACAAAATAATTAAATAATTTAAATTGAAATAAATTAAATGAATAAAATAAATGATAAGTAAATTTATATGACAATGAATATTTGTTCGTAATATTGCCAGTGTTTATCTTAATTAAGCGATAATTAAATACAGCCACAATTTAATTTAAAGATATGTTTGATACTTGCTGAAAGTCAATAATATAAAACTAATTAAATAAAATAAATTCAAAACATAATTAAGTAATTTAAAGTAAATAAATAATTGATAAATTTGAATATGATTTTTTCTATTTTCTGAATCATGTGATTGTTAGAGAATTTGTGATAATGATGAAATCATATATATATTTATATAAAAATGATAAAAAAATTATGTATATGTATACAAGTATATATTGTGATATTAATCAATAAATAAAATTTTGGCAAAGTACTAGATGTTCTAATCAATTCTGAATTGATTAAGCATCTCACCTTGCAGGGTCTTCTTTCAAATAAGCAATATGGCTTTTGCTTCTCTAGGTCAACTGCTGATGATAATATTTACTAACTTTATCTTAATAGGCGATAATTAAATATAGCCACAATTTAATTTAAAGATATGCTTGATACTTGCTGAAAGTCAATAATATAAATGTAATTAAATAAAATAAATTGAATCTATAATTAAGTAATTTAAAATAAATAATCGATAAATTTGAATATTATGGATGTTCCTATTTTCCGAGTGATACGGTTATTGGGAAATTTGCAATAATAATGATATTTTATATCTAAAAAACCTGCTAAAAATATATGTATTTAAATGCCAAAATGAAGGCTATGAGTATATTCTGGTGAGCTCAACGAGCCTAAATTCTGAAATTTAACCAATTACAAGGAAATTTTGAGGTGATATGAAATGAGTTATTAGAGGATATTCTCAGGACAATACTGTTGGGTTATGATTCTATCACTAAAATGCTCTTATTTTAATAATAAGCACTTAAAAAAACATCAATTTTGTTGAAAAATCACTCATTAAAAAAGTTGCTTCAGAGGCCCCTCTAGGATTAAGGGCCCTGAAGCTTAAGCTTCATTTGTTTCATAGTTGGTCCACCACTGGATTGAACATTAACAATAATAAATAAAATTAAATATTTATTTTTGTCAAATTCAATTTTAATAGATTTACATCATGGATTAATGTCTTTTAAGGAAAATTAATTAATGTCTTTTAAGGAAAATTAATTAATGTTTTTTAAGGAAAATTAATTAATGTCTTTTAAGGAAAATGAATTAATGTCTTTTAAGGAAAATTAATTAATGTTTTTTAGGAAAAATAAGATTGCTGAAAATAAATTCAGTTTTACAATCAAGTTTCCTGACATGTGGATGTAATATCATTCTGTGTTTGATTTGTAAAACCTTTGTCCTTATTTTCCTTAAATCTTCCTAGTTTCTCATATGTTCAATCAATGGTAATTTAAGCACTCTTTGGTAGAACCATATCTCTGTTACATCAAGTTTCTTGTTCATATCATATTGATTGATGACATTATCTCTCTCTCTCTCTCTCTCTCTCTCTATATATATATATATATATATATATATATATATATGTGTGTGTGTGTGTGTGTGTGTGTGTGTAGTATTTAAAATATATATATAGAGAGAGAGAGAGAATTAATGTGGAGAAACTTATCATTTAACTGAGTGATTTTATTTCAGACATGCTGACTTTGAAGCTTGTGAGTACATTATAGTAATGCCTTCACTCTTAGGGCTATCATTACTTTTTATGTATTTCAACTGCCTTTTTCTGATACCCTTTCATCTCCATTTTCTTCAAAACTTCCCCATTGCTCACATGTTCACTCCATGGTATTTTTAGCATCCCTCTGTAGAGCCATTTGCCTCCAGTTTCCTCTTCATCTACTACATAGAAGGACTGATATTTCTAAATGCTTTAAAGCTTTTATGTCAATGTGTTTACTAATATTCCCCAAATACAAGGCCTGAGAGCCACTCAAGGTAGAGGATTACTGTGTGAAGTTGTATTAGCGTAAGAAAGGGCAAGTGAAGTTCTTGGGGGTGCTATAGAGGAAAGATAACAGATAATTCTAGACTTGAAAAAGTCCAGATTTAATTAGCGAATAAAACTTCAGTTTTAAGGCACAGCCATTAGAAGTATAGAGTTGAACTACACTTTAGAAAAACCAGAAAGCCGAACCTTTAAAAGGAAACAAGGGATAAACCTCTACTCCAGTTCAAAGTACCGAAGAAGAGTCCAAATTGAATGATAAGCAAACCTACCTACTTGTATTGGGAGAGCAAAAATAGTAATAATTACTGAATAAAATCCCAGATATCAGGCAGAGACGTCAGAAGTACAGAGTTTAAGGAACTGGAAACCAATTCCTAAACAGGAAACAAGGGATAAACCTCTACAGAAGAAATGACAAGAGTTAAAACTTTCATGCCAATGTGTTTCTTTCCTTGAGGAACTGTCAAGACACTCGCCGAGATAAACTACCTCAACAAAGGACACATAAAACATGAATGAAACATTGGCATAAAACGTTTTCTTCCTGTCATTTCTTTTATTAATAATGTCTTTACAGATATATTTTATGTCTGAATTTTCACACACACACACACACACACATATATATATATGTTAGGTAATTGAATGATAAAATGGTAAGAATTCTATTCAATATATGTTTCATCATCTAAACCACATTTCTGTTGCTCTAGTCTTCCCTTCATTTATGAAACTGTCTAACATTCATTGGCATATAGGGGAGGATTCTGTTTTCTACATCCCGTTCCCACCCCTTCACCGTAGAAACTGTTAGGTGTAGACGTCTTTTCTACTCCAATAGCTTCATGTCACGCACATCTCGCCTATGGAACTCCCTTCCCTATTACTGTTTCCCTGACAAATACAATCTCCAACGGTTTAAGTGTAGCGTCAATCGTCATCTCCAGTTGCCTTGATCTATCCACTTCCTGACATCTTCCATTCCTATCTGCTCTCGCTCTATATCTCCTGTAACCTCCCCACCTCGATCGGCCCTCCGTCCTTCTCTTTCTCCACAACCCTTCCTTTACCACTCCTATCTGCTCTTCCTCCAACCCGTCTGTAACCCCTTGCGTGATAGTGGCCACCGGCCTTGCTCGGGGTGATACGCTTAAAAAAAAAAATAAAAAAAAAAAATGTGTTAAAGCAAATGCAATACCCAGCCCTCAAGAGGAGGTAACACTGTTTTGGTGGATAAGGCGGTACTGCCATCCCTGGTGCCACCAGCAATTTTTGCCACCAAACAAGGTGTTTTTTTTGGTGTAGACATGTCAGTTCTGCAATTTTTATGCAAAATATGTTATATTTTTTACATCATTTTAATACTAATATTAATATTGATAAATATTCCATCATGTTACGTAGCAGTTCAACACTCTTTGTTTCTAATGAACTTTTACTCTTTCTTCATACTTTGCTTAGCTTCACTCAGTGCCCAATACAATCGGCCATGTGCCATATCTAAGGTATGCTGAGAAAATCATTTACAATTACAACTGGGTAGGGAGTTTGATCCTAACAGGGTGTCCCATACTTTCAGCCTTTTGCTACATGTAGAGACACAGTGGAGTAATGGAGAGGAGGCTGGGTGGAGTAATGGATAGTGGCTCGGATTGAGGAATCGGAGAGCCGAGTTCAAATTCCAGTCGAATCCATTACATTCACTTACATGCTAATACCCTTGGGAAAGTTATGAATCCTCTTCTTCTCCCACCAGCTATGGGTAAACAGCAGGACAGACCGGATTCTATAGCTTTGGATGGCAACTGGTCTACAAACAGAAAGAAATGGCAACCTACTGCGGGGAAAAATCTACCTTGTCAGTCATGTATCAAAAGATACATGATCGCATACACATGTATCATGCATGACACACAACTGACTGCCACATGTAAGCTACACGTAGAAAATCACTATACTTTACTTAGCTTTTGAAAGGCATCTTTCAATATCCCAATATGTGTTTGAATTTCAGTGTTGCATTTTTACTCTGTTGAAACACTTCCCAGATATTTAAATTCTGCACTTGTTCGGTGTTGATAATTTTCTTGGCAGTGAAAAACTTAATTTTGTTTAAAAATGAACACAATTAAATTCCAGTAAATAGTCAGGCAATATTAATAAGCTTCTCGTTAGTGAACCACCATAAAGAAATTATTAAAAATGTGCTAATTATTTATTTATGCTTCATGAAAATTATGTCTTGCTCAACACTGGGAGAAAGGGGCAATAACTCAATTATTATCACAGTAGATAATAACAGTCAAATCCATGCTAAAATAACAGAGTTTTTTTTTCTATGTTTTTCTTTTTTTTCTAAGCAATTTATCTCAATCTCAATGTGGCTGTCATATTTTGGTTGTTAAAAAAACGTATGCACAAAAATTTCAGCTTAATCCACTTTGTCGTTCAGCTATCTTTGCAGTTCAGAGATATAAAAAGTTTCTTTTTTTATGCTTTTTATTACAGAGATATATCTAATGTAGATGGGTATATATTGCACATGTTTTTTTTGTTTTGTTTAAATTTGCCTTCAAGTGCTCTAAGGTATAAATAAAGAACATAAATCACCAAAATGAACTTTGATCTTGCAATCCTGATATGTCAAGATTCTTTGCCGCCTGAACTCAGCTTCAGTCTTGTGAATCTTTGGTTTTGCATATTGTTTTTTAAAAATTCACAACAACCAGAGAAATAAAGAAGAAAGAAGAATATTGGCAGCAAAAAAAAAAGAAAACTGAAAATTATATATATATATATATATATATATATATATATATATTAGTGAATAGTGCTTACTACCCCGAACCTCTCAACCATGTCGGGGGCAGAAGCTCTCAATCATGTTGGTGAGCAAAAGTAGTAATTTCAGTAGTGCTTATTTTTTAAATTGTAATTTTTCCTGAACAGTTCTTTTAAATCAATTAAGAGGGTAATATATCTTCGTAAAATTATTTTTATTCCAATGTCATCCACTAAAGAGGATCTTTGATTTTTTTTTTTTTTTTTTTACTGATAGTAATACTAACCAGAGGTCTGCAGCTAGTAATTCGAATAAAATTTCTAGTCCCTATGTTTCTAGAAAGATAAAACCGAAAAAATGATCACTTAAAAAAATAAAAAAGTTTAAAGATTTCAACACAGGAAAAATTTTCCAGAAAACTGAAATACTGTTTTTAAAACAAATATTTAAGACAATCCTGTTTGTGTTGTGTTTGAATCTTTGTAAAACTATTTTTATGTCAACAGAGATGCATCAGCAATTAATCTTTATGAAAATGTAAAAAATTTGCAACTTAAACATTTATTTTTAAACTATAATTTAGTCATGAAAATATTGGTGGTTATTACAAAAAGAATAACATTTTCTCAGATTTTTTAAAAATAAAAAAACCTTTTCATTATAAAAGTAAATAATTAATGAATATGTACGGAAATTTTCATTTAAATTAGAAAATTCCCTGATTTTTGGTATTTTAAAAAAAGCGCTTCCCTTCCCCACTGATTTTCCTCCAAGGGTTTGTGTCCCCCAGGTTTGAAATCGACATGTAATAGAGAGGGAGGCGTATCAAAGTTTGGGAGGGGGCAGCCCCTAGTCGCTGGCCCTGTCTAATAGCATTAATTCAGGTGTGTCCCAGATCTCTATCCTTGGACCGATGTCGTTTTTAATTTTCTTCAACAACCTTGCTCATGGCATCAGTTCTCAACTCAGTAGCTATACTGATGACACAACTATTTACCCCAGTCTTAACAGTAAATCTGATCAGTCCGATAAGGTCAATTAGTGTTCACCTTAAAAGTCACCAGTGACAATGCATGAATTTTGGATTGTCATCTCTGGCTGGGGTCATCTCAGGTTAACTCCACACTTGGTATCATTTAATGGTCTCGTGTAAAATTTGAGTTCAATGTCTATTGTTGTAAAATCATGCACTAAAAAGTTCACGACCCCCGACCTTCTTCCTAAAATCTGCCCAAATTAACAAACGGCACAATTTCTATATTATTTTAGAATCTCTTTTTGGCTGGTTAGTTGGTTTTATAACATGCCAACCCTTTTAGGCTATTTAATGTTGAATCATGTATGGGGCACCTAGTGAGGATCAAACTCACCACACATTAGTAATAGTTAACCATTACCGTATTCAGTCAGGTTGGTTCGTTTTAAGACATATCAATCCTTGTTGGGTTATTTAATGTTGAATTTAGTATGGGGCACACAGTGAGGCTCACACTCCTTACTTTATAGTAACAGTCAACCACATTAGCCTTACTAACCATTACTCCACACCAGTTGTTGGTTCAATGATTTTACAAGATTTCAGTCTTTGTTATTTAATGTCAAATTTTGTATAGGGCACCTGGTGAGAATTAAACTCACTACTCTGTTAACCAGACATGCCTCGTTAACCATTACTCTATTTAATTAGGTTGGCTGATTTAAGACATATCAACCATTGTTGGGTTATTTTATGTTGAACATTGTATGGGACACTCAGTGAGGATCAAACTCACTACTCAGTACTAACAGTCAACCAGACTAACCTCACTACCCAATACCAAGGTGACTATTTAGTCAGGTTGGTTGATTTTATGATGTGTCAGCTCTTGTTGGTTTATTTCATGTTTAATTTTTGGATGGAAAACCCGGTGTGAATCAAACTCATAACTTAGTAGTAATGGCCAACCAGACTAGCATTATTGACCTTTACCCCATGCCAAGGCTCCTATTTAGGTCAGTTGATTTTATGAGATGTCAACCCTTCTTGGGTTACATAATGTCAACTTTTATATGGGGCACCCAGTGAGAATCAAACACACTACTTAGTCATAATGGCCACCAGGATTAGTCTTGTTAACCATTTCCCCATCATAAAGCACTTTTATTGGCAAAGAATATGAAAATAATTGGCATATAAAAGTGTTTATGATTTTCATTTTGGGACATTGAACCTTTCTTTCTAGTTAGTTAAAGTGGTTGATTTTGTATGGGACACCCAGTGAGGATCAAACCCATGACTCAGTAGCATTGGTCAACTAGAAACACCTCGTGAATCATTACACAATGTTGAGGTGCCTACAAGTTTTGGTTGGTTGATTTTACAATATATCAACTGTTGTTGTATTATTCAATGTTGAATTTTTCATGGGTCACCAAGTGAGAACAGTAGTAATAGCCAAGCATACTAACCTCACTAACCATTACCCCATGCCGAGACAACCTCACTTTTGGGTTGACTGACTGATTAATTTGTTTTTTTAACAGTATATCAACTCCTTATGGGTCATTTAATGCCGAAATTTAATTTTCTTCAGAGCTTTGAAGTAATAAAAATATGATGTTATTCTGCTTTCACAATTGAATACATGGTAGATGATACTTAGATTTTGTGCATATACATGTTTGTGCAGACATAATTTCTAGAGACGGTGATATGTGTGTTTTATGTTGTAGCTTTGTTCGAGTTATATTTTGGAATACAGTTTGATTTCTTTAAGAAATTTATTTAGTTCACAGGAGTAGATTGTTCTAATTCCACCTGCCATGCCTCTTTTAGATGTCTCAGTTTCTCTTTAGTAACTCAACTCTCCAAGATTTTGTTTCCTCTGCTGTGGCCAGTTACTGAACTCAGAATTCTCTGAGTCAAGTCACTTTTTGGATTACTCAACCAACGCTTTTATCCAAAAGGAACATGGAATTAAAACAATCTACTCCCATGGAGTAAATAAATGGTTCAGTTTGAAATTCCAAAATATATATTACCTGAAGGAAGTTGGCATGTACAACGGCTAAAACATAGTGAATATGGTAATAAAGATGCAGACAACAGTCCGAACGATGTAAATAGTGTAAACGTACTCTTATATACATAAGAAAATGAATATACAAATAATAACTATATATACTTCTGCCCAGTCACTATTATGGGCACTATAACACGCAATTGTCAGAGGAACAGAATTGTTTGCTATGATCTCAGTTTCATATACTCACCAAAGTGAAGGCAAAAGGTAAAATCGTAGGTCATCAGCATATTGAGCAAATTTACTGAAGTGTGTACAGAACTGCTTGAAAAGTTAGCAATCTCAATCTTTTCCAGCCAATAACAACAATAACAAAAGAAAAAAGATGCATGAATTGTTACCGGCCAAAAGTGACCCCAACTTATATAAGGAATAATATTCTGGCTCTGTCATTAGATGTTGAGCACTTTTCTTTTTCTATGTCTTTTTTTTTTTGCATCATAGTGGGTTAATTTATTTTGTGGGATGGACAATTATGCTGTTACAGGATTTGGCCAATTTGGCAGATACACTTGGTATGTATGTATATATATATATATATATATATATATATATATATATGAATTACATAAAAATGAGACTCAGTTGTACCCCGTTTTTATGTCCATTTCGCTCCTTAGGATAAATTTGCTGAAGCTTGTCAATACTAAAACGTTTGATATAAAAAAAGCTCCAGGGCATTTATCCCAAGGAGCGAAATGGCTATAAAAATGGGGTACAATTGAGTTTCATTTTTATGCAATTCATTTCTATACTCAATAATAACTATACTCAGCTCTTTTTTGTGGATCAGTTTTAATATTTTATATTAACAGGATTCACTTGGAATATTTACCCACATATTTTTACCTATATATATATATATATATATATATATATATATATATATTGGTAGAGTAATTGCTAGCCACACAGAACAAGAAATTGGAATATTGAGTTTGAATTCCAATTGAGTTTGTTTCATTCATTTTCACATATCCTTGAGAAGGGTATGAATCCATCACTCCCCCCCACCTATGGGTTAATCGCAAAGTTGGCTGGTTTCTGTACCTTTGGCTGGCAACCAGTCTAGGAGAAGGATAACTCAGAATTCAAAACTGTATGTAGCCCTGGTTAAGCTTATACTCTCCAGCCATGGAAAACAACTATAGGGTTCACAGTTGACTCTAGTGTGAGGTTGTGGACTGCAGTCGACTTTCTTTTCAGTTTTTTTCTTCTATATTCACTGCAGATTTGAGCTGATGTTAATATAAAATGACAAAATTTAAATTTATTCCTTTTCTCTATTTTTTAATAAATAATATTCATATTTCGTTTTTTTATTATCATCCTATCAATATGCAAGAACGTTTAATAAAAAATACAGCAGAGTCATAATAAATTCAACAAATTGCATCAGGGTGACTTTGGTTAGAAAAAAAAGAAATCAATTCCAAAGTGACAGTGTGCACCAGACATGAATATGAATGCAGGCACAAGGTCTTGATTGTTAATATTTCCACCAGTACCAAATATTATTAAGGTTAATAATTGTTTTAAGTCATGCCCCATCAAACACTTTAAAATGATCTGATCAGTTTCCTTCTCATATTGAAATAAGACAAATTTAACAGGCGAGGCTTGGATGTTCAATAATGCCGTCATTAAAAAAAAAAAAACAATCAGATATATTTTCCTTTTTTATTATACAAGTGGGTGCTGAAAAAATTTCAGATCAACCCACTTCTAAAAATCTGACAAATAAAATAACTTTTTTCTTTTTTATCAATTTATTTCACCAAAAATGACCAGATCTACTTCCTTATTGAGCAGCCATAAATTTATGGAGTTTGGCAGGTGGGCGTAGTTGTTCATACACATGGGCTCAGGCCAAAAAATTGCCCAGTCCCAGTAACCAATGTTACACTGACGTCAATATTCCACTGATACCCTCTTTTTGGTGCAATGAGGGAGGTGCTG
Source organism: Acanthosepion esculentum (assembly GCA_964036315.1). Classification (NCBI taxonomy): domain Eukaryota; kingdom Metazoa; phylum Mollusca; class Cephalopoda; order Sepiida; family Sepiidae; genus Acanthosepion; species Acanthosepion esculentum. Next base: position 16,862,249 of record OZ038496.1, on the reverse strand, counting down.
CCACAGGCAACTGTATCTTGAGACAGGGCACTCACAATAATATTTTCCACAGACAGAGACACAAACGAGCTGCACTCAGTCTGAAGATAGACACATTTGAGAGATAAAATGTAGTTTTCTCTGTCTGAAGTCGGATACAGGTTGAGAATCCTTTATCCGAAATTCTTGGGACTAGAACTGTTTTAGTTTTCAGATTTTGGAATACAGGCTCTTTCATTTGTATTTAAATCTATAAAATAGGGCAGCTTGGGAATGAAACCCAAGAATAAACATGATATACATATACCCAGAAAATAATTTTATATAAAATTTAATAAATTTTGTCTACATACAGATACAGGTAATGACATTAGTCATATAATGCTCAAAAAAAAAAAATTCAGCATTTTATTTGTAATGCTGCAGCACAATAATAATGTTATGGGTAGCCATGTTGTTTTCTGAAATTTTCTATTTGTGGTATGTCAGTACCTGAAATTTTTTTGATTTTGGAGGTTTTCAAATTTTGGATACTCAACCTGTAGGACACTTTCATCCCAGGCTGATGTCTCATTTGTAGTTCTTTTTTGGTTTTTCTGGTTCATTAATTATTTTTCTATTTTCCCTTCTTTTTCTTCCTTTCATCATCTCTGCCAACCAGCACTTAGGGAAGCTGGTATTTTCCACCTCCTGAATACAGAGGAGTTCAAAGGTAAACATGGAACTTTCTAGATTTCTTATCACTCACCAACACTAGAGGTAGTCTGCCTAACAGCTACAATAGATATCCAAAATTACAAAATTTATCCAAAATTCTTGGGACCGGAAATACTTCAGTTTCCAGATTTTGGAACACAGGCTATTTCATTTGTATATAGCATCTAAAAAAAAAGAGCTGCCTGGGAGTGAAACCCAAGGATAGACATGATATACATATACCCTGAAAATAATTTTATATAAAATTTAATAAATTTTGTGTACATACAGATACAGGCTCCCCACTCTCTATTCTTGGTTATAAAAACAATCAGATAATTTTTTTATTGTACAAGGATGTCCTGTAAAGTACTGAGTACAACCAACTTCCCAAAACCTGACCAAATATAATTTTTTTAATCCCTTTTTGTTTCGGGTCTTCACCTGGCAAACACTTTCAAAGGAGTAAGATTCATTGTCTTACTGAATTACCATAAATTTAAGGGGTGGCAGTTGTTCAATAATGTCTATTCTCTTTTATGAGAATCAGTTTGATATTTTTCTTTTTTGTATTGAATAAGGGAGCACTGAAAAGTTCCCGATTTCTAAAATATGACCAAATAAAAGAATTTTCTTCGAATTGATTCTTATTTCAGATCTTGGCCAAGCAAAATGATCAGATCTGATTCTTTATTTTTATTAATCAGCCAACCTCTATTTTTGTTTATAAAAACCAATCAGATATTTTTTCTTTTTTTATTATAAAAATAATATTATTAGGGGGTACATAAAAGTTCTCATCTCAACCCATTCCTAAAATCAGACCAAATGATCAAATATAATTCTTTTTTTTTTAATCCCTTCTTGGACTGGCAAACACTTTAAAATGACTTGATAAATTTAACAAATTGCTTTGTTTATGTTTCAGATACAAAACTGAGCAGATATGCCTTTCAAGAAATTTGAACATGTGAATGTACTTTAAAGATAAGTAGAATCATGCTTGATTGTGACGCTTAGTAACCAAGAAGTTAAAACACACCAGATCAGACGTTGACTTCTCATATCAGTGGGCACATTTTCTTGACTTACTAAATTACCATGAATTTAAGTGGTGGGTGAATTCAGTTGTTCAATATTGTCTATCTTCTTTTGTGAGAATCAGTTTTTTTTTTTATATTGTACACAGGAGCACTGAGAAGTTTTCAGCTTTACCAGCTTTCCAAAATCTCACCAACAGATCAAATAGAAGATTTTTTTTTTTTTTACAGTATTTACATTAGTCGGACTATTGTCCTCATCTTTGTCACCATTTTTGTCACAACATTTCGGCCGTTGTACGCTCCGGCCTTCTTCAGGTGGTTGGAATTTCGAACCGAACCCTTTATTTCGATCACTGGGGTAGACTATTCTAGTTCCACGAGCCATGTTTGATGGATGTCAGTTATCAGTTATCTCCTGCTAATTATCCCTCTGAAAGTTTTCCACTGCCTGAACCGGGTATTGAACTCACACTCTGAAGAAGGCCGGAGCGTACAATGGCCGAAACGTTGTGACAAAAATGGCGACAAAGATGAGGACAATAGTCCGACTAATGTAAATACTGTACATAATACCTCATCTCAGAAATATAGACAGACTTTTTTTTTTTTTGTTAATCGCTTTTTATTTCAGGTTGGCAACCATTTTAAAATGACCAGATCAGATTACTTATCTTATTGTATTATTATAAATTTAAGTTGGGTGTTGGGGGGACTTAGTTGTTCAATACTGCCTTTTTTTTTTTTAGTTAAGGCAATACAAGACTCAAGGGCCACTCAAGATAGAGGCTTACTGAGAGAGATTGTAAGGAAGAGGGAAGTATAGTGGGATAGACATCAGTTGATACTGGACTGAAAGAGATCAAGATTGTAGCTATTCTTGTACATAACTGTCTAATATTTTTCTTTCTTTAACGAACAAAGGAATACTGAAAATTCCTCTCTTTTACTCAGTTCCTCAAGTTTTTTCCACCTCAAAACAAGGTAATAATGGATGCAAGCGAGTACTGGGAAAGAAAGAGAAGAAGACTTTAGTAAGGAGAAAGGACAATAAAAGAACAAGTTTCAGAAAGACAAAAGATGGCGGTTGATGGTGCATTTAAATTTATGAAGTTTATTGGTGGCAAGGAAATAAGAGATCAGAAGACAAGAATGAAAAAAGAAACTATCAGACTAGAACTCATGGTTGCATTCCAGTGGTGGCATCCTACCGGTTTGCACCAGTTCACACGAACCAATTCTTAAAACCATAAAAGCATAGCAAACCAGTTGTTGGATTAGCTAAAAATAATCTTATATATTAGTAGCTGATATATAATAGCTAAATATATAATTAATACCATTGCTGTAAGTTCTGCGAAGACTGGGAGAGGGTTTTCTGTGATAAACATAATTTATTTTAGCAAAAGAAATCTTGAAGTTAAAAATGTGGCAAATCTTTGTCTATATTTCTGAGATGAGGTATTATGTACACTATTTACATTATTTGGACTATTGTCCTCATCTTTGTCACCATATTCATTTCGGGACCCAAAGAGTCTGAGTTCAATAGCCAGTTAAGGCAGTTGGAGAGGGGAATTAACAGGAGATAACTGTTAACTGACATCCATTAAACAAGGCACATGGAAATAGAACAGTCTACACCAGTGAGCGGAATAAAGGGTTCAGTTTGACATTCCAACCACCTGAAGAAAGGCGGAGTGTACAACAGCCGAAATATTGTACTCCCTCTGTTCCGAAATAGTTGTTCCAAAAAAATTTTCATGTTGTTCCAAAATAATTGTTCCAGTAGATAAAAAAACATAAAAAAAAACAAAAAATATCATTTATTCCCATACTTAACAGTAAATGAGTAATATTAGTGAAATGTCATATAAATAAGTGTGAAATATATCGAAACTGATATACATAAACAGTTAAATTAATAACAAAAATAACAGGGGAAGGTTTACTTTAACAAAAGCAGTTTTTGTTGCAACTCGTCAGAAATAGAAATGGATACTTCAAGTTTTCCTTCTCTTTCGTGCTTCTCTTTAGATATGTGACAGAGTTTATAGTTGTTATCGCCGTCAACTAAAATAACTTGTTCCATTGCTAACTGCAAACTTAGAAAAGTATTGTTAAGCTTTGACTTCTGAAGTTTATTGAAGCTTTCTTCCACTGCTTCAATGAGCTGGTCAACATTATTTGGAGCTTGCTGGTGCTGAATTGATTGAATTGCATTAAAATAACCCAGATCAAGGACATTGAGATCAGGACTATTTGGAGGCTGGCAAACTAATTCAATTTGCAAACCCAGAAGTTCTGAAGCTACGTTTAATTCATCTGCAACCTGTTTTATTGCACCACGCTTCAGGACACGATCTGTGGATCTTCCCAGCAGTGCTTGCAACACAGCACTACGTTCATTATTTGTCAATTCGTGCTTTTTGCAATTTCATTTAGCATTTCTGCGAATTGGTTTCTCTTCTCCCATCATAATCTCTTGCCAGCGGGTGGTCTGAAAAAAATACAATTTTAATGTGGGGAAAAAGTGATATAATTTGCGCTTCAAATTATTCTACCTGAATAAGCTAATATAAATACTTGAGGAACATCAATGCTAACCTGTTAATGTAAACGGCAAACAATTCGACTAAGAATTAATATATTCCACATGATATTTCTGGCTATGGAACAACTATTTCGGAACAGAGGGAATAATAAATATGGTGACAAAGATGAGGACAATAGTCCAAATAATGTAAATAGTGGCAAATCTTCTTGTCATAAATTTGCTAGGTCATCCATTGGATCTTTGGGACTGCAATGATTCAGTTCAAATGTGGCAAAGAAACCACAGCACAACTGATGACACTAAAAGCATCATATTTTTGAACAGAAATATGATGAGAACAGAATTCCAATCTGGAAATAACTTAGTAAATGTTTTCTATTAAATTATCAAAAGGGTTTAACTCATTTTGATAAAGCGATTTGTTTCCATTCTAAGATTAAAAAGAAAATAAGCAAAATAGGTTCCTGAAGATTACCTGCCTTTATAGAACCAGTTCCTGGAAATTTTGAATGCTATTATTGGTTGCATCTAGCTAGTTCAACAGTAGAACGTTGAGACCTAATTGCCAATCTAGTAGAACACTTAAATCCATGCAGTTGTGGCACAAAGGAGGAAAGATCAATAGAATAATTACTATGAAAATATCTGAAGAAAAGAGTGAGGGAAGCCACGTCGTGTCAGTGAGATGTGACTGAAGATGAGATGCCAGGGCAAGATGATTTTATTAGAGATTCTTTTTTTAATTTTGTCAAGAATCTCAGGATATATAGTAGAAGTGCAAGACCAAACCAAATGATCAAATATAAGTTTTTTTAAATCCCGTCTTGTCTCTCATCTTGGACAGATCAGTTTCCTTATCTTATTGATTTGCTATAAATTTTACAAGGAAGGTCTTGCGGTTCAATGCTATCTCTTCACATTTCTAGAAGCCAGTCAGATATTTATTTCCCTTTTTTTATCATACAAGGAAGCAAGAAAAAGTTTCTGGCTCTTGCTGCTTCACAAAATCTGACCAAATGACCAAAGATAAGAGTTTTTTAATGACTTCTTTGTTAGGTGAATAACCTTTCAGCACCTCTTTGTAAATAAGGTTGCTGAAAAAATTTGCCTACAGTCTATATCTATTGTAGCTCTTAGGCAGACTACCTCTAGTGTTGGTGAGTGATAAGAAATCTAGAAAGTTCTGTGTTTACCTTTGAACTCCACTGTATTCAGGAGGTGGAAAATACCAACTCCCCTATGTGCTGGTTGGCAGAGATGATGAAAGGAAGAAAAAAAAAGAGAAAATAGAAAAATAATTAATGAACCAGAAAAAACAAAAAAGAAAAAAGGGATTAAAAAAATTATATTTGGTCAGGTTTTGGGAAGTTGGTTGTACTCAGTACTTTACAGGACATCCTTGTACAATAAAAAAATTATCTGATTGTTTTTATAAACAAGAATAGAGAGTGGGGAGCCTGTATCTGTATGTACACAAAATTTATTAAATTTTATATAAAATTATTTTCAGGGTATATGTATATCATGTCTATCCTTGGGTTTCACTCCCAGGCAGCTCTTTTTTTTTAGATGCTATATACAAATGAAATAGCCTGTGTTCCAAAATCTGGAAACTGAAGTATTTCTGGTCCCAAGAATTTTGGATAAATTTTGTAATTTTGGATATCTATTGTAGCTGTTAGGCAGACTACCTCTAGTGTTGGTGAGTGATAAGAAATCTAGAAAGTTCCGTGTTTACCTTTGAACTCCTCTGTATTCAGGAGGTGGAAAATACCAGCTTCCCTAAGTGCTGGTTGGCAGAGATGATGAAAGGAAGAAAAAGAAGGGAAAATAGAAAAATAATTAATGAACCAGAAAAACCAAAAAAGAACTACAAATGAGACATCAGCCTGGGATGAAAGTGTCCTACAGGTTGAGTATCCAAAATTTGAAAACCTCCAAAATCAAAAAAATTTCAGGTACTGAAATGCCACAAATAGAAAATTTCAGAAAACAACATGGCTACCCATAACATTATTATTGTGCTGCAGCATTACAAATAAAATGCTGAATTTTTTTTTTTTTGAGCATTATATGACTAATGTCATTACCTGTATCTGTATGTAGACAAAATTTATTAAATTTTATATAAAATTATTTTCTGGGTATATGTATATCATGTTTATTCTTGGGTTTCATTCCCAAGCTTCCCTATTTTATAGATTTAAATACAAATAAAAGAGCCTGTATTCCAAAATCTGAAAACTAAAACAGTTCTAGTCCCAAGAATTTCGGATAAAGGATTCTCAACCTGTATCTGACTTTAGACAGACAAAACTACATTTTATCTCTCAATTTGGACAGAGTGCAACTCACTTGTGTCTCTGTCTGTAGACAGAGCACAAGTAAAAATATTACTGAGAGATGTCTTGAGAAACAGCTGGCTGTGGCAGCACCCGCCTCATTGCACTGAAGAGGGGTTATCGATACAAATACTGATGCCAGTGTTACTAATGAGGTTAGGCTACTTTTAACCTGGCCCAGGTGCATATGCTGGAGCTCCTTGAATTGAACAGACCTTATGCCAGATCCTGCCAGCATAGATTGGCAAGTAAATACTAAGAGTCACACATCTCCACAAACTTTTGAACTGGAGTAGAGGTTTATCCCTGGTTTCCTGTTCATCATTGTCTTTACAGTTCCTTCTAAAGACTACTTCAACTCTATACTTCTAGCATCTCTAAGTCCTGAAATTTTATTTACTATTTATTTTTTCTCAATAGGAGTAGATAGACAGTATTTACATTAGTCGGACTATTGTCCTCATCTTTGTCGCCATATTTGTCACAACGTTTCGGCCGTTGTACGCTCCGGCCTTCTTCAGGTGGTTGGAATTTCGAACCGAACCCTTTATTTCGATCACTGGGGTAGACTGTTCTAGTTCCACGAGCCATGTTTGACAGACCCAAAGAGTGTGAGTTCAATACCCGATTCAGACAGTGGAGAACTTTCAGAGGGAAAATTACCAGGAGATAACTGATAACTGACATCCATCAAACATGGCTCGTGGAACTAGAACAGTCTACCCCAGTGATCGAAATAAAGGGTTCGGTTCGAAATTCCAACCCCCTGAAGAAGGCCGGAGCATACAACGGCCGAAACGTTGCGACAAATATGGCGACAAAGATGAGGACAATAGTCCGACTAATGTAAATACTGTACATAATACCTCATCTCAGAAATATAGACAGACTCAGGAGTAGATAGGTTTGCCTATTGTCCAGTTCACACTCCTCCATGTTCTTCTTTTGAACAAGAGTAGAGGCTTATCCCTTGTTTCCTGGTTAGGTGTGGGTTTCCAATTCCTTATAAATTACATTTTATCAATCAATTGTGTTTCTGTTTTTGGACAGAACATAACAAATAAATGAACGATGCTTGGTTCCAACCCTGCGGCAGCACCTCCCTCATTGTACCAAAGAGAGGGAATCAGTGGAATATTGATGTCAGTATAACATTGGTTACTGCGACTAGGCAATTTTTGGTCCGAGCCCATGTGTATGCGCTTGGGCTCCTCACCTTAAATGGTCCCATCACCATTCAGGAGGGATGAAAATAACAAGTTTAATATCTATTCTATCCTCATTTTATAGTGTCACCAGGTTGTGGGGATTTGGTAATTTTTTTCTTATGCCTGCATATGGGTATCCAACATCCTGCCTTAGTGGGGAGGTCAGGTAGTAGTATCTGTTTTCCTATTCTCTAATGGTAAAGGCTATATTATTCGTTTCTGTATAAGGAAACATTTGACATTTATTGGCTAAACAGCCAGTATGACTGTCAATTGAAATTTATAAAATCTTTCTCTCAAAACAAGATCTAAGAGCGTCAACATATTGATTATGTCATTATTTTCTCTTTGAGATATATGTCACTTTCTCACAGACATGCTATAGTTTCCCCTCTGTCTTTTCTACAAATATTTCCATGGCAACTGCTCTAACGAGCTACTTTCACTGGTACCCCAACTGGATAAATTTAAGCGTGCTACTAGGTTAGCATCTTGGTCCCACCCTTTCACTTTCAAAACAGCGAAATGTAACCACCTCTCCTACTCCAAAAGCTTCTTCTCTCGCACTTCCTGAAAGGGAAATCCTTTCCTCCTACTTGCTTCCCTGATGGTTATAATCTTCAAATATTCAAATGTAATGTCAATCGACATCTTCTGATGCCTTGATCCTGATCCCCCTCCTTCTCTATATCGTTTCCTCAAACACCCCTCTTTACTCTTGCTCTCACTCTCTGTATCCCCTTGCGTGCTAGTAATTTCCAGTCCTGACTAAGACAAGGATCCATCTTGGCACCTATGTTATTCTCTTTGTATCTGGCTTCCCTGATGGTTATAATATTCAAATGTAATGTCAATCGACATCTTCTGATGCCTTGATCCTGATCCCCCTCCTTCTCTATATCCTTTCCTCAAACACCCCTCTTTACTCTTGCTCTCACTCTCTGTAACCCCTTGCGTGCTAGTAATTTCCAGTCCTGACTAAGACAAGGATCCGTCTTGGCACCTATGTTATTCTCTTTGTATCTGGCTTCCCTGATGGTTATAATCTTCAAATATTCAAATGTAATGTCAATCGACATCTTCTGATGCCTTGATCCTGATCCCCCTCCTTCTCTATATCCTTTCCTCAAACACCCCTCTTTACTCTTGCTCTCACTCTCTGTATCCCCTTGCGTGCTAGTAATTTCCAGTCCTGACTAAGACAAGGATCCATCTTGGCACCTATGTTATTCTCTTTGTATCTGGCTTCCCTGATGGTTATAATATTCAAATGTAATGTCAATCGACATCTTCTGATGCCTTGATCCTGATCCCCCTCCTTCTCTATATCCTTTCCTCAAACACCCCTCTTTACTCTTGCTCTCACTCTCTGTAACCCCTTGCGTGCTAGTAATTTCCAGTCCTGACTAAGACAAGGATCCGTCTTGGCACCTATGTTATTCTCTTTGTATCTGGCTTCCCTGATGGTTATAATCTTCAAATATTCAAATGTAATGTCAATCGACATCTTCTGATGCCTTGATCCTGATCCCCTTCCTTCTCTCTATCCTTTCCTCAAACACCCCTCTTTACTCTTGCTCTCACTCTCTGTAACCCCTTGCGTGCTAGTAATTTCCAGTCCTGACTAAGACAAGGATCCGTCTTGGCACCTATGTTATTCTCTTTGTATCTGGCTTCCCTGATGGTTATAATCTTCAAATATTCAAATGTAATGTCAATCGACATCTTCTGATGCCTTGATCCTGATCCCCCTCCTTCTCTATATCCTTTCCTCAAACACCCCTCTTTACTCTTGCTCTCACTCTCTGTATCCCCTTGCGTGCTAGTAATTTCCAGTCCTGACTAAGACAAGGATCCATCTTGGCACCTATGTTATTCTCTTTGTATCTGGCTTCCCTGATGGTTATAATCTTCAAATATTCAAATGTAATGTCAATCGACATCTTCTGATGCCTTGATCCTGATCCCCTTCCTTCTCTCTATCCTTTCCTCAAACACCCCTCTTTACTCTTGCTCTGACTCTCTGTAACCCCTTGAGTGCTAGTAATTTCCAGTCCTGACTAAGACAAGGATCCATCTTGGCACCTATGTTATTCTCTTTGTATCTGGCTTCCCTGATGGTTATAATCTTCAAATATTCAAATGTAATGTCAATCGACATCTTCTGATGCCTTGATCCTGATCCCCTTCCTTCTCTATATCCTTTCCTCAAACACCCCTCTTTACTCTTGCTCTCACTCTCTGTAACCCCTTGCGTGCTAGTAATTTCCAGTCCTGACTAAGACAAGGATCCATCTTGGCACCTATGTTATTCTCTTTGTATCTGGCTTCCCTGATGGTTATAATCTTCAAATATTCAAATGTAATGTCAATCGACATCTTCTGATGCCTTGATCCTGATCCCCTTCCTTCTCTATATCCTTTCCTCAAACACCCCTCTTTACTCTTGCTCTCACTCTCTGTAACCCCTTGCGTGCTAGTAATTTCCAGTCCTGACTAAGACAAGGATCCATCTTGGTACCTATGTTATTCTCTTTGTATCTGGCTTCCCTGATGTTTATAATCTTCAAATATTCAAATGTAATGTCAATCGACATCTTCTGATGCCTTGATCCTGATCCCCTTCCTTCTCTATATCCTTTCCTCAAACACCCCTCTTTACTCTTGCTCTCACTCTCTGTAACCCCTTGAGTGCTAGTAATTTCCAGTCCTGACTAAGACAAGGATCCATCTTGGCACCTATGTTATTCTCTTTGTATCTGGCTTCCCTGATGGTTATAATCTTCAAATATTCAAATGTAATGTCAATCGACATCTTCTGATGCCTTGATCCTGATCCCCCTCCTTCTCTATATCCTTTCCTCAAACACCCCTCTTTACTCTTGCTCTCACTCTCTGTAACCCCTTGCGTGCTAGTAATTTCCAGTCCTGACTAAGACAAGGATCCATCTTGGCACCTATGTTATTCTCTTTGTATCTGGCTTCCCTGATGGTTATAATCTTCAAATATTCAAATGTAATGTCAATCGACATCTTCTGATGCCTTGATCCTGATCCCCTTCCTTCTCTATATCCTTTCCTCAAACACCCCTCTTTACTCTTGCTCTCACTCTCTGTAACCCCTTGCGTGCTAGTAATTTCCAGTCCTGACTAAGACAAGGATCCATCTTGGCACCTATGTTATTCTCTTTGTATCTGGCTTCCCTGATGGTTATAATCTTCAAATATTCAAATGTAATGTCAATCGACATCTTCTGATGCCTTGATCCTGATCCCCTTCCTTCTCTATATCCTTTCCTCAAACACCCCTCTTTACTCTTGCTCTCACTCTCTGTAACCCCTTGCGTGCTAGTAATTTCCAGTCCTGACTAAGACAAGGATCCATCTTGGCACCTATGTTATTCTCTTTGTATCTGGCTTCCCTGATGGTTATAATCTTCAAATATTCAAATGTAATGTCAATCGACATCTTCTGATGCCTTGATCCTGATCCCCTTCCTTCTCTATATCCTTTCCTCAAACACCCCTCTTTACTCTTGCTCTCACTCTCTGTAACCCCTTGCGTGCTAGTAATTTCCAGTCCTGACTAAGACAAGGATCCATCTTGGCACCTATGTTATTCTCTTTGTATCTGGCTTCCCTGATGGTTATAATCTTCAAATATTCAAATGTAATGTCAATCGACATCTTCTGATGCCTTGATCCTGATCCCCTTCCTTCTCTATATCCTTTCCTCAAACACCCCTCTTTACTCTTGCTCTCACTCTCTGTAACCCCTTGCGTGCTAGTAATTTCCAGTCCTGACTAAGACAAGGATCCATCTTGGCACCTATGTTATTCTCTTTGTATCTGGCTTCCCTGATGGTTATAATCTTCAAATATTCAAATGTAATGTCAATCGACATCTTCTGATGCCTTGATCCTGATCCCCTTCCTTCTCTATATCCTTTCCTCAAACACCCCTCTTTACTCTTGCTCTCACTCTCTGTAACCCCTTGCGTGCTAGTAATTTCCAGTCCTGACTAAGACAAGGATCCATCTTGGCACCTATGTTATTCTCTTTGTATCTGGCTTCCCTGATGGTTATAATCTTCAAATATTCAAATGTAAGGTCAATCGACATCTTCTGATGCCTTGATCCTGATCCCCTTCCTTCTCTATATCCTTTCCTCAAACACCCCTCTTTACTCTTGCTCTCACTCTCTGTAACCCCTTGCGTGCTAGTAATTTCCAGTCCTGACTAAGACAAGGATCCATCTTGGCACCTATGTTATTCTCTTTGTATCTGGCTTCCCTGATGGTTATAATCTTCAAATATTCAAATGTAATGTCAATCGACATCTTCTGATGCCTTGATCCTGATCCCCCTCCTTCTCTATATCCTTTCCTCAAACACTCCTCTTTACTCTTGCTCTCACTCTCTGTAACCCCTTGCGTGCTAGTAATTTCCAGTCCTGACTAAGACAAGGATCCATCTTGGCACCTATGTTATTCTCTTTCTATCTGGCTTCCCTGATGGTTATAATCTTCAAATATTCAAATGTAATGTCAATCGACATCTTCTGATGCCTTGATCCTGATCCCCTTCCTTCTCTATATCCTTTCCTCAAACACCCCTCTTTACTCTTGCTCTCACTCTCTGTAACCCCTTGCGTGCTAGTAATTTCCAGTCCTGACTAAGACAAGGATCCATCTTGGCACCTATGTTATTCTCTTTGTATCTGGCTTCCCTGATGGTTATAATCTTCAAATATTCAAATGTAATGTCAATCGACATCTTCTGATGCCTTGATCCTGATCCCCTTCCTTCTCTATATCCTTTCCTCAAACACCCCTCTTTACTCTTGCTCTCACTCTCTGTAACCCCTTGCGTGCTAGTAATTTCCAGTCCTGACTAAGACAAGGATCCATCTTGGCACCTATGTTATTCTCTTTGTATCTGGCTTCCCTGATGGTTATAATCTTCAAATATTCAAATGTAATGTCAATCGACATCTTCTGATGCCTTGATCCTGATCCCCTTCCTTCTCTATATCCTTTCCTCAAACACCCCTCTTTACTCTTGCTCTCACTCTCTGTAACCCCTTGCGTGCTAGTAATTTCCAGTCCTGACTAAGACAAGGATCCATCTTGGCACCTATGTTATTCTCTTTGTATCTGGCTTCCCTGATGGTTATAATCTTCAAATATTCAAATGTAATGTCAATCGACATCTTCTGATGCCTTGATCCTGATCCCCCTCCTTCTCTATATCCTTTCCTCAAACACTCCTCTTTACTCTTGCTCTCACTCTCTGTAACCCCTTGCGTGCTAGTAATTTCCAGTCCTGACTAAGACAAGGATCCATCTTGGCACCTATGTTATTCTCTTTCTATCTGGCTTCCCTGATGGTTATAATCTTCAAATATTCAAATGTAATGTCAATCGACATCTTCTGATGCCTTGATCCTGATCCCCTTCCTTCTCTATATCCTTTCCTCAAACACCCCTCTTTACTCTTGCTCTCACTCTCTGTAACCCCTTGCGTGCTAGTAATTTCCAGTCCTGACTAAGACAAGGATCCATCTTGGCACCTATGTTATTCTCTTTGTATCTGGCTTCCCTGATGGTTATAATCTTCAAATATTCAAATGTAATGTCAATCGACATCTTCTGATGCCTTGATCCTGATCCCCTTCCTTCTCTATATCCTTTCCTCAAACACCCCTCTTTACTCTTGCTCTCACTCTCTGTAACCCCTTGCGTGCTAGTAATTTCCAGTCCTGACTAAGACAAGGATCCATCTTGGCACCTATGTTATTCTCTTTGTATCTGGCTTCCCTGATGGTTATAATCTTCAAATATTCAAATGTAATGTCAATCGACATCTTCTGATGCCTTGATCCTGATCCCCTTCCTTCTCTATATCCTTTCCTCAAACACCCCTCTTTACTCTTGCTCTCACTCTCTGTAACCCCTTGCGTGCTAGTAATTTCCAGTCCTGACTAAGACAAGGATCCATCTTGGCACCTATGTTATTCTCTTTGTATCTGGCTTCCCTGATGGTTATAATCTTCAAATATTCAAATGTAATGTCAATCGACATCTTCTGATGCCTTGATCCTGATCCCCCTCCTTCTCTATATCCTTTCCTCAAACACTCCTCTTTACTCTTGCTCTCACTCTCTGTAACCCCTTGCGTGCTAGTAATTTCCAGTCCTGACTAAGACAAGGATCCATCTTGGCACCTATGTTATTCTCTTTCTATCTGGCTTCCCTGATGGTTATAATCTTCAAATATTCAAATGTAATGTCAATCGACATCTTCTGATGCCTTGATCCTGATCCCCCTCCTTCTCTATATCCTTTCCTCAAACACTCCTCTTTACTCTTGCTCTCACTCTCTGTAACCCCTTGCGTGCTAGTAATTTCCAGTCCTGACTAAGACAAGGATCCATCTTGGCACCTATGTTATTCTCTTTCTATCTGGCTTCCCTGATGGTTATAATCTTCAAATATTCAAATGTAATGTCAATCGACATCTTCTGATGCCTTGATCCTGATCCCCCTCCTTCTCTATATCCTTTCCTCAAACACTCCTCTTTACTCTTGCTCTCACTCTCTGTAACCCCTTGCGTGCTAGTAATTTCCAGTCCTGACTAAGACAAGGATCCATCTTGGCACCTATGTTATTCTCTTTCTATCTGGCTTCCCTGATGGTTATAATCTTCAAATATTCAAATGTAATGTCAATCGACATCTTCTGATGCCTTGATCCTGATCCCCCTCCTTCTCTATATCCTTTCCTCAAACACTCCTCTTTACTCTTGCTCTCACTCTCTGTAACCCCTTGCGTGCTAGTAATTTCCAGTCCTGACTAAGACAAGGATCCATCTTGGCACCTATGTTATTCTCTTTCTATCTGGCTTCCCTGATGGTTATAATCTTCAAATATTCAAATGTAATGTCAATCGACATCTTCTGATGCCTTGATCCTGATCCCCCTCCTTCTCTATATCCTTTCCTCAAACACTCCTCTTTACTCTTGCTCTCACTCTCTGTAACCCCTTGCGTGCTAGTAATTTCCAGTCCTGACTAAGACAAGGATCCATCTTGGCACCTATGTTATTCTCTTTGTATCTGGCTTCCCTGATGGTTATAATCTTCAAATATTCAAATGTAATGTCAATCGACATCTTCTGATGCCTTGATCCTGATCCCCCTCCTTCTCTATATCCTTTCCTCAAACACTCCTCTTTACTCTTGCTCTCACTCTCTGTAACCCCTTGCGTGCTAGTAATTTCCAGTCCTGACTAAGACAAGGATCCATCTTGGCACCTATGTTATTCTCTTTCTATCTGGCTTCCCTGATGGTTATAATCTTCAAATATTCAAATGTAATGTCAATCGACATCTTCTGATGCCTTGATCCTGATCCCCTTCCTTCTCTATATCCTTTCCTCAAACACCCCTCTTTACTCTTGCTCTCACTCTCTGTAACCCCTTGCGTGCTAGTAATTTCCAGTCCTGACTAAGACAAGGATCCGTCTTGGCACCTATGTTATTCTCTTTGTATCTGGCTTCCCTGATGGTTATAATCTTCAAATATTCAAATGTAATGTCAATCGACATCTTCTGATGCCTTGATCCTGATCCCCCTCCTTCTCTATATCCTTTCCTCAAACACCCCTCTTTACTCTTGCTCTCACTCTCCGTAACCCCTTGCGTGCTAGTAATTTCCAGTCCTGACTAAGACAAGGATCCGTCTTGGCACCTATGTTATTCTCTTTGTATCTGGCTTCCCTGATGGTTATAATCTTCAAATATTCAAATGTAATGTCAATCGACATCTTCTGATGCCTTGATCCTGATCCCCCTCCTTCTCTATATCCTTTCCTCAAACACCCCTCTTTACTCTTGCTCTCACTCTCTGTAACCCCTTGTGTGCTAGTGGCACTTCTGCCTTGCTTGAGGTGAAATGCTTAAAAAAAGTTCCATGCATTACACAAGGAGAGTACTATGCCAACTTGCTGAGTCAGTTACAAAATGCTATCAAGACCAAATGCCCTGGAAAACTGATGGTGGGTCTGGTTTCACACACGTTCTTTGTTTCAATGGCTGCTGTGCATGAGTGTGACTTTGATCACCCTCATTATTTTCTTGATTTGGCCCCATCTGACTATCAACTGTTCCCCAGCATGAAAAGACAATTGGCTGGGAACCAGTATCTCAGTGATGATAACGTCATATCTGCTGTCGATGACTCTTTGACCAACAGGATGAAAGCTTCTTCACCAATGGGATTGAAGCACTGCAACTATAAGAGAAAAAGTATGCAGACCACAAGAGGAACTATATTGAAAATTAAACCTCGTTTGGTCACATTCCATGACAGTATCTTGGTCAGCCTATGAACTTTATAGTTGACCCTCATAATTGTTCTTTGTGTTGAAAGTCCTCAAGTGATAGAATATTAAAATTAAGCACCAGGAGTCCTCTGTTTGTGTGTCTCTTTTGCATATAACTCATCTTAGATGATTCTAAAATTAATTTGCACTCAGTGAAACCAGGTACAGCAGGTTAACCTGAGAGTGAGCCCCTAACTACTTGTAAACAATCATCAACACAGAGCATGTGAAAAATTGAAAAATTGAAAAATCTCTGAAACGTGAGGAAAGAGGATTGGAGATTTTGAAACTCTGAAGGCATAGTGAATATAAAAATTTGAATTTTGAATTTGTTTCGTTTTTTAAAGTTTATGAAAACTTTGCAGGTTGTTTAAAACCAAAACATATTTGGGATTGTAAGAGGTTGCTTCCAGTAACTGGTGTCCTCAAGTAGTCCCTCATCTAACTACTAACCAGGTTCAATGCTGCTTAACTTTGGTGATTGAATGAGAACTGGTGTTTTCAGCATGATTGAAGGCAAGAGGATGCAGAGGAAAATAGCAAGTAATATATCTAACAAGTATATGCAAATGAATGGCAGAACAGTGACTGGTAGGGATACTAAAGAAACAAACATTATTTGGGACTACAAATGATAGGAAGCTGTGGAGAGCCATAATCGAGCATATACTGAAGGGACACAGCATATAAAAGAAAACTGTTGAAAGCAAGAAATGACTGGAAGCTGTAGAGAACTGCATTCACCTACATCAGGATTCTGTCAAGATAGATATGAACAGACTGAGATAGATAGATAGATAGATAGATAATGAAGAGATAAATACATATGAGGAGATTGAGATGGATAGATAAATATATAGATATATACACACTACAGTTCAAAAGTTTGAAGCCATCCTCAGAATTAGCATGTGATGAACTTGATAGAAGAATGACAAAATAATTAAAAAAGAGCTCTTAGAGTCATTGAAAAAAAACGGAATCAATTATCAAACTTATACTTTGAGAAACTTTTGCAATGAATGCCAAAATTTTGTGCTACATTAATCAAGGCTAAAGCAGGAACAAAATTTAATCATGAACTGCTTCTTTTTCTTTTTGTCATAATAAAAGTTCTAAAACAAATCATGCCTCACTTTTTTTTAAACCATGTATAATAATTTTCTCTTATTTAAAATACAAAAAACTACTTTTGGATCTAATTTAAAAAATTACCAGGGGCTACCTCAAACTTTTGAACTGTAGTGTATCTGAAGAGACTGAGATAGATAGATAGATAGATAGATAGATAGATAGATAGATAGATAATGAACAGACTCAGATAGATAGATAGATAGATAGATAGATAGATAGATAGATAGATAGATAGATAGATAGATAGATAGATAATGAACAGACTCAGATAGATAGATAGATAGATAGATAGATAGATAGATAATGAACAGACTTAGATAGATAGATAGATAATGAACAGACTTAGATAGATAGATAGATAGATAGATAATGAACAGACTCAGATAGATAGATAGATAGATAGATAGATAATGAACAGACTCAGATAGATAGATAGATAGATAATGAACAGACTCAGATAGATAGATAGATAGATAGATAATGAACAGACTCTGATAGATAGATAGATAATGAACAGACTCAGATAGATAGATAGATAGATAGATAATGAACAGACTCAGATAGATAGATAGATAGATAGATAGATAGATAGATAGATAATGAACAGACTTAGATAGATAGATAGATAGATAATGAACAGACTTAGATAGATAGATAGATAGATAGATAGATAATGAACAGACTCAGATAGATAGATAGATAGATAGATAATGAACAGACTCAGATAGATAGATAGATAGATAGATAGATAATGAACAGACTCAGATAGATAGATAGATAGATAATGAACAGACTCAGATAGATAGATAGATAGATAATGAACAGACTCAGATAGATAGATAGATAATGATACATAGATAGAGATAGATTATTATCACTCAGATAGATAGATAGATAGATAGATAGATAATGAATACATTATGATAGACAATGAACTGACTGAGATAGATAGATAATGAACAACTGAGATAGATAAGTTGATAGATAATGAACAGACTGAGATAGATAATGAATAGCTAATGATAGATGGATAGATAGATAGATAGATAATAAATAATGATAGATAGATCATGAATACATTATGATAGATAGATAGATAGATAGACAAGGAACTGACTGAGATAGATAATGAACAAACTGAGATAGATAGGTTAATAGATAATGAACAGACTGAGATAAATGGATGAACAAATAGATAGATATTAATGACAGAACAGTGCTGAAAACATAAAACCAAAAATATTACACTGTAGCTGTCATGAGGGAATTGCAGCCACCTCATAATTCAAGAAAAACTCATGTAAAACTTAATAAATCTTACAAATGCCAAGACACAAAAAAAGATAGTATGATTCTGAAATGAAGCAACAAGCAGTGGTTATGTTTGCTATTTGTAAAAGCCCGGAACCTTCAATAATTCTCCAGGCAATACTTGGGTTTATTTTAATTTTATTTGCACTTTATTTTCTTTCAAGGAAATGCTTCCGCTGACAGCAGTTTGCTGATAATTTCAATTCTTCCTTGCATCATTTTCAGTTTTGAAAATTGTATTTCCTGTTTAATAAAATTAAATGCAAATAAAAGTTGCATGTAATGGATTAACATCTCGACAAAAATGATTTTCTTTTTTTTTTTACCTATATGGACACACAAATATATGAACATTTATGCCTGCCTGTACTTATCTCTGTATGTATATGTGCGAAGAGTGAATTTTCTTTGTTGCTGGTTCATTTTGTTACATATAAATATTAAACCAGACTGGGGGCTTTAATCAGACCCTCGGGCAATCGATAGATAAATAGATAAAAATACTTATGTGTGCACACAGATTGTCAGGGAGAAAGAAATAAAGAAACATTTAGAGAGATACATTGATTGAAGAGAGATAAATAGAAGCAAAGTTAAATCAGTGTAAGCTCAGAAAGAAAATAAAGATATATAAGTGTGCGTACATTATATATATATATATATATATATATATATATATATATATATATATATATATATATATATATACAGTGCTGTTCGATAAAAGTGACTCACCTGATTTTTTTTTACTTAAAACTTTTTTCCCCTATTGTTTTTGGGATCAAACTAATTTTTAATCTTACTAATATAAAGACCCCTTCCCGACCACCTAGTAAAAAAATTTACTCACCCTAAGGTATTCTATTGATAATTATAATTTTGGATATGAATGAGATTTAGGGAAAAACTCTGTGCAAAAAAAGTGACTCACTTATTTCCTGCAAACTAGTAATCAATAGAAACATAACCGAACAGCTTTAAATAAAGAATAATAGAGGTATAATTTATTTATAATAGGTAATATAGTTCGAAATACCTAATAATCTATGGGTCCTCCTTTATTTTGAATAAACCTTTTCAACCCTTTTTGGCATTGATTAGATTAGGTTCTGGCAATTCTCATCTCTAAGTATTGAATTCCATTCGGATATGAAATTCACAATCAAATCCTCTTTGTTGCTCAACTGCTTTCTCGAGAGCCTGTACTTTATAAAGCTCCATAAGTTTTCTATGGGGTTGAGGTCAGGAGATTGGGGCGGCCATGTCATAACACTCACCTGCTTCTCATCAAAGTATTCCTTCTTCAATTTTGATTTGTGACAGGGAGCATTATCCTGCATAAAAATGAGGTGGGTGGGGTCAATTTGCACCCTTTCAGCAGAAGGGAGCCGACAAGACTCTAAAATTCTCTTGTACTGCTCGCTCCTGAGGGTCTTTTCAATAGGTTTTAAGAAACCAGTTCCATGAAAAGAAAAGCACCCCCAGAACATTATACTGAACGGATGCTTGACAATACTTACTGCTAAATTCAAAGAGCTTTCAAAGCTGCTTCTTCGGATTTTAGATCGCTTATCCCTTGAATTTAGCTCAACTTTCGTTTCATCGGAGAAGAGAACATTTAGTAAAAAAAAATCAGGTGAGTCACTTTTATCCAACAGCACTGTATGTATATACATGCCCATATGCACACGTATAGGCACAGACACACACATATAGATGCACAACATGTACACAAAGAAGAAAAATCAATCTAAAAAAAATATAAAAATTGCATAAATTATTTTTTTTTAACTTAATATGAAAATAATGAAAACTTGAAAATTGACAGACATCCTTAGGATACCTCCTTAGGAGTCGACCGAACATTTAAACACAAAGTTTTATTTATGAAACTCTGGAGTCGAGGTACTAAATGTAAGATCAGCTAAGTAAAAAATAATCACAGTTACATTAAGTTTGTCTTCAAAATTCACCCCTGAGGATGATCTCGGAGGAGACAGAAAGTACTTGGGGTAGTAAAAACTATGGCGCCTTCCTTGATGAATTTCAACTTAACATCAAGAAACTGATTAGAGAACTAGAAGTGATTATTATAAAAATAAACAGACGTTATCTGTCTATATTATTCAATGAAACATGCTTGAATAAAGATATGCTGCCCAAATATGCACACACACACATATATATATATATATATATATATATATATATATATATATATATATATATATATATATATATATATATATATATAAAATAAATAAATTGTTGGAGGTACAGAACCGTAATATAGCCAGGAAAACATAAAATTTATTCCTTATAGGCATTCGGAAAAATAAAAAATAAGAGATAGAAACAGTAACAAGATAGACCAACCGGTTTCGTTCCCTAGCTTATCAAGGTTGACGGGGAACATAATAATTTAATTTAAATTTTGTGTTTTCCTGGCTATACATATATATATATATATATATATATATATATATATATATATATATATATATATATATATATATATATATATATATATATATATTCTATTTCAAATGTTATTTTTAGTGGATACACATATTTGAGTAGACACACCATTTTTTTATTTTTTTTAAATTTATTTATTTTGTTAACCAACCTGAACACTTGATAAAACTTATCAAAGAAAATGAGTCCTCTAGCAGGATTTGAATCTGTATCCCTCTTTGGAGGGGAAACCATTATCTGATTCAGTGTGCTTTAATTGCTCAGTTTCTAAAAGAAACAAAAAAAAAAGTAAGCTTCTATCTGTATTAGAAGTTCTTATACCGAAAAATTCACTTTATTTATTGAACGACCCTCGTAGTTTATCGTCATACCCAGGACGCGGATGTAGTTTATCGTCATACCCAGGACGCCATAAGTGATTATTGTGGTGAAATAGGTCTTGCGAAAACCTTGAAGATTTCTAGATATGGGGGTGCAATATTCATTACAGAGGCCATTGGGAACTAATACAAATGTTGACAGAAAAAGAGCTGAAGCACCAAAAAGTGACAACTGCTGTTGTAGATAAACACTTGATTATTGAGAGCAAAAGAAAATTGACAGCTGAACGTAATTCCTCTTAACAGCAGCAACTAGTGTCACTCTTGACTGTGAAAAATCAATTTAGATCAGTGGGTGCATAGCCATTAAGAAACCCATGAAACAGAAGATGACTAAGCAGAAAACAATGTCATAAACAAAAAGGCACAAGAACTGAATATTTTGGTAGTAATAGGAAAATGTATGTGAGAGGAAATTCAGGAGAAAGACTTAATGATGAATGTGTAGCTCCAACAGTTATGGATGGTGATGGGTCTGTTATTGTGTTTTTTTTTGTTGTTTTTTTTTAAGCTTATCACCCCAAGTAAGGCTGGAGGCCAGTAGCATGCAAGGAGTTACAGAAGGTTTGGAGGAAGAGCAGATAGGAGTGGTAAAGGAGGGGATGTGGAGAAAGATAGTGGATCGATCAAGGCAAGGGGGTTACAGAAGATTTGGAGCGAGAGCAGATGGGAATGAAAGGTGAAAGGATGTAGAGAAGGGAAGTGGATAGATCAAGTCAGCTGGAGATGTCGATTGACATTACACTTAAATAGTTGGAGATTGTATTTGTCAGGGAAACAGGAATAAGGAAGGGAGTTCCACAGGCGAGATGTGCGAGACATGAAGCTATAGTAGAAGATACGTCTACAGCTAACAGTTTCAATGGTGAAGGGTGGGAACGGGGTGGGTGTTTTGGGGGAGGTCAAGGAAATCATGGAAAAGGAACAATATCATTCAATTTTACAAAGGCATGCTATAACATCAGAATATTAAGATAGATAGATAGATAGATAGATAGATATGAACAGACTGAGATAGATATGAAGATTAAGATATATTTATATATATGAAAGATTGTGACAGATAGATAAATAGATGCAGACAGAATGAAATAGATATACATAAAGATTGAGATAGATAGATAGATAGATAGATAGATAGATAATAGCTGGCCACTCGTATTCAAGGATACCTGTCTACTAAGGAGGCTAGCCAATCCCTATTGCAGACACTCACTCAGGCACATTTGTGTTTGTTCAACACCCACAGAGCCAACCTGTGGTTTATACTGCAACTATGCTGAGCAGACCTTAGTTACAGTTTCTGGGAGAGAGCATGTTATCTAGTAGCATGATCAACAATCTGAACAACGCTAGCACATTCAAACCCTCAGTCACAATGACTTGTGACTTCATGCTAGCACAGCTATCAATGGCTCCCAAGTGTTCTGTCTACCCAATTTCACTCACAAGGCTTGGGTCAACGCATGGTATGGTTTTCAGATACTTTCCAAAGATGCTGTATGCTTGGATCACCCCCATCCAGGCTGAAAACATCATAACGTCTCCTTCCTGATAAATCAACCGTGATAGATGGATAAATAATGAACAGATTGAGATATATATATATATATATATATATATATATATATATATATATATATATATGAAAGATTGTGATAGATACTTAGCTAGATGGATAGATAGATATTGGCTCAGAATAAATGTCTGAAGTACTTTCAAGTGAATTTCACAGAGAATTCTTAGATATTTGTACATAGATTACTTTAACAACATATGCAATATCTTTATCAACCACCTTTTGCCATCTTGGAGACAACTTTATGATTCCTCTTCCCAAAAGTTAGCATCTTTCTTGGTGATAAACTAGTCTAATTGGTTTTTACCAGCTTCCAGAAAATTTAACATTTTCCCATTAAAAAGACTTTGTGGGGATTGAAATAAGTGATAATCCAAACATTCAAGTCCAAGTGAGTACAGCAGGTGTAGTTGGGTATGGGCATCTCACCAAATTTATACTGCATCTGTAAACAGATATAAAACCTGGCATTTTCCAGATGCAATACAACCTTCTGATGAACAAAAACCTCTTGCTGGCCACTGCTATTAAGGATCTGCAACTACAATCTAATATACATCATTTTAAGGGGATGGAACTCAATTCGACAAGATCAATATTACCTTGACTTTTAGACAAAGGTTCTTGTTTTCAACATCAGCTAAGTAATTTTCAAGATGAATGGTAACTGTTTGATTATCAAGCTGATCAATTATACTTTATTACACCACAAATATATGCACTCAATCCGTGTATTAATCATTTTATGCCTACTTTGTTTTAAATGACATTTGTTAATAATTATTTCTTAGCAATAAATTTGGACATCACCAATGACCATCGAACGTACAGATTTTTCATCACTATCATTATGCTCAGTACAGAATTTGGCTTATTGCTACAAAGGAAAACAATTATATATATATATATATATATATATATATATATATATATATATATATATTGCTGCCATATATGGTCTGGAGCCCCTGCTGTTTGCCTCAGGGTTCTTGATATGAGCCAGAGACGGATATGCAATGTAATTGGCCCTGATCTGTCATCTCGTCTGCAGTCGCTCTCTCACTGACGTGCCGTTGCCTTGCTGTCGTTTTTACAAATACTTTCATGGTAATTGCTCTGATGAGCTGCTTTCGCTGGTTCCCAGGCCTCATGAATTTAAGCATCCTACGAGGCTGGCATCCCGTTCCCACCCCTTCACCGTTGAAACTGTTAGATGTAGACGTCTCTTCTACTCCAATAGCTTCATGTCTCGCACATCTCGCACAAAGTGAGTATGACCATCACTGACATGTCCAGTCCATCAGTTAAACTCTCCCTACCTCCACAACACGGCATTCATTTGATGTGTGAATGACAGTGGCTCATAAAGCCAGCCATCGATCCGCATTTCTTGTTACATATGTGGCATGTCAAATCATCTCCAGGGGTGCGGAAGTTGACTTTGAACCTCATCACTTCCAATGTGTCTTTTTATGTTTTGTCAAGCCTGACCTCGACTTGCACAGGTCAGGTATTCAAAGCATGACAATATGAAATTGTCATATCCACTATACTATTGGTATTGGTGTGATTTCTGGTGACTGAGCAGACATGCCTTGGACAGAGATATCTGATTACATTGGGCACATGGCCAGGTTAGCACCTAATGGTAATTCAGGGATCCTTTCCGAACTCCAGTTCTGCATATTTTTGTGATGCCTCATATAAGATCTTGACGCCATCAACAATACCAACTTTCCAAGAAACCTGGTCTTCAGCTAGAGTCTGCCAGTTATCCAAACCAATATTGCACTTGTATAGTGAATCTTTGTAATGAAGTTTTGGCTTGTGCTGCAGTCTTTTTCCCATTTCCAATTCTCCATACATTAATTGTTCTGGTATTCTGTCATCTGCCATACGAATAACATGGTCTGTTCAACGCAATCTGTGGTTGTCTATAATTGCTTCCACAGAGAGTGAATTGGCCCTTTGTATAACAACAGTATCAGGAATGTGAGACATCCAGTGGATTTCAAGCACAGACCAAAGCATTGTTGATGAAAACGTTACCAGTATCTTCAGATGTCTGCAATAAACTACCCATGTCTCACATGAATATAGCAGAGATGACATAACGCAGACATTATATATTTTAATTTTTTCTGTTTTTTATGCTCTTCTGACACCAGACATGGAACTTGAGTGCTGCAAATGCATTGGAGGCCTTCTTAATTCTTAATGCTATCTCATCAAGGGAGCAGTGGCTGTTGAAGGTGTTGTAGTGGCCCATGCGGTGTGTGAATGTGAGAAGAGAAGATGAGTTATCTCTAGGTTATGACTTCCGCTGGCCGGTCCAGCTACATAAGAATGTTGAACTTTAATGGCGTCCCAAGGAAACAAACAAGACGAATATGCATGTATGCGAACAAATATATATTAATAACAAATAGATTAATACACGAATTACAAATACATTGAAGACATGAATAAAATGTTACAGTGTTGTATGGAGAAATTATTGTGTGTGGGTGTTGAGTGTCCGTACGGATGCGTAAGCGTGTTCCCAGAATATGGGAAACGCTGCTTGTGTGAGAGGATCACATAGTGGTGTAAGTGAAAAAGAGAAAGTTTTTTTTTTACCTCACCTCACGCGCGAGGTTGCGGCCCCAGGAGAGGCAGTTTGGCCGCACGTGTGCGACGCAGTGGAAAGAGAAAGAGGCGAAAGGTCAGCCAGTATTTATACTCCCGGGAGAGAGAGACCCCTGTTGAAAGGTTAAGGAAATGAGGAGGAGCTAACTGCGACAGTGTTACCAAGGTATACAAATTTGTCTACTATCACAAGTCGACTACCATCAATGTAAATTGATGGCTCTATATACTGAATTCCTCAGACAGATTGATACATAACCATTGTCTTGTCAAGGCTGATGGACAGTCCAAAAGCCTTACATGACCCTGATAGTCGATCCATGAACTCCTGTGCATGTTGGATTGTGTGTGCAACTAGGTCACAGTCATTGGCATAGAGAAGGTTGCGCACTAAACTAAAAAAGACTTTTGTCTTTGCTGCAAACCTACGTATGTTGAAAAGCTTGCCAGTTGACCTGTACCTTATCATAATACCATCATAGCAGTCCCCGAACGCATCAAGCAGTACAATTGAAAAGTAGATAGCAAACAGTGTAGGAGCCAGAAGATCTCCCTGCTCAACTCCATTTTCAATCTTGATTGGCTCCGTAAGCATACCGCCAAAACTGACACAGGCTTCCATACCATCATGGAAGGACCTCAGAATCTTGAGAAAGTGGTGGTGGGCGGGGAACAGTTATATACAGACATAAACATGCAGGGGTGTGATGCATAAATTGTCGCCATTTTATATTTTTTTTAATTTGCGCATGTGTATTGTTTGTTTTTGATTTTGTCTACTGCAGAGCATAATAGTGTCAGCTGGGCACCATATGTGAGAAAAAGATTACCATGATGCAATTCACTCCACCAGAAATTTGAAAACGGCATGCTGTACTGCTTACATTTGCACTGGAAGCTACAATACAAACTTTTGGGTGTCAATGTGAGGACAGTGCACAGGATTTGGAAAGAGTTGGATGAGTCTAATGGTGATTACGAAGGTACAGCAGCTGGGAAACTCACTCTGATCATTCTGATAAGAAAAGAACTCCTGATGTTGTTGGTGAGATCCAGGCCATGATTGAAAACAATCCCCTCCAAGTCAATCAGGTTCATAGCCAGGGAGATAGTACTGCCCTGGATCAAGAGTATGGCTACCAGAATATCTGGCAACAGGACTCTACACCATTCCACACAAGCAGTGTAACCCAGTCATGGCTGTCAGACAACTTCTGCAACTATTTCACTCCTTACATTTGGCCACCTAACTCCCCAGACTGCAACCCCTTTGATTATTATGTGTGGGGTGCAGTTGAGCAAAACACCTAAAAAACTCCTTGTAGCACCAAAGAATGAATTGTAGGGAAGGATTATGGCAGCATTCACCAACTTCAAGAAGGAAACTGTCCAGAAGAGTTGCAGAAGATTCTGAAGTCATCTGGAGGAGGCCGTGTTTGAAGCCAATGGTGATTTTATTGAATAAATTTACTCTTTATTATTTCAAAATATTTTTGTGTAATTTTGGTAAATATTTCTGTTAAAATGAGATGTCAGTGTTATTTTCAGTTTATGTAATTTAGACAAGAATTTATCGATTGTAACCTGTATATATATATATACAGGGTGGCAATAAAGTCACTATACAGTTACTTACAATAACAATTAAGACAAACCAATAATGAACAGTCCAGAAATTCATTATTAAAATGGTTCTCTTTAATCTGGTTAATAACAATAAAATGCTATGGTAAACAATAGTAAATTAATTACTGATACTGTTCGAACTGCAGGCCAACTGCTTCAATGCTTTGCATTTTATTATAAGTAACTGTATAGTGACTGTATTTCTACCCTGCATATATATATATATATATATATATATATATATATATATATATATATATATATATTTGTACATAGAGACAAAAGGAAAACTTATATTAGCCAATGCATTTTGTCCTCCGAGGGACTTTATCATGACATTTGCCTTGATAAAGTCCTTCAGAGTACAAAACATATTGGCTAAGATAAGTTTCCCTTTTGTCTTTATTGATATTGTCTTTTTCCAGATATACTCTATCTGAATTTTTTCACCTATCTCTCTCTCTCTCTCTATATATATATATATATATACACACACACGTGTGTGTGTGTGTGTGTATGTGTGTGTGTGTGTGTGCATGTATTTTTGTGTTTTGAATTGTTCTAGGGGCTACTGAGTGGAAACAATTGTGGATCTGAACGCAGTATTTATAATGTTATTTGTTTTTATTTAATTTTTTATTTTATTGTTGATTGTTATTACTATGTTTTTGTGTTTATCTGTGCATTTGTGGTTAGTTAATTCATTTTTTACTTATTTAGTTTATTTACTTATTTGTTTGAATTAATTTATTTTACTTGTTGTTTATTTTATTTATCTATTTTGTTTATTCTTGTTCGTTTTCAGTTTCAATTTCCAAGTAATGTAGTAAAAATTCGCTTTCATGTCAGCATTTTGAGATGAGTTCTGATCATTTATTTAGTAGTTTGTGTTGGTCTTGAAAGGTAATTATAACTATTTTCTCCTCCAGGCAGAGTTTACAGTTTTTGGATTTATTGGTGTAGGCTGATGCTGTTTTCCTTATTCCCCATTATATTTTTGGTGTGTTTTGGTTTTTGTTTTTGAAAAAAAATCACAAATTGTTTTCATGGAAAATTTTCAGTCACACTACAGTCCTTGGTTCTCCCAACTAAAAAAGAAAGAAATCAGATGAAAATAAAGAGAGAAGAAGGAGAAAGTGTAAATAAAAGGATGCGGAGAAAGATGAGAAAAGAAAGTAAGAAGGAAGAAGTAAAGAGGAGAAAAGAAAAAAGCTATGAAAAAAAGGAAAAAGTAGGAAAGAAAAAAGATATCAGAGAGAAGGGAAAAGGAGAGTTTTTTTTTATATATTTTAATATATTATATATGTATTTATACATTATGCAAGAAGAGTCAGTTGCTATATATCCTGTCACTACAAGTGCATATATTTAAGTGGTAAATATGCCTTGAAAATAAATTTTGAAAATAGTTTCATTCAAGCAGATTTCAAATTTTGGCCAACAATCCATTTTTTCAATTTTGTTCAAACAAATATTTTTTTTTATTTGGCAAACTGATAAGAGTAGGAGGATGGGGAAGACATTATATAATTCAGTGTATAAAGGAAAGGATTGGAAAAAAGGCATAGGATGAGCAGGGAGAAGGAAGAAAGAAAGAAAGAAAGATGATAAAGAATGTTAAAGTACAACAGACAGAAAGATAGAAAGATAATAAGAAAGAAAAAAAGAAAGAAAGAAAATGAATTGGAAGAAAGATATAAGATGAGGTGATTGAAGAAAGACAGAAAGCTAGAAAGAAAAAAGATGAGAAAGAATGAAAAGTGCATAAGAAAGAAAGAAAGGAAAGTACAAAAGAAAGGAAAAAAAAAGACGAGAAAGAAAGTGCAACAGAAAGAAAGAAAGAAAGAAAGAAAGAAAGAAAGAAGGAAAGAAAGATGATGTGAAAAAAAGAAAATTGTGTCAGAAAGAAAGACGATTGGTAGAGAAAAGAAAAAAAGAAAAAAAGTAAAAATAAAAATGATGAGCAGCAAAGAAGAAAGAAAAAAGAGAAATATTTTTTTATCAAAGGTTTTGCTATTGACAAGCTCCAGGGAATTTCTCGAGGTGAGAAATTTCTCTAGAAGTGAAATGGCCATCTAAATGGGGTACAACAGAATTTCATTTTTATGTAATTCATATATATATATATATATATATATATATATTTAAAGACATTTATATTATGTTTAACGTTCTTTTTATAGATACATGTATTTAAGCAAATGCTCTGTTTTATAATAATATACATGTATCTATAAAAAGAACGTTAAACATAATATAAATGTCTTTAAATAAATTGTCGGGCTATGTCTAATTCTAAAATATATATATATATATATGTAATGTATTACGTCAATTATGTAAATATATGTAAAATTACGTCAATTACTTTATGTTTGAAGAGAATATTTTTCCTGTCTTTTTTCCTTTATTTTTTCCTCAGCTTAATTCTGAGAAATTTTTACATATATATATATATATATATATATATATATATATATATATATATATATATATAAACAAATGCATTTATATAAATATTTTTCTGGAAAATCATAATACCTGATAAATTAGTTGTATTAAACAAAGACATGCACAGACACAAATGTAAATCAATACTCTCATATATGTTAATATTGCAACATAGCAAATATACTCACATCAATATATATATATATGTATATATATATGTGTGTGCATATATATATATATATATATATATATATATATATATATATATATATATATATATATATTTATTTGCTCTTATTTTTTCGTTTTTCTCCTGGCACATCTTACTACTAAAAAGTTCAAATTTGGATTCATCTGTCCACAATAAATTTTGCTAAATTACGAATATTTTGTATGCGAAACATTACATTTTGTTTTCACCATTAACCTCTCAGTAGACTTCTTGAGATTACCAAAACATCAAGGGAAACATTAAAAAAGAACAATATCACCTGGTTTATGTATAATTTGAAAAAAATCATCTTTCAACAAGAAAACAATTGAAAATGCTCTATAAAATTTTGTTAAATTGACCTCAAGTGAAAAAGTACAAAATTTTGGAAAAGTATGACTCTCTCTCTCTCTCTCTCTCTTTGAATTAGTATCGAATGAATTGGATAGGAGAGTTTGAAGAGAATACCTAAAGAGTGATAACAAATAATATTAAATAGAAATCAAAATCTGCTACTTAGGCTCTTGCAATCTTTTTATATATATATATATATATATATATATATATATGTGTGTGTGTGTGTGTGTGTGTGTGTTGAATGGATGTCAAAATTCGTTGAAAAATGCACCCCTACCCTACCTAGACTTTTTCGGATGTAACTCATAATTGATACAATAATACTTAATAAAAAATGAACATGCTATCACCCTTGTCTAAATGATTGGATTTCTCTGTATCCTTGGAAACAAAAACAAAAAAAACATGAATTTTATGTGTGTTTAAAATTCAGTAAATCTAAAAATAAATTATTCCAAAATTCGCTGGAAGATGAAACAGAACTAATGCTTTTAATTTAATTATATAATTAAATTTGAAGTTTTTAACTTTGGTTTTTGAAACATGGTAATTCCTGTGTCGTGAAGAAACCATATTTTAAATCAGTTAATTTATAATATTTACGCTCTGTAAATTTAAAATTACATTGAGCACTGTTTTGTAAAAATAAAAATATCAATTATGAACACTAGATTATATATCTTACTGTTCTTTCTTTTTATCATAATATATATATATATATATATATATATATATATATATATATATATATATATATATATATATATAATTATTTATTTGAATATTACAACATAAATATGTTATAAAATCACGACAAAAGTAGCCATTTTGTTTCAACACTTCTTGTGTCTTGTCAAGTGATAATATAGAATATAGAATAAATGGTTTTAAAAGTTTCAAAATTAATCAACGATCCTTAGCTAAGAGTAAACGCTGTTACGTAAGCTAGAGTGGCCAATCAAAAAACAAGTATAGGATGATTCGAAAAATTTGACAACTAAGCAAGGTTATCTAGATATTAAAAGATTTATAAAATTTGAAATTAAAATTAAAAGTAAAAAATTAAAATTACCTATTTAGAAATCTAAATCAGATCTCTATTAAGTTTTAAATTGTAGAATTACCAAGGAGAAAAAAAAAAAAAAATATAAAAATAAAAATAAAAGATATACATGCTATTTAATTTATATTTTCATTGAAATTAAGTTGAAAGTTGTATTTAGAATCCCAGACATAGATGTATACATTTTTCGTTACATTTCAGCATGTTAGTCGCCTCTCACGTGAAATCATTCGAACAACGGCATGTTAAACGCTCGGACGTATTTAGATATATACACACATATACAAAAAAGCAAACCACACATAGGCAAATGCACTATACTTACACATACACATCGATACACACAGGCACATACATCTACATTCAATATGATCTAGACGGTCAAATGTCGAAGCTATTTGTGGCTTAATATGTTATTAAACGAATTTAAACTTGAAAAATTTAAACAAATAACTATATATAAATATATATATATATATATATATACATATATATATATATACACATACACACACATACACATATATATACATATATACATTTTTGAAAACATATAGTTTTCGACACATTTACAGACAAAAGTAAATAACCACCTCCACATATAATTGAACACTCGCACATCCGCATATAAATTAATACATGTACCCGCATAGACACATATAAGGATAATAGGTACGCATACACAGACCTACGTACATAAACATACACATAGATAAGCACATATAAATATATTGACCCATATGTCGACGCAGAAAAGTAAATAAGGCAAGTGAAGAAATACATATAAAGATGCAACCATATACAAGCACACACATACATACATACACATCTAGATGTACATACATAAGCACGCATGCATATATGCATATACACTAAATATATATATAGACATTTACAAATACAAGTGTATACATGAAAAATTAAACAAACGTAAATTAAAACGACATGAGTATAAAAATGCATATACACATCCGCTAGTACATATATATACACACATACATACGCAACTACACATAGATATATATACATATATATCTACAGACATACATATACATACATACATACACACATACAAACATACATATTCACAAATATATATACGCATATATACATATACATATATATATATATATATATACATACATACATATATAAACACACATACACATATACATACACACACATACACATATACGCACACACACATACATATACAAACACATATACATATATACATAAACATATAGACACATGCATAAAAAAGGAAAAAGAAATAAGCATACATAGACCAACTTATATTCTAATAATATTCCAACAACATTATGATAAAATATATTAAAAGTTAATCATAATTTAAGAAAAGAACAACGGTCTGTAAGCAATTAAAGGTACTTTATCAACAAAAGTAGATTTTAGTTTGTATCTATGATACACTCCAAGACACTAAAGCCTACATACAAATACACATACAATGACACACCAACATATATATATAAATATCTAATCCTATATAAATACCCATATCGACACATCCAGATAAACAATACAGAGACAGTCGAGCTCAACCATATAATCACCCACACATACATATAAATATACACCCATATACAAACACATATACATAAACATATACATATTTAAACATACATATATATACATATATATGCATATATAAACCTATACATACACATAGAAACATAGATACTACATATACATACATATATGCACACTCACACATACATATACATACATATGCAATATGCATACATATATCTACACTCACACAAGTACACATAAATATCCCCATATACCCATACATATACTCACACATTTAGTGGTAGACACTTACCAGAATTTACTCCCTTACTCATACACATAAACAGGTTAACCTATGATAGAAGCCAATATACACAACGATATACCTTCATAAAAAAAAAAAAAAAAAATCATATATATATCCCTATATACACATATACATATCCTACAGTAGAAATAACTCTACATAACATACACATATATACATCTAAATACAGACACGTATGATACTTTGTAAGTACCCAGTACACATTCATATCGATAAGGCGACTATCATGCTAAAAAGGTAATAGTCTATTAAGTTTCATTTATCATTATCATAGAAAGTATATGATTTCTATACTAAGTTAAATTTAAGACGATGCTTACAGTTAACTGTTAGTTCATATCTTTGATTTAAAAGATCAGTCTTATTTTTAAATCTAATTATTTCAAGTTTCTCGTTAAGGCATAAGTAACACGGGGCATATAGTGAGTTACATGTCCGGGCCTTTCTAATTAATTTCCATTTAACCTTAGGTGTTTTATTTTTCTCTTTCTGACTCCAAAAGTATTTGGATAATGAAGTCATATATTTATAGTTACTATTATTAAAAGATTGCAGGTGACCCCGCCAGCGTTCCTTGAATGGTCTCATGGTGCAACCTATGTAGAATTTCTTTATATTTGGATTTTCTAGTGTTGAAATAGTACTGAGATAAACTACAGAGCTAGTTAAACAGTTATTATTTAGTGGACAATTATTGGGATTCCTGCAGTTACATGATTTATTATTTGTGTCATTTTGCTTAATGTTGCTATGTGCAACCTTGTGGGTTGTCAGGCTTTCCGAATTTATATACTTGCTGAATATACTATTGTTATGTTTTTTAATTATTTTTTCTAGGTTATCAGCACAACTATAGCTTAACTTAAGAGTATTAGAGTTAAATATTTTACTGAGTGAGTTGGTTCCAGATATATATATATATATATATATATATATATATATATATATATAGAGAGAGAGAGAGAGAGAGAGAGAGAGAGAATAATCAAAATATTATATTCAGACTCTTATAATCTGATATATATATATATATATATATATATGGTCTGGGGCCCCTGCTGGTTGCCTCAGGGTTATTGATAAGATCCAGAGACGGATATGCAATGTGATTGGCCCTGATCTGTCATCTCGTCTGCAGTCGCTCTCTCACAGACGCGATGTTGCATCGCTCTGCCTTTTCTACAAGTACTTTGACGGTAATTGCTCCGAGGAGTTGCTTTCGCTTGTCCCTAGGCCTCGTGAATTTAAACGTCCTATGAGGCTGGCATCCCATTCCCACCCCTTCACTGTTGAAACTGTTAGATGTAGACGTCTCTTCTACTCCAATAGCTTCATGTCTCGCACATCTCACCTATGGAACTCCCTTCCCTATTACTGTTTCCCTGACAAATACAATCTCCAACGGTTTAAGTGTAGCATCAATCATCATCTCCAGTTGCCTTGATCTATCCACTTCCCTTCTCCACATCCTTTCATCTTTCATTCCTATCTGCTCTCGCTCCAAATCTTCTGTAACCCCCTTGCCTTGATCGACCCTCCATCTTTCTCTTTCTCCACATCCTCTCCTTTACCACTCCTATCTGCTCTTCCTCCATCCCTTCTGTAACCCCATGCGTGATAGTGGCCTCCAGCCTTGCTTGGGGTGATATGCTTAAAAAAAAAAAAATATATATATATATAGCAGATTGCAAGAGTCTGAGTAGCAGATTTTGATTACTATTTAATATTATTTATTATCACTCTTATTATACATATATATATATATTTTTATTACTATTTCTATCATATATATATATATATATATATATACTGGCCTCTCTTATTGTTTTTGATGCACAAGGGTCAAGGTGCTCTGTTCTAAGAACAAACAGCCAGACTATGTGCACATATCATTTGATTATAATTGTTAAGGCACTTTTTTGAAGAGCTGAATACAGAGAACTGGTGTGCTGACTTTGAATTCAAAGTAGTCCTTCTCCTAAACCAGTTGCCACCCAAGCTACATAACCCAGACTGTTCTGCTATTTACCCATAACTGGGAAGAGAAGAAATAGATTCATAACTAAGGGTATTAGCAAATAACTGAATGTAAAGAACTCTACTGGAATTTGAACTCTGCTCTCCTATTCTTCAATCTGAGCTGCTATCTATTACTCCACAATGCCTATATATATACAGGGTGTCCATAAAGTTTGTGTGCACTTTAAAAAATTTATAACTTTATTTGTATTTGCGATAGAAATAATTTGTAAAAAGGATTAGAAAGAAGTAAATCTATATTTTTTAAGGTTTTATTGAAATTTTATTTAAGTTTCCACATTAGCAATACAAAGGGTAATACGATTTTGCAGTTCACGGAAAACATTTGCCAACTGATTTACAGTAATGCCTGAAATCACATTAGTTATTTTAGCTATACTTAAAACTAGGTACATTAAACTTTATAACATTTTTTACAGATTATTTCTATCGCAAATACAAATAAAGTTATAAATTTTTTAAAGTGCACACAAACTTTATGGACACCCTATATATATATATATATATATATATTGTTTTATTTTTTTATTTTTATACCTATACTTAAACTGTGATGATGTAAAAAAAAAACAGATGATGCAATTTATAAATAAAAAAATATTACACAAATTGATATCTGGGAAAAAATTCAATAAAAAAAAAGAAAAGACTAAAAACATCCATACGGCTTGCAAATAATCAATCAGCACCGCAATGGTAGATAGGTTCTGGCTCTTTAGGTAATATATATATATATATATATATATATATATATATATATATATATATATATAAAAGTGAACATAGAAGTCAACACTTAGAGGCGACAGTCTGTTTCATGCTAGATGCAATCGTCAGGCTTACACATATATATATGTTAAATTTGCATACAGGTTCATACAGAATTTGATCTTTCTTGGCAAATCATCTATTATCACAATGTGAAATACTTAATTACAAAAGTAATAAAATCATAAACAAAAAAATAAATAAATGAAATTTAGACTCTATATGCATATTTAAACATTTAAAAATTTCATTGTCCCCTCTCCTTCATGTACATGTGTAGTTACATCAATGGAAACATCACTTAAGTCCTCAAGAATGGAATGTATCACATGAAAAAAATTTTTTCTGCTCTCATTAATTTTCCTAACATGGTTCTGGTATATTGAAGAAATTGAAAATGAATTCTCTCACAGATGTTTCAGTGAAACAATTGACATAAATATGTCGATGTATTTATAACTCTTCATTATAAAGCTGAATTATAATGACTACTTATTTATAACTGTTAACTAGCAGCATGGCCCGGTGTTGCCCGTGCTTGATTCAAAAATCATACGACTCATACAGCAATCGCTATCACTTGACTTAAAATATTTTTGCCCTTCCTTGCCTTTAAAGGAGTGCCCTTTGCTGTGCTGATGTTGCTACATGCCTTACTTCTTGCCTATCTCACACTGCAAATTTTTTATAAGCTCTATACTAAACATTAAATCTGTCACGAAAAAAGAACTAAACAAAATGAACACTAAACGATCAGCTTTAAAAAAGCACTCATAACTGGAAAAAAAGAATGTTAACAAATACTTTTTCACACCCAACCCAGTTCTGTGGAATCAGAATCAACGTTGAGTTTAAGCAAGCGAATGAGCCAATTGGAGTAAAGTGCCATTCAGATTTAAATTTTTCCCACTTGTGCTGAATGCAGCTATCAATTTCTTTTTGCATGCTAGCATGCTAGTTAACATTTGTGTCAGTCAGCTGTTGGCTCTCACGTTGGCCAATAGAATCTTCCTGCCTATTTGCGGCAGCCAGCTATAGGCTCTCACTCTGGCCAGTAGAAAATGGCTGCAAACTACATGAAAACTGCTGTAGAAGCATGAAAAAATCAATTATTTCCACTATCGATGGAAGTTGGGAAATGCAACATTGGTCTTGGCCTCTCTGCTAACTTGGAACATGTGCATGTAAATTTTGGTGCAAATCCGTCAAAAATTGCGGTTGTGCATTTGTTACACACACACACACACACACACACACACACACACACACACACATCCTGCCTTTTATAGATAGAGATTATAATGTAGGCTTATTTATCTTTATTATCATTGTTAAAAATATTTGAAAGATAAGTAATAGAGGAAGAAATTGATTATCCTGATTTGAACCAATAGTAGAAAAGTGAAACGAAATAATGTTATGACTCAAAACGCTTTTCCTACAAATTTGAAAATATGTCCTCGACCATAAAAAACATTACGTTGCTACAATCAATTAATAAGAAAAGGATAAAAGAATAAGATTATCGGCAAATTTTGTTAAAAATGTTTGAATGATAGTAGATGAAGAGGGACATGTTACAAAAGGCACCAATTGAAATTATAAGTCAGTCGCACTCTGTTGCAGTTTCATAACTGGATTCTGCACGTCTCATTTGATATGTGCTGCAGAGGAAGGTCATGAAATCAAGGGCGTTGGTCACTTTTTGGTAATTTAATGTCAACCTTGAACAAATTCACAGCATCAGCATTTTTCTTCTACTCTGATTTTCTTTCACCTTCAACTAACTCTTTCACAGCCAAATGGCGACAGGGGATGGATGACAGAACCAGGTTTTGAAATGAGAAGCTTCTAGTCTTGAACCTGCACGTTGATGGCAAATTTAGCCATCATCATAAATGAAGTGATTAGCAAAAATTAAATACTTGGATACAGATAAAGCCAACGACGACATGGATTATTTATAACATTAATTAATAACTTAATTACAAAATCTATTTATTCATAACTTTTAATTTTATTCTCTATTTAAAATTGCTAATGTCAATTTATTTATAACTGTTCATTACAGTGTTCATTTATAACTTAATTGTGATATCAATTTATTTGTAGCAGTTCATTATAATTAATACCAGTTTAATATTTTAATGTTCATAAACATCTATGAGTTCCCCCCTCAGAAATCCATTGAGATAGTAAGATTCCTTCTAAAAGTTAAGCAAAGTATTAAGAAACAGAAAAATCTTCTTTAGGAACAAAGATAGTTAGTCTGAACTGTTATGAAAAATCAGTCCTCCTGCAAGGCAATGTTTTGTGATGTCAATGAACACTTGTTGACATTTCTGTAATGTCAACTAATACTCATCACTTTCATAATGCTTCTTGTAGTAGAGACTTTGTAATTGCAGATACAACTATAGCAACACCGTTGAATAATACTGGTGCCAGATGCTTTCAATTAACACTTACACTAATAGTGTTTGCTTGATAAGACTCAAGGACACATGGCACAGTGGATAAAGGCATTGGTTAGATCCTGTGACATGACCCAAAGAGTGTGAGTTCAATACTTGGTTAAGGCAGTGGAGAACTTGCAGAGGGGAATTAACAGGAGATAACTGACATCCATTAAACATGGCACGTGGAACTAGAACAGTCTACACCAGTAAGTGAAATAAAGATAACAAAGAGGCAAAACTTACTAAGAACTACAAAAGACAGGAAAAGAGACAATATCGTCCACTTAGGCTGATCAAATTTCAGTACAGGCCTGACTAAGTCACATTATTATTATCCAGATGCTCTATAAGGTAAGGAAATCAGCTACTTTGTGGAACAAACTCCCACATAGATGCTTCCTTGGACACTACAATCATAACCTCTTCAGGTCAAAGGTCAGTCATTATCTATCCCCCATATTATTATCATCTTCACTTTATAGAACCTCCTTATTCATTCATATTACACACTTTAACAAATGGTTCTTGAACCCTGTATTGGTTTAAGTTTAGTGAAAAAAAAAAAAATTACCCATAAGGATTTGATATGCCGTTAAACAAATAAATTTATCGACCATGCCAGACAGCTAAGCAACAGAGCTGTTTCGATTTGAAGGCACTCTTCAAATCAGTGTGATTTCTCATTTTCAGCATTGTTGCTTATTTCCGAGAATGCTCATCTACCCAGGCCAGTTTGGGTTTCTTCACCACACACAAAGCCAACCTGTGGTTTATACAGCAACTATGCTGAGGGAAACTTAGTTACCGTTCAAAATGTTTTGCCAGAGCTTCATACAATTTTGAATTCAGAGTTGTCCTTCTGCTATATTGGTTACCACCCATGATTAGAGAGTTCAGTCAGCTCTGCTATTTTACCCATAGCTGGGGGGGAGATAAGACGTATTCATACCTCTCCCAAGGTATTTGTATGAAAGTGAATATAACAATCTTAAACGGTACTGAATCAGCAATATCACATTAATCTACATATCAGACAAACACTGAACATGATGATGACTAGAAGGTACTTGGTCGAAACAGTATCTATAATAACATCTATATCTACCAGGATGGAAACAACAGCTCAAAATAATACAAGTAAACCATGACCAATTTCTTACACTGCCCATGCATCCATAGATAAGCACAAGGGTGTTTTCCCAACTCTAATGCGAATCACTATTTTCTCATTATGGAAGACAATCATGGCAATTTTTTTTCTTATTACTCCTCTCTCTGTGAATCAGTATGACTTATTTTGACTTACAGCAACCATAAGCAGTTTTACCATAAAAGCAAGGAGTAAAAGTGAGCAATTAATTCCCTACCAACATAAAATGCTAGCTTTCATGAAATAGAGACTTCCCTGCTGCCAAAAGAGGTCTTTCGTGGAAACAGGCACAAGTAAAATGCTTTCGATATTGTCAGACTGCAAGCTGTAACAGAAGATACAGAACTAATGGCGATAAAAAGGCTCAAGTTTCGCAGGCCAACACACACATGGCCAGCCAGGTGGAAGATAGTTTTAAACGCTGTTAAATGAGGCAGTAATATGAATTAGGTTTTAGTGGCTGGCCACTAGAGAAGGTGGAGAAAAAGAGGAAAACATTGGATAGTTTCAAAAGAATTAAGGCTTGTACTTTGGATGCCAAACATATTCTTTTTCTCATACAACCCTTCCCAGTT
The DNA here is from genome assembly GCA_964036315.1 of Acanthosepion esculentum. Classification (NCBI taxonomy): domain Eukaryota; kingdom Metazoa; phylum Mollusca; class Cephalopoda; order Sepiida; family Sepiidae; genus Acanthosepion; species Acanthosepion esculentum. The sequence goes on along the minus strand of OZ038496.1, from coordinate 16,821,966 downwards.
CCCAAGACTTTTGTGAATCAATCTGTTGGACTGTTGCATGAAGTGGAGAATCAAGAATATGCAGAACAAACTCAAAATAAAAACAGAAAAAAAACATATAACAGCATTAAAAGAGAAATATTTCTCCAGGAGAAGGTGAAAAAAAATGGCTTCTTCTTTAGATGTTGGTCATCTAGTCAACACTTGAATGGAGAAGTTTGTATTGCCCTTAATGAAAAAGCAAAGGCAGAGTTAAAATCTGAATAACAAAGGGAAGAGAATGGAGATTTGGGTAAGAACTTTTGGGATTGATGAGAAGAGATCTTTAAAGGGTCAAGAAGAGTAATTTGTGGGGTTTACATAACGATTCTGGCAGCAGATGTTATCTTGTGTTGTTTTATTTTTAAGAAAGAAAAATGAATGAAAAGAATTTTTTATCCTCAGGTGATGTGAAAAATATTAAAAGAAAAATATTTTATGAAGCAAGAATAAAAAGTAGAAAGAAAAATTGAATGAAGGAAAGAAATGTAATTTAAAAAATATTAAGTGATGAAAGAAATTCATAATGAAAAATGAAAAAAGAGTGGTGAAAAATAGCAGATGAATGAAAGAAAAAACACTGTCCAAATGAAATGTGCTTTAAGAGAAAGAAAGAATAAAAAAGAAAATATTTTGAATGAATGAGTGAAACAAAGATACTGTTAAAATATTGTATGAATGAAATGCATTTTAAAAAATAAAAGAATAAAAATGAGAAAATATTGAATGAAGGAAAACAATTAAAAAATAAGGTCTGAATTAGATGCTTTTTAAAAGAAAAAAAGAAAAATGACAAAATAATGAATGAATGAAAGGCAAAATATAAAGTATGAATGAAATGCACTTTAAAAAATAAAAGAATAAAAATGAGAAAATATTGAATGAATGAAAATCATTTTAAAAGAAAGAATGATAAAGAGCAAAATATTGAATGAATGAATTGTGCTTTAAAAGAATAAAAATGAAGAAAAAGTTAATGAATGAAAGTAGTCTAAAATGAATGCAGTATAAATACAAAATATAATTTATGAATGCAATATCCTCATAAATATGAGTGAAAAATATTCAATGAATGAAAGTCGTATAAACGAAATATATACACTATTTACATTATTCGGACTATTGTCCTCATCTTTGTCACCATATTTATCACAACATTTCAGCCATTGTACGCTCCAGTCTTCTTCAGGTGGTTAGAATGTCGAACTGAACCCTGTTCTTGTTCCACATGACATGTTTAATGGATGTCAGTTATCAGTTATCCCCTTTATTTAATTCCCCTCTACAAGTTTTCCACTGTCTTAACCGAGTATTGAACTCAGACTCTTTGGGTCCTGTCACTGGATCTAACCAACGCCTTTATCCGCTGTGCCATGTGTCCTTGATATTAAAAGGAGATAACTGATAACTGATATCCATTAAACATGGCATGTTGAACTAGAACAGTCTACCCCAGTGAGTGAAATAAAGGGTTCAGTTTGACATTCCAACCACCTGAAGAAGGCAGTAGCATACAACAGCTGAAATGTTGTAATAAATATGACAACAAAAATGAGGACAATAGTCTGAATAATATAAATAGTGTACATAATACCACATTTCAGAAATGTAGACAGATAATGAAACATATAATTATGAATGAAATATCCTCAAAAATATGAATGAAAAATATTCAATGAATGAAAGTCGTATAAATGAAACATATAATTATGAATGAAATATCCTCAAAAATATGAATGAAAAATATTCAATGAATGAAAGTCATATAAATGAAACATATAATTATGAATGAAATATCCTCAAAAATATGAATGAAAAATATTCAATGAATGAAAGTCGTATAAATGAAACATATAATTATGAATGAAATATCCTCAAAAATATGAATGAAAAATATTCAATGAATGAAAGTCGTATAAATGAAACATATAATTATGAATGAAATATCCTCAAAAATATGAATGAAAAATATTCAATGAATGAAAGTCATATAAATGAAACATATAATTATGAATTTTTTTACTAATGTTTGCCCAATACAAGACCCAAGAGCCACTCAATGTAGAGGGTCACTGTGTGGAGTTATCTTAGCATTAGGAGTATAGAACTGAAGCAAACTCTGGAAGGAACCAACGACACTATCCAAAACAGGAAACAATGGATAAACCTCTATCCCTGTTCAAAAGACTGGAGAGGAGTGTGAACTGGACAATTCGGTTGAAATTTATATAATCTTTATCTTAAAATTTTTTTCAGGAAAATAGGTTTCTCAAGTCCAGTAGCTGATATCGCTTTTTTCAGTATTGATGGGGGTTTCTTTTCTAACCTTTTGTTTGAAGCAATGTGAAAGACCAACATCATGATTATGCTATTATTTACTATTCTAGTTCCATGTGCTATTTGTTTTAATAATTTCACTGCAACAAGACAACAATAACTGTCTGGAGTTGAATAAAATGTAACAAAGATTCAAGTCTTCATGTTATTATCTTTTTTTTTCTTTTTTTTTATCATTTCACCCCAAACAAGGCAATAAAGCCACTAAGACACAAGGGTTTACTGAGTGTGAGAGCATATTAGTAAAAGAAAACATTATTAAGGAGAGAGAACAATAAAAGAACAGAAGATGACAATTGACATTCTATTTGAATTTTTGAAGATCAAAGTTGATTGGAAAGCAAGAAGCCATAAGCGAGAAGTGTGAGAAAATAAACTGTGAGCATAAAATTTACAGTTACATGTAGCCATTTCAACTGTAAAATGATGAGACCTAGCTGCCAATCGAGTACTGCACTTAAATTCATAAAGGCTAGGTATCAAGTAGAAAAGCTCATCAGAACAATAACCATGAAAATATTTACAGAAAAGTCTCAGAGAACCTATGTTACAGCAGTAGGAAACTGACTGAAACTAAGATGCTAGGTCAGGACCACTGACATTGCAGATTCTTCTTTGTATCTTATCAAGAATCTCTAAATATATAGCAGAAGCACCAGATCACATGTGGCAACAATATTCAATGCGATTGGTAGATGTATATAAACATAAAATAGATTCTGATGAGAAAAAATGTCTATCAGCAGACATAGCAATTGATTCAATATAATCTTTCCAATTCATGTCCGTGGAAAATGTTAGCCTGGTAAGTTGCAAAGAGTCAATCACCTGGAGGTTAGCATCAGCCATGTTAATAGAAGGTAAAAAAAGGTTCCCTCAGATGATTAAAAGAGAATAGTTTTGTTTTGGAGAGATTAAAATTAACAAGGCACTTCTTGCCCCAGTTAACAACAGATTGTAGGTAATTTTTGAGATCAGCTGCCAATTTGACCTTATCGAACACATTACTATTAACACAGGGGCAAATAGTTGTACCATCAACATAGATACTGAGTTGAGAACTGATGATATCAGGAATAACATGAAAATTAGGAACAATGTCTGTCGAAGGACAGAGCCCTGGGGGACACCTGCATTAATGTAAAAAGATCTAGAAGAGTGGCCATTCAAGAGAACTTTCATTTCATGATTTTATAAAACAAATTGAATCAGGTCAAAATTTTGTTCATAAATACCATAACTTTTATTCCTTTTCAAAATGCTTCAGAGATGTCCAAAGCAATGGCCTGAGCTTCACCATTCTTATCTAACACTTGATAGACTCTTTCAGCAATAACCGTTAACACATCAGCAGCTGACCAAGATAATTGAAAACTATATTCCATTATCTAATAGAAAACTATGCGATGTGAGATGCTTAACCAATTCAGAGAACTTTGCCAAAAAGAGATAAAAGGCTGATAGTTAGAAGGATCAGACAGTTCACCTGAGTTCTTAAAGACTGGAGCTACAGAAGAGGATTTTAGACAAGTAGGAAAACAAGAAGCAGCAAGGAATTTATTGTAGAGTTTAGAGAGAACACAAGCTCGTTCAGGACCATATCTTTTAAGAATGATTGCAGGAATACCATCAAGTCTACATGCTTTGAGGGGATCCAGTTGAGAGATGATAGCAGAAATGATGGATGGAGTTATATTTATATCATAGAATAGAGAGATTCAGTTCTAAGTAGAAAATCAGGCAAAGATTGTGATGAAAGACTTGACTTACCTCAGAATTCAAAACGGGCGCGAACGTATCTTGCCTGCAACGTGATGACAAAAAGAAATATGGCTGCTATTGAAGACACAATTTATGTGTGTCGATCTCGTCCAAAACGAGACGATATTTGCACACATGCAAATTTTGGCCATATCAGAATAGCATAAAAAGTGGGGTGCCAGCAGGACAAGGGAAGGGAAGTCATTCAGCAGACTGCGTTCAATAGAGCTGGACGTACAGATTGATAGACGGACAAAGAATAGAGGAAGTCGAAGTAGGCGCGGCTGAGATGGTGACTGTTTCACAACTGCCCAGTGTAATGGCTGAGAAAGGGAGTCACGCAATCCATTTCCTTGAAGCGACCGAAGAAGAAGATGAAACAGCTGGCCTGCCGACGAGCACTGCACTTCACTTTTTGACCCCCGCCCACCTCATCACCATTTTTTCTCTACAAAGATACTCCATACGTCAAGAGTAAAATTGGAGAAGAATTTATGAGCAAAGATGTTAACACCTCAAGTTGGGTGATGAGGGGATTGATAGAAGACTTATTCTTATTTAACGCACTATTACAGAGCTGCCAGTTGTCACAAGAACCAAACTCATTTGAGGTTATATGGCACTGCATTCTATCAGCAAACAAAAACTTAGCCTCTTTGAGAACATGTTGACAATTATTATGAGCCGTCACAAAGAGGCTTTTGTTGTGATTGGAATTATCATGCTGGTACACCCAGACAAATTGATTCATGTGGGTTATGGTGTGAACCAAGGAGAAGACTGTGGTTTTGCCTGGTATTTCTGAGAAGGTACAAAAGCATTGATTTAACTCAAGAAGAAACCACTGTGGCACAATTCTCAATAAGAAGGTTAAAATATCAATCCAAATGGCATCTTGAAGAAAGTCACAAAATGAATCCCAATCAGTGATCTGAGAACAGAATGAAATCTTGTGAATAGGAGGTTCCTAATAAATGACTTAAAAGAAATATCAACACATACTCCAACACATTCTGAATTGCCAGGAGGAGAGAGTTCTGATGCTTGACAAGAACTAGGAGAGAAGGAGGTAAGAAATTAATGAAGTAAAGAAGCAAGTTGATCAAAATTAGTTGGGAAACAAGTAGGGAAATACACTGACTAACAGAGTGAGTAATTACAGTCCTGAGAAGAAGGAGAGTGATTAATAAACAAGTGATAGCTAACAGAGTACAATAAAGAAAATCGAAAATACATGAAAGAATCATCTGGAAAGTCAAGAGACAATTCTCTTGACATTGGAAGAATCTTCAGTAATATAAGTTTCTCAAGCCCAGTAGCTGTTATTGCTCTTTCCAGTATTGATGGGTTTCTTCCCTAACCATTTTTTAAAGTAGTGTCAAATTTTGACATCTTGACTGTCATTATTTTTTCTTTGAGTTACATGCGATATCTATTTTAGTCGTTGCGGTTCTTGAAAATCCTACAGTGATGCAATTTCTTTTATTTCGTCCAGTCATTTGTTCGTAATTCTGTAATGCCAGTCCATAAAGTCTAAGGAAAGATGGTCTTCACCAAAGCGTAAACACTTCACTTAACCATCATAATTAGTCATTTTTAACCATCTGAGAAAGGAGTTGACTACAGCCAATAGTTTAGATATTTCTGAATGAGTTTGGTATCATGTATAGTATCCATATGAAAGTCTCAATCTGACAAGGCTATTTAAGTACATGACTTTTTGAAACCAGGGAAGAAAAAAAGGTAATAAAATTAAATTGAAATACCAAAAAGAAAAAGAAAGAAAAGAGAAAAAGAAAGAAAAGAGAAAAAGAAAGAAAAAGTTATAAAACAGAAAAAAAAAGTGAAAAAAATTATAAATGGAGAAAAATAATTTTAAATAAATTAAATTCGAAACACAAGGAAAGGTTTTAAAAAGAGAAATATAAAATATAAATTAAGAAGTCTAATTAATTTAAAAAGGAATGAATGAATAATGAATGAAAATGAAAGAGCTAAAAGGAAAATGAATGAAGGTTAAAGAAAAGGAAAAATGTAAAGAATCAATCAAAATGTATGAATTACAGAAAAGAAGAATGAGAAATGAATGAAAATAGAAAAAAAAGATTTAGTGAAAGGAAATGAACAAAAAGTGAAACAAAAAGAGACAAAGAAAAAGGAAAATGAAAAAGAAACTGTTTCATTGCTTCCAATGTGGAAACAATGAGATAAAGTGGAGAAGCTGTAAGTGATGCATGTTGTAGATGTCTGTTGGTCTCAGCTTCTTCAGGTCAGAATAAAAGACAAAACTGTGTGTAAGGAATATGTATTGGGATTTTTGAGGATACGAAGGGCAAGAAATTAAATTACCTTATCAGATTCAATGACCAGAAACCAGAAAGGGAATTTGTGGTGTTTGTTGTTTTTATATATACATATACATTTTAATATATTTTCTGTTTATACGTTATTTTTATAGATAAAAATATTTAAGTAAATTGTCTATTTATAATAAACAGTATTAACAACATTTACTGCCCTGAATATCTGAGAAATTTCATTTAAAATATGTGATCTTCGACAGGAATAGAACCTGTATCCTACACAGAACTGTCATATAGCCTGATATGCTATACCATTTAGCTACAGTTTACAGTTTATTATAAACAGAGCATTTACTTAAATATTTGCATCTATAAAAATAATGTACAAACAGAAAATATATTAAAATAATTGTCAAACTTAGCCCATTTCATAATACACACACACACACACACACACACACACACACACATATATGTATCTTTTAGGCATGTCTGACTGATTAAATTACAAACATTATGTCTGATTATTTTAATCATAATCTTTTAATATTCACAAATATTTTTCTGTATATTATAATTAAATGAGGCAAGAAATGCACTGTAACAGTGAGAATCACTTTTATTTCCCAAGTACTTTCCATATATATATATATATATATATATATATATATATATATATATATATATATATATATATATATATATATATATATATATTAGAGCCATTGGTATCTACTGGATTTTAAATCAGCCAATGAAACCAAAGTTTTTTGGGTTTTTTTGCAATGGCTTTTGCTAATTTATGGGGTGTGATGTTTATCCCTGATACTATGGAGTGCATTGGAGTACCTGGTTTGTTTGCTTGTTTGGTTTTTATATATATATATATATATATATATATATATATATATATATATATATATATATATATATATTATTATTATTATTATTATTTTTATTATATGAGATTATAATAAAAACATTTTGAAATATGGCAGCAACATATGTTGCTGCCATATTTTATGCGATCGTCATTGATGGCAGGTCTATGTTCCAGCTTATCATGACATGAAAAAATAACTCACCCACTTCCACCCTCTGGACTTACTTTTCTGTTTAGTATTTAATTGGTTAATCAAAACATACCCACAAGTCTATTTTTAATTCTGACCTTATGCCCCCACCTTACCTTTCGGAAAAGAGATAACACTTTGTTTTTAAATTTCCTTAAACATTATTTAATCACCAGCTTACTTACCATTGCCTGAAGAAATACAATCATAGTATTGAAACATGAAAGCTTTTGTTTAGCAATTTCAAAATGTTTTTATTATAATCTCTTATAATAAAAATATAATAATAATAAATTGCTCTACTTTGTATTGAGCACTATCTTAAAAGTAAATGCTATGAACAGTGGATTTTTACTCCCATTTGTCCTTTCTCTCATTTGGGTATTTATTTTAGAATATTAAAACAAAAACATGTTAAAAATTGCTACACAATTGTCATTGTGCATGTCACAGTAATTTAAAATCACCTGAGGAGATATATTGATATGTGTTGAAACACGATCGTAATTGTGTAATGATTTTTAACATATTTTTGTATTAATATCCTAAAATAAATAATACATATATATACATACATATATATATATATATATATATATATATATATATATATATATATATATATATTAGAGCCATTGGTGTATGTTGGATTTTAAATCAGCCGAATGAAAATATGCCCCTCTTATTCTAAAAAAAAACAAATGTATTTTTCTTACATACAGTTTCATCTTTCATTTTGACCTGAAGAAGCCAAAACCATCAGTTGTTGTTGAAACGTGTCACTTCCAGCTTTTGTATTTTATCTCATCCTCTCTAATTTTGTTTTTGATATTGTGCTAATAAAATAAGCACCCCCTAATCTCCTCTGTCAATTGTAACTATCTATTACAATAAATATAATGGTTTTCGGCACCAATGCTGACTTAGTCTAATGAAGCTTCATAAGTTTCTACCTAGTGTTTTTATTATATTACAAATACTCACACTCTCAAATGTAGAAAGCTTGCAGGCCAGCTTATATCATAATAGACATTTTTCTTCTTTTTTTTTTAATTCGTATCACTAAAGCCACTAAAACGCAATAGGTTAGAGGGTGTGAAAGAATTAGGAACAGAAACATTAATAATGAGCAGGAAGAGGAAAGAGTAATCAGGAGGACATTAGATAGCGATTGACATTGCATTTAAATTTTTGCAGATTAAAATTGGCTGGAAAGCATGGAGCCAGAACTGAGTTCCCCAAGTGAGAAATGCAATGAAAGAAACTATTAGCATAGAACTTACAGTGACATCTAACCAGATCAACTGTAAATTGATAAGATCACAACACCAATCTAGTACTGTGCTTAAATTCATAAAGTCTAGATACCATAGTGAAGAGCTCATTCAAACAATTACCGTGAATGTATTTACAGAAAAGGCAGAGAGAGGCAAGTGGTGGGTAAGTGACTGAAGATAAGGTGCTAGATCAAGACCAATAATATATCTGATTCTTCTTTGGATTTTATCAATGCACTCAAGATAAATAGCAGGGGCATTTGATTATATGTGGCAGCAATATTCTAAGCGGGGATGAATGGTAGACTTATAGATATGTAAGGTAGATTCTGGGAAGAAAAACTGTGTCACATGATACAGTGAACCGACCTTCTTAGCATCTGATCTAGCAATGGATTCAATACAGTCTTTCCACTTCATGTCAGCTGAGAACGTTATCCCAAGAAGGTGCAATTAGTCACTTTAGTGGAGGTTAGCATCAGCCATGCTGATGGAATTGACTCAAAATGATCAAGAAAAAAAAAGATGTGATGAAAAATGATGAAAGAGAATTAATGAAAATAAAATGGTTGAAAGAGAATTTAAATGAAACAGAAAAAGAAGTGAATGAACCAAAAGTATGAAGATTACAAATGAAAGATCAAAGATAGTAAATAAAAAAAAGAAGAGATGAAACAAGAAAACTGCAAAGAAAAACAGAAGAAAGAAATTGAATGAACAGAGAAGAAAATGAATGAAGGAAAGAAATCCTCAAACGCTCGACGAAAAAGAAGGAAAAGTTTGTTGACGAGGCATAAAAGTTCAGCAATCTGTTTTCAAACCGAAAAAGAAAATGATGGCAACACAAAAGGAAACAATTTGATGATTCAGTCAATCATTTGATACTGAATTAAAATAATTATTTGATTCAGATGTTCAGTGACCAAAGTTGACAAAGAAATACTAATTGACAATTCATTTCATTGACACATAATCCTTTCTCAATGTGTCAAAGAAAGTCATTTTCATTCCTTCTCTTGTAGAGAGCTACAAAGCCGGTTTCAATAAAGATAAACTTCACTCGACAAAACCATAAAAGAGGAATGAAATTTAAATGCATCAAAGTATCAAGTAAATTTTTTTATGATTCCAACTAATGGCAACATGAGATGTAAGATCTTTTCAGCGAAAATACGCTTTAAAAGGACTCTTTAATCTGACGCCACCACTCCTTGCATTTATCTGTAGAATAGAAGCAAGCCGAATTTTCACCAAAGTGTCGCTCTGGGATTCATTAGTCAACCTAAGGTTACAATGATTTTAGATTTTTGTGTCTTTCTAGAATCCAGTGAGTTGTCTGCTTCTACAAATCAATCATTTCAAAAGCTTTCTGATTTTCAGTCTTGTACTCAAGAGAAAGTTAATTTATTTTTTCAAAGAAAATTATTTTTTTTATATTCTTGAAAATATAATTTAAAATTTTATGGCCCTGCCTGGTAGAAAAGACTATCAAGAATTTTATTTTAAACATTTCACCCAAGACAATCGTCCTGGGTATAACAATAAACTACATCTGGCAGCAAGGCCTCTGATTGGTAAGTTTTGAGGAGTGTGGAGCCACTTCTTAATTGCCTTTGTTCCCAGGTTCACCCTGACCCAGGGTGGTAGCACCTGTTAGGATCCCAGCTATGAGCAAATAGTGAACCCCCCCCAAAAAAAATAGGGTTAAAACACTGAGAAAAACTAAAAAAAATACCAACAATAGATTTTTGCTAAAAAAATTACCAGTAACATGTTTTAAAAAAAAATTTCCCAAGTTCTCAAGAAAATTAAATTTCAGCATTAAATGACCCATAAGATATTGATATGCCATTAAATGAACAGACCAACCCAAAGCAAAGCATTTAAGTCACTAGGATGCAAGGAGTATGAAAGAATATGAGAAAAATATGTTTTTCTCTTTTCATGAAAATAAAATTTAAAATTTTATGGCCCTGTCTGGTAGTAAAGACAATTAAGAATTGTTTCTCTAAATCATTTCACACAAAGCAAGGCATTGTAGGTACCTTCATAAAATAGCTGAAAAAATAGCATACCATGATGAAAAAATGCCCCAAACTTGATAAAAAAATTTTAGCACCAAATATTTTTATGTTATTATTAAGAGGAAAGACCAAAGAATTTTTCATTATTTAATTATATTGTTTAATCCTTTTTAGAATGTTTGAAATTTTAGTTAAAAATCTTGTCTTTCTTGCATCAGAAGGTGGATTATAAATTAGTAAAACAAATTTTAGCATCTATTTTGTGTTGAAAAGACAATGATTTGGAAATTCTTGCAAAAACCAAATGATTGTCAGATTTCAATGACACTTTCAGGACTTATTCACAAATGAATTAAATTATTTTAGAAATGTTCATTTTAGAAACTTTTGATGAAAATATTTTTTACATCTGTTACAACTTATTTAATTTTATGAAATTTTGAGAAATTCACTAGCATAACTCTTAATGCTTATATTAGTTAAATTATATTAGCAGAATGAGTTGTAGAATTTAAATCCCCTATATTCTTGGTCAAAGAGGATTTCCATTTACCAAAAATCTGCTCTGAATCATAAAATAAAAAAATGCAATACAACTAAGATATTATTTAATTAAAAAAGCTTTTACATTAAGGACACTATTGTCTTAAGAGAAAAAAAATTTTGATGAATAATGAATATATTTTCATTTTTTTAAATTCTAAATAGATTGAGATATATATATATATATATATATATATATATATATATAGGTCTAGATACTGAATACATAAAAATTATAAAAAAAAGGTGCTCACATATTCTTCAGTTATTTTTTATGGATATATCAACCATAGAAAAACATAAGGTAAAAAAATCCATCTGTCATCAAGCTGTCAAGATGACAACTTAAATAAACACCTGTTACTGTGTTAAAAATGAATTTCTGCAATATTTTATACTGAAAATAATATTTGATTAAGATCAGATTAACTGATCAGCTAATAATCCCACCCAAATTTAGTGTCAGAAAAATATATTTTATTTTTGAAAAAATGTTTGAATAAAGAGAATTACATTGTGATGAACAATGGCTAAAAATGATGCTGAAGACAGTATTTTTAGAAAAAAATTCTTCCAGTCAATTTAAATTAGTTTTAAGCAAAGTATTTTGCTGATTGGCAATACAAGAATCCCTGAATTAGTGCAGCTAATGTGTACATTGGTAACTATAAAAAATCAATTTTCAATTACTATCGTTAAACTGAAGAATGTTCTACTGCAGTAATCAAGTATTATGTATGTACTAAGCAAATTTTGGTATTTAAAAATTTTAGCATATTAATTAAAAATGCATTAATCAAATGCACATTAAACAAGGGATGTCTGTATTAAATTTAATCTATTAGCTTAAAATTAAAAATAAAATAAAACCTTCAAGAATGGTTTTTCACTTTTTTAAATTCATTTTAAACCTTAGATATCACGAATCTCTTGTGGTACCTACATTAATATTTGAGTGTGAAAGAATATGAGAAAAAGAAAATTATTTCTTTATATTGTTGAAAATATAATGCAATATTTTATCGTTCTGCCTGGGAGTAAAGATTATCAAGATATTTTTAAAAAATCATTTCGCCCAAAGCAAGACAATAAAGTCACTAAGATGCAAGAGGTTACTACATCTGAAAGAATATGAGAAAAGAAACGCTATTAAGGGGAGAGAACAATAAAAGAACAGAAGATAATGATTGACACTGCATTTAAATCTTTGAACATAAAAGATGACTGAAAAGCAAAAGGCCAAAGGAGAGTTCCAGAAGTGCAAGAGAAGAAACTGTTAGCAATTGCTAATCTAATACTGTACTTCAATTTATAAAATCAAAGTACTAAGGAGGAAAGCTCACTAGAAGCTCAAAACAATGATTACTAACAAAATATTTATAGAAAAGCTACAGGGAAGTTACTAATGATGAATGGTTGATTTATAAATGTGTAAGTTAGATTTTAGTGAGAAAAAAGGTACTGAAAAGAAAAGCTCATTAGAATAATTAGCATGAAAATACAGGGTGACCCCAAAAAACGGGGACTTTTTCACAATCCAATAAAACCAAGAGTGATGGGAGAAAAAATATTTAATTCATAGTAATTGAAACCTTAAAACAATGATGGAATTTCCATTGTTTTTAAATTACATCCTGTAGATGGCGTCCTCCTGTACGAATGCATTCATGAAATATGCTGTTGAGATTCCTCATTGACTGCCGCAACATCTCACCTGGGATACTGTGAATTTCATTCTCGTTACTAAAATGGCGAAATGTTTACTTGCTCAAGGTCACTGTCTCGCAGTGTTGCCACTGCTCATGTCTGACAATACGCACTTCAAAAATTCCTGTATTTTGGGGTCACCCTATATTTACAGAAAAGATACAGGGAAATACATTACAGAGATAGGAAAGTGACAGAAAAGTTCAATTTAGTGACAAATGGTAGCCTTACGAAGGTGTAATTGAGATTCTGGTGTGGAAAATTGACTAGCATGACACAGAGAACCAATTTGCACAGAATTATATATTTATAAGCACTAAAGAGACCTCACAAAAAACAACTTAGCTAATGCACTAGTCATACACAGAAATAAATTCAACCACAATTTTGATTTTAAATATGCTACATTCATAAAAAAGAAAATAACTCACTCAGAAGGAAAATCCTCAAGAGTGCTGCCATTGAATATTATCCAAATATTAATCTACACCCAGGCTTTTTCCCTATTTCACCTTTCTTAACAGTATTACTACTCTTCCAAACAAACATACACAACAGTATCAAGAAATTAAAAGAAAACGATTGTATCCGTCGACACAACAATAGAAACAATGTCTCCACACGTCACAGTAGTTGACGTAATTTTCAGTTAACTGTATGAAAATAGTGTTCTCTAAATTCTTCCGGTTGCTAAGGACATTTTGTTTTTGTTATTATTAGTTACTTTGTTTAATAAATTAATTTCGTCTTTGCCTTGAAAAAGTCCACATTGAATGAAACGCGTCGGCTACCATTACAGTTTTCTTATTGTCTTTTACATTTATAAATTATATATCGATAAGTATAAAGAGAAAGAGAGAGTGCATACAACTGAGCTGGCTAGATGTAATCATAAATTCTTTCTTTTCTTGCACTTCTCACTTGTGGAACTCTCTTCTGGCTCCATGCTTTCCAGCCAACATTAATCTTCAAAAATTTAAATGAAATGTCTATTACTATCTACTGTCCTCCTGATTACTATTTTTGTTCCTGCTCATTAGTAATGTTTCTAATTCTTCCACACCCAGCAACCCTGTGAGTCTTAGTGACTTTACTACCTTGCATGGGTTATTGAATATATATATATATATATATATATATATATATATATATATATATATATATATATATATATTTTAATATATTTTATTGTTATATGTTATTTATATAGACATAAATATTTAAGTAAATGCCCTGTTTAAAATAAACAGTTTTAACATTTACCAGCCTTAATGTCCAAGAAATTTTCATAGAAAATATGTGTCCTCTGACAGGAATTGAACCTGTATCCTACACGGAACTGTCATATAGCCTGACATGCTATGCCAGTTTAGCTACAGAGGAGCATCTGGTTAGCAAGGTCGATTATATATATATATATGTCTGTTAAAATTATATAAGAATAGGGAAAACATTTATTTTGACATGTTTTGCTATTAAAAGTGTGTTGTAAAAAACATTTTATGTCTACAACTTTTCTCATGATGCTGCTTAATCAACAAACCATGTCAAAATAAAAAAAGGTTTGTTGTAAAAAACATTTTATGTCTCATGATGCTGCTTAATCAACAAACCATGTCAAAATAAAAAAGTTTGTTGTAAAAAAACATTTTATGTCTCATGATGCTGCTTAATCAACAAACCATGTCAAAATAAAAAAGTTTGTTGTAAAAAACATTTTATGTCTCATGATGCTGCTTAATCAACAAACCATGTCAAAATAAAAAAGTTTGTTGTAAAAAACATTGTATGTCTCATGATGCTGCTTAATCAACAAACCATGTCAAAATAAAAAAGTTTGTTGTAAAAAACATTTTATGTCTCATGATGCTGCTTAATCAACAAACCATGTCAAAATAAAAAAGTGTGTTGTAAAAAACATTTTATGTTTCATGATGCTGCTTAATCAACAAACTATGTCAAAATAAAAATGTGTGTTGTAAAAAACATTTTATGTCTCATGATACTGCTTAATCAACAAACCATGTCAAAATAAAAACTCTCATGTATTTATCATTCTATCAGGTTCTCATTCAAATTTAAAACATATACAATAGATTTCAAAAGTTTGAGGCAAACGCTGGTAATTTTTAAAATCGGCACAAAATCTAGTTGTTTTGTACTTTGAATAAGAGAAAATTATTAAGCATAGTTAAAAAAAAATGTGAGGCATGATTTTTTATTAGATATTTTATTATGACAAAAGGAAAAAAACATTTTATGATTAAATTTTGCTCCCGTCAAAATATCCTCCTTTAGCACAAATTTCTGGCATTTGTTGCAAAAGTCTGTCAAAGGATAAGTTTGATAATTGATTCCATTCTTTTTTAATGGCTCTAAGAGGTTCTTTTCATTTTTTTTCACTTTTTTGTCAAGTTCATCACATGCTAATTCTGGGGGTGGCTTCAAAGTTCTGAATTGTAGTATATATATATATATATATATATATATATACATAATAACCTACACCAACAGTACAAATTCAAAGTTTCATGCTCATTGCCATCATCAGGTATTACTTTGAATTTATAACACCAGTCTCTATAGAGATGACGGGATAATATTCCTGTGTAAAACAAGTGCACAAAAAACAGATCAACTAAGAAAAGACCTAATCAAATTCTTTAAAGAATACATTCTGAGTATTACCAACACTAAAGTGATCAACTTCCTGGATGTAACCTTGAACCTATGTAATGGACTTTATAAATCATATACTAAAGATTTATACAACCATAGATATATCAGCAAACAATCTAACCACCATCTTAGAATACTAAACAATTTACATAAATCAGTCCAATTTAGGTTGTCTACCAACTCTAATAATAAGGATATTTTTGACAAGCATAAAGGCTAATATTCAGAAGCCATAGAACAAAGTAACTATCATATTAACCTTGAGTTCATGGACAATAGCAATATTGATGTCAACAAGCCTAAACACTGCAAACACAATATCATATGGTTTTAACCCACTCTTCAGCAACAATATCAAAACCAATATCAGTAGAATTTTTATGAATTTAATTCATAAACACTTCAAACATTCCCTAACACCAGAAAGATTTTCAATAAAAAAAAATGTCAAAGTTAGCTACAGTTGTGCTAAAAATATTTACCAATATATATCACAACACAACAAAAATATATCACAACTGCCAAAAAAATAAGCCCTGTCCATTAAGCAGATGTATGAACAAGGCATTAGTTTATAAAGCTAACATCAAATATGAAGACAAGGTCAAGTTTTATGTAGGCTTTACTGAAAAGCATTGGAAATCTTGCTTCTACCATCACCAAATGACATTGCAGTTTGCAGTCATTAGCTTTGATTGTTCTGTCTGTGTGTATTATAAAGTTCCATAAAATTGTTACAGTTTCTATCTCTGTAACTGGGTCTAAGTGGTGTTCATACCGATTTCTTTCAAATTCCTTTCTGTAGAAGTTGCAGATTTTCCTGTGCAGATATTGGCCCACTCTGTCATGCTGTGTTTTATATTCAGGGGGTGCCAATACCGCACAACCTGATACAAGATGGTCAATGGTTTTTGGATATTTATCACAGAATCTGCATTTTGGGCTAACACAATTTTTCAGTATGTTTGCTTGTTAATTTCTGGTTAACTAGCATTGGCTCTGTAGAGCAAGAATAAAAACCTTCAGTTTCAGCTTTCAATCCTGCACTACATAGCCACTGATGGATACGTGATTTGTCTACATCAGCTTGTTTGGTACAGGCAGAGTATTCACTGTAAAGTGGTTTATGTTGCCATCATTTCTCTATCTGGTTGCATTTGCTTTTTTTTAAAGTATTTTGCAGCTTCAGTAATTGCTTTACTTGTATTTCTTCACCCATTTGAAACTCCATTTTGAACTTGTTAGCTTCTTTTATTACTGAATAAAGTCATTTACTTCTTTCACACATATCATCCAGTTTTCTATAGTTTTCAGGTATCTGTTGTAGTCTTGTAAGACAGTTCTAGTTGAACTAATCCTCTGCCTCCTTTGGATCTGGGCACATATAGATGATCAACATCAGCATTGAAATGATGGATATGGTGGCAGGTGAGAAGCTTTCTTGTTTTGATGTCCATTCATTTAATGTCAACTATAGCCCAATTAAGGATGTTGAAACTGTATTGAATCACAGGGAGAGCCAAGGTGTTTATGGCTGATATTCTGTTTTTTGAATTCAGCTTGGTATTCAGTACCAGATAGACATGAATGTAGTATTCATTTCTTACCTTCTTCTTAATTTGGGTATGCGGTATTCCATCCCCTTTGCTAATTCCTAAGTACTTCTAGGCTTCATCTTGTTCCAGTTCCCTAATCTTTGTGACAAAATCTAAATCTATTGAGTGTGTTTCTGTGATTCTCCCTTTCTTGAATGTTACTTTTGTGCATTTATCTTATCTGAAATCCATACCTATGTCGTTACTAAAACATTTTACAGTATTGAGGAGACTTTTCAACTCATTGTCGTCTTTGGCAAATAGTCTGAGATCATCCATGTAAAGTAGGTGATTACTATAGTATTATTTATTTTACTGTTATTATCATTTTATCACTACAAATCTTTTTATTTTTATTAATTTATCACTATTTTTTAAGCAAAAAACAGAGTTAACCCACTTTATCCTTAAACTTATTTTAATAACAGCATGTGTTTTTAACAAATATTAGAAAATTAGAATTTCTAATTATTATTTTCAATCTTAAATGTAAACCTGAGGCTAAATTCAAATTTAAGATTAAACTATAGTGCAATTAAATATTCATCCACTGTTATAATCCAGCCAAACAACAATGTATCGCATGAGAACCAGAAATGTTAATCAAATGGGGTAAATTCAAATGATGCTTGCATAGAACATGAAACTCTGAATTGTAGTGTCAGCGTAGGGTATTATGTATATTTGTTAATATATAATTAATAGCTCTGTTATTTAGCATTGAGCACTGTCTTTCTTACAACAAAGGATATATATATATGTATATATGTATGTATGTATGTATGTATGTATTTGGACACTTACACATACACACATTTATATTCATCCATTTGAGAATATATATATATATATATATATATATATATATTGCTTGAACCGGCTTCTAATGCTCTGGAGTGACCGGCTTGGTGATAGTAGTTGTGGTTCCGGGAGACACCGTCCTATGGTTAAAGTGAATCTCAGTAGAGTTCCACCAAGGAATTTGTGAGTGAGCGGTGCTATATTGAGTCTGATTTGCTACCTCTTCATCACCGGGGCCCGTTGGAATGGTTGGTATGGTGTTTGCTTCACAACCTAACTGTTTCAATTCTCGGTAGTGGATGCGCACTGCTGATGAGTCCCAAATATAGGACAAAACGGCCGTCCAGTGCTTTCTGCATTCTGCTGAGGTTTCAGACTCGATGAATCATTAAATATAATTATCAATTTCTCCTAATAATTTCAAAATATATATATATATAATATATAAATAAATGTATTGTAAGTGTCCAAATACAAATATATATATATATATATATATATATATATATACACACACATATATGTATGTATTTGGACACTTACACATACATTTATTTATATTTATCCATTTGAGTATATGTATATATATATATATATATATATATATATATATATATATATATGTGTGTGTGTGTGTCTGTGTGTGTGTGTGTATGTATGTTTGTGTGTGTACTTGACTATTGCTATAGTCATGAAATAATTGTGAGTGTCAATTAAATTAATATATGTACAAAACTCTGAGTAGCAACAAGTGATGAGGAACAAATGTATAATTATTCTTAGTATAAATTTTAGCTCTGTTAATTTACATTGAGCAGTGATTTTTATTACTACCAACACTCTCTGTATACATATATATCTATCTATATATATATATATATATATATATATATATATATATATACATATATATATATTAAAGTTTTAAAATTATCCATTGTACCAATGGAATTTTTTGTGAAACAAGCATTTCAATATAAGGAAGCTGATGGGAAATTGATAGAAATGTAAAATGAAATTAAATATTATATGCTCTTTAATATGTTGCTGCTATATTCCTAATAAATTTTGTTGAGTGTTGGTCGGCATTGAGAATTTAAAGTTTTGGCTTATTATATTCGTGGTGTTGATTTCAATCTTGACTGGGATTGACTGCAAAACACTTTCCCCTCCCTTTTTATAGACAGAAGCAGATAAATGCGTGCTGAAATTTTTCCTAGCCAATACAATAGGCCGGTATGTTGTTTCACCTCAGTCCTGATCTGTCTTGTCTTGAAGTCAGAAGGCAATGTTCTCTTATCTAAACTTGCTTTTGTGTGTCAACGCCAATTTTTAGTATGGGAACTTTTTGCCATATTACTGTTGATTTGTCTTGCACATATTGTTTGCTTGCTTCATATTCTTTTAGCCCTTTTCCTTTCTTTTTTTTCTTTTATTATTGCTTATTGTAAATTTTGTCAATTCTGTTTGTTGTACAGTTCTGTTACTTATTTTTGCATTTAACATTATCAACTCACATGGCGTAGTATATTGGTGTTGTCAACAAGTATTTTGTTTTATTTTAAAGGTAGACAGAAATATCTTTTTAGATGTTGTGTAATAGAACTTGTATCTGACAAATGAAGTGTAAGATGTCTTGATAATGTTCCAGTCGTCAAACCAACATATGTACTTACATTTTTGTCAGAGGTACAATCTCCCAAAGGACATTTAAATTGTTTTTTTCCAAAACACTAGTTGATGGAGAAAGATTTATGCATATAATTAAGCTGGTTATGTTAAATTTAGTTTGAAATTAATCTGAAATAATATAATTAGTTTTATTTTCTTACTGGGATCAGTGGAGAATATATTAGAACTTTTTCATTGTGTTTATACTTAGAATGCATTTGATTATGGTATAGTAGGTTGATATGTTTAAGGTTATTTGAGAAAATATTATGTTCTTTTTGATTTATGTTAATCAAAGATTTTTGTTCATCAAGTATGAAATTAGAAAAGTCATCATTTATGAGAGTTTGTTTAATGTTTTTTAATTCAATGTAGAAAATTTTTTGTGGAGGAGTAAATTTTGGCACAGTATATCAAATTTTAGTATCATAGCCTTCACTTTTATAGTTTAGAGTGCAAGTGTTTATGCTAGATGATTTTTGTATGGAGAGGTAGTGAAAGTATTATTATTAGAAGATCAAGAAAAGGGATTTTATTGTCAATGTAAAATGCATATGTGATGTTAAGAATGGAGTGTTTTGAAAGTTAAGAATATTATCGACTTTTATGATATATATATATATATACAGTGCTGTTTGATAAAAGTGACTCACCTGATTTTTTTTTACTAAATGTTCTCTTCTCCGATGAAACGAAAGTTGAGCTAAATTCAAAAGATAAGCGATCTAAAATCCGAAGAAGAAGCTCTTTGAATTTAGCAGTAAGTACTGTCAAGCATTCGTTCAGTATCATGTTCTGGGAATGCTTTTCTTTTCATGGAACTGGTTTCTTAAAACCTACTGAAAAGACCCTCAGGAGCGAGCAGTACAAGAGAATTTTAGAGTCTTGTCGGCTCCCTTCTGCTGAAAGGGTGCAAATCGACCCCACCAAGCTCATTTTTATGCAGGATAATGCTCCCTGTCACAAATCAAAATTGAAGAAGGAATATTTTGATGAGAAGCAGGTGAGTGTTATGACATGGCCGCCCCAATCTCCTGACCTCAACCCCATAAAAAACTTATGGAGCATTATAAAGTACAGGCTCTCGAGAAAGCAGTTGAGCAACAAAGAGGATTTGATTGTGAATTTCATATTCGAATGGAATTCAATGCTTGGAGATGAGATTTACCAGAACCTAATCAAGTCAATGCCAAAAAGGATTGAAATGGTTATTCAAAATAAAGGAGGACCCATAGATTATTAAATATTTCGAACTATATTACCTATTATAATAAATAATAACTATTATTCTTTATTTAAAGCCTTTCGGTTATGTTTCTATTGATTACTAGTTGCAGGAAATAATTCAGTCACTTTTTTTGTACAGAGTTTTTCCCTAAATCTCATTAAGATCCAACATTATAATTATCAATAGAATACCTTAGGGTGAGAAAACTTTTTTACGAGGTGGTCGGGTAGGGGTCTTTATATTAGTAAGATTAAAAATTAGTTTGACCCCAAAAACAATAGGCAAAAAAATTTTTAAATAATAAAAAATCAGGTGAGTCACTTTTATCGAACAGGACTATATATATATATATATATATATATATATATATAAGTATACATATACATCTCTGTCTTCTTATTATCATATATATATATATATATATATATATATATATATATATATATAAGTATACATATACATCTCTGTCTTCTTATTATCATATATATATATATATATATATATATATATATATAATGTGTGTGTGTGTGTGTGCATGTTGGGAGGTCCATATTTAAATTATTTATATATTCTTTTCTTTCATATCTAAGGGTGCTTTATTATGAATTTTTATAAAAAGCTTTTTAACGGACATAAAAATAAGAATATATATATATATATATATATATATATATATATATATACATATATATATATATATATATATATATATACACACATATATATATATATATATATATATATATATATACATATATATATATATATATATATATACATTTGGTTTCTTGCAACTTCTTGCTTTCTCCAAAGCTGAAACTGCTTTTGAAATGCCATGAATGAGATTAAGTTGAATGTTATCAGGCAACTGATGCCAATCCTGGAAGAGGGTTTTGCAGAATGTTTTGAAAAATGGAAGTGACGCTGGGATAAGTGAATGTGATTAAGGAGAATTTGATGAGGCACTTGAAATATACAATCCTGAAAGAGGGATTTGCAGATTGTTTTGAAAATGAAAGGACACTAGGATAAGCATTAAATTTTTCCAGCAATATTTTGAAGAGGGCAAAAGTCTCATTGCCCGAGACAAGCTACATTTTCTTCTTCTAATGTAAAATGGCTCTATCATTTCGAGAGAGAGAACATCTATTAAATACAGTCAGAAAATGACGATTCACTCAAATCAAATGACTAACATGAAGATTAAGATGATATCAAAAACAAAAATATAGAGATCAAATAATAAAGAAAAAAGATGGATTTTGACTGGAGGGGCCAGGATAATCCAGTGAAAATGCTTAACATTGTCAGCCAACAATAAAATCAAAACAGATTATGACAGAAACAGGAAACAATATGAAAATGATAAAATAGAAAATGCCTCAAAGATTTGTTATTCTATAATAATCCTTAGTGATAAAATTATAGGATCACAATAAAAATTCAGACAGACTCTCCAGCAAAAAAAAAAAATTAAAAAAATTAAAAATTCAAGTTCCCCAATATTAAAAAAAAAAGAAAGAAATTGGTTCCATTTTGTGTAAAAAAAAATTTAATGATTGGAAGGCATTATGAAGAAGATAATAATATATAATTCAGAGTTTTAGGAAGTTCAGTTGAGATAGATAAATGTAAGAACTGACAAATATGGAAGGGAGGCGTTAAATTTATTAGTTGTGAGTCAGAAGCCGAAAGAAAAATATCATCTGCAATAATTGAGGTAGCATTCTAAATCCACTCACCCCCCACGGATAAAAAAAAATATATCTGCACTCTCATCCATAAATATCAATTGTCAGTATGAAGCTGACACATATCATATTGAAGGAGACATGGAATTTTGATTATGCGACACAAATAAAGCAATGATAGCCATTAAACAGTAAAAACACTTTTCTAAAAGGTCATGGACAAATAAAGTCAGAGAGATCTACTTCCTTCAATGACACTTTATAATATCTATCTATCTATCTATCTATATATATTGATATATATATATATATATATATATATATATATATATATATAGATAGATAGATAGATAGATAGATAGATATGTATTTGGGCAGCAATTCTTCTTTTATACAAGTTTCATTAAAAATGATTGACAAGGTACTGTCAAAAAAATGTAAAAAGCACCAATTTATTAAACCATGTTTCTCATTCGTTACTCCACTGTGCCTCTAATATATATATATATATATATATATATATATATATATATATATATATATATATATATATATGTATTCTAGAGGCACAGTGGAGTAATGAATAACAAACTTGGAATTTGTAGGTCTGATGAATTGGATTGTGATTACGATTCCAATTTAATAAATTATAACCATGGAATATTAGTGTTTCAGCCTTTTATATTATATTCTTACTCTGTCCTGGACATTGAGTTCTACTTGGATTCTATCCTCTTGGGAATTTATACATGATATAAATTGTTACAAGGATTTGATAATTATAATTAAGTAATTCATTGAGTCTGAAAGAAACCACAACAGAATGCAGAAAGCACTGGACGGCCGTTTCGTCCTATATTTGGGATTCATCAGCAGTGCGCATCCACTACCGAGAATTGAAACCCTAACAGTTAGGTTATCAAGCAAACATCATACCAACTGTTCCAACAGGCCTCAGTGATGAAGGGGAAGCAAATCAGACTCAATATAGTGCCGCTCGCTCACATATTCCATGGTGGAACTCAACTGAAATTCTGTGTAACCATAGGACTGTGCCCTCAGGAGATACGACTAGTATCACCAAGCCGCTCAAACTGAAGCATTAAAAGCCGGATCAAGCAATGATATACACATGATAAAAATTGTTAGGAGGATTTGATAATTATAATTAAGTAATTCATTGAGTCTGATATATATATATATATATATATATATATATATATATATATATATAAAAATGTATCTGTACTCTCATCCATAAATATCAATTGTCAGTATGAAACTGACACATATCATAATGAAGGAGACATGCAATTTTGATAATGCGATACAAATTTTGTTTATGCAACACAAATATTTATATAAATATTTATAGTTTATGTATATATATATATATATATATATATATATATACATAATGGAAGCATTATTAATAAAAAGAAAAACAACACTCATTAATATCAACTATGAACACTGCCACAATGTGCTGACAATGTTTGGAAAATAAAATATTCCGATAGTTCTAGATACATAAAATAAAAAATACATACATTCAGTTAAAAGTAAAAATAAAAGTCATCCTTGATAATGGCTAAAATTATGGCTGAAAGTGCTTGAACATTTCTATATAATCTATGGTCAGAAAAGAAAAAATTATAAGAACACAAAAAAAATTAAATAAAAATCTTAAGCACAAGACATTGTCTATTGGTTTTAATTAAACTTGTATATATATATATATATATATATATATTGATATATATTGATATATTTATAAATATATATATATATTTATATGTATATGCATATTTACATGTGTATATATGTGTATGTGTGTATACCTATATACATGCATGCATGAATGTGTGTGTGTGTGTGTGCTTTTATGTACAAGAATATAAATACAGGCATATGCACATAAATTCAAACAATGATAAATAAAAGTTTAATTATAAACTAATGTCCTACAATTAATACTTAAGATACCACTAAACCAAATAAGAAAATGAAATAACAGGCAAGTAAACACACACACCCACATATATATTATATATATATATGCAGCCTATCTTCATTCAAGCATGATTGGTTGAACAATCTCAACATATTATGTCTATTTTTATTTTAATCCTCTCAAATTCATGGATCAATTTCTTAGTGCTGTTACAAAACTGAGTAAGAAAGACACCATAATTTTGGTTAATTCTTTTATTTTCACAAGTACTTTCAATCTCATCCAAGATCATCTTTAAGGGTGAATTGCTAAGACAAAAATTAGTGTAATTGATAGTTGTGGATTTTTAAAAATACACATGCACATACTCTGTTAAAGTCAATTTACTTTAGGGATATGTGAGGGAGTAACTAAGTTTAAATTTTTTTATTATTAATGTTTTAAAATACACAACTGGCAATTTTTTTGAAAAAATCGAAATAAATTGTTTTTTACAATTTGAGCATTCCAAAACATTTGCTTTTATAGAAATTTTAAAACATTGTTGCAATACTGATCATTCATTTTATTTAGTATTGGTTTCATTTTTCTTATATAGATTGATTCAAGAATTTGAAGTTTTTGTTTTTTATTTTTATGGTGGAGTATACTTGTATTGTCAATTGATATTTCCCTAAAACATGAATGTGGACAAGAATGTTCTTTTAAATGTTGTGCATTAAAGATTGATTGTGTTGTTATCCTGTAACCAACATATATATTTATGTTTTTATAGAGATACAATCTTCTAAAAAACATTTAAACTGATATACAATGTTGGTCTTTTGCAAAACATTAATTGACAAAAAAGAGCTATTGTAGATGATTAAGTTGGTTGTATTAAATTTAGTATAGTATATGATTAGTTTTATGTTTTACTGGAAACAATGGGGGATATATTAGTACTTATGAGTTTTTAGTATTTTTTCATCTTGTTTGTAGTTAGAGTGTATTTGACAGTGGTAGAGTAGGTTGACATGTTTAGGCTTATTTAAGGAAGTATTATGTTCTTTTTGATTTATGTTAATATTTCTAATAGCCCATCTAACTTGTTCATCTGCCTAAAAAACTCTGGATTTGGGATGCTGAAGGTAACCTCAATCAGCTAAGTGATAAAATTTTACTTATATTAATTATATATATATATATATATATATATATATATATATATATGTATGTCATTCACAGACAGTACTGTTTCGCTGTATCACAGCTCCTCAGTGTGACTAGACATCCGAATGCTTCAAGCCAGGATTGAAACACAACTAATTTTGTGTCAGCCAGAGCTATCTTCACTCGGTAGAGTTACACAACTAAATCTAGCGTATTGTTTTTATAAATGTAAACAAACGCCAAACAGCCAAAGTGATCCATTCATTTTACTGAAGAGCTTTGCATTAGTGCAGGTGGCTGTTGTTTATAGAATTAGCTTATATATATATATATATATATATATATATATATATGTGTGTATGTATATATATAGCAATATGTTATAGAACCCAGTCTGTCCTGCTATTTACCTATAGCTGGGAGGAGAAGATAATGATTAATATCTTTCCCCAGGTTAATAGCATGTAAATCAATATAATGAATTTGAATGGAATTTGATCCTCCCTCTCTGATTTCTGGATCTGAGGTAGAAACCATTAATCCACTATGCCTCCATAGGTCTAGCAGAAAGACAACTTTGAATTCTATACCTGGGGAGGGTCGTTTGGGGACCTTGTGCATACTATGCATCAGTTCTCTGTATTTGGCTCTTCCAAAAAGCGTGGTTGGTTCTGTACAAACCTTCCCACCCATATAATCAAAGGATGCGTGCGGGTAGTCTGGATGTGGGTTCTAAGAACTGAGCTGCTTGATCCTCATAGGGTCAAAAACAAAGGGAGGGTCTATATATGTATATATATATATTTGAACAAAAAACTGATACCAAAGAATTTATAAATTGATTTAAAAAATAATGGAGTACATTCATTTTCTTTAAAAGGAACCTTTTTCATCCAACACTTCTTCAGAAAGATTCACTTGACAAAAAGCCATAGGATCCAAAAAAATTAATCATAAACACCAAAACTGAAAAATTGCACCAGGAGTAAATAAGGAGCAATGACTAAAACAAATTTATTACTAAAACAATAAATCAATGTTAATAAGCTCCTAGTGAGTATAAAACAGAAATAATCTTGTACTCATGACTCACCCAGGAAACACAAAGAATGAAGAAATTTTTCTTCTTCCTGTTTAGCTGAATGAGCTCTGTGCAGTACCCTAAATGCTTCAAAGTATAAACCAGATTGTTCACCAAATTTTTCTGTTTTATACAAAGAATCACCTAAGAATGCATGCCTTTTTCAAAACTACTTTACTATCTCTCTTTGGACTGAGAGCCTTTCTTTTTCAAAAGGGTCAATAATAATAATAATAATAATAATAATTCAGAAATGATGGCAAGATAATTCTTTTTATGCTTAATATTCTTCCCGTACCAAAGAAGCTGATGTAGACAAACATTGTACCAATCAGTGGTTACGTCATACAGGGTCAAAAGCTGAAACTGAAGGTTTTATTCTTGCTGCAAAAGACCAATGCTTGCTGACTAGAAATTACCAAGCACACATACTGAAAGATTGTGTTAACCCATAATGCAGATTCCATGATAAATATCCAGAAAAAATTGACCATCTTGTATCAGGTTGCATGGTACTGGTAATCACTGAATATAAAACGCAGCATGATAGAGTGGGCCAATATCTGCATTGGAAAATATGCAACTTTTATGGGAAGGAAACTGCATGAAATTACAGAGTTACAGGGATAGGAACTGTAACAATTTTATGTGACTTTATGATACACACAGGCAGAAAAAAAAGTAAAGATAATTGCCCAGACATTGTGATAAAAAACCCACAAGAACAGAATGTGCTTTCTTTTTGACATGGCAGTCCATGCAGATTGTAATGTATCTTTGAAGATCTTCAAAAAAACTATCAAAATAAAAAGTGGAAATCTCAAAAATGTAGACATCAATTATTCCAGTTGTAGCCCTCGGATTGATTGGAAAAGGTTCTAATAGACTCATTGAAGTAATTCCTGGAAGCCCATGCCTTAAAGAAATACCAAAAAATTGTACTTCTCACAAGTACAACTGACACATTACAAAGAGCTTTATCTATGTAAAATGTGTGTGATTTTAGGTTATTTTATTTTTACAAAAATGATCAGTGGAAGATGTCATGAAGCCATTTCTGACCTTAGGTCTCTGCTTGGGACCCAGAATGAAAAGTGTATACAACAGAAACAATAATAGTAATACCAAAATTAACCAATTACAGCATAAATATTCCTTACAATTTTAGCTCTTTTTGCCTAATCTACCTTTCTGGCTAATGATAATCACCTAGCTAAACCCTTCTCATTGAAGATAACATCATTTGTGCTAAAAATTGAAGGTTGTGTGCCTTTTTCAAAACTAATTTACAAGCTCATTTTGGACCAGAGGAACTTCCTCTTCCAGAAGGGTCAATAATAATAATGATAATAATAATATCAAAATTAACCAATTACTGCATAAATATTCCTTACAATTTCAGCTCTTTTTGCCTAATCTACCTGGCTGGCTAATGGTAATCACCTAAGTAAACCTTTCTCTAAAAACTGGATCTCACACACGAATGGATTACAGTTTCACCATTCTAGCTTATTAGGATTTAATTAAAACGAAATAGGTATGAAGCTTATTAATTATTAATCCAGAAGGTAGCCCCAAGCTTTTGGTCCATAGTGTGTGTGAGTGTGTGTGTATATATATATATATATATATATATATATATATATATAGGTGTGTGTGTGTGTGTCAAAATTTCAGATATAAATAAAATATATCCGTAAAAACAATATAAATAAAAGACGAAAGGAAAACATTTCTTTACTGACACATTTCATTCCTTGAGGAACTTTACCAACGCTAATGTGGAGATTTTATTTTGTAACGTGAAGGGAAGAAAATTGTTAAGTTTTCAAATTATGAATTTAAGAATGCTCTAAAATATTCTTAGTGAATTTTAAAAGTCAAGGTAAACTATGGTGGACACTAAGTGATGTAAATGTTGTTATGGTTGTTGCTGAATTTTTATTTTTTTATTTGTTTAATTTTTTACTGTATTTTTTCAAATTTTGAATAAGGTACTGAGTATTATGCATGGGGCATTCCCAGTAACCATTACACATGATATCACCATGGGCTATTTCAAACTTTCAGCTTTCCAAAGAATGCCAAGATGTAAACAAAGGAATTCTAACCATCATGCCACACTGGTTCTTGAAAATGACTGAGACAGTTAAAAGTAGTTCAACAAAACTATAACACAATATAAACTTTGAACAGTTTATCCACAATTTCAAATCCAATACTCAACATCTTATTCAAAAATGTAAAAATACAATAAGTGTTAGACATTCTTGATTCTTTTTAATCAAACATATATATATATATATATATATATATATATATATATATATATATATATATATATATATATATATATGTATGTGTACGTGTGTGTATGCGTAAAAATTCAGATATAAATAAATAAAATATCTCTGTAAAAAGACAATATGAATAAAGGCAAAAGAAAACCTTTTCTTTACCAATGTGTTTTGTCCGCTGAGATATTTTATTAAAGTAAATGTAAGGATTTTATTTTGCAACATGCATTTATAAAGAGATGAAAAATATTGTTAAGTTTTCAGAATTTTTTAATTTAAGCGCACTCTAAAATATTCTTAAAGCTAACTGCGTTAAGTACATGTAAACTATGGAGGACAGTAAGTGAGGTAATTTAATGCCTAATAAGCAAAAGTAAGTTAATGTTTTTAATGTTGAATTATATATATATATATATATATATATATATATATATGACAATTTTAAAAACTATTATTTTGACATGTTTCACTGATCAGTTGGCATCATCAAATAAGAAATATATCAATTTTTATTATGACACTTATTGATAGGGAAAGTATATCAAATATCAAAATAAAAGTTGTCAAAATTGTCTTATATATTTACCATTCCATTCTATTGTCATTGAAACATTATATATGTATATATATATATATATATATATATATATATATATATATATATATGTGTGTGTGTGTGTATGTGTGTGTGTGTGCAAATATATAGGAAAGAACATGTTAGGTTAATAATCCAAAGTTCTTTAGTATTTTTGTTTTTATTTTAAAAAACATTGCTCAATACATAAGTAGAGCCTAAATTATAATTATATATACATATATATTTTTAGAGAGAGAGAGAGAGAAAGAGAGACTTGAACAAAACAGATGTCATTATTGTACCTTTAGGATCCTTTCGGCCAATGCTTTTTCCAAAGGTATTCGTTAGCGATATACCATCACAATCAAGACACGTTAATAATAATAACATGTGGGGAGGGAAAGTTGGAATGTGATTAAAATAAATTTTAAAGATGAAGATGAGTTAAAATTCATAAATTCTTGTTTTTGATTCAAAAAAAGAAGCAAAAATTCAATACAAATTTTAATTAATTCTAACTTAGAATTAGACACTGTATACTTTAATCAGGAATATTTTCTTATAAAGTTTAAACCCATTTAGTGACAGAAGGGATGTAACTCCCCCACCACCAAAATTTATTTGATTTACAGTAAAAATGGAGTGAATTAGACAAAAATATTTCTGTTGGCATTGAAGGAAATTTTACTATGCATTTTTATTTTTAGATATATTTTTTTAATTCAAGGTTTTAATCTCAAGATCTGATGACTCAGGCTTTAATAGCTCTGAGGAGATTTAAATTGATTTTTTGATTTATATCTTCAAATTACTATTACTCTTGAAAACTTTTTTGCTTAGATTTTAATCCTTATATATATTAAGTCCTTGAAATATATTTTGCAATGTAAACCAAGGTTGGTAGTTTTATGCATAGTGCATCTCTCTCTATATATATATATATCAACAGACACACACATGTATGGCTTTCATTTTTTGATTATTCATTAATAGTATTTTATTTGTCGATTTTATTTCATTATTATTTTTGCTGGAAATGATTCTTAGGCATCTGGTACTCTAAGGAAGACTAATAAATTCTCCTTCTCCTTTTTCTTCCATGTGCCATATCCTTTCAGGTCATTGGCTATCATGGAACTCCAGAATTCTCTATCCATTGTTGCCCTTCAATGATTTTCTCCTTTTGCTGAGGCTTCCTGTTCCATTCTGTCATCCATTCATACAAGTAGGTGGCTCAATGCCTTTTGCTATCTCTCTTGCCCTTAATATGCCCTGTGAGGATTAAGTTTTCCAAGCCCACCTTCTTCATTATGGATTTCAGCTATCTCTTCCTGATTCTGACTATGTGTTCTTTTTGTTACCATTTTTTTAAAGACTTCTTCATTGCTTACTCAATCCATCCATGCAATTCTCAGTATCCTTCTGTATAACCACATTTCTGCTGCTTTCAGTTTTCTCCTCATCTGTAAGGAGATTATTCAGCATTGAGTGCTATAAAAGAGGATGAATATGTTTTTCACTGACTTGAAAGTGAATGACTACATTGAATCAATAGTATTCAAGTAGTTTTAATAGTGTCGCTTGGTTTTCTTCGCTATAGTTGCTTACTCGTTTCATCCATGAAATTCTCAGTATCATTCTGTATAACCACATTTCTACTACATTCAGTTTTCTTCTCATCTGTGAGGATTTTGTCCAGTATTCACTGCCATATAAGGAGACAGATATCACGTAGCAATCTATCTTCCATTTTTTTTTTACTTTAACAAATTTTTTTCTGCTTCTTGGCACTTTGCTTATCTGTTAGAATGCCGCTTTTTACCAGTGTTTGGATTTCGGTGTCTTGTTTTCCATTCTCTGTTAAAAAACTTCCCAGATATTTAAACTTCTGTACTTGCTCAATGTTGACATCTCCAATTTGTAACTTGCATCTTGGGATTTTTCTCATACTTTCTGTCTTCTCGTAGACAACCCAAATGAAGAAAGCTTAGACAATTAGTTCTGCACTGAGATAAAGATGATTACAGAGTCTATGAGCCAATTGTACAATTAAATTAAGGAATGCTTTCAGAGATAATTGTAATCTTTGGGAGAATGGCTGTCCCTTCAAGTACACTAATCCCCAAAATAGTAGGACTGGTTCACATTTCCAAACAAAGATTCCTTGCAGAATTACAGAGAAGAATCAAAGTACAACATGATAAGGTGATATGCAGGAACCTCAAGGGAAATCAGACAGGCACCAACAGTTTCTACAGAATTCCAGAAAAGCAGATATATAAGGAATAATTGCTGGAAGAATTCGATTTGAAGAAGAATGACATCTGTTAGCATCAGACGAATAATAGGTTTTTCTTCAAATGAACAGCAAGGGAGTTATAGCAAAAAAATAAATAAAATAGAGGATCTTTGTCTTTTAATTTTAACATTTTTATTTTGGTACTGTATAACAGTACCAAAATAAAAGTTTATAGTATTCAAACAGCTTCTTCTCAGGAACCACTGCTATGTGAAACCAACTACCAAAAGGATGTTTCCCAAATCAAGCTTAACCTGTTCAAGTCTAGGGTTATCTGTTAACTTCCTCTCATATTCATATAAACAACCCTTTAACATATCCCCCTTTCTTGAGTGGCTGTGGGGCCATGTACAAAGTGAATGATGGATATGCCATATGGCTGGTTCTGGTCTGGCGTCTCACCTACAGTCATTTACTCACAGATGTGTCATTAAAACATTTCCCAAGGATATAAACTTCTGCATTTACTTGGTATTGACATCTTCAGTTTGTAACTCACATCTTGAGCTTTTTCTTTTACTGATGACCATATTTGTCCATTTTTTTTAAGACTTTCTTATTGCTTACTCGTTTCATCCATGGAATTCTCAGTATCATTCTGTATAACCACATTTCTACTACATTCAGTTTTTTTCTCATCTGTGAGGAGTTTGTCCAGTATTCACTGCCATATAAGGAGACAGATATCATGTAGCAATCTATCTTCCTTTTTCTTTTATTTTAACAAATTTTTTCTGATTCTTGTCACTTTGCTTATCTGTTAGAATGCCGCTTTTTACCAGAGTTCGGATCTCAGTGTCTAATTTTCCATTCTCTGTTAAAAGACTTGCCAGATATTTAAACTTCTGTACTTGTTTAATGTTGACAACTCCAATTTGTAACTTGCATCTTGGGATTTCCCTTCCCCTCATATTCATATAAACAACCCCATTAAGTTTATGGTTGCAAGGGAAAGGAGTAATATGTATTAGACTTGAACAACATTTATTGTTAGTTTATTGTACAGAAACATTGAGGGCTGGATGGAATGTCCACTTCAGTGGTCAATCGTTGGGATTGTGGTAAGGTGTAAGGGTATCACTGGGAGTTGACCTAATTCATGTGTGGGTTTGGTGTGAGGTCACTGAACATTGGTTGATTGAGGTCACAGTAATAAGCCATTTTTGTTGGTCAGTAGGCCTGTTCTCTAGAACAGCCTTGCACTTGTAGATGGATTGGCATCACAGTGGTGGGTGGAGTCAGAGTTGTTTCCTTATGGAGTCGGAGTTGCTTGGTTGAGGAAACGGAGTTGATGCTTGTGGAGTCAGAGATGCTTGGTTGCAGAGTCAGAGTTGCTTCCTCGCAAAGTCGAAGTCACTTGTTTTGCAGAGCTGGAGTCACTTCCTTGCTGGATGTGTTTACATTGTGATGTTATCAAGTTGGTATGTGACAACGTGACAGCATTGTCGATGATGAAGGTTTGTAGCTAGATGGAGTTGAAGTTGAGTGTTTCAAGTCAAAGGTGGATAGCTGAAGTGATTGGTCAAGCCTGGAAATTGTGGCTTTGGATCTGAAAATATGGGGCAAAAGTTACTTTCTTGTGATTGTGGATCTGGCAACTCATTTTTGCGCAGCAAGGAAGATTCAAAACAAAATGGCTTCCATTGTTATTGGAAGGTTACAGATACAAATATTTAAGTAAGGACACATATTTTCTATGAGATTTCTCAGACATTCAGGCTGGTAAATGTAGGTAATACTATTTATCATAAACCATGATAAACCACTGTATATGCACACATCTTCCAATCACCTGCCTTCAGTTATCAAACAGACACCAAAATTGATTAACTGCAGTCTTTCTGACAGTTTTTCTGATGAAACTATATTTAACAAAGCTAAGAAAGACTACAAAACAGCCCTAAAAGATAGTGGATTCCCGGCAACACTCACATACCCACCACAGAGCACAAAAAAGACCAACAAGAAGAGAAATATCACATGGTTCAACCCACCGTACAGCAAAAACATAAAAACAAACATAGATAAAATATTCTTCAAACTCTTCCTGAATCAAGCACTCTACACAAAATATTCAACAAAAACACTAAAAATCAGCTACAGCTGCACCAAGAACATGGCACAAATAATAAAAAAGCACAACAGGAAAACTATTAACAAACAACCCGGATAAATTAAACCCATGTGTAACAGTGAAATAAAGAACAAATGTCCCTTAAATGGTAATTGCTTAAAAGACAACATAATATACCAAGCCATGGTAAAATCACCAGGTAATGAAGAAAAAGTATACATAAGAGTAATTGAAGGACCCTGGAAAAAAAGAAACTATGTGCACAAAACATCTTTCACAAATAGTAAATACGTGAACAGCACAATGCTTTCTAAGTATATCTGGGAAATTAAAAACAAAAAATGCAAATCACCCCAAAAATATTATGGAAAATAAGGAAAAATCATCACCTTACAACACTCAATCCAAAACCTGCAAACTTTGCTTGGAGGAAAAAATAGCTATTATTACCTTCCCAGACAAAAATAAATTACTAAATAAACAATCTGAGCTCATCTCAGAATGCAGACATGAAAACACATTTTTACTACATTACTTAAAAATTGAAAACTGAAAAGAATAAATAAAAATTAACAAAATAATAATAAAAAACAACTAAAATAATTTAACTCAAGCAAATAATTATCAAATTAACAAACCGTTCCCATGGGAATAGACAAAATAGAATGAATAAAAATAAAAAATAAATACAAAAAAAAAAATAAATAATCAATCCAAGTAAATAAGAAACAAATTAACAAACCAATCCCACCAAAATAATCGTTAGAAGAACAATCAATGCAAAAAATTAAATGATAAAATAGATATATAATGATAAAAAAATTACTATATTAGTTAAAAATTGAAAAGAGTAAATAAAAATATACAAAATAATGAATAAGTAAATAAATAAGAAAAAACAAGTAAAATAAATTAATCCAAATAAATAAATAAATGAACAAATTAACAAACTGTTCCCGCTAAAATAATTGTTAGAACAAAATAAATAAGCAAGAACTGACACTGTAAGAGACCTATCTTGTGATACTTTGAGCGATTTCTTCATCTATCAGAGAATTGTGTACAGCCATAGAGGAGATATGGATAGCATTTCAGTGCACATTTTTTTCTGGAAAAATTGCTATTCTAATATACCTTTGAATCTCTGTTTCACACATTTCATTGTTTGTTATTACACCACCGAGAGAGTTATATTCCTATAGCGACTTGATTTTGATGACTCCAATCCAAAGCTCACATTCTGGCCATCTCTCTCGCTGACAATCATATAACCTGTCTTCTTATAATTAATAGTTAATTGTTTTCCGTCCAAGCCTGCCATCAGCACAGTGTTATCCGCATATCTTATGTTGTTAAGACCATGGCAACTCATGGTAAATCCTGATATCCGTCAGTAATCCCTTGATGTCTGTTTCAAACATGACATTATCTATGTTAGATTGACAAGAATAGTGCTACGAATAATATTATAGGTGGATATAACAAGTTTGTCATGATTATCAATACAAGTTCGGTACCTGCTGCTTCGCTGATGGTAAGATGAGCAAATTTTAAATACATAAAAATGACTTCAAAGAGTTGCACATTTTGGCTTTTACTCTTTTCCTATTGTACAGGAGTTGTTAAGGAGCAGAAAGAGAAACTGAATCAATCCAAAGTGAAACCCAAAATATCACCGTAAGAAACAGCTATAAAATGGTCAAGATAGATAAGAATACTGAGGAAGGTGCTGGACATTAAATATATTTTATTAATAACAATAAGGAAAATAATTCTTCTTTTATATGTCATGTCCCTTCAGGACGTGTGCAATCATCGCTCTCCACAACTTCTAGTCCATTATAGCTCTTAGCAATGTTTATTTTTTTTACTTTCCTCCCAATCCCTGTTTTGCTCGTTATGTATGGTATTTATGTTTTTAATTCACCTCCAGTGAAGATGATAATGCCACTAAGATGCAGGGGTATACTAGGAGTGAAAGAGAATGAAAATAACTTTAGAAGGAACCTGAAACCCAATACTAAACAGGGAACAAGGCATAAACATCTACTACTGTTCAAAAGACCTGTTATGGTAATTTACCCACACATACATGGACTCTCCCAGCTATAAATAGGAGTAGGTACTGCCTTTTGGAGAGGGAAGTTTCCAGCAGTCAGCTCTGACAGTTGGACTGAACATTCTTGCTGTAACCCTCTCATTTGTATATGTTTGTATTACTGTTTCTGTTAATATATTTGTTTAACTCAGTTCCTCTCTTGTGTCTTTATTTCTGGCCCTAACAAGGCCACAACAAGACCAAAGAAGGATTGTGAACTGGTCAATAGGTAAACCTATCTACTCCTATTTGCACTCACTGTGCCTTGTGATTGTCACATTTTCCAAGCCTTATTTCTTCATTATGTATTTCAACTGCCCGATTCAAAACAAAGGTGTCTTTTTCATTCTCATTTTCCTTAAATCTTTCTTATTGTTCACAGGCTCACTTCATGATATTCTCAGCATCTTTCTGTAGAACCCTATGACAGCTGCCTCCAGCTCTCTCTTCATCTGTGAGGAAATTGTCCAGTATTGGCTACTACATAGAAGGACTGATATTATAAAGCTGCTCAGCACTCGTTTATTTTTCTACTTCTTAATGCTTTAAAGCTTTTATGTCAATGTGTTTACCAATGTTCACCCAATACAAGGCCTGAGAGCTACTCAAGATAGAGGATTACTGTGTGGAGTTTTATTAGTGTAAGAAAGAGGCAAAAATGAAAACATCTTTACTATTCCAACAAGACTTTCGATTTCTGCATCACATTTTCCCAACTCTTTAAAAACACTTCCCAATATTTAAACTTGTCTCCAATTGATTAATCATATATTAACTATTTCTCTTCATTACAAATATATAATCTAGTCTTCTTAAAATTGATGGTTACACTGTAGTGATAGTAACAAATAATTCACTAAATAACCTCTTATCCTTAGTACTAGACTATGTAGCAGTATGAAACCAAAATAATAAATAATAAAAGAAAAATTAAAAGTTACTTTTAATTACTTTAAACTATAGATAATTAACAACAAAGAAAGAAGAACTGAGATTATAAAAAAATAGTTAAATAAATATGAAAACTCCCATCATGCACCAGAACATGCATTTTGCCACCAAATGAAACAGAAATCACATTTTCTCTCTCTTCATCTTTGACGGCCAAACAAGGCAGATGTTCATGGACAGCTCTCCAACAAACCATGTGGCGACTACCAGTTAAGCACAGATTTTTATCGCTTTATACGTATATATATGTACTTTGAAATATACAAACATTTCTTAGAAATGTATGCTAAAGTATTTTTCATTTTTGTTTATGCTTATTGTTATATTCAGTGCTAATAGGAATATGGAATGGACAAACACAGTGGATAAATAGTAACAGGTTTATTGTAGAAACCAGTACAGCAAACAAGGAAGTAATAGTTATGCACACGGTCGTCGCAAGTCAGTAGAGTTGTGTGCTTGCTGCTATCAGAAGGCCACTAGTCTTGCAGATCCCAGCTCAACTCTCCTGACCACTGTCCTATTCCATTACATCACTTATTGTGTTGTATCTTGTATGTGATTTGTTTGTAATTTATATATTTCCTTTGTGGGGCTGATGATGTATTTTTAATACCCAAAGAAATTACATATATATAAAATAACATTACAAGGTGTGATGAGTAAATTTTTTCCATTTTATATTTTTAATTTTGCGCATGGGCATTGTTTATATTATATGTTGCTGACTGCACAGTAGAGTAGGGCCAGTTGGGCACCATCTGTGAGAAAAAGAGCACCCTGTCACAATTCACTCTGCCAGAAATGCTGTACTGATTGGCACTCACACCAGTAGCTACCATCCTCAGAGTATTTGGGTGTCACTCTGAGGATGGTGCAGAAGATTCAGAAAAACTTGGATGAGTCTAATGGTGATTATGAAGGTGTTTGGAGTGATAACTAGTGATGATGACATTATACCTCAATTCATCTTCCCACAGGGCCTCAGATTCAATACAGAGGCTGACATCAAGTGCCTTAAGGAGGTAGTGCTGCTTTGGGTCAAGAGGGCTGAGCTGGAAGAACCTATGTCTGGCAACAGGTTTCTGCACTATGTCACACAAGAAGGAGAACCCAGTCATGGCTGTCAGACTATTTCTGCAACCACATCAACTCTGACATCTGGCCACCTAACTCCCCAGACTGCAATCCCCTCATTATGTGTGGGGTGCAGTTGTGTAAGAGACCAACAAAACTCCTTGTAAAACCAAAGATGAACTGAAGGTAAGGATTATTCACCAACTTAGACAAGAAGACTGTCCAGAAAAGATGCAGGAAATTCTGAAGTCGTCTGGAGGCCGTGGTTGAAGCCAATGGCTATTTTATTGAATAAATTTACTTTTTATTATTTCAAGATATTTTTGTGTAACTTTAGTAAATATATCTGTTAAAATGAGATGTCAGTGTTATTTTCATATTTGCATAATTTAGACGACAATTTATCCATCGCACCCTGTATATCTGTCAAAATGAGATGTTAGTGTTATTTTCATTTTTTTATTTTGCATAATTTAGACGACAATTTATCCATCGGACCCTGTATATCTTTTTCCTTTTTTTTTTTTTTTTAAGCATATCACCCCAAGCAAGGCTGGAAGCCACTATCATGCAAGGGGTTAAAGAAGGGTTGGAGGAAGAGCAGATAGGAGTGGTAAAGGAGAGGATGTGGAGAAAGAGAAAGACAGTGGGTCGATCCAGGCAAGGGGGTTACAGAAGATTTGGAGCGAGAGCAGATAGGAATGAAAAATGAAAGGATGTGGAGAAGGGAAGTGGATAGATCAAGGCAACTGGAGATGTTGATTAACGCTACACTTAAACCATTGGAGATTGTATTTGTCAGGGAAACAGTAATAGGGAAGGGAGTTCCATAGGCGAGATGTGCGAGACATGAAGCTATTGGAGTAGAAGAGACGTCTGCATCTAACAGTTTCCATGGTGTAGGGGTGGGAGCGGGATGCCAGCCTGGTGGGGCGTTTAAATTCACGAGGCCTGGGGACAAGCGAAAGCAGCTCCTCGGAGAAATTACCATGAAAGTACTTGTAAAAAAGGCAGAGCGAGGCAACATCGTGTCTGTGAGAGAGCGACTGCAGATGAGATGACAGATCAGAGCCAATCACGTTGCCTATCCATCTCTGAATCTTATCAAGAACCCTGAGGCAAACAGCAGGGGCCCCAGACCATATATGGCAGCAATACTCCATGCAAGGGCGAATGGTCGATTTATACACTTGCAGGATCGATTACGGGGAGAAAAATTTCCTGGCTCGGCACAGAGAACCAACTTTCCTTGCGGTGGCTGATGCAACTGACTCGATGTATTTGTTCCATCTCAGATCAGCAGACAGCGTGAGACCGAGCAGCCGCAGAGAGGAGCTCTGGAGAAGTTGGTCTTCAGACATTCTAATCGGATGCAGGGATGGATCCTTGTGGTGGTTAATGAAGAGCAGTTTTGTTTTAGAGGCGTTAAAGTTAACCATCCATTTCTCTCCCCAGTTCCCAACCAATTGGAGGTCCTTTTCAATTTGAGCTGCCAGGTTAATTTTGTCCGCCTCACTAGATTTGTGTTTGAGGCAGGAGTAAATAGTGGTGTCGTCAGCGTAGATGCCGACTTGGAAAATGAGATGTTAGTGTTATTTTCATTTTTTTTTTTTTTGCATAATTTAGACGACAATTTATCCATCGCACCCTGTATATCTGTCAAAATGAGATGTTAGTGTTATTTTCATTTTTTTTTTGCATAATTTAGACGACAATTTATCCATCGTACCCTGTATATCTGTCAAAATGAGATGTTAGTGTTATTTTCATTTTTGCGTAATTTGGACAAAAATTTAATTATCTCAGCCTGTACATTCAGACGAGGCCAGTACATCACAGAACAATAAATGACCTTTCTTCACACTTCCTTTTACTACTTTTTGTATGAATTCCCACAGCTTCCTTTCTGTGTATGATATCAACTATTGTGTTATTTAAATATCATATATCATTAATATTGTGCCCATCAATAATAAATTCTAGTAGGACTTCTTTACCCTGTCTCCACACTGAGACATGATGTGACACAAGGTTGGGTTTAATGTAAAGAACCCGAGCATGTATACTTGGGCCAAAAATTGCTCAGCCCCTGCAACCATTGATTGTACTGGTATATATATATGACTATCACTCAAATAGATCTTTTGTGTTGTAACTTATCAAATGCTTTTGTTTTTAATAATAATAACAATAATATATATATATATATATATATATATGTATGTATCAAGATTTTTGACAAAATCCAAAGATGTGTCTGTAATCTAATTTGTCCTGGTGTGGCATCTCAATTTCAGTCACTCTTCCATTGTCATAATGCGGCTTCTATATAAATATTTTCATGATAATTGTTTGATATGCTCTCCTCCTTGGTACCTCAACCATGTGAATTTAAGCGTACTACTATATTGACAACTTGATATCATTATTTTAATGTTGAAATATCTAGATGCAACCGTAAGTTCTATTCTAACCATTTCTTTTCTGATAATTCTTGCCTCTGGAACTCTCTTCTGGTTTCTTGCTTCCCTGTCAACTACAAACTTCAAAATGCAACATCAGTTGCAACCTTTATATTTTAGTGGCATTACCACTTTTCTTGGATGAAATGATTAAAATAATAATAATAATAATAATAATATCAGGGATATTCCAGTTGTAACGAATCATATTTATTTCTACGGAAACAATAACAGGATCAGGACACAAATTTACTGGGGATGATCTAGCAATTAAAGCACTTAAACATTTCTGCTTTAGTAAATTGTTTTCTTTTAAAACAAAATTTGTCAAAACTATGTGTAAAACAGTAAAAAACTTAATTCAAACAACAACTTAAAACCAGAAGATGGAATTTATTCTGTTACATGTTATCATTGCCCCAAAGAATACATTGGAGAAACATCAAGGAATTTAAAAAAAGAAGATAATATAAACACAAAAAGCAGTATTTTAAAAGATAATATAAACACAAAAGAAATATTTTACAAAACAATACTTTAAATGATTTAGTTGCTCACCATAGCAAGACTGTCATAAAATTTGATTTAAAAAATGATACTTTAACTAAAAGAGAAAAATATTTACAAAGACAAAAATGTTTTGAATGTGGTTTAATCGATAGGTTGCCAACTGTAAATTTGCGTTTAGATTCTTACGTTTAATCTTTCATGGTAGATCGCCAAGAGATCCCTTTAACGGGCTTTTATGTCCTTTTCATAGGCTCAGATCGGCTTCAATTCCTAATTCACTTCTTTAGGTGGGAATGGGTGATATTGGGTGAAAAATTGGACTGTATGTTTTTTTTTGGGGGGGGGGTAAGGAAAGCAGAAGGTATGTGCAGAGCCAAT
The DNA here is from genome assembly GCA_964036315.1 of Acanthosepion esculentum. Classification (NCBI taxonomy): domain Eukaryota; kingdom Metazoa; phylum Mollusca; class Cephalopoda; order Sepiida; family Sepiidae; genus Acanthosepion; species Acanthosepion esculentum. The sequence goes on along the minus strand of OZ038496.1, from coordinate 16,780,348 downwards.
GCACATATGACGGAATTTTTAGTTTGGTCTTGGGGTTTGGAGTGTTGACATCCAGCCAGTTTTGGAAATTTGTGCAGCATGAATCAGATTATAAGAATAAGCATGAAAAATTAGGAAATCAGCCAATTCCACTATCTTTTGTTATCTTCAGGTGATTTCAGTCAACTGATTTCCTAACACTTTATTTTTTCAAAATAAAAATTTATGAACGCTTTATTTTTAAAAAAATAAATAAATGAATAAGCACATAACGTGTGGTATGGTAGAAGGTGAAGAGGAGGGGGAGGGGAAATCAAGTGTATTGGAAATGTATTGGTGGGGGGATTAAATGAAATATGCATAAGTTTCAATGATCTTCCTGACGTCATAGATTCCCAAGTAGGCATCTACGTGGATGACACTACAATTTACTCCTGCCTCAAAAACAAATCTATGACAAAATTAACCTGGCCATTCATCTCGAAAAGGACCTCCAGTCGGTTGTGAACTGGGGCAGGAATTGGCTGGTTAACTTTAACGCCTCAAAAACAAAACTGCTCTCTATTAATCACCACAGAGATCCTTCTCTGCCCTCCATTAGAATGTCTGACACTCAACTTCTTGAGAGCACCTCTGCAGCTGCTCGGTCTCATATTGACTACTGACCTGAGATCGAACGAATACATTGAGCCAATTGCTTCGTCCACTGCAAGGAAAGTTGGCTCCTTGTGCCACACCATGAAATTTTTCTCCCCGGAATCGATCTTTCAAATCTACAAATCAACCATTCGTCCTTGCATGGAGTATTGCTGCACTATATGGTCTGGATCCCCTTCTGTTTGTCTCGGGGTTCTTGATAGAATCCAGAGACGGATATGCAATGTAATTGGCCCTGATCTGGCATCTCATCTGCAGTCGCTCTCTCACAGATGTGCCGTCGCCTCCCTCTGTCTTTTTTACAAATACTTTCATGCTAATTGCTCCAATGAGCTGTTTTTGCTGGTTCCCAGACTTCATGAATTCAAGTGTCCTACGAGGCTGACATCCCGCTCTCACCCTTTCACTGTTGAAACTGTTAAATGTAGCCGTCTCTTCTACTCCAATAGCTTCATATCTCATACCTCTTGCCTGTGGAACTCCCTTCCCTTTTTTGTTTCTCCGATAGCTATAATCTCCAACTATTCAAATGTATTGTCAATCGACATCTCCAGTTGCCTTGATCTATCCACTATCCTTCTCCTCATCTTTTCCTCTATCACTCCTATCTGCTCTCACTCCAAATCCTCTGTAACCCCTTGCATGCTAGTGGCTTCCCGACTTGCTTGGGGTGAAATGCTTAAGAAAAAAGTTTAAAAAAATAAAGCATCAGGAAATTAATTGACCAAAGTTGCCTGAAGATACTGAAAGGTTGAAACCAAGGTAGCGGAATCAGCTGATCTCCTAATTTTCTATATTTTAAAGCTCTAAATGTTAAAGTTTTATCTTTTTATGTGTGTATTGAACACTTTTTTAATACTACTGTTTCCTGGTATAATTCAACTCTGACCGTTAACTTCTTTTTATATATATATATATATATATATATATATATATATACATACATACATATATATATACATACATATATATATATATATATATATATATATATATACATACATACATACATATATATATATATATATATATATATATATACATACATACATACATACATACATACATACATATATATATACACACATATACACACACACATCATTTTATGCATTCGATTATTTCTTAGCAATGTTCTTTGAGTTTCCACTGTAAATGCTTTACCATCTTTAATTTACATTCAACAAGGAGTTGTTAATTTTAAATAAGCCATTTTGTTGTTAGAATCACTCGGGACCATAGCTGTACAATAAATTGTATAGAATAAAAGTCAACGTTGTAGCTGTAAGATTTTGTCTCTTGCTGAATGGATCAAAGTTTGTATTGGGCCATTAACTCCAAGGACCTTTGGTTTGCAAGGCATTGAATGAGGTACAAAGTGGTTGCCATGGCTATAGATATTGATGAAAGAAAGAAGACAGGAAGGAAATGATGATGAAAAATAAATAGAGAATTTAAAAAAAAATGAGATATAAAATTTAATGTGGAAGAAATAAAAAATAAATGAGAGAAGACTGATAGAATATGAAAATGCAGAGAAAATAACAATGGAGGAAAAAGCTAATAGATGTAATAAAAAATTGACTGAAAGAAGGAACATGGAAAAAATCACAAAAGGCACAGGAAAATGAAGGTAAAAGAAAAGAGAAGATAAAAGTAAGTAATTTGGAAAGGAAGTGAGGGCAGTGAAAGAAAAAGAATTGTAAGAAAATAGTAAGAAAAACAGTGGGAATGAAAAAGAAATAAGAAAGAATTAGAAAGCAAATTAATATAAATTATTAAAAAAAGAAAAGATGAAAAAGAAAGAGCATAGAAAGAAAAAGGATTCAGAATAAAAAAGTATACAAAGAAGAAAAATGAAAGAGAAATGAAATAAATCAAAAGAAAGAATTATCAAAGAAAGAAAAAGAATTAAGAATGAACAAATTATGACTCAAGGAAGAAGAAAGAATTAGAAAAGACAGAAAAAATTAGAAATCAAAGAAGAAAAAAATTAGAAATCAAAGAAGAAGAAAGAATTAGAAAGGAAAGATTAGGAATGAAAAAATTAAGGAATTAAAGAAGAAAGAGTTATAAAAAAAGAAAAACTTATAGGTGTGAAAAAATGAAAGATTTAACAAAGAAAAACGGATCATGCAAGAAGTAAGAATTAACAAAGAAAAGAAAAAGGATTAGGAAAGAAAAAATTATGAATCAAAGAATAAAAAATTAGAAAAGAAAAAATTAGAAATTAAAGAAGAAAAAATTAGAAAAAAAAAAAAGATTAAGAAGTAGAAAGAATTAGAAAGAATGATTAGGAATGAAAAAATCAGAAATTAAAGAACAACAACAAATTATAAAAGAAAGAATGATTAGGAATGAAAAAGCCATAAATTAAAGAAGAAGAAGGAATTAGAAAAGAAAGAATGATTAGGAATGAAAAAGCCATAAATTAAAGAAGAAGAAGGAATTAGAAAAGAAAGAATGATTAGGAATGAAAAAGCCATAAATTAAAGAAGAAGAAGGAATTAGAAAAGAAAGAATGATTAGGAATGAAAAAGCCATAAATTAAAGAACAAGAAGGAATTAGAAAAGAAAGAATGATTAGGAATGAAAAAGCCATAAATTAAAGAAGAAGAAGGAATTATGAAAGAAAGAATGATTAGGAATGAAAAAGCCATAAATTAAAGAAGAAGAAGGAATTAGAAAAGAAAGAATGATTAGGAATGAAAAAGCCATAAATTAAAGAAGAAGAAGGAATTATGAAAGAAAGAATGATTAGGAATGAAAAAGCCATAAATTAAAGAACAAGAAGGAATTAGAAAAGAAAGAATGATTAGGAATGAAAAAGCCATAAATTAAAGAAGAAGAAGGAATTAGAAAAGAAAGAATGATTAGGAATGAAAAAGCCATAAATTAAAGAACAAGAAGGAATTAGAAAAGAAAGAATGATTAGGAATGAAAAAGCCATAAATTAAAGAAGAAGAAGGAATTATGAAAGAAAGAATGATTAGGAATGAAAAAGCCATAAATTAAAGAAGAAGAAGGAATTAGAAAAGAAAGAATGATTAGGAATGAAAAAGCCATAAATTAAAGAACAAGAAGGAATTAGAAAAGAAAGAATGATTAGGAATGAAAAAGCCATAAATTAAAGAAGAAGAAGGAATTAGAAAAGAAAGAATGATTAGGAATGAAAAAGCCATAAATTAAAGAACAAGAAGGAATTAGAAAAGAAAGAATGATTCGGAATGAAAAAGCCATAAATTAAAGAAGAAGGAATTATGAAAGAAAGAATGATTAGGAATGAAAAAGCCATAAATTAAAGAAGAAGAAGGAATTAGAAAAGAAAGAATGATTAGGAATGAAAAAGCCATAAATTAAAGAACAAGAAGGAATTAGAAAAGAAAGAATGATTAGGAATGAAAAAGCCATAAATTAAAGAAGAAGAAGGAATTAGAAAAGAAAGAATGATTCGGAATGAAAAAGCCATAAATTAAAGAACAAGAAGGAATTAGAAAAGAAAGAATGATTAGGAATGAAAAAGCCATAAATTAAAGAACAAGAAGGAATTAGAAAAGAAAGAATGATTAGGAATGAAAAAGCCATAAATTAAAGAAGAAGAAGGAATTAGAAAAGAAAGAATGATTCGGAATGAAAAAGCCATAAATTAAAGAACAAGAAGGAATTAGAAAAGAAAGAATGATTAGGAATGAAAAAGCCATAAATTAAAGAAGAAGAAGGAATTAGAAAAGAAAGAATGATTCGGAATGAAAAAGCCATAAATTAAAGAACAAGAAGGAATTAGAAAAGAAAGAATGATTAGGAATGAAAAAGCCATAAATTAAAGAAGAAGAAGGAATTATGAAAGAAAGAATGATTAGGAATGAAAAAGCCATAAATTAAAGAAGAAGAAGGAATTAGAAAAGAAAGAATGATTAGGAATGAAAAAGCCATAAATTAAAGAAGAAGAAGGAATTAGAAAAGAAAGAATGATTAGGAATGAAAAAGCCATAAATTAAAGAACAAGAAGGAATTAGAAAAGAAAGAATGATTAGGAATGAAAAAGCCATAAATTAAAGAAGAAGAAGGAATTATGAAAGAAAGAATGATTAGGAATGAAAAAGCCATAAATTAAAGAAGAAGAAGGAATTAGAAAAGAAAGAATGATTAGGAATGAAAAAGCCATAAATTAAAGAAGAAGAAGGAATTATGAAAGAAAGAATGATTAGGAATGAAAAAGCCATAAATTAAAGAAGAAGAAGGAATTAGAAAAGAAAGAATGATTAGGAATGAAAAAGCCATAAATTAAAGAAGAAGAAGGAATTATGAAAGAAAGAATGATTAGGAATGAAAAAGCCATAAATTAAAGAAGAAGAAGGAATTAGAAAAGAAAGAATGATTAGGAATGAAAAAGCCATAAATTAAAGAAGAAGAAGGAATTAGAAAAGAAAGAATGATTCGGAATGAAAAAGCCATAAATTAAAGAAGGAGAAGGAATTAGAAAAGAAAGAATGATTAGGAATGAAAAAGCCATAAATTAAAGAAGAAGAAGGAATTAGAAAAGAAAGAATGATTAGGAATGAAAAAGCCATAAATTAAAGAAGAAGAAGGAATTATGAAAGAAAGAATGATTAGGAATGAAAAAGCCATAAATTAAAGAAGAAGAAGGAATTAGAAAAGAAAGAATGATTAGGAATGAAAAAGCCATAAATTAAAGAAGAAGAAGGAATTAGAAAAGAAAGAATGATTCGGAATGAAAAAGCCATAAATTAAAGAAGGAGAAGGAATTAGAAAAGAAAGAATGATTAGGAATGAAAAAGCCATAAATTAAAGAAGAAGAAGGAATTAGAAAAGAAAGAATGATTAGGAATGAAAAAGCCATAAATTAAAGAAGAAGAAGGAATTATGAAAGAAAGAATGATTAGGAATGAAAAAGCCATAAATTAAAGAAGAAGAAGGAATTAGAAAAGAAAGAATGATTAGGAATGAAAAAGCCATAAATTAAAGAAGAAGAAGGAATTATGAAAGAAAGAATGATTAGGAATGAAAAAGCCATAAATTAAAGAAGAAGAAGGAATTAGAAAAGAAAGAATGATTAGGAATGAAAAAGCCATAAATTAAAGAAGAAGAAGGAATTAGAAAAGAAAGAATGATTAGGAATGAAAAAGCCATAAATTAAAGAAGGAGAAGGAATTAGAAAAGAAAGAATGATTAGGAATGAAAAAGCCATAAATTAAAGAAGAAGAAGGAATTATGAAAGAAAGAATGATTAGGAATGAAAAAGCCATAAATTAAAGAAGAAGAAGGAATTAGAAAAGAAAGAATGATTAGGAATGAAAAAGCCATAAATTAAAGAAGAAGAAGGAATTATGAAAGAAAGAATGATTAGGAATGAAAAAGCCATAAATTAAAGAAGAAGAAGGAATTAGGAAAGAAAGAATGATTAGGAATGAAAAAGCCATAAATTAAAGAAGAAGAAGGAATTAGAAAAGAAAGAATGATTAGGAATGAAAAAGCCATAAATTAAAGAAGAAGAAGGAATTAGAAAAGAAAGAATGATTCGGAATGAAAAAGCCATAAATTAAAGAAGGAGAAGGAATTAGAAAAGAAAGAATGATTAGGAATGAAAAAGCCATAAATTAAAGAAGAAGAAGGAATTAGAAAAGAAAGAATGATTAGGAATGAAAAAGCCATAAATTAAAGAAGAAGAAGGAATTATGAAAGAAAGAATGATTAGGAATGAAAAAGCCATAAATTAAAGAAGAAGAAGGAATTAGAAAAGAAAGAATGATTAGGAATGAAAAAGCCATAAATTAAAGAAGAAGAAGGAATTATGAAAGAAAGAATGATTAGGAATGAAAAAGCCATAAATTAAAGAAGAAGAAGGAATTAGAAAAGAAAGAATGATTAGGAATGAAAAAGCCATAAATTAAAGAAGAAGAAGGAATTAGAAAAGAAAGAATGATTAGGAATGAAAAAGCCATAAATTAAAGAAGGAGAAGGAATTAGAAAAGAAAGAATGATTAGGAATGAAAAAGCCATAAATTAAAGAAGAAGAAGGAATTATGAAAGAAAGAATGATTAGGAATGAAAAAGCCATAAATTAAAGAAGAAGAAGGAATTAGAAAAGAAAGAATGATTAGGAATGAAAAAGCCATAAATTAAAGAAGAAGAAGGAATTATGAAAGAAAGAATGATTAGGAATGAAAAAGCCATAAATTAAAGAAGAAGAAGGAATTAGGAAAGAAAGAATGATTAGGAATGAAAAAGCCATAAATTAAAGAAGAAGAAGGAATTAGAAAAGAAAGAATGATTCGGAATGAAAAAGCCATAAATTAAAGAAGGAGAAGGAATTAGAAAAGAAAGAATGATTAGGAATGAAAAAGCCATAAATTAAAGAAGAAGAAGGAATTAGAAAAGAAAGAATAATTCGGAATGAAAAAAACAAAAAGTAAAGAAGAACAAAAAATAGAAAAGAAAAGGGATTAAGAATGAACAAAATCAGGAATCAAAGAAAAAGGAATTAGAAAAGAAAGAATGATTGGAAATGAAAAACAAAGAATTAAAGAAGAAGAAAGAATTAGAAAAGAAAGAATAGTTTGGAATGAAATCATCAGGAATTAAAGAAGAAAGAATTGGGAATGAAGGAATGATTAGGAATGAAAAATCAAGAATTAAAGAAGAAAGAATTAGAAAAGAAAGAAAAATGGAGAGGAATGAAAAAGTATGAATCAAAAAAAAGAAAGATTTAATAAATGAAGAAAAACTGTTTCAGAAAAAAAAAGTTCCAATTCCTGCTTGGTTCATTATATTCACTTACATGCAAGTACCCTTGGGAATCCACCTCTTCTACAAGACATGGTTTAATTAATAAGACTTATATTACTAAACCATTATAATCTCAAGAAAATATTCCAGCAATCAAAATATATTTCCTGGCTTTAAATAACCTGCAAAAGATTAAGAGGTTATAGAAAATGAATCAAACGGCTAACAGCAAAATAACTCCACAAACATTTTACTGAAAATAGGACTTCTTTTATGTTTCATATCCCTTCAGGACATGAGCATTAATGGCTCTCCACAACTTCCTGTCCTTTGTAGACCTAAGTAATATTTGTCCTTTTACTATATTTCCTAATCCCTATTCTCAATATAATCCTGTCAGTTTCAAATTTTCCAAACCTTCTTTCCTCATTATGTGCCCTGAAATTTTTAACTATCTCTTTCTGATGTTAAGTATAAATGTCCTTTTGTTTCCATTTTCTCTAAAACTTTTATATTGCTCATATGTTCAGTCCATTATATTCTCAGCATCCTTCTGTTGAACCACATTTCTATTGCTTCAAGTCTATTCTTCATCTGTAATGAGATGGTCCAGCATTCAGGACCAGTATACTTACTTGTCTATTCAAAATCACCCCAGTAAATTTATGCTTATAAAAGATTTTAACAGTGAAATGCGATTGATCAACATATGTGGTGTAAATGTTTGATAGCAAAGATACCAATAATAAAGATCCTAACAGAATCTCATCAAAACATGTAGGAGGGTGCAGTAAAAAATCAGAAGAGGTATAATGATAGGCGTAGGCTCGAACAAGTCTTACAGAAAAGAAGGTGTATGAGAAAAACGTTGAAATTTAATTAATTTAAAATCTAAATATAGTCTAAACATTGTTAAATGACAGCACCCAACACAGCCGCCTCTGAGCAGACTTAAACCTCACAAACCTTCAACCGAGCACTTATTAATGAATTAAGGGGTTTAATAGCCATGCACCTCATATCCTATAGCTAGCATATCACAATAGATGATCTTGCCTGGAGCCCATTTCCTGTAGGTAGGCCTTCACCACGTGATGACCAATTCAGTACACAAGAGACGATCAGAAGTATTAATGAAGAAATAAAACATATATTAGGAAAGGGTAAGTGGGAGAACGCTTCGAGCAAGAAGGACAAGGGTTAGGGGTAGAGAGAACCCTTCAAGGAATTTCTATTTAATTTGCCAATTTTTCATTCTGGGGAAGATATTCTCAAGAAAATTCTACCAATGCCAATAAATACCATCATTATTTTTGTCATTGAACATCACCAATATACTCAGTGGCAACTAAAGGAAGAATATGAATGTTGTTATTTAAAATGGGCAGGAAGGAAGTAGTTCACAAAATACAACATTTTCAAAACTAGAAAAGTATTTTTTGAATTCTGTGAACAAGGAAATAAAAGTTATTAATTATTAAATATATGTATATATAAAATAGGAATGTATATCATAAAATATATATATATATGTTAATGTGTAAAAAAACATAAATTGGTGCATATATATATATATATATATATATATATATATATATATATATATATATATATATATATATATGCAAATGAAAAAGAATGAAGAGTAAGATTTCAGCATTCAAAACATTAATTTAAAACAGAGCTCAATACAAAAGTAGAGCCGTAAATATTTATTTATTATGCAGTGTTACATTAGAACATGTACATATCCACGACAAAACTGTATATCATATTTCAACGTTAAAAAAACAATTTTCTAATGTTGAAACAAGATGTACAGTTTTGTAGTTGGTATGTACATGTTCTAAAGTAACACTGCAGAATATATATATATATATATATATATATATATATATATATATATATATATAGTGATAAAAGTTTCATTAATAATCAAATAAATAACTGATTTTTGCAAGAATTTCAAAATCAGTGTTTGTCATACTAATCTAAGATGACCTGCTGACAAAAGAAAAACAATATCTTTAACCAGTAATTTAACAATGAAAAATCATTTTAAAAATAGCATAAGAACTTTAATGATAAAACTTAGTTTTATTAAATTTGGGGAATTTTTTGATTGTGTATGCTGATTTCTAACGAATCTTATATATATATGTACCTTGGTGTGTCTGTATACATATATATGTGTGTGTGTGTGTGTGTGTGTGTGTGTGTGTGTGTGTGTGTGTGTGTGTGTGTGTGTATGTACACACACATATATATATATATGTGTGTATATGGGTGTATATATATATATATATATGCATGTGTGTGTGTGTGTGTGTATGTACACACAGATATATATGTGTGTATGTGGGTATATATATATATATAAATGTAGAAAGTGCTCTGCCGTAATTGGCTGTTCTTTCTCACATTTGCATATAT
>OZ038496.1:16715532-16765532 GCA_964036315.1 Acanthosepion esculentum | reverse complement strand
TATCCATCTTGCATATCTACCAATTTACCATTCCTCCATGCTTAATATATTGCTTCCACATATGGTCTGAAATTCCTATTAGATATCTAGAGATCCTGAGTTATATGCACAATACAATCATCAGCTGTGCTACTAGCTAGGTAAAAAATCTGTATTTATTATTAATATAAATTATATAACTCTATTATTATACATCAAACTTTATTTCATTAAGACCAACACTCAATATGCAATATTTTATATATATATGTGTGTGTGTGTGTGTGTGTGTGTGTGTGTGTGCAAATACATAGAAAAATAGGAAAGAACACGTAAGGTTAATAATCCAAAGTTCTTTAGCATTTTTGTTTTTATTTTTAAAAACAGTGCTCAATGCATAAGTAGAGCCTAAATTAAAATAATATTTTTTTTAAATATGATTCTATTGCTACATAAGAGTTTTCATGTTTCAAAAACAGGAGTTAAAACTTTTAAAAATTAAATTGAATAAAAGTATCAAGCTCTGTTTCATCTCCAAGCAAAATTTTTGGAATAACTATCTTGAAATTTACGGAGCTTTATAAGCATATTCACTTTTAATATTAATTACTATGGAAACAGCTGAAGCAATTATTTCAGTAAGGGGTGTAAGGGTTAACATATGGTATCAACATATTAGTTACTTTTGGAAAAAGGTCAAGTCAAGGTAGGGTCAGGATACAAAAACGCTAACATCAATTATAGAAACAATAGTACTAACCAGGAGAAAAACAGGAAAAGAAAAATCATTTGGTATACCCTTTCGTTCAACCAAATGGTTAGTATTAAGCTAGTACAAAAAATCCTAGCTTTAATTGAAAAACACTTTCCTACTAATAGCAGACTTAACAAGATCTTTAATAAAAACACCTTAAAATTAAGCTACAGTTGCATTGAAAATCTAGAAAGAATCATAAAAAAAGGTAAAAATAAAATCCTGGAAAAACACGCATGCCAAAATAGTATTAATAAAAACCCTAAACTCAAAAATAATGAAAAATTATGTGATTGTAAAAACCATGAAGACTACTCATTGGAATATAAATGCCACATAAAATCTGTGGTATACCAATGCACTATCTCATCCATTGCGAGTCCTAAAACTGAAATGATATATATAGGTTCCACGAAAAATGAATTTCAAATTAGATGGAGACAACACAAAAGCTCCATCAATAATATTAGAAATAGAAATCAGACATCCCTATCCAAATAGTTTGGGCATTTAAAAGAAATCAATAAAACAGCAAAAGTAAAATGGAAAATAATAAATGGAACAAGAACTTGTAAAACCTGGGATGACTCATGCTCTTTATGCCTACATAAAAAACTACACATTATTAAGTTTCTAAAAAATGAAAATTTATTAAAGTTAATGGTTTTTTGCCAACATCAACAAATTTTCACATTAAATAATTAGCAAAAATTTTTAAATTTCATAGTCTATTAAAAGGTTTAAAAGCTTAACTCAATCATAAGATAAAAAACCCTTTATGAAGTCATCAAAAGAACAAAATGTAGTTCAATATGACAAATTTATATACAAACAACCCTTTTAGAAAAAAAATTTTTTTTTTAGACATTTAACAGCGTAACAATAATGCCAATAACTCTCTGTCACTGAAACAGACTCGACAATATGCGTCTAATGAATGTCATCATTCACTTTAAAATAGACACCCTGACCCTAACTTGACTTGACTTCTTTCCAAAAGTAACTAATATGTTGAAACAATATGTTAACCCTTATGCCCCTTACTGAAATAATTGCTTAGCCGGTTCCATAGTAACTAATATTACATATGAATATGCTTATAAAGATCCGTAAATTTCAAGATTAGTTATTCCAAAAATTTAACTTGAAGTTGCAACAGAACTTGATACTTTAATTCAATTTAATTTTTATAATTCAATTGAAGTTTTTAGCTCTTGTTTCTTATGTAGTGATGGAGTCATATTTTAAAAAAATAATTATAATATATATATATATATATATATTAAGACATTTTTTATGTTTATACGTTCTTTTTATAGATACAAATATTTAAGTAAAGCATTTACTTAAAGAATTGTATCTATAAAAAGAATGTATAAACATTAAAAAATGTCTTAAAATAATTGTCGGACTTTGTCCTTTTCATAATAGATATATATATATATGATGGAGGCACAGTGAGGTAATGGATAGCAGGAATTGGAAAGCCAAGTTCCAATTCTGATTAAGTTCATTACATTCACTTACATGCTAATACCTTTGCAAAAAGTAAGGATCCATCTCTTCTACCCCCAGCTATAGATTAAATATCAGGACAAACTGGGTCTTATAGCTTTGGTTACAACCAGTCTCTGAGAAAGAAAGTCTAAATTCAAATTGAATTGCATGTCTGAATGAATGCAACCTCTGCTGCTCTTTGTCAGCTTTTCGGATACAGTGGGTTCATTTGACAGAGTCAGCTCAATCAATCTGAGGAATGCTGCAACAGGTACTGTTACAACATACAAATGCCAGTTCGGTAAATTTGTAATTGAAAAATATCATCTCTGCAAAAATTTAACTGAGACCTTGCCCAAAATAGTGAAACCTTTCAAAACACATGCTGACTAGTATTTTCCCTTGGTATCCTCTTCAGGGGGACAAAGTTCAACAATTTATTTACAGGGAGAATCGACAGAAGGTCAATGTACAAGAGTTAACCAAGTCAAACTGGGAAACTGGGATAAAGAGCTCAAAACTAGGAGTCACCCACAGACTACCACAGAAGTATATATACTTCTTGAGTATATCTACTTATCTAGGTGTGCAGAGGCTCCTCATTTATTCAGGGTTTTACCAGAATAAAAGGTACTTTATATGTGTGCCTCATTTTATCATGATTTGCATTCATTTATTTAATACTAGTTTAAAAGAAACACTCTGTGTGGACTTTTAAGCTAGCTCTAACCCAAAACTAAAGTTACCTCTGGTCCAGCTTAAAAACAGTAATGATAATTCTGAAGAAATAACTTTGAGGTTCTCAATTTAATCCACTTTAATCTGATCTGGGCTATAAGTCCAATTCTAGCCAAAAGACTGATTCTGGCCAAAATTCCAAGGAAAAACTAACAACGCCAAAAACAGAAACCCCTTGAAAACGGCTATTTTATACATATATGTATATATAAATAAAAAAAAAAAAGAAAGGTAAGATATATAATCCGGTGTTCTTATAGATATTTTTATTTTTACACAATATAACGTAAATTTAATACAATACAATGTAAATTTACAGAGCATTAATATTATAAATTAGCTCATTTAAAATATGGTTTATTCGCTACACCGTAATAACCATGTTTCAAAAATGAAAGCTAAAAGCTTCAAATTTAATTTTGTTATTAAATTAAAGACATTAGTTCCATTTCCTGGAGTCCAAAATTCACTTGAGGAGGAAATGGAACTAATGTCTTTAATTTAATAACAAAATTAAATTCAAAGCTTTTAGCTTTCATTTTTGAAACATGGTTATTACTGCGTAGCGAATAAACCATATTTTAAATCAGTTAATTTATAATATATATATATATATATATATATATATATATATATATATATATATATAGTTTTTCCTCATGTTTTGACTGCTTAAGTTGTATTTAATTTTGGAAATGAAAATGGATAAAGAAGTGTCCAAAAGAACTTGGTACAATGAAAATCATCGAAAATATCTGTCCTCCTTTACTCCTAAAAAACAGAAACATGTAAGGTTGCTGCAAAAACTAAATAGAAAATTAATTATATTTTTTTTATTTTCCCATATCTCATGAAAGATATATGTATATGTATATGTATATATACAGTCTGGTACTTGCTTGACTCTAATGAGTACAATTCATTTACAGAATCTCATGATCTTTTAATATTCTACCTTCAATATAAAATTATGAGATTGCCACCATTCCTCGAAGTTCTCAAGGAACTGTACAGAATAAATTCTAATTAGAGAAAGTAATTCTTTTTTTGTATATTAAAGAACAAAATCAAAGTAATATATAATATCTAAGGATTGGCCATTACTTTCTGATGACAATATATTTTAAAGACAGACATTTATCAAAAGAGTGTCACAAATCTAAAATATACAGAACAATGGTCAACGAAATGAAATTCAACATAAAATGTCAGAGGTTCAATAAGACTTGTTTGCTTCCAGTAACAAATAACAGAATGTATGACATGGAAATCCAAGGGTACAAAAGAACAGCGAAAGAAGACTTTCAAAAGCAAAGCAATGTATTAAGAGATGTGAACATATCCTTGGAAACAATGAAAACATTGTCAAACTGTTACGTAATATCTAATCTTCTACATTCTAGTGAATGTCCAACAATCTCCGCATGGATAAAGAAGAGACTTGAGGTAACAGAAATGTGGTTCTACTGTAGGATACTGAGAATACCAGGGACTAAACATGTGAATAATCAGCAAGTTTTAAGGATAAATGTGAAATAACAGTGGATTGAAAAGTTAATTAATTGCTAATAAAGTATTTAAATTTTTTTAATCCTCTCAGCCCAAGCAAGGTAATAAAGCCACTAAGATGCGAAAGAATATAAGAAAAAGAAAACATTATTAAGGAGTGAGAACAACAAAAGTAGAGGAATTAAGAAAACAAAAGATAATGATCGATATGGCATTTAAATTTTTGAAGATCAAACTTGACTGGAAATCAAGAATCCAAAAGAGATTTCTATAAGCAAAAAGTGTGATAGAAGGAACTCTCAGCATAGAACTTACGGTTACATCTCAGCATTTCAACTGTAAAAGGATGAAATCTTGCTGCCAATCTAATATTGTGCTTAAATTCATAAAGTCTAGGTACCATAGAGGAAAGTTCATCAGAACATTTACCATGGAAATATTTATAGAAAAGCTCCAGGGATGAAATGTTAGAGCAGTGGGGAAATGACTGAAACCAAGATGTAGGCCAGTGAGTGAAGGTAAAATGCCAGGTCAAGACCAGTAACATTGCAGAGTCTTCTCTGGATTTTATTTAGGATTTCTAAATATATAACAGGAGCACCAGACCATATGTGGTAGCAATATTCAAAGCACTGATGAATGGTAGACTTATAAATATGTAAGATAGATTCTGGAGAGAAAAATTATCTAGCCTGACACAGTGAACCAACTTTCCTAGCAGCAGATCTAGCAATTGATTCGTTATAATCTATCTGTTTCATGTCAGCTGAGGAGGCACACTAAGTCACTCTCCTGCAGGATAGCATCAGCCATGCAGACAGAAGGCAGAAAGGGTTTTCTCAGACAATTACTAGAGAACAGTTTTGTTTTGGAGGCGTTATAATTAAGAAGTCATTCATTGTCACAGTAGGTCATTTTTTAAATCAGCTACTAATATGACCTTATCAAACTGATCTGATTTACTATTAGGACAGAAGTAAGTACAGTATATTTCCACATATAAGATGACCTTTAAATCCCAAAAATCATCCTTTAAAACTTGGAGTTGTCTTATAGTACAATTCTAAAAAAAATCTAAATTCTGAGTGATATTTGTCGGTAATCTCAGCCTAAGTGTGATAACCAATAACATATATATAAAGATTCACATTATCAAATAAACTGACAATAAAAGTAATAAAACCATTTCTATTTTATATACTACTGGCATAACTTCATAATAAATTGCCTATTCAAAGAATAATTCCATAACAATGAAATCAACTTGTATCCATCCAAGCTTAGCTGAGAAAATGTAAACATCGAGTTATGATTGCGTTCAAAGCAATGGAATGTACTATTATTGTACATTATTGAACTGTTATTAGCAGTATTTTGTGATTGTTGATGAAGTATAAGTAAATGGCCATTAGTTCACCAGGCTGTGTGTAACTGTTTAGATATAGGAAAAGAAGGGGAAGAATCAGTATTTGCAAGAGATCATGTGATGAAACATAAACAAAACAATGGTTTCCCTTTTAGAGGACTTGTGTAGGAAAAACAGATATAGAAATAGTTTCATTATTTTTTTTTAATTTTGAATTTCTAAGGATACAGTTAGTAACAAGATTTCCAATAATATCAGTCATCTTATACTAAAGGCATAGGATTAATGGTTTGCAGGAAGAAGCTGCTTGAGTGGAATTCTCATCTCACCAATGGAAAATAGAGGCAATGTGGATTACTTGCTACAATGTAAGTGGCATGGCAGTTTCTTGCCATGAAAGTCAGAACTGATAGAACCAAGAAACGTATTTCATCCAAGCACTTTCTGTGAAAGTAGAGACAGAGCAGTGAAAAGCTTTCCATATCCTCCTTGTGAAAGGGAGGTCGGAGGGTGGAGAATAATTTGTCAGCCACGTGGATTCAGAGATGCTTTTGGACACTATCGAGGCTGGAGGGTGAGGTCTCGGTAGCTCCCACCAAAATACAACAACAGTACTCACATTTTTGGTTTGATCTGGTTCTTGTAGAGGATAGCATGTGGAGTCAGGTACTTACTAGAGCAAATACAGAGAGCCGAACATTTAACCTGCATCTTTAGCAATGACTTATACATACTAATTTCCACAAAACCAAAATTGAGTTGTCTGGACATAATTCTTAAAATTCTCAAAATCATGTATGGAGGAAAGATAGTGATGCCTTCAAATAAAAGAACACAGTTCCATCAGTGAAATTTGGTGATGGCAACATCATGGATTAGGGATGCAAATGGTATTCGGTAAAAGGTGGTAGAATAAATGCCGCAGCATATCAAAATATTTTGGAAACAAATTTAATGATTTTGGTTGAAAATCTTGAACTTCCTACTGCTTGGATCTTCCAACAAGATAATGATCCTAAGAACACTGCAAAATCTACAAAGAAATGGCTTTCTGAAAATAATGTAAATATACTGAAATGGCCAAGTCACTCCCCAGATTTAAACCCAATCAAGAATCTGTGACATTATTTAAAAATTCAAATCCAACTGAGAGCTCCAGAAAACAACCAGGTTCTGAAGACCATATACGACGAAGATTGGAACAAAAAAAACAACTAAAATTTACAGATCATTAATTGAGAATGACAAAAAAGGTTGGTTGCTGTAGAAGTGAATAATGGCTTTTCTACAAAGTATTAAATGAAGAATATGTATTCTTTTTTGTATTGTACGAATACTTTTTTCACCCACTAAAATGGATAAATGGGATTTATTTCTATTAAATCAAAATTTGTGTACAGTTAATTATGTGAAAAGTATGCTTATTCGTTAGTTGGAAATAAAATAAATTAAAAATTTTATGTGTACGAATATTTGTTTCACCCCTCTGTATGTCCAGTTTACACTAGAATCAATAAGGTAGACACAGGTTCACTTTACACTAGTTAAAAGCATAGATATAGGGCCAATTTACAATCAAGTCAGAAAGGTTTCAGTTTACACTAGAGCCAAAAAGGTAGGCATTGGTCCAGTTTATGCTAGTGTCAAAAGAATAGACACAGGTTCGGTTTACAATAGAGTAAAATATTTAGACATTTGTCAAGTTTCCACAAGAGCCAATAAGGTAGACAGAGGTGTAGTTTCATACTCAAGTAAAAATATAAGCCTAGTTTACACTTGAGACAAATATGTAAAAACAGGTTAAATCTATGCGAGAAAAATGGAGACATGAGTTGTTTTTTTTTTCTCATCTGTGAGTATTTGTTTCTAAGTTAGGCTTTTTTTGGTGGAAAAGATGTCTTACTGCTCCTTACCATTATACAGCTCACACAGACTTCATATTTTTAGCATTGCCAACAGGACCTTAATAACAAAGGTTCAAAAGTTATTTAGAGCAAGAGAAGAAAGGAAGAACTTTAATCAATCATATCCTGAAAGGACATAGCATATAAATGAAAAAGTAGTAGCCATTTTATTTTGCAGTAAATATCATCATTAGAGATTATTCAATCTCTCTGTTTTATAATTTGCATGTCATCTCAAATATTCTAATTATGACAGAGTGTTTGTTTCCCTAATTAATCAATATTTCCTCGGTAATAATTTGGCTTTCCTTGCTGTGTTTCTCATCCCACCTTATCATTTGCTGTTTATAAATCCGTTTCTTTTTTTAAACGTAGCTTTGTTTTTTTCCCAGCAGAAATAACGAGGTTTACAACCTTGTTTTCTGGATGAATTATACCTAATAAACGAGAAGTCTGATAATATTTTTGACATCTGATAAGGTTTCTCATGATGTAGATATCACAACCTCTGATTATGCTGCACTTAAATCTTTGTGGGCAGAAATAAAGGGCAATCTCTGCCCACACCATGACGATAGTAAATGTGCGGGTAGTGTAATGGTTAGCAGCTCACAAAGAGAAATCAGCAAACTGTGTTCAAATCTTATTCTTTTTTTTAAAATCATTTCACCACAAACAAGACAATAAATTGCTGTCACATTAGGTCTGGTGATTCTGCAATCTATTTAGGGATTCTTGATAAAATCCAAAGAAGAAGCTGCAATTTTATTAGTCCTGGCCTGGCATTTCAACTTCAGTCACATTCCCACCACCTTCTATTAAGCATCTGAGAGACCCCTTTCAGCCTTCCATTGGTATTCTAACCTCCAGGAAAAGGACTCATTGCACCTTTTCAGGCTAACATTCTCTGCTGGCAGGAAGTAGAAAGATTATATTGAACCAATTTCTGTGTTTGCTTGCTAAGAAAGTTGGTTCACTGTGTTGTGCTATACAACATTTCTCACCAGAATCTACCTTACTGATTTCCATGCTTTCAAATATTTTACCCACATACAGTCTGGTGTTCCTGTTATTTTATTTAGAGATCATTGATAAAATCCAAGGAAGAATCTGCAATTTTATTGATCCTGACCTGGCATCGGAACTTCAGTTGCTTTCCTACCACACTCATGTAGCTTTCTTATGTCTTTATAAATACTTTCATGGTAACTGTTCTGATGGACTTACCTCTATGGTACCTAGACTTTATGAATTTAAGCACAGTATTAGATTGGCAGCAAGATTTCATCCTTTTACAGTTGAAATGCTGAGATGTAACTGTAAGTTCTATGCTGAGAGTTCCTTCTGTCACACTTTTTGCTTATAGAAATCTCTTTTGGATTCTTGATTTCCAGTCAAGTTTGATCTTCAAAAATTTAAATGCCATATCGATCATTATCTTTTGTTTTCTTAATTCCTCTACTTTTGTTGTTCTCACTCCTTAATAATGTTTTCTTTTTCTTATATTCTTTCGCATCTTAGTGGCTTTATTACCTTGCTTGGGCTGAGAGGATTAAAAAAATTTAAATACTTTATTAGCAATTAATTAACTTTTCAATCCACTGTTATTTCACATTTATCCTTAAAACTTGCTGATTATTCACATGTTTAGTCCCTGGTATTCTCAGTATCCTACAGTAGAACCACATTTCTGTTACCTCAAGTCTCTTCTTTATCCATGCGGAGATTGTTGAACATTCACTAGAATGTAGAAGATTAGATATTACGTAACAGTTTGACAATGTTTTCATTGTTTCCAAGGATATGTTCACATCTCTTAATACATTGCTTTGCTTTTGAAAGTCTTCTTTCGCTGTTCTTTTGTACCCTTGGATTTCCATGTCATACATTCTGTTATTTGTTACTGGAAGCAAACAAGTCTTATTGAACCTCTGACATTTTATGTTGAATTTCATTTCGTTAACCATTGTTCTGTATATTTTAGATTTGTGACACTCTTTTGATAAATGTCTGTCTTTAAAATATATTGTCATCACAAAGTAATGGCCAATCCTTAGATATTATATATTACTTTGATTTTGTTCTTTAATATGCAGAAAAAGAATTACTTTCTCTAATTAGAATTTATTCTGTACAGTTCCTTGAGAACTTCGAGGAATGGTGGCAATAAATATAAATAATTTCATGGCAATTGTTCTGATGGACTTACCTCTATGGTACCTAGAATTTATGAATTTAAGTACAATACTAGATTGGTGGCAAGATTTCCTTGTTTTAGGGTTGAAAGGGCTAGATGCAATCATAAATTCTATGCCAACAGTTTCTTCTCTCATACTTAACACATGTGGAAATTTCTTCCAGCTTCTTGCTTCCCAGTCAATTATGATCTTCAAATGTTTAAATGTAATGTCAATTGTTATCTTAATTCTTGTTCTTTTATTGTCCTCTTCATAATAATGTTTTTTCTCAAGGTCTTTCTCTCTCATTTTGCATCTTAGAGACTTTATCACCTTGTTTGTGTGAAATGACTAAAAACAAAACAAAAAATAAAACTCACCACTGCTCCACTACCACTAAAATAAAATTTTCTCATCACATATAGACAAATTATCCATGGTATATGCATCATGGCTCTCCACAACTTCCTATAATTTGTACCGCTTAAAAGAAATTTACTTTTTACTAACCATTACAATTCCTGTTTTGTCATTCATTTACATACTCTTTTTAGGTTGGTTACTGTTTCCTACAACTCTTCTTACCTACAATATTTTCTCTGAGTGTCAAGTTTGCCAAGCCTTCTTTCCTCATTATGTCCTAGAAATTTTAACTGTATTTTTCTTATTCTAAGTGTAAGTGACCTTTTTGTTTCCATTCTCCATAAAACTTCCCTATTGCCCATCCATTTTCTCAGTATCCTTCTGTAGAACCACATCTCTGTTGCCTTATCTCTTCTTCATCTGTTAGAAAATTTTCCTGCATTCACTGCCATATAGGTAGATTGAATTTACACACTAGTTCAGCACCCTTTCTTATAATTTGTAACAAAATTTTCCTGTTTCTTAATACTTTGCTTAGCTTTTGGAAGACACTTTTGCTATTGCAATACATCTTCGGATTTCAGTATCATATTTTCCACCATCTGTTAAAATACTTCCCAATTATTTAAATTTTGTTACTTAATTTTGGCATAGTTCATTTCTGGGGATGTTCCTTTTTTTATATATTTACTGAAACAAAAACTATTTCTCAGTTGAAATGTTTTCCAGTTGACAAAGAAAACTTCAGGTAAATGTATGTGCGTGAGTATGTGTGTGTCTCTTTCTCTCAATAATATATATATATATATATATATATATATATATATATATATATATTATTGAGAGAAAGAGACACACACATATATATATATATATATATATATATATATAAAAAGTGGACACATGGCCTGACAATTGTGTTCAAACATGAAACAGATTGTCGCTATTTTTATATTTACATATGCTCTATCTCTGATACTGAGTACTTTTAGCTACAAAATATAGCATACCTTAAAACAATATTTTATTTATATATATATATATATATATATATATATATATTTATTTACATTATTTACATTGTTTGACCTGTTGTCCTCATATTTATTGTTATGTTGTATACTCCAGCCTTCTTCAGGTGATTGGAATTTGAAACTGAACCCTTTATTTCATCCACCAATGTAGATTGTTCTAGTTCCATGTGATATGCCTCTTTCGGATGTCTCAGTTATCTCCCTTTAACTTTCCAAGTATTTTTTCACCACTGCAGTAGCTATCTATATTTCTGAGATGAGGTATTATGTACAGTATTTACATTAGTCGGACTATTGTCCTCATCTTTGTCGCCATTTTTGTCAGAACGTTTCGGCTGTTGTACGCTCCGGCCTTCTTCAGGTGGTTGGAATTTCGAACCGAACCCTTTATTTCGATCACTGGAGTAGACTGTTCTAGTTCCACGAGCCATGTTTGATGAGGACACATGGCACAGTGGATAAAGGCGTTGGTTAGATCCAGTGACAGACTCAAAGAGTGTGAGTTCAATACCCGGTTCAGGCAGTGGAGAACTTTCAGAGGGAAAATTAGCAGGAGATAACTGATAACTGACATCCATCAAACATGGCTCGTGGAACTAGAACAGTCTACCCCAGTGATCGAAATAAAGGGTTCGGTTCGAAATTCCAACCACCTGAAGAAGGCCGGAGCGTACAACAGCCGAAACGTTGTGACAAAAATGGCAACAGAGATGAGGACAATAGTCCGACTAATGTAAATACTGTGCAGTAGCTATGTATTGAATTCACAATTCTTTGAGTCAAGTCACTGGATCAAACCAACTCTTTTATCCACTTGGTCATGTGTCCTTCAGGACATAAGTGTATAAATTTTTGGGACTTCTAAACCTAATGTCTCAGTAACGTTTTTTACCAGAGCTCATATTACAATTTGTTGTTATTTTTGTTTTTCTCTAGCACTCTGTATCATATTGTATTCATGTTTATGCTTGCCCAGCTTAGGAGATTTTTGTAGCTTAGCATATGTGCTGATTCCTTGAGTTTTCGTATTTTCCAGTGATGTTCCTTGTCTATTATTTCAACCTCATCCCACAGGGTTTGATGATCTCCCTTTTTCCTCTATATGTGGTCAGCTACACCTGATTTTTCTATTTCCCCTCATGTCATGGCTTTTCTTTGCATTTTTACCTTAAGGGTTGGGGGGGGCGGCCTGTTACAATGGCCAAAACGTTTTCAACATGACAATAAAGATGAGGAACACAGTTCAATGTAAGTAATGTAAGTAATGGAAGTAATTACAATACCTCATCTCAGAAATATATACATATATATATATATATATTTATGTAATTTATGCCATCAAAAAAAATTTTTTTTGTAGCATAACAAAATAAGTTCACAAAATTTTTGCTGTGTTTAAATGCATTGTCAATCTTTATCTTCTGTCTTCTTGTCATCCTGTTCTTTTATTGTTCCCTCTCCTTAATAATGTTTCACTTTTCTCATATTCTCTCATAGTCAGTAACCTTCTTGAATCTTAGTGACTTTATTGCCTTGCTGGTGGTGAAAAGATAAAAAAAAAAAGAAAAAAAGATTATTAAAAATTCTGGTGTGTTTTGGATAAAATCTCCATGGAATTTGGAATAGAGATTGGGAAAAGATAAGTGAACTATTTTTCTTTCAATTATTAATAATTATATATATATATATATATATATATATATATATATATATATATATATATATATATATATATCTACCAATGTGTTTTTGGGCCCAAGTTATAAGATCTTTCAATTCTTTTCAGATGGCAATTTTCTTCTCAGTAAGATCTTCATTCTGATAATGTTTGAGCTGAAATAACTGCCATTCTACCTCACATTTTATTATTTTTAAAAATTTTTTTAATACACTCCAGTTTTTCCTTTTTTTTTTGTCAAAACCTTTGTTTCCAAATTCTTACTTCAAACCAAAATGTCATTATTTACTCACCCGACTAAAAAAGCTTTTCTGTTAAATGTAAAAATAATTCAAACTATATAAATATGATGTTCAGATTTGATTCTCTGAAAGTAAATTGATGTCTGGTACCAACCGAGCTGAATCTTGTAAAGAAAGAAAAATTCTACCAGAGAAAAAAGATTAGTGAAAAGCAAGTAAAATCAGAGGGAAATGGTTCTTCAATTTTTTTTCACTAACCAACTCCCACCTCTGCCCAGTCAGAATAAATAGCAAATAATTTCCTTCTCTACTGACATTTTGGGCAACTGGCAAAAATTAAGGATTGGCTTGATAAGCCAATTCGCTTTCAATGGCGGATCACAAACTAAAGAACAGAGTTAATTTAAGATAACGAGGGAGCCCTTAAACTAAATGAGACAAAAAAAAGAAGATGCAAATAAAATAAAAGATGCTCTGGTTACCAAAGAAGAGAAAATATTTCAGTAAATAGCCAGCAAAAATATCTTAAAAAAAGTATATTTTGAATAATTCAAGTGAAAAAGCAACTTCTGTTCATCATAGACTAAAAACGGAAATCAGAAATAATAGGAACACTACGATGTAGTGATGAATGAAAAGGAGGAAAAGTACTTCTCCTGAATAAAAACTGAAGATAAAGAGAATTTAATGACAACTCCTTTGTTTTTTTTTGTTTTTTTTAAATGTCATGCCTTTCAGAGTGTATGTGTTCATAGCTCTCCACAGATACCTTTTGATTGTAATCTGTCAATTACCATACGTTCTTGGGGAAGAAAATAGAATATTTTCCTGTTGACTTCTCCATGATTTTAGAATTTAAAGTTTTCTTTCTCTTAGACTGGTTGCCACCCAAATCTAGAGTCGAGTCTATCCTGATCTTTAACCCATAGTTTAGAATGAGAAGGGATTCATGCCTTTCCAAAAGGTATTAGTGCAAAAGCCGATAGTCTCCAGAATGTGTCCCACTTGATGCCCACGTATCATCCTGTTTGTAGAAATTGCCAGCAGCAAGAGGTCCAAAATGATGTTTCAAGTATCAGTTGAAAACATCCCTAACATTGAGACTTGGGGAACCATTGCTGCAAATTGGCCTCCTTAGTGTAGAACCATCTGGCAGAGAGGAGGCTTTCAAGTGCAACCGTCAACATGAAGAGCTGCGAAACTGCTGTCTGCAGGATCTGACTTGCCCAGCAGCATTCACCATCCACAGGCAGTTTTTGAGGCAGAATGCTTGAAGAATGTTGGGAGGGGAGATTCCATTATGTAGGATTGAAAACTGTCTTAGCCTGCCTTCATATAGCGAAAGATCGTTCTGTGGAACGGTACGTCATGGGATGCCTTAGGTTTGGCATCAATCTGGATACAGATTAAGAATGGTCTGACATGCCTAATGGAGGTAAAAGTTTTGATAGGCATTTATCAGTACTGGAAGTTAGGAAGAAGTCAAGGAGGTTTGCCTGATGTCCTATCATGTCCAGGACATGGTTAGGTTCTCTAATAATCTGGGTTAATTCATATGCAATGGAGAAGACTCTACAAAATCTGCCTTCAACATAGGTTTTGCTTGAGTGGACTAGCTATTCTTTATAGTGTATATTAAAGTCACCACAGATAAGAAAGTTTGACTAAGGGAATTGAGTGCAGATATTATCTCAGATATTTGGTTAGAGATTACCGTCCCTTTGTCCTGAGGATGGTAGAAAGCAAAGATAAATGTGGCACTTTGGACTTGCCAAGCGGAAGCATATATATTTATGATCGGGTTCTTCGTTTTTTTGCATCTCTGCCACAGGGAAACTTGCTTCATTGTTATTGTTGCTGCTGCTGTGGTGGTGGTGGTGGTGGTGGTGTAACAATATTAATAATAATAATGGGAGTAGGTAAATTATTTATGATATTACTAAATACTGCTGTCACATTTGGTCTGATGCTCCTGCTAAGTATCTTGTGATTCATTATAAAATCCAAAGAAGAATCTGCAGTGTTATTGGTTTTGATCTAGCATCTCAGTTTCAATTACTTCCCCACCATCATAAAATAGCTCCCCTGTGCCTTTTCTATAAATACTTTTGTGGTGATTGTTCTAAAGAGCTTTGCCTCAATTTCATGAATTTAAGTGTCGTACTAAACTGGCAGCTAGGTTGTTAGAATTGCTGGATATAACTATAAGTTCTATTCTAATAGTTTTCTTTTCTTACACTTGCCACCTATGGAACTTTTTAAAAACTTCCTGCTGTCCTGTCTGTCCTGGGTATGATGATAAACCACATCCAACAGCAAAGCCTCTGATCAGGAGGTTTTGAGGAGTGTGAAAACCACCTCTTAATTGCTGTCGTTCTCAGGTCCAACCTGACCCGGGGTGGTAGCATCTGTTAGGGTCCCAGCTATGGGCAAATAGTTGACATCCAAACTTGTGTAAAAATAGGTTTTAATACCAGAAATACTTTGTAATAAAAAAAATATTACCAGCAATAATTTTTTAAGGAAAAATTATTGTCAGCAATACCTTAAATACAAATGTACCAGAAACACATACAGCTATACATTCTTTGAAAAAAATATGACCAGCTATAGATTTCTTCAAGAAAAAATATTCCCAGAAATAGATTTTTGAAGAAAAACATATTACCAGCAATAAAAATTTTGTTGGCATTAAATAACCCATTGAGGTTGATATGCTGTAAAACAAACCAAACCAAACCAAACCTACTGTCCTATCAACTACGATCTTCAAAAATTTAAATCTAACGTCAATTTTCATCGTCTATCTCCTTGAATCCTCTTCTTTTTATTGTCCTTTCTATACAATAAAGTTTTCTCAGTTTCCTTCCCTCACAGTAACACCTTGCATCATAGTGGCTTTATTGCCTTGCTTGGAGTGAAATGATTGGAAAAGAAATAGTGACAGAGCTTTAAAGATAAGAATGACAATTCATACTGATGAAAATATTCGTCAAATTATATTAATAATTGCATTGGAATCATAATTATTTTTTGCGAACGTATAATCAAGTAATTTGAGCATGAACAATCAAAAGATGCCTTATGAAGGTGAACAAATAAATGTAGCAAGTGAGATTCCTTAAAATTGTATAAAGTTTAAATATCCTGTGGGGTATCAGTTCTCAAACTCTTCCCCACCTCCACACAGATTTCCGTTGTTTCGAAAATTATTTAAATTTCACAAGTAAAAGACAAAATGCATCTCTTAACAAAAGAAGTGTGATGTCTCCTGAGTTCATTTCAAAAAAAAATATTTCAAGGTTCAAAAAGATAAAGACGCAAGGTTACAGTGGGGAACAAATAAGAAAAACCTGAGAAATCAAGGTCAATGGCCCATCACCCACACATTTAAAGCTAAGATTTTTCCCTACCAAAAATGAATACTTAAAAATGACAACTCTTTCTCACACAAACACAACTGACATTCTACTCATCATCAAGAGAACTGTTTTGTCTTGAAGGCACACTGCAAATTAGTGTAATTTCTCATCTTTAACAGAACTATCTATCTATCTATCTATCTATATATATATATATATATATATATATATATATATATATATATATATATATATTCTTACTCTCTCCTGAGTTGAGTTCTACCTGAATTCTATCTTCTTGGGAATTTATACATATATACATATATATATTTACCACTAATATTATATATATATATATATATATATATATATATATATATATATATAGAGAGAGAGAGAGAGAGAGAGAGAGAGAGAGAGAGAGAGATAGATAGATAGATAGATAGATAGATAGTGTTTTTGTTTTTATTTTTTATTAATTTTATTATAAAATTAATAAAAAATCAAAACAAAAATACTAAAGAACTCCGGATTATTTTCCTAATGTGTTCTTTCCTATTTTTCTACATATCTGCATATATATATATATATATATATATATATATATATATGTATATATATATATATATATATATATGTATATGATTTTTACTTCTACTAAGCAGACCTTATTTACAGTTCACATATGTGCCCTAGGATAGTCACTTGCAATTTTGAATTCAAAGTTGTTTTTCTCTTATACTAGTTGCCAACCATGGCTATAGAGTCCAGTCTGATATTTAATCCATAGCTTGGGGGTAGAAGAGATAGATCCATACCTTTTCCAAAGCCATTTGTATAAAAGTCAGTGTAACAATCTCAACTGGAATTTGAACTCAGCTTGTTGATTTCTCAATCCGTTACACCACCCGCACATCCTTACAGTCTAATATAGAACTTAAAAGTAGAGACTTTAATCCCCATATGAATATGTAAATTTAAATATGCACTTGGCAAAAATCCTTCATGAGTACAAGTTAAAGGGTTACTGAATGAGTTGTGCATTTTTACAATGATGTTCACCCTGTACGAGGCTCAAGATCCACTCGAGACAATTTATGTTTGTTATCCACTAATATGAAGTACAAAGATTATATTGAATCAATCACTAGGTCTACAGAAAGGAAAGTTAGTTCACTATGTTGTGCTAGACAATTTTTCTCAACAGAATCTATCTTACATATTCATAAGTCTACCATTCATCCTTGCTTTGAATATTGCTGCCACATCTGGCTTGATGCTCCAGCTATTTATTTAGAGATTCTTGATAAAATCCAAAGAAGAATCTGCAATGTTACTGGTCCTGACCTGGCATCTCGGCTTCAGTACTTTTTCCCAGCACTGTAGCATAATGTCCCTTTGCCTTTTCTATAAATATTTTCATGGTAATTGTTCTGATGGGCTTTCCTCTATGGTACCTATGACTTTAAGCATAGTACTAGATTAACTGCAAGGTCTCGTCATTTTACACTTGAAATCGCTCGATATAACCCTAAGTTGTATTTTAACAGTTTCTTCTATCACACTTTTCATTTGTGGAACACTCTTCTGGCTTCTTGTTTCAAAAATGTAAATGCAATGTTATTCATTATCTTCTATGTTCTTAATTGTTGTTCTTTTATTGTTCTCTCTCTTTAATAGTGTTTTTTTTTCTTATATTCTATAACACTTACTAACCCCTTGCATCTTAGTGGCTTTATTGCCTTGCTTGAGGTGAAATGATTAAAAAAATAAATATGAGAAATATAATGGCTAACCCTAGACTTGAAAAGGTAAGATTGTTGTGATTGGGGAAGCCTCCTCTTGGGTGTCAGTTCTCCAAAGCAGTGGTTTATGTGAAGAAGTTGATTGAGTTGAACTTACATCTCATCAATAGAATACAATAGGAAAGAGGGTGGTTTGCTACAATGTGGGTAGAATGGCAGGTCGTAGCCATGAATTTTAGAACTAGTGGAACAAAGGAATGTAGTTCGTCTGAACACATGCAAATAGCAACAGGACAGTGAGAGGCTCGTAACGTTTTATCCATGAGAAAGGAGTTATAGGGTAAAAATAAAAAAATAGGGTAATATAAATGTAAGAGGAGGTACTGAAGATTATGAGGATAAGGAGGATAGATAGTGATTGAACCTAGACAAAAACCGGTTAAGACTGTAATGTTCAGGGAAGTATCAATGTGGGAGTTGGCTCCTCAAAGCAGCAGCTCTCAGAGTCAATGCTGTGTGGAACGTCCTCTTTACAAATGGAATACAGAAGATGTAGAAGCAAAAAAGAGGGTTCAGCCGAACATTTGTGATGGAAATAGCGATAGGCTTACAAAATTGCATTTGTGAGGAAAATGTTTCACAGGGGAAGACTACATAAAGGATTTTGAACTCTGTCAAGACTGGAGAATGAGGATTGGACAGCTCCATCCCAAACATGGCAGCAATACTTCATTTCTGGCTGTTGTAAAGATAGAACAGTGGTTCCCAAATTGTGTGGCTTGCCTCATAGATGTGGTAGAAGAGGATAGCAGGTGAGGCGGAATTATTGAAAGACAATTAAAGATTTAGAAACAGTTTTGAAAAATTCATATGCCAAAAATAAATATGATTTCAGAATTTAAAATATTATTATAGATAACTTGTAATTGCATGCATGAGTCCCAGTATAAATAGTTATAAATAATTATTGACCGATTTTATCATTGTGATATTTTTGCATTATATCAAGTATTAAGAATATAGTAACTAAGCTCTGCAAATTGTAGGAGAGAGTTATCAATGATAATGTTCTGACTTTGAATCCACAGTCATCGCCCTTTAACAATCTAAGTTTTATTATTAAATGTACTTTTCATATAAAATTTGGTGAGGCACAAGCAAATTTTCATCCCAAAAATATGTCCCAGAGAAAATAAACGTAAATAAATCATGGTAGATGTCAAATACTTTCTGGAGCAGTATAAGGAACCAAACATTTTTCTAGCATCTTCAGAAATGGAACAGAAGTTCCACTTAAATTATGTAGTGAACTCAAGTCCCAATAGATGTTCAAAGAATAAAACCCCATTGAGAGTGAAATTATTCATTGTGACAGGAGAAAGCTCGGGGTCCGATCAGTATTGATGAAATGTTGATGAAGCATGAAAACTTAATTCCTAAATGACTACAGCAAGCCCCTGAGGTAATGAGTCAGTGCAACCAAGCATATCCAGACATGATTGAATATTTATTTTCTTCAGATGCATACCAGATGAATTATTTGTTGATGAACAGTAAAAGTTGAACATATTCATGTTATACTGTTGGCTAAAAGTGAACTAAAACTAAATGAGCAAATTAAAATCAAGTTTTTTGTGAAGCATGTGCAGGTGGTGTAATGGTAGTGGCTCAGAAAGAGAAACTGGAGAGCCTAGTTCACATTCCAGTTGAGTTTCATTGTGTTCATTTTCACACCAATGCCCTTGGGAAAGGTTTGATTCCTTCAAGCTATGGGTTAAACAATAGGGCAGAGTGGGTTAGGCTTTTCCAGCCTAGGAGAAGGACAACTCTAAATTTGAATCTGTATATATCCATGGCAAATCACATACTAATATAAAGCTAATGAAAAGATCATAGAGTTTACAATCACCTTATGATCCTGACTGTGGGCAGTCAGTCTTGATTGGTTGATTTGTATAATTGATTAAATGTCAGCCTTATTAAACAGGGTTTATTTATTTTGAACATTCTATGAAGAAATTGTATGTTGTTGAGTAGCACAAGCAGTTCAAGAACAAGTGAGAAGCTGTGCAGGATGAGGAAGAATTGGGCTGTCGGAAACGCAAAGAACAGATGCAGATGTTCACAGAATGCAAACATGGGTACACATCAATCGAAGATTGGGTGCATGACTGATAAGAAAAGGACAGAATATGAACAGAGAAACAGTGCAACAGATTCTAACAGAGGATTTGTGAATGAGATGCTCTGGGAGTTTATGAATTCCTGGCTAATAAATCACTTTCAAACCGAGGTTAACCTCCTTACTCAGAAAAGATAGCTCCCTTGTTGTTGGCTATTTTCAAAATTGAAAAATGCTCTGAAAGGACAAAGATTTGCTGACATTCAGGTATTCTGGGAAACAGTTTCCAAGAAAGTTTCCAGCAAATTTTAGACAGGGCTTCAAAATCCAGGAAGTGGTCCCAAACATTTGGCCTATAGTATATTACACAAATTGAATGAAAACAAGGCTTTCAGCCATATCACATTCCAACACCAATTCTCATATAATCACCAAAGTTAAGAATGTCGAGCATGGTCAGTAGCTAGGTGGGTGACCGCTTGGGAATACCAGTTGCTGTAAGCTTGGATGTTGGGAGGTCTAATGGATAATGGCTTGGAATTGCAAATCAGGGAACCAAGTTCCAATTCCAGTCAGATTCATTACATTTGCTTACATACAAATACCCTTGGGAAAGGAATGTATCTAGCTATTCTCCCCCAAGCTATAGGTTAATTAGTAGGACTTCTAAGAGTAAATCTTTATTATCTAAAAAAAAAAATTCTTACAATCTAAAAATTTTTTATGGTTTTAAATAATCGGCAAAAGGTTGTTAAGCCATAAAAATACCCAAATTAATCAATGAAAACATTTTTTAAGTTTCATTTCCAGATCATAGTGAGATTGTTAGTATGATGGTAGATGTGAGGAAGAAAAAATTTTTCTTTAATTACTTCAATAGTTTGGAAGCTTTTCTGGTTTCAGACAAAATTTTTTCTTTGTTTTTATTGTTTTGATTTTTTCATCAATTCAACCCCAATCAAGGCGATGATGCGATGAAGATGCAAAGTCCAAGCACCTTCATAACCATCAGACACATCCAACTCTTTCTGTATCCTCTGCACTGTCCTCAGATTGACACCCAAACACTCTGAAATGGTCACATTCAAGATTCCAGCATGAATGCCAAGCAGTACAGCATGCCGTTTTCAAATTTCGGCTGGAGTGAATTGTGTCAGGATACTCTTTTTCTCAAAGACAGTGCCCAACTGACGATACTATACTGTGCAGTTGACAAAATCAAAATGCATAAAATTAAAAATATAAAATGGAGTCAATTTGCCCTTCGCACCTGATTCCATCGAGTGAAATTGTTGAAAACTTCCCAAAACATTGAAATTTGTTGTTTTGAATCTTATTCCATTAAAAGGAATAAAGAGAAAACCCAGGAGTGATTTCTTGATTCAGTGGACAGTGGTTGCAAAGAAAAGAAAATTAATGATGATTAAGACACTGCTGTTTTGGATACAGTGGGTGCAATAGCTTCTTTTTTTTTTCAATAGATTTTGTCAGTTTAGCTGAAGTCTGTCAGAATGAGGTTAAAAATTCCAATGTTCTGTTTTAGATACAGTTGAAAACCTTATGAACACTCAGGAGACAAGTGATATGATTCTACTAAATTTGTTTTCAAAAGTGAATGGTAAAGTTCATTGAGAAAAAAATGAAAAAATAATTCAACAGATCAAATATTCTTTTAGAAAGTACCGTATTATTTGGCAGATATGATTTATAGGTGTCATTTGCGTCATTTATTAAGCCTTATTTACAGTCTGTCAGTTAATTATGCTCCATGCATGATACACGTTTAAGCAATCATGTATCTTTCGATACATGACTGACGAGGCAGATTTTTTTTCCCGCAATAGGTTGCCATTTCTTGCTGCGGTAGACCAGTTGCCATCCAAGGCTATAGAAGCTATGTCCTGCTATTTACCCTTTCCCAAGGGTATTAGCACATAAGTGAATGTAATGGATTCGATTGGAAAGTCAGTCAGTCAGTTATGTGCCATGCATGATACACGCTTAGACGATCATGTATCTTTCGATACCAGTTGCCATCCAAGGCTATAGAACCCATTCTGTCCTGCTATTTACCCACAGCTGGGGTGAGAAGAATTCATACCTTTCCCAAGGCTAATAGCACATAAGAGAATGTAATGGATTCAAGTGGGATTTGATCTCGGCTCTCCAATTTCTCAATGCGAGCAGCTATTCATTACTCCACCATACCTCCTCCATTTACAGTAAAATATATTAATGATACGCTTTTCTGATACGCTACTAATATTTAAAACAATAGTACTGAAATGATATATAATATCACTCTTCTTATATGCCAGTGAATGCTGTACATTCTCCTCACAGATGAAAAAGAGACTTGAAGTAACAGAAATGTGGTTCTACAGAAGGATGCTGAGAATACCATGGACCTAATATGTGAGCGACAACAAAGTTCTAGAGACAGTGGAAACAAGAAGCATACTTATACTTAACATCAAAAAGAGATAGTTGAAATTTCCAGGATTCATAATGAGAAAAGAGGGTTTGGAAAATCTGATACTAACAGGACAGATCAAAGGCAAGAGGAATAAAGGAAAACAAAGTATTACTGTTATGGGACCTACCTTTATGGACTAAATGGACTCGTCCTATTACGATATATACGGGGAGATTATGCCTCTCAGTAGAGCTGTCCACAGCTGACGAGTTGACTACTGTACTTTGCCGTCAGTCGGACGTGCAACACTTTTGTATTCGTTCTTTTGTTTAACAATATGTTTTCACTAAGTTGCTGAGTTCGAGTTTTCTTTCGGACCTATTCTGGGTCCACAACAATTACCTACCTGTTGAACTTGAGTTAATGGATGACAGTGCAGGGTTTGGGAGAGATGGCAAAAAGACAAAATTTATTAAGAGCTACAAAGGACAGGAAATTGTGGAGAGCCATGATCACTAATGCCCTGAAGAGACGTGTGACATAGAAGAAGAATGTGTTTGTGTAAATTGTTAGCAGAAGAGGGCTTAGGGGAGATAACAAAAAGACAAAATTTATTAAGAGCTACAAAGGACAGGAAATTGTGGAGAGCCATGATCACTAATGCCCTGAAGAGACGTGTGACATAGAAGAAGAATGTGTTTGTGTAAATTGTTAGCAGAAGAGGGATTAGGGGAGATAACAAAAAGACAAAATTTATTAAGAGCTACAAAGGACAGGAAATTGTGGAGAGCCATGATCACTAATGCCCTGAAGAGACATGTGACATAGAAGAAGAATGTGTTTGTGTAAATTGTTAGCAGAAGAGGGCTTAGGGGAGATAACAAAAAGACAAAATTTATTAAGAGCTACAAAGGACAGGAAATTGTGGAGAGCCATGATCACTAATGCCCTGAAGAGACATGTGACATAGAAGAAGAATGTGTTTGTGTAAATTGTTAGCAGAAGAGGGCTTAGGGGAGATAACAAAAAGACAAAATTTATTAAGAGCTACAAAGGACAGGAAATTGTGGAGAGCCATGATCACTAATGCCCTGAAGAGACATGTGACATAGAAGAAGAATGTGTTTGTGTAAATTGTTAGCAGAAGAGGGCTTAGGGGAGATAACAAAAAGACAAAATTTATTAAGAGCTACAAAGGACAGGAAATTGTGGAGAGCCATGATCACTAATGCCCTGAAGAGACATGTGACATAGAAGAAGAATGTGTTTGTGTAAATTGTTAGCAGAAGAGGGCTTAGGGGAGATAACAAAAAGACAAAATTTATTAAGAGCTACAAAGGACAGGAAATTGTGGAGAGCCATGATCACTAATGCCCTGAAGAGACATGTGACATAGAAGAAGAATGTGTTTGTGTAAATTGTTAGCAGAAGAGGGCTTAGGGGAGATAACAAAAAGACAGAATTTATTAAGAGCTACACAGGACAGGAAATTGTGGAGAGCCATGATCACTAATGCCCTGAAGAGACATGTGACATAGAAGAAGAATGTGTTTGTGTAAATTGTTAGCAGAAGAGGGCTTAGGGGAGATAACAAAAAGACAAAATTTATTAAGAGCTACAAAGGACAGGAAATTGTGGAGAGCCATGATCACTAATGCCCTGAAGAGACATGTGACATAGAAGAAGAATGTGTTTGTGTAAATTGTTAGCAGAAGAGGGCTTAGGGGAGATAACAAAAAGACAAAATTTATTAAGAGCTACAAAGGACAGGAAATTGTGGAGAGCCATGATCACTAATGCCCTGAAGAGACATGTGACATAGAAGAAGAATGTGTTTGTGTAAATTGTTAGCAGAAGAGGGCTTAGGGGAGATAACAAAAAGACAGAATTTATTAAGAGCTACACAGGACAGGAAATTGTGGAGAGCCATGATCACTAATGCCCTGAAGAGACATGTGACATAGAAGAAGAATGTGTTTGTGTAAATTGTTAGCAGAAGAGGGCTTAGGGGAGATAACAAAAAGACAAAATTTATTAAGAGCTACAAAGGACAGGAAATTGTGGAGAGCCATGATCACTAATGCCCTGAAGAGACATGTGACATAGAAGAAGAATGTGTTTGTGTAAATTGTTAGCAGAAGAGGGCTTAGGGGAGATAACAAAAAGACAAAATTTATTAAGAGCTACAAAGGACAGGAAATTGGGGAGAGCGACAAACGCCAACTCCCTGAAGGGTTACAACACAGAAGAACAACAAATCTTTGCAGATTAAAGTTGGTTGGAAAGCATGGAACCAGAAGGGAGTTCCACAAACAAGAAGTGCAGAAAAAGAAACTGTTAGCACAGAACTTATGGTTGCATCTCGCTAGCTCAGCTGCAAATTGATGAGATATCGATGCTAGTCTAGTCCTCTGCTTCAATTCATAAACTCTAGATACCATAGCAAAGAGCACATCCAAACAATTACCATGAAAGTATTTATGAAAAAAGCATAGAGAGGAAACCTTATAGCAGTGGTTAAGTAACTGAAGTTGATGCTGAGTGCTAATTCTTCTTCGGATCTTATCATGGAGCTCAAGCAAAACAACAAGGTTGCTGGACCATATGTAGCAGTAATATTCAAGCATGGAAGAATGGTGAACTTAGATATATGTAAGGTAGATTCTGGAAAGAAAAATTGTTTCGCAAAACACAGTGAACCAACTTTCTCAGCAGCTGATCTCATTAGCCCAAGAAGGTGCAACAAGTTACATGCCTGGAGGTTAGCATCAGCCATGCTGATGGAAGGCAGAGAGATATCTCTCAGATGATTAATGGAGAGAAGTTTAGCTTTGGAGGCTATAGCGAAGAAAACGGCAACTTACTTCGTCAAACCAAGCAACAAAACATTGCATGTATCCTACAATGGAAAATGTTGCGGAAAAGAAAATTACTTACCAAAAAAAGGGCATGTATTCTGCATGACATGCTGAAGACCGAATATTTAAACTTAAAAAAAAAAAAAGTCTATCACAGGAGTCACTATAAAAGTATTTTGATATGCAAAAATTGAACATCCTCTTCCAGCTGTCGATGAATGGAAAAAATGCTCGACCATTAAAAGCAGTTGGTGTTCTCGAATCAGGGAAAAATGGGGTATTTTGGCTACCATGTTTATTGGAGAGTGAGTTATTTTTCTGACTGGTTGCATGCATTGTGACTTGTGAGATAGTACCTGCGAATCGAGTTTTCGGCATTTCTTTCTGCCCCCGATGTTCGATTCTGAACTTAGTGATTTATTCTCTGCGTTGTGGAAATTATCTGCGACAAATGTTTCCTTTGCAATCCCAGATTGTTTACAGAGGCATTAAAATTGACAAGCCATCTTTTCTCCAGTTAACTATGGACTCAATGTCGTTTTGAACATAGGCTGCCATTTTAATTTTGTTCTAGTGATAAGCCTTACTATCTAGGCAGGAGTAAATGGTTGTGTCATCAGTGTAGATGCTAAGTTCGGAGCTGATATCATTGGGAAGGTTGAAAATCTGAAGTCAAGCTGCCAGGACAGGCCTTGTCTTCTGCAACAAAGGTTGAGTAGCCCTTCAAGCTAGGCTTGAAGGTTGAGACTGCTGAAAGGGAAAAGTGGAAAAGAGAGCTGGCCATGAAGGTACAGGCAGCTGAAGTAGGAAAGAGGCCGAATAGGTCATTTATGACTTCTGGGACATTCAGTTGTACATTGCTGATTACTTTCATTGCTGCTACTGCTGAATTGAGCAAAGTAAGGAAGCCCCCACATGTCACAATAACCAACAAATGAGATAGTTTCTATAGTTCATGCGAGTTGGACTTTGGGTTTATATTCTACATCTGATAAAGTTTGGTTGAATGACTCAGCCAATATATGATTCTGCTGTTCCATAAATGCCATTACTGAATGTTGATTTGCCAGATGTTGTCAATGTTTTGCATTTAGTTATTCATTTATTTCCAGCCATTTATCATTAGAAAATTCTGCTCTGGTATCAATTAAGAATAGGTGCACTAAAAAGGTAAATGTTAGGTAAATGTTCTTCATGTTTTCATTTTCATGCTTACCAAAAATAAAACAAGCTGCAGAATATCTTGTAACTCTGTCACCAAAATCTAAAGGTGTACTGCAATATCAAAAGATGCCTTCCAAAAGCTAGGCAAAGTATTAAGAAACTGGAAAATTTCATTAGAAAAAAGAAAAGAGTGCTAAACTGTTAGATAGGAATAAAGTGTTACTGCTGGCACTTGAGTTTGAACATAGATCGCCAGTGAGCAAACACAGGCAATCCCATTATTGAATTAAGTAGACCATGTGACCATAGAGGAAACACATATATAGGAAGTCACATGACATCTAGGCTGATCACTATTCCTATCCTATCCTCTATTAGAATTTGGATCTGTATTTCTATTCTATACTCTATTACTATACGGACCGCTATTCTCTACTCAATTCACTATACTATTTCTCTATACTCTATTACTATACGGACTGCTATTCTCTACTCAATTCACTATACTATTTCTCTATACTCTATTACTATACGGACTGCTATTCTCTACTCAATTCACTATACTATTTCTCTATACTCTATTACTATACGGACTGCTATTCTCTACTCAATTCACTATACTATTTCTCTATACTCTATTACTATACGGACTGCTATTCTCTACTCAATTCACTATACTATTTCTCTATACTCTATTACTATACGGACTGCTATTCTCTACTCAATTCACTATACTATTTCTCTATACTCTATTACTATACGGACTGCTATTCTCTACTCAATTCACTATACTATTTCTCTATACTCTATTACTATACGGACTGCTATTCTCTACTCAATTCACTATACTATTTCTCTATACGGATTACTATTCAAGTGAGTATTATCAAGCAAGTAATATTAGTGTGAAATCATTCAAAGGCATCTGGCACCAGTATTGTTCGACAATGTACTATAGCTGTATCTGCAATTACAAAGGCTCAACTACAACAAACATTACGAAAGTGAGATGTATTTTGTTGACAACACAGACGTGACAAATGAGTATTCGTTGACATCTCAAAATAAAATGTCACGTAACATCAATCCTCCTATATGGTAATGAATGCTGGACAATTTCCTCACAGATGAAAAAGAGACTTGAGGTAAGAGAGATATGGTTTTACAGAAAGATGCTAATGGACAGAACATGTATTTAATAAGGAAGTTTTAAGGAAATTGGAAACTAAAAGGATGATTATACGTAGAATCCAAAAGAGGCAGTTGAAATTTCTAGAACACATAATGAGAAAAGAGGACTTAAAGAATCTGAGACAAGACCTATTGAAGGCGAGAGGGATAGACGGGAACAGTGAGTAACCGACCTAACAAGCTTGTGAAAATGGATGACAGAACAGTGGGCATGAGGGATGGAGAAAAGACAGACCATACTAAGAGCTGCAAAGGAAAAAAGATGTGGAGAGCCATGATTGCCCACATCATGAAGAGATATGACACACCGAAGAAGAAAGTTAATAATTTAGCACAATTTAAGAATCATCACATGAATAACCCATTATGTCTAAACACAAAAAAATCGAATCATTTATCAGCTAAGAACATTAACACAAGAGCATAGCCACAACTGGGTAGAAAGGCGAACATTAACACAAAAGCATAGCTAGAACTCAAAATCAAAGTGGACATTAACACAATGGCATAGCCACAAATGTATCTAAAGACTGACATCAGCACAAAGGGCATAACCACGAGACAGAAAGGTGGACAGCAAAACTTCCTGCACACACTACAAGTGTAACAATACTTCACATCATCTTCAGATATATACTATCACAAAAATCTTGATTATATATATATATATATATATATATATATATTATGAAATGGACAAAGTCCGACAATTATTTTAAGACATTTTTATGTTTATTCATTGTTTTTATAGATACAAATATTTAAGTAAATACTGTTTATTATAAACAGAGCATTTACTTAAATATTTTTATCTATAAAAAGAATGTATAAACATAAAAATGTCTTAAAATATATATATATATATATATATATATATATATATATATATATATATATATATTCAAACAGATATTGTTAAATATAATAGACAATGAATGTCTAGTATGTCTGAACATAAGACATTCTAAAGTTTGTATGCTTGCTTTAATTTCGGGAGAAAATAAAGACAAAAATTGTCCAAATTTGGATATTTTTTAAGTTGGTCCTTAATCTAAACTTTTGGCTCACATGAGCCATCTTCAGAGTGATTATACGGACATTTAAACATAAATATTCAGCATCAAAGATGATATTTTGTTATGTTGACATGGAAGATTGCTATGCGATGATAACGGTCATGGAATAGCAGATGCAGGGCGTAAGTTCAAGATGCGGTTTTATGATGCCATACTATGCAAGAGGCTGAAATATTAACAACAGAACCATATGTCTAGATGCAATATAATGTGTTGTGACTAGTTTGAAATGTAATTTTGTTGAGTGTTGGTTGCTTTGTTTTAATATAGATAGCCTCCAATATCTGAACGTTCTTTTTACTGTGTGTATGTGTGAGTATTATTGTGTTATCAACTAATATCTGTCTAATGTTTTTCTAAGAAATGTACCTTAATAAAACTAAGATCAGAAAGGTGACAGGTAAGTCTATGGAAAAGTGTGATTATAGTAAAACCAATATATGTAGTGGGTTTATGATTAGTATGTAAATTGATACACTACATACTAAATTAAAGCAAACATACAAATTTTAGAACAGCTCATGATCAGACATAATAGACGTTCATTGTCTGTTATATTTAACAATATATGTTTAAATAATGATCTGCTTGTCCAATATACTATATATATATATATATATATAAAATGACAATTGGAAAAATCTTAAATTTTGCCGACACGCTTCGTCTTCCGACTTTTTCAAGGCAAAAATGAAACCGAAATATCTCTGTTGTTATAGTTACATTAAGAATCCAAATTTAAAAAGATAGGCTTGGACAGAAGCATCTATCTTTTTAAATTTGGATTTTTAATGTAACTATAACAGAGATATTTCGATTTCATTTTTGCCTTGAAAAAGTCAGGAGACGAAACGCGTCGGCAAAATCTAAGATTTTTCCAATTGTCATTTTATACCAATCTGTCTTGTCCACACAGAATTGATCTGGGAATTTAACTATATATAAAATATATATATATATATATATATATATATATATATATATATATATATATATATATATATACAAATGTAATGAAAATGAAAAGAATATAAATTCAAATGTTCATAGCATTAATTTAAAAGTGGGCTCAATACAAAATGTAGAGTAATAGTTATTTATTATAAATTATTACATACAAACATACAAATAATCACTACAAAGATGCATATTTGTTTCGATGCCTAAACATAATCATCTCATCAGGTGGTGAACAAAGATGGTTATAAATGAGTTTATTTTAAATTAATGTCATGAATGTTTCAATTTATATTCTTTTCATTCTCATTACATTTGGATATATACATATACATCTTTTTTTTCTGTTTATATGTTATTTTTATAGATTCAATTTATTTAAGTAAATGCTCTGTTTTCAATTAAAGAATATTAATTACATTTACTGGCCTGAATGTTCGAGAAATTTTATAGAAAATATTATTTCTCCGACAGGAATTGAGCCAGTATTCTTATACAAAATCTCTCATTTGATCTGATGTTCTATACTATTTAGCTACAGGGAAGTGCCTGGTTAGCAAAGTTCAAAGTATTGTTTTTGTAGAAAATATATGTTCTTTGATAGGAATCGAATACAGGTTCAAGATATGGTTTTATGACATCGTACCACATGAGAGGATGAAATATTAACAACAGAACCATATGTCTAGATGCAATGTAATGTGTTGTGACTAGTTTGAAATGTAATTTTGT
Source organism: Acanthosepion esculentum (assembly GCA_964036315.1). NCBI lineage: Eukaryota > Metazoa > Mollusca > Cephalopoda > Sepiida > Sepiidae > Acanthosepion > Acanthosepion esculentum. The sequence goes on along the minus strand of OZ038496.1, from coordinate 16,734,668 downwards.
TGAGTGTTGGTTGCTTTGTTTTAATGTAGATAGCCTCCAATATCTGAACATTCTTTTTACTGTGTGTATGTGTGAGTATTATTGTGTTATCAACTAATATCTATCTAATATTATGTACATGGCTATGTTTTTCTAAGAAATGTTGTTTAATAGAACTAAGATCAGAAAGGTGACAGGTAAGTCTATGGGAGAGTGTGGTTATAGTAAAACCAATATATGATACAATCTCTGAACAGGTTGAGCACCCTTATCACAAAGCCTTCTTGCCTCGAATGCCTCCTTATCAGCAAACTACTACAAACCCAGCAATTTTGGTTTCAAAACAATATTTCAAATTAACACTAGATAGATAGATAGATATTTATTATAAGTTGTTACATACGAACATACAAGTAATCACTACAAAGATGCATATTTGTTTCGATGCCTAAACATAAGGATCTCATCAGGTGGTGATCAAAGATGGTTATAAACGATTTTATTTTAAAATGCTACTTATGAAACATCACTTCTTTTTACATTTTTAAAAATTTAGAAAGACATGAGAAGAATTTCCATAAAAGGAAAAGAAATAAATAAATAAAAATTTCCATTCAGATAGAAGAGAAAACAAGTTGATTTCGATTGACTAAATGAGTGTGGGAATGACAGAGATATAGAAAGGTTTTTCAAGGAGTTGAGTCTAAATCATCATACACTATAGATATGGTACTATCATGTTTTGGAAACAGCTTCACAGTGGGGTGGGATAGCAACCCCACTGGCTAGTTAGAGATGTATACATTGATGTAAATAAAATAGTTAAGAAGCTAGTGACCCAGTATGGACAAAGGATTGCCCGGTATTTCATTTTTGTTAAAAAAATGTTTGTGAAGCATGAAAAACTGGTCAGAATTTTGTTGTTTGGGTTCATTCTTTTTCAGAAATGGTATATGTTCTTGTTTGAGGGATCATGTGACTGGGGCCCAATGAAGAAAAAATGTAAGGAGCACACCTTGCAGACACGAAAGAGTAGAAGGGATTTTAGAGTAATGTAGCTGAAATAAAATTCATAAATGAATCTCTTTTAATAATTAGGTATGGAATGTTAATAGTTTAGAAGACTATTATTTTTTTAGAGAAGTGTATCTCTGCTTGGATTTCCAGAGGCTGACTCTAATGTGACGACTTCCAGTTTTTGGGATTCTGAAGGTATAATCATGATAGACTGCCTGGAAAAGGAAAAAAAACTATTGATGGACAGTGATTTGCATCAGAATTAAGACAACTGAAGGAAGCAATCATATTGAAATGCAGAGTGAAGCTGATTGCAGGTATGCTCTTGCTCCAGGATAATGTACCCGTTCACACCGCTAAGGTTGCAGCAAATTAATCGGCCAACTGTGTCTTTGAATTGATACTCCACCCACTTACTCATCAGGCTTAGCTCCATCTGAATTCTTTGTGTTTCCTAATCTCAAATTCCACCTGTATGGCCGCCATTTTGGAAGCAATGATAAGATCATATGTGCAGTAAATAAGTTTTTGGAGGATCAGGATGCCACCTTCTTCCATGATGGAATTGGAATATTTAACCATCATTGGACTGTTAAATAATAGTTTAGTAGATTATTATTTTTAGGAGGAAGTCTGTCTCTGCTCTGACGTCCTTAATTTGACCTTAAGGGTCAGATACAAGACAAAATAAAGGAAGTCAATTTTGATTGGCTGAACTAGCATGGGAATGATAGAGAAATGTTTTTCAGGGAGTTGAGTCTTAACTGTCAAATATGAGAATGATAGATAGAGAAATGTTTTTCAGGTAGTTGAGTCTTAATTGTCAAATATGAGAATGATAGATAGAGAAATGATTTTCAGGGAGTTGAGTCTTAATTGTCAAATATGGGAATGATAGAGAAATGTTTTTCAGGGAGTTGAATCTTAATTGTCAAATATGAGAATGATAGATAGAGAAATGATTTTCAGGGAGTTGGGTCTTAATTATCAAATATGGGAATGATAGAGAAATGTTTTTCAGGGAGTTGAGTCTTAATTGTCAAATATGAGAATGATAGATAGAGAAATGATTTTCAGGGAGTTGAGTCTTAATTGTCAAATATGGGAATGATAGATAGAGAAATGATTTTCAGGGAGTTGAGTCTTAATTGTCAAATATGGGAATGATAGATAGAGAAATGTTTTTCAGGGAGTTGAATCTTAATTGTCAAATATGGGAATGCTAGATAGAGAAATGTTTTTCAGGGAGTTGAGTCTTAATTGTCAAATATGAGAATGATAGATAGAGAAATGATTTTCAGGGAGTTGGGTCTTAATTATCAAATATGGGAATGATAGAGAAATGTTTTTCAGGGAGTTGAATCTTAATTGTCAAATATGAGAATGATAGATAGAGAAATGTTTTTCAGGGAGTTGAGTCTTAATTGTCAAATATGAGAATGATAGATAGAGAAATGTTTTTCAGGGAGTTGAATCTTAATTGTCAAATATGAGAATGATAGAGAAATGTTTTTCAGGAAGTTGAGTCTTAATTGTCAAATATGGGAATGATAGATAGAGAAATGTTTTTCAGGGAGTTGAGTCTTAATTGTCAAATATGAGAATGATAGATAGTGAAATGTTTTTCAGGGAGTTGAGTCTTAATTGTCAAATATGAGAATGATAGATAGAGAAATGATTTTCAGGGAGTTGGGTCTTAATTATCAAATATGGGAATGATAGAGAAATGTTTTTCAGGGAGTTGAGTCTTAATTGTCAAATATGAGAATGATAGATAGAGAAATGATTTTCAGGGAGTTGAGTCTTAATTGTCAAATATGGGAATGATAGATAGAGAAATGTTTTTCAGGGAGTTGAGTCTTAATTGTCAAATATGAGAATGATAGATAGTGAAATGTTTTTCAGGGAGTTGAGTCTTAATTGTCAAATATGAGAATGATAGATAGAGAAATGTTTTTCAGGTAGTTGAGTCTTAATTGTCAAATATGAGAATGATAGATAGAGAAATGTTTTTCAGGGAGTTGAGTCTTAATTGTCAAATATGGGAATGATAGATAGAGAAATGTTTTTCAGGGAGTTGGGTCTTAATTATCAAATATGGGAATGATAGATAGAGAAATGTTTTTCAGGGAGTTGAGTCTTAATTGTCAAATATGGGAATGATAGATAGAGAAATTTTTTTCAGGTAGTTGATTCTTAATTGTCAAATATGAGAATGATAGATAGAGAAATGATTTTCAGGGAGTTGGGTCTTAATTATCAAATATGGGAATGATAGAGAAATGTTTTTCAGGGAGTTGAGTCTTAATTGTCAAATATGAGAATGATAGAGAAATGTTTTTCCGGGAGTTGAGTCTTAATTGTCAAATATGAGAATGATAGATAGAGAAATGTTTTTCAGGGAGTTGAGTCTTTATTGTCAAATATGGGAATGATAGAGAAATGTTTTTCCGGGAGTTGAGTCTTAATTGTCAAACAATGTAGACGTGTTTCCTTTGTGCCTGGAAGCGGCTTCCCAGTGAGGTGAGAGAACAACACCACAAGCTAGTTAAAGATGTATACATTGACATTAATAAACTAGTTAAGTTTAAAATGACCTTCACTGATGTCTTTCATCTCTGTCCAAAACTTTTAACAATCCGCAGCCGGAAGAAGACAAGTAAAAGGAGAATGCAACTTTATTATCGATTGATCACCATCACCCCAAGACCACACCCCCAAAGAGGCTATACAACAGGACCAAGTGCATTGATGTCAAGGGGAACTATATAGAAAAACTGTAAAAAATTGTTTTGTTTCTCTAACTACTTCCGAGTAAGGCTTAGAACTTTTTGAATAACCCTGACATACATATATATGTATATATATATATATATACACTTCACTGGAGCCACTTCCCAAAATCTTCCCAGATTAGAATATTTCAGCACCCTATGTGCATGTGTATGTGTATACATATGTGAATGTGTATATGTACATGAATTTGGGTGTATGTCTGCGTGTGTGCATGTGTATGTGTGTGTGTGTGCACGAACGATAAAAAAGCATATTTTTCTATTTCCTCTATTTCCCGCGGTAAGGACAAGCAAACAAAATATGCCAATCTGTTTTTTTTTTTCTGGTTTTATATTCCTTTGAGAAATTACAATAAAAGAAAAGACGCAAAGCAAAAAAGTAACAGAAAAGCATAAAGGAAGAAACAATGCCAGAGAGACGTGCTGTGCAGGATCTAACGGAAAATGATAAGATTCCTTTGGAAGATTTGGTCACAGATACACAGTAAGAAAGCGTTACAGATAACCATTCCCCAAAGATTTAAGCAAAGACTCTCTTGCACTACCAAATTCTCAAACAGTCGGATTCAAAAGAAAAGTCAAAGACAATTTTTAACTTAATGCACTCTGTGCTGATACGAGTTTCCATAAATAAACTTACCTTCTATTTGCTATGGATTCAATACTGTTTAATTAATAGATTCTTAGACATGCCACATAAAGAGAATAAGAGTGAGGAAGAGAGTTTGTAACACTATCCTCTTCGCATAACTTGAACTGAAATATTTCTTTACATTTATCCCTTGTTAGGTCGTCTTAAAAATACAATGTTAGTACGTGTGCGATTTTCAAAAACACCATTTAATATATTAATATACATCATTTAGTTCTTAATTTTCTTGTTATATATTGTCTACTATTTACAATATTTGGACTATTCTCCTAATCTTTGTCGCCATATTTATTACAATGTTTCGGCCACTGTACGCTCCAACCTTCTTCACGTGGTTGGAATGTTGAACTGTACCCTTTATTTCACTCACTGGGGTAGACTGTTCTAGTTCCATTGTCATGCTCTCTCCTTATTCCCTTTCTCCCCCCCTCTGGTGGCAATGATAGAGATGGATGTGAAGGCACAGCCTACTTCTGAAGAGTTGTGAGCAGAGTGTGGGTGCTGGATGTGGCTGGGTGAGTCAGGCCCTCCTGACAGCATGTTGCAGATCCTCTTCATGTTGACGATAGGACTCAAAAGTCTCGATCCCTCCTCAGATAGACTTACATCAGGAAGGACACATGGCACAGTGGATAAAGGTGTTGGTTAAATCCGGTGACAGAACCCAAAGAGTGTGAGTTCAATAGCCGGTTAAGGCAGTGGAGAACTTGGAGAGGGGAATTTTCCTTGAGATAACTGACATCTATTAAACATGGCACGTGGAACTAGAACAGTCTACCCCAGTGAGTGAAATAAAGGGTTCAGTTCAACATTCCAACCACCTGAAGAAGGCCGGAGCATACAATGGCTGAAACGTTGTAATAAATATGGCGACAAAGATGAGGACAATAGTCCGAATAATGTAAATAGTGTACATAATACCTCATCTCAGAAATATAGACAGATACTGAAAGGCCGAAACGTTGTAATAAGTATGGCGACAAAGATGAGGACAATAGTCTGAATGATGTAAATAGTGTACATAATACCTCATCTCTGAAATATAGACAGATATATATTGTCTTTCTGATTTTTATAGGATAAATAAAAATGAAAAAATTATCCAAACAAAAGTTTTTATTTTGAAAAATTGAATTCAAAAGCAAATATTAAAAAATGAAATTCTAATATCTGTCAAAATTTCTGAGAATTAACTACTTACATTATTCATATTTCTATCACTATTTCCTTGACACTGGCCAATATTGATCCTGAGACCTGAGAAACTGTTGCTGTAATTGGTCTTCCTGATGTAAGACTATCTGAGGGGAGATTGAGAATTTTGAGTCCTACCATCAACATGAAGAGGATTTGCGATGTGCTGTCAGGAGGGCCCAACTCACCCAGTCACATCCAGCACCCACACTTTGCTCACAACTTTTCAGAAGCACGCTGGGTCTTCACATCCACCTCTGTCACTGCCACCAGAGGGGAGAAAGGGAATAAGGAAAGAGGATGATGATCCCAATGTTCAAATGAGAGTGGGTACTGACAATGACAACACTATTTACTTTGTTTGGACTGTTGTCCTCATCTTTGTTGTCACTTTGACAATGTTTTGCCTGTTGTACTTCAGGTGATATTTGTTGAAATTGTGAACTGAAACATTTATTTAGTCCACAGGAATAAATTGTTCTGATTCCACGTGACATGCTTTTGGATATCTTCGTTAATTTGCCTTGATAAATTTTGTTCTTTCTGCAGAGGCGAGAGATTGAACTCACAACTCTTTGGGTCAAATCATTTTTAAGATCAATCAACTAACACTTTTATCCACTGAACCATGTATCCTTGGAAATACATGGCCTAGTGGATTTATCAATCCCAAAAATTCACTCACCAGTATGGCCAAGAAGGCCAGAGGGTACAACAGCCAAAACATTGTGAATGTGACAACTGAGGTGAGGACAACAGTCCAAACAATTTAAATAGTGTAAATCAGAATGACCTTGAACAAAATATCAGCATCCAATGTATATCACCTGAAGAAGGCCGGAGTGTATAACAGTCGAAATATTGTGAATATGATGGTAAAGAAATCCCAACAATGTAAATAGTGTAAATAAGAATGATCTTGAACAAAACATCAACATCCAATGTATATCACCTGAAGAAGGCCGGAGGGTACAACGGTCGAAACGCCATGAATGTGACAGTAAGGATGAGGACAACAGTCCGAAAAATGTAAATAGTGTAAAAAGGATATTATTTTATAACAAGCAAATTTTTATAAATTTTACACTGTTTTTCTTATATTAAATCTGCATATTAAGCATATTTCTTATATTAAATTTGTAGTAAGCGTTTTAAAATGGAAAATGCATCACTGAGATACGAAAACACATTGGACTAAGAAAAGAAGCATTCCCAAAGATAAACAAGCTACAAAAAAAAATTTACGCAAAACATAGTGTTTTTTTTAATCATTTAACCCAAGCAAGGCAATAAAGCTACTAAGATAAAAATGTGAAAGAATATAAGAAAAAAATGCTATTAAGAAGAGAGAACAATTAAAGAACAGGAATTAAGACAGAAGATTATGATTGACATTGCATTTAAATTTTTGAAGATCAAAGTTGACTGGGAAGCAAGAATCTGGAAGAGAGTTACATAAGCAAGAAATGTGAGAGAAGAAACTATCAGCATAGAACTTACAGTTGCATCTAGCCATTTCAACAGTAAAATGACGAGACCTTGCTGTCAAGCTCGTATTACATTTAAATTCATAAAGTATAGGTATCAAAGAAGAAATCTCATCAGAACAATTACCATGAAACAAAGCTATGTGAGAGCAATGAGAAAGTTATTGAAGGTGAGATGCCAGTGAGAACCAATAACATTGCAGAATGTTCTTTGGATTTTATTAAGAATCTCTAAATATATAGCAGAAACACCAGACCAGATGTGGCAGCAATATTCAACGTATTGACAAATAGTGTTGTAGCATACCTATGCACGATAATGGGTATGTCCCCATTCACATAAATACAGTAGTAAATACTGTATGTTGGTCTGCAATTGGAGATTCATTGTAGAATTCACTTGACTCACTTCTAGCAGTTGATTACTTCCTCTACGCGCCGCTGGCGAATCTTATATTTGTTGTTCTTGTCCTAAGTATTATCATTCATTACCAACCTTCATTTGATTATTCTATTCAGTAACCTTCCCTAGGTTACAACATATGGTAAACTTTTAAATACGTAAGATAGATTCTGGTGAGGAAAATTGTCTAGCTCGACACTGTGAACCAACTTTGCTAGCAGTAGACCAAGCAATTAATTCGATATAATCTTTCGTCTTTATGTCAGTGGAAAATGTTAACCCAAGGTGTCATGAGTTACTGCTGGATTGCTGCGTGATATCCATCCTCTTAAATGACAGTGAATGTTGTACAATTTCCCCAGGGAAGGGGAAAAAACTAGAGGCAGAAATGTGGTTCTCGAGTAGGATACAAAAATTCAGTGGACAAAGCGAGTAATCAACAAGGAAGTCTTAAGGAAAATTGCAACAGAATGAAAACTGTCTGTATTTTTTAGATGAGATATGGTAACTATTTATGTTATTTACATTGTTTGAAATGTTGTCCTCATCTTTATTGCCATATTCATGACATTTCAGACATTGTAAACTTCGGCCTTCTTCAGGGGATCCAAAAGTAACATGAACCAAAGAGTTGGGAGTTCAATACCTGGCTGCAGCAGAGGGAACAAAAAATTTGTAGAGTTGAGTTCCCAAAGGAAATTAACTGAAAATGTGATATCCAAAGGCATGGCACATGGAATTTGAATCATCTATCCCCAGAAAGGGTTCAGTTCGCAATTCCAACCAATATCACTAGAGTGTAAAATGGCCAAAATGTCATGACTATGGCAATAAAGTTGAGGACAACAGTCTGAACAAAATAGAAAATAGAAAGAACACTTCTACTCAGAATCAAGAAAAGATAGCAGAAATTCCTTGGCCACATAATGAGAAAGAAGGGTATGAGAGATAGAGGAAGGAGGTGAGACACTTGACAAGCTTGTGTGAATGGATAGTAAAATGGGGATGGTAGTCTTAGAAAAGAAAGAAAAACTGTGAGGTTTTTCTTTCTTTTCTAAGACTAAGAGATAGGAAGTTGTGGAGATCCATGATCGCCTATGTCCTGAAGAGATGTGGTACTTAGAAGAAGAGCAAAAAATCAAGACAAATAGGAGGCGGATAACGCTTTTAAGGCTAGTCTTCTTTGTAATTGAAGAGCTCAATTACATTAAACCAACTATTATTTTGAATAATAAGATACTATAAATGCAGTGATAATCCTTAAGTATTTCTCTTCTATTTGCCATGATCTCCAATGTCTCTTCAGGATATGGAAGATCATGGCTCTCCCAAATTTCTTGTCTTTTTTAGCTTTAAGTAAATTTTGTCTTTTTACTATCTCTGCTAATCACTGTTCTGCCAACCATTTACTCAAGCTCGTTCTCATTTCTTTATATGCTATGTCCCTTCATGTTATTGACAGTCATGACTCTCCCCAATTTCTTATTCTTTGTAGTTCTTAGTAAATTTTGTCTTTTAACTATCTCTACTAATCCCTACTCTGCCAACCATTTAGTCAATATCATTCTTTTTCTTATATGTCCCTTCAGGATGTTGACGATCATGACTCTCCACAATTTCCTGTCTTTTGTAGCTCTTAGTAAATGTTGTCTTTTTGCTATCTCTTCTGATCCCTGTTCTGTGAACCATTTACACAAGTTTTTCCTTCATTTTTTATAGGCCATGTCCCTTCGGGACGTGGGCAATCATGGCTCTCCACAATTCCTTTCTTTTGTAGCTCTTAGTAAATTCTGTCTTTATGCTATCACTCCTAATCCCTGTTCTGCCAACAAGCTCATTAAGTAGGTTCGACATTGCTTTCCTCTTTCACTCTCATTTTCAATATGTCATGTGAATGTCAAATTTTCTAATCCCTCTTTCCTCATTATTTACCCTTAAGATTATATAAAAATGTCTAATATATATGATCAAACACTTTCAGATTAGATTGTATCTTGCAATAACAAATTTAAAACTATTTAACTTAAAAAAAATTAATGTTCTATTTTATGTAAAGTCTTTAAAGCATTTTATGGGATTTGTTTATAAATTCACTTAAACTGAATTAATTAATCTCCAGATGAGTGGATTAAATCTTCAAATCTTGACACCAAGAAGATATGTTTTTTAACTTTTTATCTTATTTGCTTACTATATAGATATATGAATATATATATAAATATGTATGTGTGTTTATTGGGTGTATTTGATAAGATAACGAACAACTGAAAAGTCTTCTAGAAATGGCTAGAAGGTGCATAGACATGTGAAGGATATATTTAGAAACATTACCTGAAATCAGACAAATAATTAGAAACATTGAAAAAGTAAATAAAAAAATAATCAACCAAAAACTTTCATTGTTTTTTAAGCAAATGTGCATATATATATATATATATATATATATATATATATATATATAAAGAAATATAGTCTTAAAGTGTGCTATATTTATGGGAAAAAGTGCTCAATATCAGAGATAGAGCGTGTGTATATATATATATATATATATATATAATTATTTATTTGAAAATTATAACATAAACATGTCATAAAATCATTACAAAATTAGCCATTTTGTTTCAACACTTCTGGTGTTTTATCAAGTGATGGTGTTGAATGTATATATATATAAATGGATACTGATGTCAACACCCAGCAGCAACAGTCTGTTTCATGCTTAAACACAATCTTCAGGCCTTGAAGAATTCCATACTGGGATCACTTTCCCAGATTGATAACATCAAGAATTCATTATCCTGCCAAATAGACCATGGTGAGATTCAAATCCAGGTCTCATATTTAGAAAGTGAATGCCCTAATTACTCAGCCATGCATCCATTGATTATATAGATATATATATATATATATATATATATATATATATATATATATATATATATATATATATATATAAACACATTTCTCTTCAGTTATGAATTGAGTGCTCTGGCTTCTGATTTAGCATTTATATACATCACGTAAATAATACGTTAAAAGATTCCCTTTCTCTGCTGTGCGCCGATAGCTTAGGAGTAGAGTCTCGGACTGATGCCAAATTCGTCAAGTTTTGATCCTGGCTTGAAGCAGTCAGATGTCTTGCCACACTGATGAGCTGTGATACAGCAAAACAAGCTTTGTGTGGATATATATATATATATATATGTATATATATATATATTTAAAGACATTTTTATGTTTAACATTCTTTTTATAGATACAAGTATTTAAGTAAATACTCTGTTTTATAATAAACAGTATTAAATAACATTTACCGGCCTGAATGTCTGAGAAATTTTCATAGAAAATATTTGTCCTCCGACAGGATTCGAACCTGTATCCTATACGGAACCGTCATATAGCCTGACATGCCTTAACCGATTAACATTTACCGGCCTTTACATTTGATACACCATGAGCAGTTATGAATGTATGTGAGAAATTCATGGATGATTGAAGTTTATAAGCAGTAAATTCTACCTTGCCAATAAATTAATCCTCAGTGGCCAAATTGGTTAAGGCACATCAGGCTATATGACGTTTCCATATAGGATACAGGTTTGAATCAAATATTTCCTATGAAAATTTCTCGGACATTCAAGGCCGGTAAATGTTATTTAATACTGTTTATTATAAACAGAGCATTTACTTAAATACTTGTATCTATAAAAAGAATGTTAAACATAAAAATATTCTTTAAATAATTGTCAGATTTTGTCCATTTCATAATATATATATATATATATATATATATATATATATATATATATAGAGAGAGAGAGAGAGAGAGAGAGAGAGAGAGAGAGAGTTAGGTATATCAAATAACTAGATATTAGAAAACATATATGTGCGTGCTGGCATGTATACACAGGTAAGCAAATAAGTAATTACCAAATTTTGCCAAGAGGTGTGTAGACACAATAGTGCTCAATGTGATTAGACAAAGCTAAGAAATATATATTAATAAATATACCTACATTTGGTATACATGTACAGAAAGAGTAAAAATCGAATCAGTTGTGTTTCAATCCTGGCTTGAAGCAATCAGATGTCTAGCCACACTGATGAACTGTGATACAGTGAAACAGGCTTGAATCTTGATATATATAAATATATATACATATATATATATATATATACAAGTAAAAATCAAAGTTTTCCTCTGAAATGTAAAACTGAATTAACAAAAAAAAAAACGAGTCAGAATTGCTGTATGAACTTGTCTACAATTAATCAATGCATAAATTAAATACTTTAATTATGTTCAAAAATTTGAAAGAAAATCATTACAACTAAAATCTCAAGTATCATTAAATAAATGGACAGGTAGTTGCTTGGCAACTTTGCTGACAAACTACATTTATTTTGGCCAAAGTGTTATATCTAACAAGTTCTCTGCAAAAAAAAAAAAAAAATTCAATTATGCAATCATGGAAGAGTAATTAAAATACAACTTAATGAGATTATTAATGAGTAATTATTTCCAAACAGAAATAGAATCATGCAAATATGGTACAGGTTAAATAAAGAATAAATGAAATTGAAATTTACATGAAATATTCAATGTGGAAGTCTTTTAGAATAAAAACCTACAAACATCAGAATTTAAACATCAGTACATTTCTTTGGTGAGGTGTTGCATGCAGAAATGTACTTTTACTCCAATGAGATGTGTACAGGAGTAAGGATAACATCAATATATATCAGCATTTTTATATATATATATATATATATATATATATATAGTTAAACCTAGAGAGCCAGACAAACCTACCAAGGTTTGACCTAAGTAGATCGTCAGCCTTCCCTGACAATCCACTTAGGTGAAACCTTGGTAGGTTTTTCTGGCTCTCTAGATTTAACTAGGTCTGATCTACTTACCGTATTGAGCACTTTCTTTAGTTAGTTGCGTACTCGTATCGGGTTTTTTTTTCTTTGGGCTTTGGACTTACATGCCGAACGATTGTTTTCGACAGGTGTTCATGTTCTTGAGCCTTTCTTTTTTTATACCTTTTTTTCCTTTGGTATTGATTTGATTATTTACAAATCAAGAAACCAAAAGTTTTCCGAAACGAGTGTAGTTACTTATACTTATAAGATTACTACTATTACTAATATATATATATATATATATATATATATATATATATATATCGGTTTTGTAGTGCGTATTCAATTTATGTAACGTAAATCATTCAAACGAAAAACAAATACTGAAGCTAGTTATATGGCGAGAATCACTCTCACAAACAATATTTAATAATAAATTACAACCAACTTCGAATCTGTTAATGAATGGTGTGATCCTTGTTCATAAATTCCGGGTTTATCTGGTCTTATTTTTTTGTACGAGCCGGCTTTCAATCGTTTCGAACGACCATCCTCAGGTAGACATATTAGTGTGTTTTTGTTAAACTCCGAATAGTAATGCGACATCGAAAGATATTGTGGTCCGAAAGAGTGCTTTTTTAGCAATGAGATATTGTTAAATGTAAGAATAATTTTGGAGCACTGCAGACACAACGCTGAGGTTGAATTTTTTTTTTATTTGAAAAATGTGCGTTCTTGTACTGGAGAAAAGTGGCATGAACTAAATTGTTCAATAATAATAGTATTGTCACAATTATTATCAGGAATTTCGCACTTAGGATCAGGTTATTTTAATATCGGTTTTGTAGTGCGTATTCAATTTATGTAACGTAAATCATTCAAACGAAAAACAAATATTGAAGCTAGTTATATGGCGAGAATCACTCTGACAAACAATATTTAATAATAAATTACAACCAACTTCGAATCTGTTAATGAATGGTGTGATCCTTGTTCATAAATTCCGGGTTTATCTGGTCTTATTTTTTATATATATATATATATATATATATATATATATATATATATATATGTATGTGTGTGTGTGTATGTGTATGTGTTAATCATTTCACCCCAAGTAAATCAATAAAGCCACTAAAAGACAAAAGGGTTAGTGAGTGTTATAGAATGTGAGAAAAAAGAACATAATTAAGGAGAGAGAACACTAAAAGAAAAGGAATTAAGAACACAGAAGATAAGGATTGATGAAAGCAAGAAGCCGATAGAGAATTCCGTAAATGAGAAGTGCAAGAGAAGGAACTGACGGCTATATCTAGCCATTTCAACTGTAATGATGACGAGACCTTCCTTCCAATCTAGTACTGCATTTAAATTCATAAAGTCTAGGTACCATAGGGAAAAATTTATCAGATCAATTACCATGGAAATATTTATAGAAATGGCACAGGGAAACTACATTACCATGAGAAAATGACTGAAACTGAGATGTCAGGTCATGACCAATAATATTGCAGATTCGTCTTTGGATTTATCAAGAATCACTGAAAAAATAGTAGAAACACCAGACCATATGTGTCAGCAATATTCAATGCTCTTTCTTTCTTTCTCTCTCTCTCTCTCTCTCTCTCTCTCTCTCTCTCTCTCTCTCTATATATATATATATATATATATATATATATATATATATATATATATATATATATATATATATATATATATATGCACACAAATATAAATGTGGACATTGAAGTAAACACCCAGAGGTGAAATTCTGTTTTATGCCAAATGCAATCATCAGGCCAAGTGCATTGTGTTTTTACTCAACTTTTTATATATACAGGTCAGTGATGCATTGTGGATAGTCTATTGTATTATTCTAAGTTATTTTGGTGGGTGTGATTTTTTTAATCTGTTTATTATTTACTTATTTATTTATGTGGATTAATTTATTTTGTTGTTTTATTTATTTTATTTTATTTTATTTTATTTATTTATTTATTTTCATTTATTCTTGTTGTTTCTGTCAACATTTGAGGTAGAGCATATGTAATAAGACAATTTAATCTCTTCTGTAAAATGACATCTACAGGAGGTAATATGACAAGATAATGTCCTCTGCAAAATGACATCTGTGAGAGGTAATATGACAATTTAATGACATCTAAGAGAGGTAATATGACAATTTAATGTACTCTGCAAAATGACATCTAAGAAAGGTAATATGACAATTTAATGTACTCTGCAAAATGACATCTAAGAGTGGTAATATGACAATTTAATATCCTTTGCAAAACAATATCTAAGAGAGGTTATATGACAAGTTAATGTCCTCTGCAAAATGATATTCTATGAGAGATAATATGACTCAATCTAAAGTCCTCTAAAAATGACATCAAAGAGAGGTAATATGATAATTTAATATCTTCTGCAAAAGGACACCTAAGGGATTTGCTTTAGTTTAATTTTGTTTTACGGCATATCAACCTCAATGGATTATTTAATGCCGACAACATTTTTAGGATAGATTTGTATGAACAGAATATGTATTCTTTGGTTTAGATTGGTTTGGTTTATTTTGTTTTATGGCATATCAACCTCAATAGGTTATTTAATGCCAACAACATTTTTTATTGCTGGTAATATTTTGTTTTGACAAAAATCTGTTTCTGGTAATATTTTTCCTTCAAAATTGTATTGCTGGTAATAATTTTTTTCAAATAAGTATTGCTGGTAATAGTTAACTATTTGCCCATAGCTGGGACCCTAACAGGTGCTAACACCAGCAATTAAGAGGTGGTTCCATGCTTCTCAAATCCTCCTGATCAGAGGCCTTGCTGCTGGATGTAGTTTATCGTCTTACTCAGGACGCGGATGTAGTTTAACATCTTATCCAGGACAGACACCTAAGAGAAGTAATATAACTAAATATACCATCCTCTGGAAAAGGATATCTAATACAGGTGATATGATTATATCTACATTTCTCTGAAAAATGACCCCAATGCCAGTTTAGATATTTCGTATAGTGTTACTAGTTCATTGTATTGATTCAAGTACAATGCAATTTTTTGTTAATATGAAAGCAATCTTTTCATATTTAATAATATATATATTATTTTTGCATATCATGCACTTCCCAATTTTCAGTGCATAGAAAATGTGAAATAGCTTTTATTCAAAAAGATCTCATAGCAAGGGAACACATTCTTTCTTTCTGCGATTTTTGTAAATGACTATTTTTTCAAGGAGAACAGGCCTCCCCTTACTCTTTGCTACTGAACAGCATCCACAATTGGTCATAAAAAATAAAAATAAAACATTTCAAGTCTACCTCCTACTGACATAATATAGACAACATTTTTGATTTTATTTCTAGTGCAAGATCATATCCAAAAGAGGTTAGTTTGACATTCTTACTGAATTATTTTCACTTTAGAATTTCTTACTGGTCACAGCATTTGAATTAGATTTCATTTCTTTTATTTATTTGTGAAATAAAGGTGTGTTCTGGATATGAGGCTAAGTAAAGAAATGTGTAAAAAAAACTGCAAATATAAAGGTGTAGAAAAATGAACAGCTATAAATCTGAGTTGTGCTCTACTAATTGTCAGCACCAATTGACACATTTTATCCACCTACCCATGACAGCAGAATTGGGGTTCCATTTTTAAATGTTTGCATTTTTATTTCCCACCCCACAGACAAATTGTACATATGAGGGATTAGTTAAGAGTACATAGAGACCTTGAGGTATTATGGTGACTGTAGTAAGAATGTTAAGTAAGAATGTGTTGTTTTGGTGTAAGGAATACTGTGGTATGTTTGGTTTGGTTTGGTTTGTTTTATGGCATATCAACACCTCAATGAGTTATTTAATGCCAACAACATTTTTAGGATAGATTCCTATGAATAGAATCTGTATTCTTTGGTTTAGATTGGTTTGGTTTTTTTTTTTTTACGACATATCAACCTCAATGGGTTATTTAATGCTGGCAACATTTTAGGATAGATTCGTATGAATAGAATATGTATTCTTTGATTTTGATTGGTTTGGTTTATTTTGTTTTACAGCATATCAACCTCAGTGGGTTATTTAAAGCCGACAACATTTTTAGGATAGATTCTTATGAATAGAATGTGTATTCTTTGGTTTAGATTGGTTTGGTTTATTTTGTTTTATGGCATATCAACCTCAATGGGTTATTTAATGCCAACAACATTTTTTATTGCTGGTAATATTTTGTTTTGTCAAAAATCTGTTATGGTAATATTTTTCCTTTCAAAATTGTATTGCTGGTAATAATTTTTTGCAAAAAAGTATTGTTGGTAATAGTCAACTATTTGCCCATAACTGGGACCCAAACAGGTGCTACCACCCTGGGTGAGGGTAGACCTGGGAACACCAGCAATTAAGAGGTGGTTCCACGCTCCTCAAAACCTCCTGATCAGAGGCCTTGCTGCTGGATGTAGTTTATCATCTTACCCATGACACTGTGGTATGTTTTGATCAGTAATCGTGGCTAGCTATGTTTAAGATAAGACATATTGTACACAAGCCTTTCTCTATCCCTTTTTTAGCCTTGTGCCATATTTGTATTACACAAAATATAGCACAAGTTTTTTTTTAATGTGGGATGTCCATAGATATACATATGCACCAAGTCATTGCGACAACTGTAACATTGGAATCAGTATTCCACCAACAGTCACACTTTAGTATAATGTGTGTATAGGTACTACTGCAGGATTGGTCTCTCTGAGACCAGGCTTCTTTTTTGTTTTAAGAGGGACAGAGTTTCTATTTTTTGACTATTATTAAAATTATTTTAATTTTTATGGTTTATCAACCCTTTGCTGCTTATTTAAAGCTAAAACATATTTTTTGGATTGTAATAATAATTCTTTATTTTTGTGAGTGAATATTGTATTAACAATATTTTTGAGAATAACAATGATTGATTTTTCCAGGTTCAAGTATTGCTATTTAACCCATAGTTGGGGAGGATATGGATTTATGACTTTCCCAATGGTATTTGTGCATAAGTGAATGTAATGAATCTGACAAGAATTTGAACTTGGCTCTCCAAATTCTCATTCTAAGCCCCTATTACACCATCCACACACTCACAAGAGTAATAAAGAACAGATACTGTATTTAGTGTCCTCCCCACGAGGGACAGATGTGGCACAAGGCCTGGTTTAAAGTGGGGTACCCGAGCCCGTAGGCTCGGCCAAAAAATAGCCCGTAGATCCCGTATAAACGGGATCGGGCCGGTCAACCTCCCCGAACGAGGCTCTGCCCTTCGGCGGAGCCTCGTCCGAGTTCCTCTCTGCCCAAAGGCAGAGAGTTCCCCTCTGCCTCAGAGGCAGAGAGTTCGACCGAATAGCTGAGCCGTCCAAAAAGGACTGGGTCTCACACTAAAGAACAGATACTACACTTTGATCCCAACCTGAATGTCACGTAAAGATGTCAGCACCACCCAACAAGGAAAACATTAGTCTTATATGACTGTAGTGACACCTATAGATTAGCATAAGTACTATGCAGATCTTACAGTGTTGCCATCAATGTCGAAAGACTGTCTTCTCCAAATCGACAGTTATTCATGAAAACAAAATCTCTTAACTTCACCAGAC
The DNA here is from genome assembly GCA_964036315.1 of Acanthosepion esculentum. Classification (NCBI taxonomy): domain Eukaryota; kingdom Metazoa; phylum Mollusca; class Cephalopoda; order Sepiida; family Sepiidae; genus Acanthosepion; species Acanthosepion esculentum. The sequence goes on along the minus strand of OZ038496.1, from coordinate 16,716,635 downwards.
ACACCCTAGTTGAGCTCTTTTCTGTATTGGTCAGGTCCTCTTCCATGAAATCTAAGACATTTAATTCAGTATTTGGAATTTTTTATACTGGACATTCTAAAAACAAAATAAGTTATAATTCCTTGTTCTCGTATCAAATATTTATAGCTTAGAAATATATATTTTCTTTTGGTTACTAATGAATATATCAATTCGTTATCTGATCAGTAATTTTTATTTCTGTTGTAAACAAAAAACTTTTCTCAAAATAACATGCCTTATAATTCCGATCAACAAATTTATTCTGGTTGTTATAAAGATAATGATATAATGATAATATCTGGTTACTCATTTTCTGAGCACACTTGTCTGTTAGGGTGGGTAGCCAATCCCTATTGCAGATGCCAGCTCAGACACATTTGTGTTTGTTCAACCACCACAGAGTTTGCTTTTATGGTTTATACTTCAACTATGCTGAGTGAACTTTAGTTCCAATTTCTGGGAGAGAGCACATATTCTGGCATGACCATCAGTTTGAACAAGGTCTATATGCTCAAACCTTCGGTCACGATGACTTTTGACTCCATGCTAGTCCTAATAGCATTGGCTTCTGAACAGTTCCCTCTTCTAAATTTCATTCACAAGGATTGGATCAATCTATGGATCACTTCTCCAGGCTGATAACATGATTAAGTAAAAGTAATAATGAACAAGTAAAAACTCTTGCCATCTTAATTTTACTAGTCAGTGTCCTCTCAGATATAAAATACGTGTTATTAAAAATTTCCTTATGAGAGCACACGAGAATTCATCCTCTCATCTGCTTTGCCTTAAAGAACTTAATAATCTGAATAATGTTAGTACGAACGGATAACATGAAACAAACGCCTGTTAATAATGGTTCTACAACCATCTTATTGATTACTATATTAGACTTTTTCTTCCTAAGGTAACCAATAGCAACACTGAACACACGGAAAGAAAACAATAACATTAACATTTTCTATAAAAATCAAATGCATGGTAACTAAAAGCAAAACAAATCTTCATTTAGAAACATTATAAAAGAAATATACAACTACAGTCGACAAAAACAAGTAAATTAAATTAATTATTTACTAAAC